>OY101448.1:28154605-29357953 GCA_956483635.1 Panzeria rudis | reverse complement strand
TTAGTATTAGGTCCGTTTGTTTACTTTTGCAGTAAATGAGTAATTACTGAGTAAATTGAAAAATTTACTCTCAAAAAAGCTATTGGCCAAAAAAGTACGCGAATGGAAAAATAGCAAAAATTCGTAAGCAAGGTCCATTGAACAGGTACCACTAGAAGAACAGCTGTTTTAGTAAATTTGAAAATTAGTGCGTCACAATAAATTTTGGCATATGTCTGGGAGTTTTCTATCAACAACGTTCATATGTTAGTAAATTTGAGAGAGCTTATGAATATGTGCGACTCACAGATATGGATTTGACATATTTCTGGGGTGTTTCTACCAACAAAATACATGTGTTTTTTGGTGTTGTATTTGTTTTAGTTATGGTGGTACCTGTAATGAATATGCCTTGTTCGTAAGATTAAGAAAACAGCTGATGGCAATAAATGTAGTGCTGAAAAACATTTACACTTTTGAATACTCAACACTTTTTCTTATTTGTAATCGATACAATACTTCTTATAACACGAAAATTTTTAGATAATATAAATAATTCATTTTATTAGGTATTTGTTATTTTATACGACCTTTCAGTGCATAAGTTTAATATTTTTGGGCTCTAGGTCACGCTCTAGGTGACCTAGAGCCCAAAAATATTAAATATTAAACTTTGTTCATTTTATGTAAACTTTTGATTTTTTGATTTGATTTTTATACTTCATTTGATTTTTCTAATTTGTGTCTAGTTAAATTTATTCAAAAGTACATGATCATTTGTTCTTGCTATTGATTACCTTAAAAACAAGTGCAGTACTCAGTTTTATTTAAATTTTTCTTTCTTTTTTTTTCAAAAACTATACTTTTTTTTTGCTTACTTTTGTTTGTTTACCTTTTTAATCATATGATTCTCATTTTACTAAATTTTACTAGCAAATATTTCTGCAGTAAAAATTTGTAATTACTTAAGGCTTCATTAGTCTTGACTTTCTGTTGCTGTTCTGTGCTGCGACGTTCTGTAGAAAATATTTTGTAATTACTTGTTCTGTGAATGGAATCAGCTGTTTTTAAAAGCAAAAGGTAATCAAAACAAATAAATTGAAATTGTGAAAATAAAGTTTTGTGAAAAAATGTGAAATAAACACAAAGCCACAAAACCACAAACACCAAAAAAACACCACAAAAACTAATACATACGCACTGTTGGCTGTCACTTAACGTTGAATTCTATTTTCTACAGTTTTGTCCGCAACAGAACAGAACGAAAAAGGAACAACAAACCACTCATACAGATTATCAATTGAACAGAAACGAAACAGCTGATTCAGAACAGAACAGCACGTACAAACTAATTCTGCCTTTAGTCACGAAATGTCACTTACTTTACTCTCTCAACTTATGTTCTCATTTACTGTATTTTGTGTAAACGAACTCAATTTAGTAAAATGCAGTAAAGTTCAGTAATAGTTTTTAAAAACTTTTGGGTACTCGAACGCACATATTTTTGTTGCCTAAAATCTAAATTTTTCATTTCTTATTGTTTATTTTTCAAACAGCTGATTGTTTTGCACTTTATACAATTTACCCGAAGAAAAAGTCCGGGCTGTTTCGTGCAAGAAGAATAAGAATGCTATGCTCTACAAAGCGCTCTCATTTACCCAATTTTCGAGTGCGGGAACGCTTTTCGTGCAATTTTGAGCACAGGAACACAGTGGCATGCAAAATTTTTCGTAAAAATTAGTTATATCACCTCAGAAGTGTAACAATTTACTTACAATAGTACTTTGCTACCGTTTGGCACACACCCTAAGGCATAAAAATAAACTTAAAAACATAAAAACGAAACTTTAGCTCAAAAATAACTTTTTTTAACACCTTTTTCAACTTTTATGAACACCTTTTTAGCACCTTTGAACATGTTCAAAGGTGCTCCTTTTTTTGTTCAAACCTAAACTGGCGTGCCATTTCACGGAAATATATAATAAATATTTTTTTTACATAAATATCAAAGAACTTACCGTAATTTTGTTTGAAATGAATTTTGGACTGCAATAAATATTTTTCACGAAAGAAAACGATCACTGAATACTTCTTACACTCTTACAAAAATAAAATAAAAAAATTTACAATGGCACTGTGAAGACTTGTTCACCCAACTACATTCGGTCGACGATTGAAAAAACTTGTAAAAGTTGTTGACGTTGCTAGAAAACAAGGTTGCCATGTGAAAAACTCGGTTAAGGGTCGGAAAAAATTTTAAACTGAGATTTTATCAACATTAAGTGTGTTCCCGTACTCAAAATTGGGCGCCCGCGAGCGCCCCATGTTCAAACGTGCCCCCTCTCCCCTACTGCACAAAATAAATGATTATGTACTTTTGAATAAATTTAACTAGACAGAAATTAGAAAAACCAAATAAAGTATAAAAAAACAAATGGAAAATATTACATAAAATGAAATATTTGTATTTTCTTAAAATTTTCGTGTTATAAAAATTATTTTATCGAGTACCAATAAGAAAAAGAGTTGAGTAGTCAAAGGTGTAAATGCTTTCAGCACTACATTTATTCTCCGTGAGATGTTTCTTTATTCTTACGAATTTTTAATATTTTTCCGTCCTCGTACTTTTTTGCGCAACAGCTTTTCTCAGTAATTACTCATTTACTGCATTTTACTGTAAAAGTAAACAAACTGACCTAATATGACATTCACTTTGAATTAGCTCATTGTATGTAAGTTTATTTTACATAATTTTATTTTAATAGGCCTTTCATGTTGATACACATAACTGGAATGACATAGGCTATAATTTTCTTATTGGCTGCGACGGTATGATATATGAAGGAAGAGGATGGGGAATTGAAGGTGCCCACACATTTGGCTATAATAATCGATCGATAGGTGTTTCATTTATTGGATGTTTTATAAATAGAATGCCCACAGACAAAGCTCTTAATTCATGTAAAAGTTTACTGGAAAGGTTGGTCAATCATTTTTTTATACATTCATATCCAATTTCTAAGTATGTATTAAAAAACAAATAGTGGTATTGTTGAGGGTCATTTAGCCAAAAATTATAAGCTATTGGGTCACCGACAATGCTCAGAAACTGAAAGTCCCGGTACTAAATTGTATGAACAAATTTGTACATGGGATCATTTTTATAACAAGTCTATTGATGAAGACTTAAAAACAGACGATGAAAGTGAAGAATGATGGAAAATTTTTAATGGAAAACATATACATATGTATTTACGTATGCAATTATTCTGTAAAATTTAAATACATATTGCGAACGTTTGAAGAAAATAAGAAAGATATTTTGTTTTGTTTTTTTTGCAAATTAACAAATTCACCTAAAATTGAAAAATATGCATTTAACTACGCACAAAACACCAAAACTAAAATAGTATGGCAATACTTTTAACATTTTTAACCTACTTCAAAAAGAAGGAGAAAGGTTATCAATTCATCATGTATTTTTATTTCTTTAAGATTGTTTCCTCAAAACTCCGTCATTTATAAACCTATTTCGGGGTTTTTCCTTATTTAAAAGGATGCACTTCCAGATTGGTCCCGTTGAAAAGTTGGCAGCGTCACGCCCATGCAAAGTAAATATTCTTTATCACAGCTTCTACTAAACCGATTCGTATGAAACTTTGCATACACATTTAGTTATTGTTACAATAAAACAGTATGGTCATGATGAAATTATATAGGTGGCATTACTAGGGCAACAAATACAACATTACAACAAAAAAATGAATTTTTGTTTGTGTAATGTCGTCATATAAGTCTAAAATTATTGTAAACAAAAATCAAAAGGACGCGCTGCAAGTGATGAATTAAATAAATTATTAAATTAAAAAACACACACACACACATACGCGTTTACTGTCACAATTATTTCTTATAATATTTAAATTAAACTTATTAAAAACTTTAGTAAAATAAACTAATCACAATTTCAACAAAGAACACAACACGTGGACTTTTTATAAATATAAACAAGACTTTGACAGAGATCCCGACAAACAATGCTCGAACAAAAAATTGTCATCTGGCGTAGTAATGCCACCTATATTATTTCATCATGAGTATGGTTAGAAAATTGGCAGTGCCACGTTCATAAAAAGTAAATGTTCATTTAAACTACTTCTTCTTAACCGACTCTTATGAAACTTCGCACACAATTAGTTCTCGTGAAAGTACATCGTTATGATAAAAATTATAGGCAGCGCCACGACTATTTTGTAATCGGTTTTTCTGCAAGAATTATTTATTATTATTTACAGAAAGAAAACATAAAATAATAATTCATGTAATAAAACTATAAAACTATTTCAAATAAAAATCAGTACATTTTCACCTAAAAATCCGACCTACTTATAGTCGGCTACTATTTACGTATGCCCAAGGTAGATTAATACAAGGTAGTGGTAATACTAAAACAAATACAACATGACAAAAACACCATGGGTTTTTATTGTTGTTTCGTTGCACGAAACAACTACATCATCCTCGTACATCACTCTCTTAGTGCGTAGGAAGCTATTGTATATCGAAAAACTGCATTCAACATCTTCTGAGATTAAGGAGGCGTATTTCAATCATGATATTTTTATCGGTGAAAGTGTGTTTCTTAAATTATTTGAGCCTGACTGAAGTATCTCGAAAAATGTCGTAGCCGATATATTTCTCTATGATATTTAACTTTTCTTATTTTTTTTGTATTTGGGCCTTTTACATTGTACACTTCTGTAATACTTTTGTCAACTAATTTACTTGTTTGCTAAGGGTGTTGAATCCCTGCATTAGTGTAATAGTTTTACTTAAAGAATAGTTCATAAATAAATAAAATGTGTTTGAAATCTATTTTAAGAAAATTTTGTGTGAAAAATTTGACATAAAATGCATTTCCAACTCATTTTAAATTCTATGAATATGGGGGAAAAAGTTCAGCTCAATCTTTATAGAATTAAAATTTAAAACTTTTTTAATTTTTGGATTGTAATAACATCTTCCTCATCTAACTAATGTTTAATAGTTTTAAATTCGTCAAAATAATTTTTGTAATATTTGACGGCAAGTAACCGGGTTCGTCATCTGGTAATAACTTGTTATGGTGGAAGTGGCGCATTCGGCATTTTTTCTCTAAATTTGTATTTATTTTACGCATTTGTACGATAGTTTTGCCTATTTGCTCATCAAATCCAAAAATTTCAAGTAGTATTTAGCGATTTTGATTAAAAAAGCTACAAATTAATTAAGGTATGTTCCACTTTCAAGCGCCACTTAAAATTATGTAGTTGTTTAATCCATATCCATATATTATATAAAAATGAGGTGTATGTTTGTTTGTTTGTTTGCAGATTTTTGTTACGGCATCACGCCTAAACGGCTGAACCGATTTAAATGAGATTCGCTACCCAGATAGATATGTGGCCCGTAATTATTATAGACCATATTTGTTGCCCTGATTTTGGACCGGCAGGGGCTAAAATGGGTCGAAACCTGCCCCTACGCATAACTCTGTCATTTGTCAACCGATTTTCAAAATAATTTATATATTAAAAAGATTTGCTTGCAGTTAGGTCCAATAATTTGTTTCCCAAAATTGGTGGGTATATTTGACATACATATGTATACATTAGGGAAATGACTTTTTGCATTTTTTAGAAATATGCAAGCTCCAGTTCCAAAATCGTGCAGAGCACGGAAAAGTAATAAGAACTGCGATCTCACTTTTTCGCGATCATGAAAAAAGTTCACGCCCAAACGCATTGAAGTTTTGTATATACTTTTTTTTTACTAAAGAAGACATATTTTAAAGTTATTTTTTTACTCAAAATGGCGGGTAACGATTTTATAAAAACTATTTATTATATTAAAAAACACAAAAATTTGATTTATTTCGATTAAAATATCACTTTTTTTTAATAAAAGAAAAAATTGTGTATACAAAACTTCAATGCATTTGGTGCGTGAAGTTTTTGCACAATCGCGAAAAAGTGAGATCGCTGTTTTTACTTATTTTCCATCCCCAACACGATTTTGGAACTGGAGGATGTCGCAAAAAAAAATAGTCATCACGTGGCGTAAGAACTATTCCGATACTTTTTATAGCCGTCTAAACTTGAGCATCTCTGCAATTTTTTGAGAAATGTTCGTCATATTCAAGATTGAATCACTAGAGCGCGTCATCGGATATTAATAAATTTGGTGTCATTCGAAAGGTTTCAGTCTCCTCTTAATAAGTAATGATTAAAAAGGACATAGCTTCTCGCAACAAGATTCTCTAACATGCCAAAATATCATGGAAAAGGTATTTGTAATTTTCTTTATTTTTTACAGAGTACAACTGAAAGGTCTTTATTGTACAAAGTCTTTAATTAGGGATGAAAATAGATTCAAAAGTTAGAGTTTGGGAGCTACGGTGTCAAATACACAGATTCAACAGGATACACGTAGAAAAATGTGATATCTTCTAAACGCTGGACCGATGTTCTTCAAACATAGCTAAGAACACTGTCTATCAAGTCACCTTTCAAACAGAAAAATCAAAATCGGTTAGCCGTTTGGTCTGTACGTGGAGTCGTACAGACACACAGTACAAACTTATAAAATCCCTTTTTTTGGTGGGGGCCTAAAAATAGAAAACTACAAAAAGTCTGACAAAATTTTTGTTTTAGTGGATTTAATTTTTTAAAATTAATTCGTTTTAAATCTGCTCGATTTACAGAATAAGCAAGTATATAAAAATTTTTTAAATAAAACTAAAAAATTAAAATTTAGTGCTTTTTTCCAAGAATTACGCGTTTTTTACTTGTTTCAGTGCTTTTTGAAATCTAAAAGTTGACATCGCTGACAAGAACCCTAACACAATCACATACGCGAGAGAAAATGCTATGTACAGACGATTGTCAGATCTTACAATATTGTAAGTATAATGTTCTAAAAAGTTCTTACAATTGTGTGAACTGAAAATTTTTGTCTGACAACGTTGGCAGAAAAAGTATTGTCAGTCGATTTTAATACTACCTGCTGACAAAGAATTGTCAGACATCTCACAATCATGTGAACATATCGCGTTGCCATTGTCAGATTATTGTCAGACATTTTTTAATTGTCAGATGTGCGAAGTTTCTGCATCTGACAATGGCGTCATTGTCAGAGACTTCTTTATATTGGCAGCACTGCACACTTCTTTTTTTAGGGAAAAAGGAAAATAAAAGAAAACTATGCAGCTAAAATTGCTTCTTTGTGTTTAATACTAATTTATATTTTCACTTTTTAAAGTTAACACAAGCACAGATTATAAATAATGGATAATTTCTGTTAAATGATCTGAGTCTGGTAGCGCCAAACAATAGATCTGGACTTTCAGCTTTAGTCTATGTCCATACGAGTCAAGTTTTGCTGCGCAACTTTTGAGTTTATGGGAGAGAGAGGTGAGAAGATAGGGAAGGGGTACACTGCTTCATGTACATACAACTCTTGTTTTCTTCTTCGTAATATTAAGCAACAACAAATTCTACGTAAAAAAACAAAAGCTGCGCAGCAAGAATTTCATTATATGGACACGAATGCAACTTCAACAGAAAATTTAAGAAAGTTGCAGAAGCAAAAGTTACTTTATGTGGACATCGACTTAACTCTTAAAAAATCGCGACAAAACTGAGCATTTGCAACATACGCTACACAAGTTCACTGTACAGTTTTATAAACTTGAGCAAATATCAAAATCGTTTTGATATTTACTCAGTTTACTGCGTAAATAGCATAACCGCACCCATACAATATACAAACGCAATGTACAGTGCCGGACTTGTGCAGTGAATTTGTGTAGCGTATGGGTGGCATAATCACATTGATATATTTCCCAGGGGTAAGTACTTTTATATTTAGTATTAATATTATTATTATTATTTATTAGTAGTATTTACAATACTTTGAATTTATCTCATAAACAAATAAAAATTTACAACATACATATAATTTATAGTCCGTTATAATTATTTTTTACTAAATTTGTACTTTTCTTTCTAAATATGTTTACATTTCTTTCTGTTTTAACATCATTTGGTAATTTTTTGTAGACCGGTAGTCCTTTATGAAATAGCGATCTCATCATTCCACTTGTCGTTGCCCGTTGAAGTCTTAAGTTTTCACCATTTATCAGTTGATAAGATTGCACGTTTCCGACATATCTCAGCTGCTCCACCAAGTATTCCGGGAACATCCCATTTTCATTTTCACCCCTATCGTAAATACTTTTTCCCTCAAAATGTTTTCCCTTTCCCTTCTTTTGCGATCGTGAATAAAAATTCGAAAAATCCCCCTTATCATGAGTGAATTTTATCACGTAAAATTTTTCCCTTTTCCCCTGTTTTTGATCGCTTTGTTTTAGCAGGCGAACTGGATAAATACATCACGTAATTGCTATTTTATACTTCCAATTAATTATTAAAGCTTATAAATATTTATTTATAGGACAAAATCAGTAAATAGCGTTCATTTATCTTAATATTAACACATTTATCTTAATACTAACTCCTTGCAACACCTTTCTATCATACATGAACTAAGTTTTAAGGTGATGGAATAGCAAATGATTTTTCCGCGCCTGTAGAAAATCATTCATCGCGTCCAAAAAATATACAAACACGGTAGCAATTTTCCCTCGAAGGGAAATGAAAATTTCATGGGAACATAAATTTCACTTGTTATTCGCGATAGGGGTGCTTATGAATGAAATATAACGTATTTATCTCCAAGCGTTGTTTTATATTTACCGATTTCAATGCCGCCAACATATGGCTTATAGATGTAAACCTATTACATCTTAATATTGATCGCATGGCTTTGTTTTGTAGCTTTTGTAATCTCAATAATTGTGTTTCTGTGCAGCATGTGAATAATATCGTAGAACTTTAAAACAAGTACTTTAAACAAGTTTTATCTATAGCTCAGCTGTAGAGTGTATGGTTTATGGGCATAATACACAATCAATCAGCTTGATGTCAGATTCGTGTACGTGTGCTTGACGAAAAATCAAAACCAAGTAGATTTTCCATCAAGCGTCGTCGGTGTCACTAATACTAACGAAATTTCACACATAATATTACCACGCTTGTCAAGCATGTTGACCGTGTATATTGCCCTTTACGTGCCCTTTTTAAGCACATAAGCATTCATTTGAATGACGAGCAGTACATTTAAGTGTGAACCCGTGACCTCCAATGACACGCTAATGTTAAAGTCATGCGTTTTCACACGAATTTTAACGCGTGCAGTACCATTAGAACCCATGCTTTAACTCGTTTTTTGCATGTCTTTTTTACCGGGTATACTACGGATATTCGCGCTCATATTTGGTGTGTTCCCGTACTTTTTGGGTAAAGTTCGGTAAAATGAGAACAAACACATATTTTTCTCATTGAGAGACATAAATGTACAAAAGTACGGGAACGCAAAAAACCAATTTCCATCCCGAAAAATTAATTGAGTGTTGCGAAAATAAACATAAAAATAAAAACCAACACAATGATTTTTGATGCCATTTTTCAGTTTCAGGTATTTTCATAAGTACATACAAATGTATTTTCCTTTGAATTTTGTTAAACAAGCAATTATTTCGTTAGTTTTTTTGTTGCCTAAAATTATAATTTTTAATTTGTTATTGTTTATTTTGCAAGCTGATTGTTTTACACTTTACAATCTGCCCGAAGAAAAAGTACGGGCGTTTCGTGCAAGAAGAAGAATTTTATGTTCTCAAAAGCTCTCTCATTAACCCAATTTTCGAGTACGGGAACGCTTTTCGTGCAAATTGAGTACGGGAACACACTTATTATATTTACAATGGCATATGATTCATATGATGTATACCAATCACTTGAGTTTGCCTATCTTCATTTAAAATATTGTCAGGTTCGGTAGGGTACTCCCCTAATACTTATTTTCTTTCTATACAACTTTCGTAATTATTTGTGTATTACTTTTTAAATTAAATCTTATAAAGAAAATATTGCATTTAAATAACATTTTCTAAAAAACAGGCAACAAATACATAAATAAGTATGTATGTATATTAAAACATGTTATATATACTTAAATACATATTGAGAACAATATATTGAAATTATAAACTAAGATAAGATAAAACGCTAATTATAAAATATGTATGTATGTAAATATTAAAAAGCCTATTTGTCCCAGACCTTCGTTATAAGTAAATTCCAAAGTGTATTAATCTGTTGCTCAGTATGTCAAAATTACCAACTAATAAAACCGATGAAATAAAAACTTGGTTAAAATCAATAGATGCAAATAATTTTAAAGCTGTCGATGAAGAAGAATCATGTTCCAGCGTGGTGGACTCGAGCGTAATAGAAACGTCAAGTTCTTCAGAATCTGGCGAAGAGTTGGAGGTGGGTGAATGGATGCATGATGGCAGAGAAATTAATAAATACGAAAACATATTACCCACAATTCCCGCACTAACTTTTAACAATGTTAATATTTCGAATTCAACAAATGTTTATTTGGGACACATATACAAAGTTAATGGAAATCTTAGTATAAATGTGATTCAATCAGTGGAAAGGCACCAGGAAGACGATAAATCAATCAATGATCTGCCTCAACAAAAGAAATGTGGGTTAATAATTGCTTAATTATTTCTTAAAAATATATTATGTATGTATGTATGTAACTACATTATTATTATTTTTTTTTAGCACCGGTAGTTAGACCTGCATGTTTAATTTTTCCTCGCTACAGATGGTTAGCCATGGATCCATTGACAGAATCTAAAAAACTGTTGGAACCCGTTGAATTTGTTGTAATTGGTACATTATTTTAAAACACAATCATTCAAAAAGCTTTTTTAATTTCCTCCTCTTTTAGACTATACTTCCACCACTAGTTCTACCGTACAAGCCCGAAATATAGGTATTATTAGAGATTTTCAGGTAAGTGTTCCTCCAAAGCAAGTACGGTTTATATTTGCCACATTCCTTGACTTACACCAGGGCATATTTATTTATTTATAAAAAAATATTCCTTACAAAAGCTGGAAACGTAGAACTTTTTCTTACGAAAGTTCTTGTAAATTAAAACTAATGGTAGTATAATTGTCTCAGAAATTAATTTTATCTACAAATAAATAACTTAAAAATTTTGTAACTGGGGAATTGTTATGTGATGGCCTCTAAAGGCTTGTCATATTTTGATACATATGTGCTATTTGACCGACATGTTTCTACTTCACCCCTTTTTTAGATTATGTAAAAATTAATTGATTAAACCTTTCGAATAGTAAGTGATTATTTAACTCCAATCAATCCAAATTGCTTTGTTTGAAATTATGTTTACCAATTGGCATTTAGGTACGACTTTGCTTTTCTGTGCAGGTCATCAAATCCCAAATAGATAAATACATATACGGGTGTGTTCTGTATAGGGATGGGCAAAAAATATCGATATCGATATTTTCTAGAGTCCGACCGAAACCTAATATTCAGCAAAAAGGCCGAATATTCGGCCGAATCCGAAACTTGCCGAAACTTTTTTAGCATTATTTGATATTGACATTTCAAAAACTTAACAGAACTGAAAAGTCATTTATATTGTTAACGGCCCTTTTCACAATGTGATTAAAAGTTAACGTGGTCTTTAACGGCAAATTCGGCATACAAAACTGTCCGTTAAAGTATACGTTAACTTTTAACTGTACACTGTGAAAAATGGCGTAAGAGTATTTCTACAGTGTCAGTCAAAATGATAGTAGAAATTTAAAATATTTCATTCCATCGAGCAAATATAAAACTTAAGCATTTACGAGCATTTGACTAATAAAAACTTTGCATGCAATTAGCTTAAATGATGAATAGAACTGGAATATTGGATTCGGTACACATAAATTGAGGAGTGTTTTATCACTCTATTGATGACGTTACAAGTAGGGATGTAACCGATTCCCATACCGATACCGATATATCGGCGATACTTCAGATTTTCCGATACATCGGTATCGGCGATATTTTACTGTCGATACGACAATACTTTAAAATTTTTTTTCTGAGTTTTTTTTAACAAATTATTTTTTTTGTTAATTTTACCATGACCTAAATTCATTTCGTTATTTTTTAAATCTTATTAATATCAATTTTAAAAATTAATATTTTGCGTTACTATTTTGTAAAAAAATAATTTATTTTTTTTAATTTTACCATGAATTCAGATTCTATTCGTTGTTTTTTAAATCTTATTCCCAGCAAAAAAAAAACAAGACTTGTTGTAATCGCTATAAAATACGCTTTATATGAATATAAAAATGGGGAAATTGTTGGAAAAAAATACGCAAAATTTTAAAAATCGGAATAAAATAAAAAATTTCTTTTGACGATATTTCCATGAAATATAAGTCAAAACAAAATCTTTAAAATATACACGGAAAGCTTAAGTCCTCCTCTATTTGACACTTTAAAAATTGTGAATCGGTGCAGAAACAACGCAGTGAAAACTGTTTTTGTCCGTGAAGTAAAAAAAAAACTATTTTTTTATCGATAACTTCCGATTTTAAGGGTGTATTGCAATTTTTGGAAATGGCAAAATGATCTACTCAACTAGAGCTACAAACCTCACTAAGTCGTTTTTCACGAGTAAAAGAAACATGCCATTTGTACCAGCGTGTATTTAATCTATTTAGTCCTTTAAAAATCGATTTTTTAAAAAGCATGGCGAGTATTTTTTTAATTATAAAGGAATTACAAAATTTTACTTGCTTTTCTACTAATTATCTGCATATTTTTAATATAGATTCTTTGGAAGCAATAAAAATGTAGTTTCTTAAAAATTACTTAAAATTTTTTATACTGGGTTAATATTAACTAAATAAACATTAATTTTAAATATTAGTAATCTCTTACACTGTAATTTTGTATAATAAAAAAATTGTTCTTCTTGAGTTTTGTTAGGCCCAATTTAGATGATAAATTTTTCTTCATGAATTTTTTCAATTTATCTTTAAAAACATCTTCTAAAAACCTCTTGCATTTATACGATTAATTTTATTTTCATGTTTTTTTTTTATAAATTTCTCTCCAATTTGCTTTATTTACTCATTCGTAACAACAAAAACCATAACACAATCACATAAGAGAGAGAGAAAATGAGAGAAAATTCAAATCGAACTAAAGAAGAATATCAAAAAACATGGAAAACAGAAATCGTGTCGTATTTTATGCCCCGTTTTCTTCTCTACCCCGCTCGATCACATAAAAAACTTCATGAATTTAATTCATTGGTCTAAACTTGAACTCAATTTCAATATTCGTATCGGTATCGGCGATATTTATTTTTAAACATCGGTATCGGATCGGCAAAACGGCGTATCGTTACATCCCTAGTTACAAGATCACCAATCAAACAGTTGTGTCGGAATAACTAAAAAGATATAAAGTGGAATATTTACCTATTTTTGACACTAAATTTATACGATTTCATTCATTTCTACTAAAGTTAAGTTTTTTTTGTATACGCCCTCGTTTCATCGATGATATACACAATAAAGAATTTTTCTCACCGGTATTGAATTTATCGTGAAGATTGAAAATGCGCTTTTTTCATATTTTGAAATTATTTAAAAAAATCTATTTTAAAAAACAATTAATCAATTTGAGTTTAAAATTGCAGAAGTAAATTGATTTATTATTTATTTTGGCAACAAACAGTTGAATACTTTATGTTACTATGTACATATATCTTTTGGTTGCGCTTTATAAAACTAAGTAAAATGTTCATTCAATTTGAAAAGATAATGGACGGGAAAAAACAGATTCATGGCGGTGACATATTCTAAATTTAGAAAATACTATTTCAATTAGCTTCCTTATTTATAGAGAATAAAAAGTTTCGGTTTTCGGTATTCGGGCAAAAAGTTGCCCTAAACTGAATATCAGCCGAAACCACAATTTTGGCCGAATCCGAAACCGAATATTCGGTCGGACTCTAATATTTTCTTTAAAATATATCGTCGATATTTTTAATTTTGATATATCGATATTTTTTCCAAATATATCGACATTATCAAATTCGATATTTGTTTAGCTTTGGCTTTGTTTTCGTGCAATTTTTAAAAACATTTCTGCACAGTCTTCATCAAATTACTAACAAAATCTTTTGTTTTATTTATAATATTTTGTCTATTCGAAAAATTATCATTATTTTAGTGTAATTTTGTTGATGTATGTTCCATGAAATATTGGTGGAACAGTAAGGATCTTGGATATTAATTCTTTCCAGCTTAATTATTTATAAGAAAGGTACTTTTTTGTTTTATTTAAAAAAAATTTGGGGACTATGTATAAGTTATCATTGTTGAAAAATATCGATATTTCGATATATCGATATTTTTAAATCGATATATATCGATGCCGATCGATATTTAAAAATATATCGATATCGATATATATCGATACATTTTTTTCACTTGCCCATCACTAGTTCTGTATTCCATGCGGAATTAGCAAAGCATTGTTGTTACAAATTATTATTTATAACAACAATGCTTTGGTAATTCTGCACATGTTGATTTCGCATGGAATACAGAACATACACGATATAGTACATATGGCTATTTTTAACCCCCGACTAAAAAAGGGTGTTATAATTATAGTTTGTGTCTGTGTGGATGTACGAACCCTCGTACAGACCAAACGGCTGGGCCGATTTTGATTTAGTTTTTTCTGTTTAAAAGGTGACTTGATCGAGAGTGTTCTTAGCTATGTTTGAATTGGTCCAGCCGTTTAGAAGATATCACATCTTTTCTAGATGTATCCTGTTGAATCTGTGTGTCTTTGACATCGTAGCTCCCAAACGGCTAGCTCGATTTTAATTTAGTAAATTTTGTTTGAAAGGTGACTTGATACAAAATCTTCCAACCTATGTTTAAAGAAAATTGGTCCAGCCGTTTTGAAGTTATAATCTATTTTCTTCGGGGGGTTTTTTAAATTTAATGTTATTTATAGTAAAAACATATTTAAAAGAATTAATGAATATTTTTAGCTATTCCTTTCATTTTAGACTTTAAATGTAGAGGCTCAAGGCTTCAATGATATAATTTATAATTTTCTTATCGGCTGTGATGGTGTTGTGTATGAAGGTCGTGGTTGGGGCGTGGAAGGGGATCATACTAGTGGGTATAATCATAAATCTATTGGTGTCGCTTTTGTTGGTAACTTTAAACGTGATCAGCCCACAGAAAGAGCTTTAAAAGTTTGCCAAAATTTACTTATACGGTAAATCAATGAAATATTCTTTATGATTGTTAATAACCTATACTTTAATAACAGCGGCGTAACTGAAGGACACTTATCGAAAGATTATAAATTACTTACATCATGCCAATGCTCTCCTAAAGCAAATTTTGATGCTTTATTTGAGGCGTTTAAAAAGTGGGATAATTTTTACGAAATTCGAAACAGCAATGAAAGTTGAAACTTTGTATGTTACGTGCACGTGTGTTTATAAAAATGGCTCACTTGAGACATTAAAGGAATTCGATCCATAATGCAAATATATATTTTTTAATTCTTTATCTAGTGTACCATATACATACATATACTATGTCCATATACATACATAATATGTCGCGACCTCATTTCTGGTTTAGCTCGCATGTCAAAAAGTCGGAATGGAGAAAAACGACAAAGAAGACTTACATGAAGTTTTCTCAAAATATACCCGATAGAATTTTTTTTTTGTATTTTCACCACTGCTTCCGGCATATGTTTGGAAGAAAAATGTAAATTTTTGTGAACTTTCATCAGTCCGGTTAGAAATTAACATCTTTGTACTGAAAGTAAAAAATCTTGTTATGTGCTGCATTGGCGACTTTTTTATTTTATTTGTAAAAAGTAGCTTTTTGTGCTGCATGTGTATGCTAACCAGTGTTGCCAATTTAGCATATTTAATGCTAGATCTAGCATTTTTGAACCCATCTAGCAGGAAAAAAAATGCTTTTAGCATATAGCATTTTTTCCAGCATTTTTCTAAAATTATTTCGCTCTTTTTCCTTTTCGTTTTACTTTAATTTGTAGCTTTACTGCATGTGCAAATATCTAAATGTGATGTTCCACAAGAAAATGGACCTTTACTTCCTAAAATCAAAATCTTTTTTTTTGCATTATGTAAAATTACACATTATTCTTAACCAACATTACAACTCAATAACCAGCAAATTTCAAAAACTGGAAAACTCAAGTTTTGGAATATGGATTTTCAAAGTTTATGTATACATTTTTCAAACTTTTCCTAACCTGATGAAAGGGGGTGGATTGTAGCTACATAGGACATGGGGGTTGGGTTATAATTACCCACTTTTTAAACACCATTTATTTCATTATATTTATGAAAACGATGTTGACTTTTGATTATATCCAATTTTATTGAGGAAATAAAACATGATTTTATTAACAGAAACGTGTTTTTTTTATTTTATTAACAAAAAAAAAACAAGTTTCACAATAAAAAAGTTAACAAAAGTAATCTCGCCTAAACAAAGTTAATCTAGCCTAAATATAAAAAACACTTCTTTTAGCAGTCTTTCTTTTTAAATTGCCATTTTATGATTTTGGGACAATAAATTAGTTTTCCACAGAAAAATGTCAAGGGATTAGATATTAGCAACAAACAATAATTACACATACGCAAAATACACCTGGCGCAAAATAGATACATTAATTGCGGGGATAGGTAAATATGACCTACATTTGTTTAACTTTCAGTTAGGGTATTCATTTAATCGGGGTTTGCTTTAACCGGTTAATCGATCGATTAATTAATCGAGGTTTTGGGTTAACCGGTTAATTTCGTTATTAATCGGTTAACCGATTAATAAAGTTTTTCCTTAAATCAAGTAATTTCAACAAATAAATATACATAAATTATTTATTATTTTAAGTTTATTAGTAAAAAGAAAAACAATAACATAAACATAACAGTTCTTGAACTAAATCAAGCAAATAAAATTTATAAATATATATTAAATAAAAAATAAGGCCCCCTATTACGATTCACAACTCAACTAGGCTGAGTTGTCAATGCTACGACCCAACTCAACCATTTTTCTGTATTATGATTCACAACTAATTTTAGTTGTCTTCGAAATAATGTTGGAAAAAAGGTGCTTAGGTCTCTGTTTTTTGAAACCATAGTAGCCATCACACAATATTTTAAATATTTTTAGTTTTGGATTTATTATTTTTTCTTGAGATTTTATATTTCATGGATATGTCAACAATGTGGGTTAACAAATGGGATAGATTGGCGCCTAAAAGTACAATTTAAAAAGTAATTAAAAGAAATACAATAGTCGAAATAAAAACCAACACACAACTGATAAAAAACTTAAACAACTGCTTTGATGAAGTTGTATTCCATAATAAGAATTTGACAACTTCGACTCAACTATCAATTTAGTTGTGAATCATAATAGGGGCCTGAATAAGTTTGTGAGATCATTTTTCAAAAGTTTAAGGAGATCTTTTAAAACAATCTTTTAAAAAAATAATTTGGCTTAAATGTTTAAGATTTATGCGATTCTCTTCTTTAGTTTTGATAAAACTTGACTTGTAAAATTCCTTTCACTTGTCGTAGATTTTGGAGAAATAGAAATCCATAAAGTCCATAATACAGAATATCTAATTTCTCAGTCCTTTTCCAGGATTTATCTAACATGAAAAAAGTCTTGTATTCAATGTATTTGTGACCAATTATGAAGTAATACTTAGTTTGTCAAGATTTTTATATTTCCATATACTTATATCTTTGGGCTATTTTTCGTCAATGTTAATTTTTTTTCTGTCTTGTATTCTATTTCGTGACAAAAATTAGTTAAATAGCTGATGGTTCCTTGTAAAAAGCATCCACCTTCATAAGTGGTAAAAGTGAATTTGTTGTGAGTGTTGGATAAAATCAGATGGGGGAAATTTCGGCTAAGTTGAGTTAGAATAAAATGAATGCAAGAATTTACATGAAAGTCTTGTATGTTTTACTATGTAGACTATAATAACAAATACCAAAAATTAAATAAAACCTAATATTTAAAGGATATTCCAAAGGATGTAGTGTAATTTTGACACTGTGCTGTATCTTGTGAACCATAATAGCTATACACTTGAAATTCTCAGAGGATATGTACAGCTATGGAGGCTATAAAAGATAAAATAAATTAAAAATGAAATGTGTAATAAAATCGCCATTTTATTTCCGGAAACTCCGACTTTTTTTTGTGGTGATGCATTTTGATAAAATACATCTGAGGCCGATTTACCGCATACGTGATCCAGTAAGCATTCGTATCGAGTAAAATTTCGTCACGTATCGAATGGTTGCATTCCATAGCTAACGTATCAAAATGTTTGTTGAATCAATCGACTGAGTTTGTAATGGATTAAAGATAAATTTTGTTTCTTTAAGCTAGTGCAACAACCCAACTCGATTTGACAACAGTAATAATGTTTATTGGTAATGTTGCATGCTGTTTTGCAACAAAAACATAATAAAAGAAAATATTCCCCCTTATTCCGTAACTATTTGTCGACGTCACGTCAAAACAATGCCAAAAAATTGGCACTTGTCTACTCGCTGTCGACAAAAATTTACTACTATTAACAACCACTTCCCATTTTTTATGCCTTAGAGAGGGTACATTCGTAAATTCAGTAATTGCGCAATAATCAAAGCTCTGCGTTCGAAAACCATCATTTGGCAATAATTTTTCGGAAAAAAATCCTTTACGCAAGCAATTGATAGCGCTGCCGCAGATTGCTGCAACTACGGCAGCATTTTTATTAGTGTTGCAAAAGTTTTCATACCGGCTGCACACATTTGCTGAATTTACGAATTCACCCAGAGTAATAAGTGGCTGTTAGTAATAGTAAATTGTTGTCGATGACGAGTAGAAAGTACCCAATTTTTTGGTATTGTCTTGACGTGGCATCGACAAACAGTTACGGAATAAGGGCGATTGTTTTCGATTGCTGTAAAAAATTTGAACATTTACGTATGCGGTAATTCGGCATCTGAATTAATAAAAAAGCGATTTAACATTTTTTGTTAGTTAGGGCGTTTTCGGTTTCAGCTAACGATGTGTATCTGGATATTTAATTGTGTGTAAAATTTTATTTAGTGTTTCAAAGTGTTGCAATTGCGAACAGTTACTATGCAAAACGTACCACACATCGAATACCGGTAGTGTATAAAAAAAGCATGTAATTTTATTTATTGGACTAATTACTTTTTAGTTTCGAGTCAAATAATAACTAGTTGATTTCTGTGGCAATTTAAGTAAGTATTTGTAAGGGGTGCACCTTATTTTTTGAACTTCTCAAACAAGAATAAGTAGTTATCGAGTCAAATTAAAAGTATGTAGTTACGACTTGCGCCCATAATTTCAACAAATAGATATCCAGGCGTAAATTACTCATTAGATATTTTCAGCTTGACGATAAATTAACATTTGTTTACTTACAGTCCTTACCTATAAGTTAGGTGTCAAATATTTTCACACTATAAGAACGATTTTCGGATTCTACAAACAGGTTAAATATGTATACATACATATATATATGAATACAAACTGCAATATTAAAAATAAGGTCACCATTTTATTTTAAAGTTTTATTTCATAATTTATGCTTATTGCCTACAATTTTGAAATAGAATTTAAAACAGTTGAACATGTATTTTTGAAGTGAATTTAAGAATTGTTGGAATCACAATAAAAAATTTATTCGGCAGCAGCTTGTTTTCCTGAAAAGAAAACAATCATTATTAGAAAATAATAGACAGTATTAGATAACATATATACATACTATGGTTAAACAGAATTAGTTAAAAACTTGACAAATCTTATTCTATTCAGAAAAATTCAATTCTGGAGGATTAAATAATTTTTTTAAGAAGATGGGACAATTAGGAATTAATTAATTTAGATAGTTTAATAAAAACAAATTTTTCATGTCATTGTAAAATTCTAGTTTTGGGTCTCAGGATGACAATAAATATTTAAAATTGGATAAGGGAAAATTAATAACATTGGTAGGTGACCTTCCGAAACTTTATTTTTAACCGACTTCAAAAAAGGAGAAAGGTTCTATTTTCGGATGTGTTTTTGTCTCTTCACCGATGGACCGTTTTTGAAAATTAGTTTTTTAACTTGACATACCTAGTCCCATTGTGGCAATCTTATGAAAATCCAGGATAGTTTTTAAAAGTCTTATTTTTTTCATTTGAAGTCGGTTTAGTTTTCTCTTTCATAGCATTTGTCTCATATAAATTATTAATGGAGCATATTCTGTGTCTCACAAAAAATAAAATAATGCGAATCCTCATACATTATTGTTAAAAAAATTATTTATAACAACAATGCCATGAGAATTCTCATAATGATACAATAATAATAATGCCCGGATATGTACATTACAAAATGAAGGAAACAAAAAGGTTAGTTATTACCTAAATCTAACAAGGTTAATATGTAATTTCAAATGATAACTAACATTTGCCAGCTTACATTTTTAAAGAGCATTTCTTTAAAATAGAAGCTTATTGATCTATATTCAAGTTTTCACTTTTCATCTGTAAAATTAATTGTAAGAAATAATAGAAATATTAAAATGTTTAGCTTTATAAAAACTAATAGATGATATTGTGCAATTTTAATGATTTATTCAATGTTGAATAGATGGCGATTTTTTTTTTGTTACTTACGTGCTGGTTTGCCATTTGCCCATGGGGTGAATCTTACATGGCTATCGGCACGTTTGGCAGCCTCGGCACGCAAATCCGATTTCAAGGCTTGTCGCAGAACTTTGGCGCAGATGTTAGAGTATTGGATATAGCTAAAATTACGCAAATATATTTTTAAACAATTTTTTTGGCAACAGTTGCGTCCGCAAATTGGTAGACGTAAATTACGTAATGCTTGCAACTTGAGCAAAGGCAACTACATCTTAATTTATTATTTTTTATGATACTCACGTAAGTCCAGCGGCTCTCCAGGCGTTAGTCATTTTCTTTGCTGAAATTTAAAACGTTTTAAAAGAAAATTGGAAAATTTTCTTAGTACTTCCTCAGTGGCTCGTGTTTTTGGTGTGTTAAGAAAAATTATTATATTCACAGAGTTGTTTAATTAATTCGCATAGATGCCTAACAAGTATTATTACTTTATTTAGATGTAGTACGCAAAAATGCAACGTCTCACGTGGTGTATTTAATGTAAATAATTGTGCGTAAGAGTAGCATACTTTGTGGCGAAGCAATTTAAAAGAAGGTAACATTTATTACAGCCTAACACACACTGGGGAAAAGGCCAATCTAAAGCGTAGATGCAGTTCTCACTGCAGGCACTGTGCCTCGTTTCTGTATTTCTCGCATCGTAAAAGTTTTTACATGAAGTGTGAAACAAAAAATTTCATCGTTTCTCGATTTGTGTGTAGAAACTGTTTCTGTATTTCAATGCGAAAAGCCAGCTTATTTATTGGAATATTCCAATCATTCAAGTGTCAAACAGATCAACAAGCCGATGGAAAAGATTTGGCGGCGGCTTTGAAATATTTTCATACAGAACTATATTATTTCTTAAACAAAAAACACTTTATTAAATGTGTTCTACAACTTTTATCTTTCCAACGATGATATGCGATAGCTTAAAATCATTGTAAAATACTTTAGTCTTATTTTCAACGCAAAATAAAACGTGTTCAGCTTTTGCATTCGGCGGAGCGCGATCGTAATAAAAAGAACAGTCGGCGACTAGACATCAGCCAAGAGATAATTTCTATTTTCTTCAATACTTATAAAAAACTAGTTTAAAACAAAATAATTAAGTAAATGAACTTGCTTACATTATCCACGTATAGTTTCAAAATCTATAATTTGATATTTTTAATTTTAAAAATACTTCTCGCATCGTTTTCAAATGTGAGAAATTTTGACGGCGTTAGTGAAAAACTTTTCAGAAAATGTTGTTACAGAAACACTTTTTCTCACATCCTTCCAATTACTATTGGAAAATAACTTAAATGACAGATAGTTCTCGCATTGTAAAGATACAGAAACACTTGTGTGAGAAAACCCCATTTTTCTTTCATTAATTATCCACTGATTGTTATAACATGACTGTAATAGACAATAATAAACGCCAAAATTTCGTGTACTTTTCTTTTGGAACTGCGTACTAGTAAACGGAAATTTCTTTAAGAAATTTACCAACCTCTGTGCCTCGTTTCTGTATTTCTCGCATCGTAAAAGGAACTGCGTACTAGTAAACGGAAATTTCTTTAAGAAATTTACCAACCTCTGTGCCTCGTTTCTGTATTTCTCGCATCGTAAAATATCTCACAAGGAACGTGTGAATTGAAAGAAAAACGAAGTAAAATGAAACAAAAATGGGGTTTCTCACACAAGTGTTACTGTATCTTTACAATGCGAGAACTATCTGTCATTTAAGTTATTTTCCAATAGTTATTGGAAGGATGTGACAAAAAGTGTTTCTGTAACAACATTTTGTGAAAAGTTTTTCACTAGCGCCGTCAAAATGTCTCACATTTCAAAACGATGCGAGAAGTATTTTTAAAATGATAAATATTAAATTATAGATTTTGAAACTATACATGGATAAAGTAAGCAAGTTAATTTAGTTCATTATTTTGTTTTAAACAGTTTTTTTATAAGTATTGAAGAAAATAGAAATTATCTCTTCGCTGATGGCTAGTCGCCGACTGTTCTTTTTATTACGATCGCGCTCCGCCGATTGCAAAAACTGAACACGCTTTATTTTGCATTGAAAATAAGACTACAAGTATTTTACAATAGTTTTAAGTTGCGGCATATTATCGTTGGAAAGATAAAAGGTATAAAACACATTCAATAAAGTATTTTTTGTTTAAGAAATTATATACTATTTTATGAAAATATTTCAACGCCGCCGCAAAAACTTTTCCATCGGCTTGTTGCGCTGTTTGACGCTTGAATTATTAGAATATTCCAATAAATAAGCAGTCTTTTCGCATTGAAATACAGAAACAGTTTCTACTCACAAATCGAGAAACGATGAAATATTTTGTTTCACACTTCAAGTGAAAACTTTTACGACGCCAGAAATACAGAAACGAGGTACTGAATTTCAGTTTGTTTTTCTACACATACTGAATTTCAGGCAGAGTTGCATACTACGCTTAACAGCGGAAAAATCATATCTTTCAAACGAATAGTCTGATCCACAAAAAATGTATGGATGCCTTTCCCGCCTGGCCTTAAACTAGGGACGTAACCGATTCCTATACCGATATTCTTCGATACATCAGATTTTACGATACATCGGTATCGGCGCTATTTTACTGTCGATACGCCGATACTTTTAAAAATTTTTTCAGAGTTTTTTTTTTAGCAAATTATTTATTTCTTGTTAATTTTACCATGAGCTAAATTCATTTCGTTATTTTTTAAATCTTATTAATATCAATTTTAAAAATTAATAATATTTTGCGCTGTTATATTGTACAGAAAATAATTTATTTTTTGTTAATTTTACCATGAATTCAAATTCAATTGGTTGTTTTTTAAGTCTTATTCGCAGCAAAAAAAAAAAAAACAAGACTTATTATAATCGCTATAAAATACGCTTTATATGAAAATATAAAAATGGGTAGGTTTTGAAGCAAATTTTAATAAAATCGCAAAATCGGAATAAAATAATATATAAAATTTTCCTTTTGACGATATTAACATGAAATATAAGTAAAAAAAAAAATCTTTTAAATATGCAGTCCTTTCGACACTGTTTAAAAATTTAAAATCCGTGCAGAAACAAGGCAGTGAAAATTGTTTTTGTCCGTGAAGTCCCAAAAATCGTTTATCGTATTGCAATTTTTAAAATGGCAAAATGATCTACTCAACTAGACCTACAAGCCCCACTAAGTCGTTTTTCACGAGTAAAAAAAACATGACATTTTGTAACAGCGTGTCATTAAGCTATTAAGTTATTTAGAAGATTATTAGTTTATAAATCCTTTAAAAAATCGATTTTTTAAAAAGCATGGCGAGTATTTTTTTAAATTATAAAGGAATTACAAACTTTTACTTGCTTTTCTACTAATTATCATATTTTTAAAATAGATTCTTTGGAAGCAATGAAAATGTAGTTCCTTAAAAATTATTTCCAATTTTTTATGTTGGGTTAATATTAATTTTAAATCTAATATCTTTAAACGAGCAATTCTTGTATATATATATATATATATATATATATATATATATATATATATATATATATATATATATATATATATATATATATATATATATATATATATATATATATATATATATATATATATATATATATATATATATATATATATATATATATATATATATATATATATATATATATATATATATATATATATATATATATATATATATATATATATATATATATATATATATATATATATATATATATATATATATATATATATATATATATATATATATATATATATATATATATATATATATATATATATATATATATATATATATATATATATATATATATATATATATATATATATATATATATATATATATATATATATATATATATATATATATATATATATATATATATATATATATATATATATATATATATATTTGGTTTCTCGGAAATGGCTCTAACGATTTCGATAAAATTCAGCATCCAGGGGCTTTCAGGGACGAAAAATGGATCTAGCTTGGTAATGTTTCCGGGAAAATCCGTTTTCACCGGGTTTTCACTCATTTCACCTATTCCCGTATCTGCGTGTTTAACAATTCTTTTAGCAAATCTAGTTGGCATATTATTGTACAATACGATAAATTGCATTAGAATTGATTTTTCTTTTAAATGTAATAATGCGAAAGAAGGAACTCTTTCAATATTATTTGTGTTGTTATTGCTTTTTTAAAACTTTCCATAAAGTCAAGGCAGATTGAACGGTACCACTACAAGAACAGCTGTTTTTGTAAATTTGAGAATGTGTGCGCCACACAGACAATAGATTTTGACACATGTCCGGGAGTTTTCTATCAACAACGGGCATGTGTTATTAATAAAGGGCAATATACACAGTCAACATGCTTGACAAGCGTGGTAATAGTATGTGTGAAATTTCGTTAGTATTAGTGACATCGGCGACGATTGATGGAAAATCTACTTGGTTTTGATTTTTCGTCAAGCACACGTACACGAATCTCACATCAAGCTGATTGATTGTGTATTATGCCCTTAAATTTGAGAGAGCTTATGAATGTGTGCGACTCACAGATAATGGATTTGACATATTTCTGGGGTATTTCTACTAACAAAATACATGTGTTTTTTGGTGTTGTATTTGTTTTAGTTATGGTGGTACCTGTAATGAATATGCCTTGCATAAAGTCATTAGATCAGGGCTGCATTTTCTACAGAAGTCGAATGGCTTGTGAGATAGTGTAAAACTGGAAGAAGTAATTTTTTCAATGATGCATTTTCAGATTTATCTATATATGTTAAATACAAGAAGAATAGCAGCAATAATCAACACAAATCAAGAAGTTAAAGTTTAAATTAAAAAAAAAATAAAAAAATAAAAAAACTTAAAAAATAATGATGATAAAAATATATAATAATGAGTGTAATCAAATACTGTTCCTAAAGATTTCATAAATTATACTTTTTGACTATGAAATACGGAAATAGGTGTGAAACTGACATGCTTTTTAGCAATTAATTTAATTACTTTCAAATAAATACTTTTACATACAAATCAATCATTTAACATTTTGCCGTGTGTAATTTAATTTTCGTTTTCGTTTTTTTTTCAAATTAAAAAAAAGCTCAATACTGATTTATTATCTTATAATAATTAAATTTTAATTACTGCCATAATTGACACTAACTATGAACATTTTATATAAATTAAACTGCAATTATTAAATGTTTAACACAAAATTTTTTACAAAACAAAACTTTTACTTTGGTCAGAATTTTAGGGGCAAAAAGACCACGATTTGAAATGTTTAAATATTTAAACTTTTTAATAATTTTACTGCTTACAAGCCGATCTCATGTAAGTAGTAGTATTAAAGAAAATATAAATATATATTGTTTTGAAAATTATATAAAAGAAAGCTTTATCCGAAAAAGGGCCATAACTTTATTGTATTGAGTGATGAAGGTTTCCTTAAACCCTGTGATTCTTCAGACAATTTAGGCAATTTTAACTTGGATCAATTGCTGCAAGTTAATATAAAGAATGAATATGCCGACGATATGGAAACTTTAATTAGTAATGGCAATATAACGTTCAGGGTTGATTTACCAGAAAATACTGTTCTGGGGGTAAATAATTATTAGAAAAATAGACTCATTCTTGAAAACAATTTTACAAATTTATTACAGCTTCATTTGGAAATTCTTGAATGGAAACGTGGTAAATGGGAAACAACTATTTTTTCTATTAGACGCGATGATTTCTGTTCAGTGTTATTTGATCCAACTGAATTTTGGTATTCGCTGACAATGAACATACCTGAAGAAGATCGAGTTTGTCCACCACAAAAAGGAGTGAGTAGTTATTTATATCTTTTTAGAAATATAAATGGCAACTTTGTTTCATTTATGAATAATAATGATATAAAGTCAAACTTTATATTGAAAAATAATTTGTTTTATGTAAGCTGTTTTTACTATACCCTACGCCTATACCTAATATATTTTTATTAAGACAAAAGTCAAACTTTATATTGAAAAATTATTTTTTTTATGTTAGCTGTTTTTCATTTATGGAATTTGACATTTGTGATGATAAAAATATATCAGGTATAGACGTAGGGTTATGGAATTTGACATTTGTCATAATAAAAATATATCAGGTATAGACGTAGGGTAAACAAAATACAGTCTGTTCCAAGGTAGATCTATAAGGTATACTTATCGGTGAATTGATACAATAAAGCAACCTTTTTTGGGAATTGTGGTGTCGAAAAATGTATGAGAAAAAAATCAAAGCAAATATTGAAATATGAGTGTATTGGTAAAATATGCTAACATTTGACATCATAATTACCGAACATATGGGCTGATGCACAGGCCTTATATATCGACCTTGGTCTGTTCTTAAACAAAAGCTCTTTTCAATACAAACAGTCTGTTTCCGTACGTGCATAAAGTTACACAAACTTAACCGAAAGCTCTGTTCAATACAAACTTTGTAATTAAAAAAAAGCTTTTGGGTAAGTTTGGGCAACTTCGTGCACGTACGGGAACAGAGTGAAAATTTGTATTTAAAAAAGCTTTTGGGTAAGCTGGTGTAACTTCGGGGACGTACGGGAACAGACTGAAATTTTGTATTGAAAAGAGCCTTCGATTCAGTTTCAGCACCCTTATACACGTACAGGAATGGACCTATTCTCCAAAAGCGATATAAAGTTTTTTAATACACAGAACAATTTGAACATAAATATTATTAATATCTGTTTTACACTATTCCACAAGCCGTTCGACTTCTGTAGAAAATGCAACGCTGACCTAATGAGTTTATGGAAAATTAAAAAAAACAATAACAACACGTTATATCAGGGTTGCATTTTGTGCAGAAGTCGAAAAGCTTGTAGAATAGTATAAAAACAGCTTAAAGCTGTTTTCAAACTATTATACAAGCTGTTCGACTTCTGCACAAAATGCAACCCTTATATAATGTGTTGCTATTGCTATTTTATAACCTTACATAAACTCATTAGATCAAAATTGCATTTTCTACAGAAGTCGAGCGGATTGTGAGATAGCGTAGAGCAGCTATAAGAACAATTAAAAGAGAAGATCTAACCAGCAGCATTTAAAAAAGGTATTTGACTTGCATGGTTGGCCATAGCACTGCCCACTTTTTTGATCATGTTGTATGCAGTTACCCAAACTTACCCTAAAGCTTTTTAATACAAACTTTGTTTTGAAAAGAGCTTTCTGTCAAATTTGGGTAGCTTCGAACACGTACAGGAACAGACTGATTGTTATGGGAACACAATTCTTCAATTCACAACCATTGATTTGTTATTTATATCTTGAGAGTTTTCTGAAATTGTGCAAACATGTCGAAAACTCCTTTAGAATTTTCTTAAAAATACTTCAGAATTCGTACAGAGTTCTCTTGAACATTTCGGCAAAGCTTTGAGAATTTCCTCAGACAAAGAGGTCCCTTTTCTTGTCAACCATTTATATGATTTTCGGTACGTTTTCGTTCCGATTACGGTATCTTGTGCAGGCTATCTAACCGACTTCGGACCGAAATCTACAAAAACTGGGTGGTTATTATGTATTTCGATTAAAAAAAAAACATTTTCGAATCACAATGTATAAGGTATACAAATACGAATGATTTTCGTTTCGAATCGAAATACATAATAACCCCCCTGTTTTCGGGGTTGCTTTGCATCCAAATGCATACACAATTTGCTCTTTGCTCAACAACAGGAATGATACGTTTTGGAACAGACTACATTGTCATAATATTAAGTGTTACATTTAGGAACAATTTGTAATGTATTACTACAAAGCAACATGCGTTTATTAAAACATCCTTTTATTAATTTTTTAATAGGTGTGCTTCTTTACGTATACGAAATTACCTAAACTTACGCGAAGCTTGTTGCAATAGAAAATTTACATACATATGTACTTATGTATGTAGGTACATATGTATGTACATATGTATGTGCATATGTATGTACATATGTATGTACATATGTATATTCGGCCTCTTCCGTGTACGTGCTTGAAGTTTCCCAAACTTAGCCGGAAGCTATTTTCAATACAAAAATTTTTATTTAAAAAAGGTTTTGGGTAAGTTTGGGATCCGTATGCAAAGTTTCATAAGAATCGGCATAGTAGAAGTAGCAAAAAATGCTGCAGCAAAATTTGTAGATTGTGTAAAAAAAATTAGCTTTAGTCAGTAATAAAAAAAAATTATTTTAGACTGTTTATCATTTAACTGATATGGAAAATCGCATTGAACTGAAAAATGTTAATGGTATAGAGCTGGAAGGACAATATAAAATAGTGGTACATCTAATGGCTGATACTTATGCGACGTGTATGTCTGCCGTTGTGAATATTTGGAAAAACTGATCAAATTACTGCACAAAATTACGATTAAAATAAAATGGTGATGGGTATAAAAATTCATTTAAGAAGTAAGAAAAAAGTTGATTTTAAAACCAAATATAAAATAATTTCATATCTTATTACTGCACTCAAAATATTCTGTACATAAAATTAATTGAAATTGTAATTTAAAGTAAATGGTAATTCACTTAAAAACCGATGTATTTAATTTTCATTTAAATTTAACGAAAAGTTCATTTAATTTTGGATGTTTGAAATTTAAAACTCTAAAATTTTGACTGCGCGGAGGGTTGAACTGACGCTTCGATAGCTCCAGCTAATCTCATCAGAGTTCTTTACCGCTTAGACCACTCGACCAAAGTCGGGTGTTTGCAGTCAAGAGCTGAATATCATCTACTTTTAATCAATTCATACTGTCACTCTTAGAGCTGTATTTTACCAAAAAAATCATAATGATCCCAGAATATTAGTAACATATTGTTGAACAATAAAATTACTGTTTTTTGACATGCTTTCCATTTATGCAATAAACTTTTATTATTATTACTAAAAAAATCAATTAATAAAAATTATAATTGAGTTTTATTTTTTGATCGTAAAATAATTCTTATTTTTGAGTTTTATTTTTTAGCTCAAAATAACGATTATTTTCAATTTTTATTTATTTTTGCTCGAAAGTAACGATTATTTCTTGATTTTTACTTTTTGCCTAACAATTATCATTGTTTTAGGATTTAATTGTTACTTTATTGATGTATTTATTGGTAATATGCAACAAGCCATTTGAATTTTAATTCACAGTAATTCATAACTACTGTTTTAAATATTGTCTGGAAGATACTTACATAGGAGATACTTCTCAAAAATTAAACCCAGACACCGGGTGTTTAGCCGAGACACCTTCACTCAGCAAGGACACCACCCTCAGACTATGCCCTTAGATTACAATCAAACGAAAATTTATCTATTTGATAAGTTTAATTTTAACATAAGCACTTACATATGTCCTTTTAAGTGACAGAAATCTGAAAAGCTATTTTATACAAAAAACGCGTAAGTAAACAAAAGATATTTGATTATATTGAATTTGCTAAAAATATCTAGTATGTATATACATATTGAGTTTGGGTTGACATAAGTTTTTATGAAAAAATCTTTTATAGTCGATAAGACATTTCACAAAACTTAAGTTTATTTAAGATATTTTGTCGTATGAAATATTTTAAAAAATTATGGACGTTAAAAAATAAACCGTTATAACTTTTTCAAAAATCGCAGTATTTGAAAACGGATTGGATCCAAATGTGGATTGTAAGAAGTCGAACCAGAATATGAACTTAACTCAATTTTGATTTAACTCGACTTAAGATGTTATAATATATTGCCATAGATATGTAACTCAATGCATCAACTATGCGTATACGCTATATATAATAATGCAAAGTTCTACGTAACGTATACGTAGTGGTAAATACACTAGAATATGAGCAGGGTGACCGTTTTGCGACTAAAGTTGCAATTTGCCACTTTTTCAACTGCCTTGGCAATTTTAGTGCACCTTTTTTAAAATTACCTAAATATGTGGCATACTTTTGATATATTATGCCCCTTTTTTGTCACTTTTTATGACATTTTTTATTTTCATATGAGTTTTTTACGGTACGAAACTGTTTATATAAAAAAATCTTAATACAAAAATATGGTTCTGAGTCCAGAGCAATTATAGCTACACTATTGCTTAAAACTATTATAAAAAAAACCTCGGAAATCGCCAGGGAGTGCGATATGCACGAAAAACCGATTTTTCGTACACGAGATTGCGTGGGACTTTCGAGACATCGTATACATACAAAGCCAAGCTAAAATTATATACAAAATTTCAGTTTATTATCCCAAGCTCAAAGACTTACGCTAAGACCTCACCGTCGCACGGTGGTTCAGAGTTTGAATTCGTTGGCTAAAAACTAAATTTTTTGTTGCCACCGATTTTTAAAATGTTAACGCCATTTTATAGTAAACATATCTAAACTAAGGTAGCCAAAAAGGTAGGACAAAATATTTATAATTGTGGGCGTGGCGTGTTTTATATACTTTCAGAAAAAGGTGGATTATTTATATCGGATCAGAAAGAAATGATCATTTCTTGGAAATCATCATCAATAATATTTAATATGTTATAAATTTTTTTTAAAATTACTATATTTTTGGAAATTTTAAAATTTAGGAATATAAAGCTTTTGAAGATCAAAAGGGACCAAAAAAAATAAATCACATAGAGAAAAGTGAAAGTGTTCTCTTTAACCCTTTATATACCCGTTTGGAGCCATCCGCAGAACACTTTCTTAATTTTAATGAAATTGCTCAAAAATTATTATTCAAAGAACGCAAATTTTCCCTCTATTAGTATAAGATTGTGTGCTAAACTTTCACCAACTTTGCATACATACTACGTTCTCATGATAATACAATCTGATGGATATAAAAGTGGGCAGTGTCACGACTATACTAAGTAAATATGTCGTATAATGAAAGCTATAGTAGTCTGAGTATTCATATATAGTACGGACAAAATGCGAACTGTCTCAAAAAATTGGCAGTATAGGACCGTGGGAAGGGTTGCTCCCCATATAAAGTAATTAATAATAATGTAGTATCTAGAAAGCTATAAAAGTATGAATCTCCAAATTTGGTATCAGTTAATTTTAATACAATATACAAAGCTAGGCAAAAAACTTACGGAGTAGGTACGAGGAAATTGTTACTACCCATAAAAAGTAATCAATAACTACTGAACCGATTTTAATGAAAAGTTCTTAAAGCTTCAAAGAGTTATCTCTCTGTTAAAAAAAAAATTATTAAAATATCTCAATCGGTGAAAAAGTTACACAATTTTGCCCAAGGAAAAACGATTATGAGCCACTGTGCGGCGCTCTGCAATAAAGTTATAAGCAGGAAAACCGAAAATATGCCCTATAAAATGTGTTATGCCTAGTCAAAAATATGAACACTGCGAAGCCACTATTCGACATACCCAGAGAAGAAAACAATTAATCACGTCTAAAGTCCGGTTATACATTCAATCTTCACTCTGCAGTACTATTTGCATGAACTTTATTTGACTTTTTTAAGGTCATTATTTTCTTTCCAACGTGGAAATAGCATCCATGGACGCTATTTCATTGGACGATATTGCATGCCAATTTTAGTTCCTTATGGTTACGGGAGGGAGTCTGTCCGAAAATAAAATGTTGGGCACCAAGACACCATGACATATTAGGAACAAATCAGCAAAATCGCATAAATAGCTTAAATATTCTCAAACGCAACTATTCTCGTCCTACTATTTGTCTATGAAGTACTAATAAGCCAACAGTCTCATTGCTCAAAAAATCCTCAAAACTACATAATTGAAAATTTTTAAAGGTGTGAATAAACTGGAAATAAATCAGTGGAATGGGGAATATTTGTAAGAAATTGTGGAACAAATACATTAGAGTAAATATAAAATCGTGAAAAATTTTTTTGAATGTTGGAAAATTTCAAAATTTTCGATGACAAAACAGACTTTTTTCTTTTTTTTTGTAAATTTGCATATTAAAATTCAAAAAACCAAAATATGCAGGAAAACAGCCAAATATGCCACAAAAATAGAAAAAATGCCCTAAGTATGCGACTAAGTATAAAATATTGAAAAACATGATGTAAAGGGTAAATATGCATCTTATTTTTCATTTAATTGAGCAATAAGTTCAATGGGCTTTATTGCCAGTTTAGGGCAATTACGGTCTTATTTCTTAATAAGGATGAGGCCACACGAGCATTTTTAAAAAACGCACGCTTCGGCATTTTTTACCTGTACTTACTGTTTTTTTTAGCATTACATGCTACTTCGTCGGCATTGTAGCAGAACCGTCGGCGAAGTAAAAGAACTAATAAAATGGCTAGACAGCTTAAGCAGCTCAATGCCTCTGCTTGACACCAGAGGGGCTTGCAACCCTGCTCTACAAAAAAAAAAACGCACAATAGCAGAGTTGTAAATTAATTAAGCTTTCTATCTCTCTCCCACTTCGCCACCTGTTCTCTCTACACCAGGGGTGCCCAAAAGTTTCTTATGGAAGAGCAAACACCAATACATTAAAAGAAAAACTAATTTTTATTCAATATTTTTTGTTGTAAAAACCAATGCATACAAAGAAAAAAAAAGTATTTCATATATTCCCCGTTAGCCAGATTGCCTTGCACGACATTGTCATCTACGATTCTTGCACGAACTGTCCTCTGTCTATTGCTTTTCTACTCGACATTGTAAAGGAAATCGTCGTTCACGACAGTCTAAGCGACAAATTCCTGCAAGTTGTCCTAAATCCAACTTTGTTGAGGGCAATATGAGCGACAATGTCATACATTTTGCCCCCATTAATATTGTGGAGGACAAGATGAGAGACAATGTCTTAATTGTTGTCCACAATCCAACTTTGTTGAGGACAATATGAGCGACAATATCTTGCATTTTGTCTTCAATCAAGCAAATGAATATGTTGGGCTTTTGTTGTCTATGTTTTAAGTGGCACAGCAGCAGTGTGGTAAGCACGAAAACTTATAAACATGCAGCCTCAGTTCGAGTCTCAGCTAGTTTAGTCAATAATTTAAATGAAACGGAAAAACAGATAAGCAAAAATATTCAATAATTAAGTAGGTGACATTGTCAGTATGTAATCGTTAACTACAAGGTAAACGACATTGTAGCCTATGTAATCATTGACGACATAATAGGTGATTTTTTTGTTTATATAATCATTGACGACAACATAGGCGACAATGTCGCCCAGGGAATCATCTTGTGTTATGTGAACGACAACCTGAGCGACATTGTCGCTCATTAAATTGTGCACGATTTTCGCGACACTTGTTGATTTAACATTGTCGTGCACCCGTCATTGATGATGTCTTAAAGACGTGGCCAACTGGGTAGTGCTGAGTACTGTGTGTGTATTAAAATACACAGCCTATAGCTAAGTGCTTTTTCAAAAACAAATGAGCACCAAGCGCATATGGCTTGGACAACGCTGCTCTACACCATCCCATTCCCAAAGAAGGTAACACATTAATTAATTAACTGATAGGCATTAATTGCCTGATTGTGTTACTTCTCTTAAAAAAACTAGCATTATTTCAGTTAGAGAAGAATGAAAGAGGCGAATATAGTCCCCAAAACCAGCGTATGAGGTTGAAAAATTTAAAATTTATTAAAAAAACGCAGAGATGTGCGTTTTGAATAAGGCCATATGACCTTACTTATTTCGGAGCGTCGACGAAAATTGGTACATTGCATTGTTAGTAGAATCTTAGATTTAGCATTATTTTACCTATATTGAATTTGCGGCATTAAGTAATGTTCTCATCTTCAATTGTATTAAAAAAATGGAAAAATGCATTACTGATAATGTTTGGGGAGTATCCAATTAGTCAGCGGAGTAACACGGTATTTTTGAATATCAAATAGTATAAAAAAATGCAATCTTATCAACTTTTCCATCACTGATACAGACTTAAAAATCCTAAAAATATGTGCTTTAAGGGTCTACAAATTGTGAAGAGAATGGAAGACTTATATTCTTTAATCCTCTAGCGTTTAAGGATAACAAGTTAAAAATTTTACATTGCATAAAGGTCACACGGAATGATCTAATTTAGATTTTATAAGTAAATTACAGTAGTAGTAGTATTTTCTTTTGTGTTGACTTTAAGATCAAACAAAATTATATTATTCTACTGTTAAAACTCACACATGAAATTTAATTTGAAATTTTCACAAATATGTGCTAAATTTGTTATGTGATTTAAAGGTTTTTTTTAAACGGAAATTTTTTTATTTAACACTTTTAATGGCAGAAAATTGTGTTTTTAATATTTCCTCTTAGATATGTTTATTAAACCATTTGAAAATTACTGAATACAATAGAAATTTTATAGACGTGTTAAATAGAATTATTGTATTTTCTATTTAACCTTAAGGCGCGCATATGAATGACTTCAAGTTGTTTGCATATTTATGCAATGAGAAAAAACATCAACAAGAGATAAATAAAATAAAATTTTTGTTTTGGCAATTGTGATCGTTTTTATATAACAACGAAAACAGAAAATGAAAAAACAGAAATATAAAAATAAAGAATTATACAAACAAAATTCCCTACGGTAAATGGAACTGACACAAAACAAGTCTTGCGACCGGTCCCCAGGTGGTAGGGACCACCAGTCTGAGTTCTAACACTTCCTATGAAGCGGACCAGCCACTTTAACATGGGGATGGCCTAGGGTGGGGTTAATTGATACTTTGTATCCACATTGTAACTTGGCTCTGAACTATCTTATGGTGTTCTAACCGGTGTAGAATAATATAGATTATATATAAATTATTATTCCCAAATTCAGCTGCAATTATCGATTAATCTATTTTTTTTATTGTTTCAAATCCAACTAGAAACTGTATTTTATTTTTAAGCAGTGTCTTTGATAGGATTCGAACCGACAACCTCCGGCATGACAGGCTAGTACACTACCCACTCGACCACAGGGGCACTTATATTTTAATGTTATAAATACCAGTTAACCTGGAGTTAATATCTGAATATAGTTACGGAACAGGTTTCTGAGTGGCATGGCGGTCTCATTGAACGGATACAATTAATATTATATAGATACTATGTGATAGGCCTTAGATCCAGGTGCATTGAATTTGTTCAGTGCCGTTTACTACAATAATAGCCGAAGTACCAACTAAGTTGACTGAAAATGGTTAATATGTGACCATTTACACAATATGTCTTTTTTCACCATTCACTACTCCTTATTTTTGATAGCAGTCTCAGTTTCTCAAGTCATAGGACGAGTACTTTTGGATTATTTGTCACCAAATTTTCCACAGGGTTGATATGAATTTTGTAGAAAAGAATTAAAAATATTAACAAGAACATAGTTATAAATAGTTCGACTAAGCCGAATATTAAATAATCACTATTTAGCAAATATGCACCAATTCAGTAAAATTTTGGTTTTTATGGTAAAATTTCCATTTTGTTATAAAACTTAGATATTTTTTGAAACCTTAAAATTTTGAAACTTCGATTTTTTGGTCAGGGTAGATACCGTTCTAGTATTTCTTTTGTTAATCTTTAAATTTCTAATTTATTGTTTGAATATTTACCACAAAACTCATATTGGAATAGACCCTCTTAAAAATAATTTATTGTTTTTAAATATTCACAAAATTTTATTCCTGCCATTATTTAGAAATGAAATGAAATAACCGCCAGTGTCTTTATTTTACATTTGCAGGAGAGCCAACACACCTTCTATTTGAAACTGTGGAATCGCTATAAAATTGTTTAAGCTCTGTAGTTAAGAGCGCATGAATATTACTCAATCTAGCTTCCAAATGCGTGGAAAGATTTGTGCTTTTTTTGTATCGAGAATGTTCTTACCAGAGGTTCAAGGAAAATAGATCAAATCTAGGAAATCGATATAACAAACATTTTCGAAGTAATTAAAAATTTACAAATTTTTTCGAAAAATTTCGAAAACAATATGTATAAACCGCATCAAACGATTATAATAAAATTTAAAATAGATTTTGGAATCGATGTAGTAGATTAAAATTTATTAAAAAAGGTCGAACATTGTATCTTCGAAAATGCTTAGAGCCTGTTCACAGAAACAAGTTTTCAAACTTTATTTTCAAACTAGAATTGAACTAAGTTTAATAAATAGTTTTTCTGATTTATTAACTGTTTCGTTTTGAGCTCTTCACTTAAAACAACAAAAACTAGTTTTATCAACAGTAAATAAGTTGTCAGACTTTAGAAAAATCTCTCAATGGTTCGATTTCACTAAAAAGTTTATATGATTTTGAAAAATTTTTTTTAGTAAATTATTTTGTTTGATTCAGTAATCGTTGTTGTTTGATTTCTGTTTTTCACTATGGATTGTAACAAAAAATTTATCGCAGTTTTAGTAAATGTTTTGTTTGAATTTACGAATTTTTTCATTGGCACGCATAAGTCATAATGATGTTGAATGTTTTCTGTGCACGAATGGTAAAAGATTCTAAATATGTATGTATATTGTTTTCGATTAGAATACAGAAATTATTAATTATGATCTTTAAGACAATCAAAACAATTTGCTGTTGTTTGTTAAGCTATCTGATTTGTGTTGGGTACTACAAGTTAAATGTAAATATTAGTTGGCGTGTATGTGTGCGCTGGTACCCCGTAGGCCAAGTCTTCGAGACATCATGGATGCATGTGCGAAGCAAGTATATAACACCAACGACGAATTGGTACGACAGTCCAAGACAACTATTGGCAACATGTTTGTACAAAGGGTACAAAAGTCATTGGTGACAACGTTGTTAACATGCCTAAAATTGTCATAAATGAATACGAATTAAATTTAAAAATGTAATAATCGAATCTAACCAACACCCTCCACACTGATAGGCTAGCACGCTATCTACTAGTCTACCGAGATACTTAAAAAACTTTATTGTACTAAAAAACGTTTCGCGGGCAACTTAAACTCTTTACGGCTCTTTTCACAATGTATGATTAAAAGCTAACGACGACTTTAACGGCAAGTTCGACATACAAAACTTGCCGTTAAAGTCCATGTTAACACTTAATCGTACATTGTGAAACGGGCCGTTAATGTACATAAATGTAGGCACGACAACTTCGATGCAGTTGTTACTCTTGTTGTCGGCAGTGAAATTGTACACACGATAACTTCGATGCAGTTGTTACTATTGTTGTTGTCAATAAAACTTTACACACGACAACTTCGATGCAGTTGTTACTCTTGTTGTCGGCAATAAAGCTGCAAGGCTTTCTAGCAAAAATTTTCATAATCTTGCCAGTACAAATTCTTTATACACGACAACATATACCAGCTTGTCGTCATACTTATTTCTAAATGTGTTGTATAGGTGACAAATCATAAGTTGTCTTGCAGACAACATCGATCAAAATGTCTTCGGTAACAACTGGGACTACAGGGTATTTGCATTTGGCAATCAAAATTATTGCAATACGGCTGGTATGAGTGATGTTTTGATGTTGTATGTAAAAATGTATTCCTACTCGTATCTACAGTATATTTTCTTAAAAATATATCGATATATATCGTCGATATTTTTAATTTCTATATATCGATATATCGATATTTTTGTCCAAATATTTCGACAGTATCAAATTCGATATTTTTTAGCTTTGGTTTTGTTTTTCGTGCAATTTTTAAAAATATTTCGGCACAGTCTTCATCAAATAGAATATTACTACCAAAATCGTTTGTTTTATTTATAATATTTTGTCTATTCAAAAAATTATCATTCTTTGGGTATAATTTTGTTGATGTATGTTCCATGAAATATTAGTGGAACAGTTAGGATCTTGGAAATTAAATCTTTCCAGCTTAATTATTTATAAGAAAGGTACTTTTTTTGTTTTATTTAAAAAAAACTTTGGGGACTATGCATGAGTTATTATTGTTGAAAAAATAACGATATTTCGATATATTGATATTTATTATTCGATACATATCGATGCCGATATCGATATTTAAAAATATATCGATATCGATATATTTTTTTCACTTACACATCCCCAATCTACAGTACGTTTACTTCTGATGGACAATTATTACTACACTTTTGTAACAATTCGCCCCAGACGCTTCCTTAAGCCCTTATGACACTACATTTTTTCTTAATTTTTCAAGTTTTGGAGAACAGTGCAAATATAATATAATAGGAAATTTTACCAGGTGCAAAGAGTTCAGCTATATTAAGATAAATACCAAATTGTCAAAGCTTTTACTAGTGTTATCGATAAAAAAGGGGGCCCTGTAAAAAAAAATTTAAAAATGTTCAACTTAAAATTGACGTTTCATGCTTGAAACATTAAAGTGTTGCCAAGTTATCGCTTTATTCACGAATTCAGCGACTTAGCGCCTCGTTTTTTTCAACTTTTTTTTCTTTTGCCGTTTTATTATAAATAAAAAGTAGGCAGCACTTAAAGAAGCCATTACGTTTTGTTTACATTTTGTATAGTTGTTTCCTTCTATCATATGCTATTTCTTTCTTTCAATCCTATAGCAAAACAATGCAAGAAAAATGTAGTGTCATAAGGGCTTATGCTGACTTTAGACGACATGTATTTTACATCTGACTTGTCAAATTTCCCACTGCAAAAGTGATACATGCCGTGTGAAATATATGAAACATTGTCAGATGACATTTACAGAAGCAAAGTCAGATGAAAAATGTTCAATTAGAGCGTGTTCTATTTTCATCTGACAAGGCATCTGACATCAGCTGTATTAAATGATCAAAAGTGTGGTTTGGCTTAAAAAACATTAAAAAGCAAAGAGCGCTTTATATATTTACGAAAATTGTGCAAAAACTCAGTTGTTCTGAACACTCAGAGGTTATGTCAGATGTAATTACACATGTACGTGTGAAAGCAAATATTATAAACCGTCTGTAAATTGACAATTTTGACAAACATGCGAAGTTACATACATATGTCTCACACACCTAACAAGCCATATGGAAAAAACATGTCCTCTAAAGTCAGCATTAGCAGGGTTCGAATGTGTTAATAATTGAAACCGTAAATCATATTCAACCTTACCATCTGAAAAGTGGCGAATACATGAACACTGATGGGGACGGGCTGGCGACTTCCGAAAAACCACGATGTTTTCATTCTGAAATGTATGTTGAAATAAATCAACGTTAACTTTTCCATATCTGGTTCTTTAAAGAATTATCTTTGTTTTTCTTGTTGTTGTGATAAATATCTCATGGTCTGTTTTGGTCAATGTCCTTACTGATCGATGTTAATAAAATAATTTATTTCATCTTTTACTCAACGTTTCGTCGATAGTGTTTATCGACTTCATCAGGAGTACGATTTTATTAAATTCTGTTTAATGAAACATAATTTTTTTATACATAAGTATGAATGTTGGAAAACATGTCTTTGTTTTTCTTTTAGCATTTCGTTTTAAATAATTTTAAATTGAGAAATGAAAGTGTAGATGAGTTCTTAGAAGCCACAAATAGTCAATAAATTCTTCAAATTATTGCTTTTAAATCACTACAATCTACCTCCTCTCTATTCTGAGAATTGATTTCAAACCTTCAAGTTCAATTATTTATACAAAAAATTCATTTAGCTTTTTCTCTATTAAATTTATAATGTTAATGACAAAAATATTCAACATGGCAGCAACAACTCGTTTACACAAAATGATTTTAAATTAATTAACTATTATTAACAATTATTAAATACTAAAGTACATAGACATAAATTAACACCAAATGTTAGTGAAATAACATCTAGATTTATAAAGGGAAACTTTGAGCAAATAATCTCCAATAGCTGTGCATACATAAAAGTTTTGTTCGTTGGGTTCGTCGTAAAGGAAATTTGGAACAGTGAATATAAAATGCTATGTATGTACGTATAGTAGGAAACTTATTTTTAATTTGAGATTTATTTGGCTAGTCGTACACTCAAAATAAAATGGTGGGCAAATCTGACCAATTCAATTAGTTAACTTACTGTTAATGTAAATTGTTGTTGCAATTTCTATAAAATAACAATTTTCATTGGTTACAATAACTCCTTTAAGTTGTAAGTCATTTCATGCTATGCTTGCTTTATGCTATCCTTATTTAACAAGACGATGTAGCTGAGATGGCAAAGACATCGGGTTCATACACATGCGAAGAATTGTGAGCAACTAAGTTCAAGACCAAAATATTACATTTTACTGAATGTAAAATATAAATTTGGGGAAAAAATTATTTTTGATAGCTAATATTAGTAATTTAATTTTTAACTATTTTTGTGGTTAAAATTACCAATTTTTAGGGTTAAAATTAATAATTTAAAAAATTAACAACGAAAATAGTTATTTTACAAAAATTACTGTATATAAGTCAAGCAAGTCACCACATATCTTTGTTCAAGACCAAAAAGTTAGACAAATATTTTTTTAAACACACTTGATGCTTAAGCCGGGATCGAACTTGCTACCTTCCGGTTAGTACTGTAAAAGCAACAAGTACAATTCTAGTTTAGTTGACAGTGTGCTAAAAGACTAACCGGAAGGTCGCAAGTTCGATGCCGGCTTAATTAGGAAGTGCGTTTGTTAAAAATTTTTTTTTGTTAAAAATTAAAATACTAATTTTAAGCATTAAAAATAATTTAATTTTCAAACGTGTTTTTTCCCAAATTTATATTTTATAATTCAGTAAAATGTAATATATTGGTCTTGAACTTAGGTTCTCACAATTCTTCGCATGTTCATGAACCCGACGCCTTCACCATCTCTGCTAAGTCATCTTGTTAAATAACGATAGCACAAAGTAACCATAACATGAAATGACTTACAACTTTAAAAAGTTATTTTAACCAATGAAAATTGTTATTTCATAGAAGTTGCAACAACAATTTTTATTAACAGTAAGTTAACTATTTAACTTGGCTATATTCACCTACCATTTTATTTTGAGTGTGTTTAAATCTAATGAAATTCAGACAAAGAAAAGCTTGACTGCACGGACCGCCGAACTTACATATTTCGAGACCTCCTAGTCTAGTCAACAGAGTTCTTTACAGATTAAACCACTCGATCAAAATCGGTAGTTTCCAGTCCAGTAGTTGAGCATCAATTATCTTTAATCAATTCTTGCTCTCACTCTTAGAATTGTTTTTTAGCTTTTGCATTTAATAGCTGTTGATGATATTCAGTGTTTTCTTTTTATGTCCGTGCAGTCAAACTTTTCTTTGTCTACATGCTTCATATTTTTCTCTTACTAAATATATAATTTAATTAAAAATTAAATTAAAACCGAACTCAAGCCAGATTAATAAAAAAAAAATTTTGTGTAAAAATTTAAAACAAATATCTTGTACACTTAACTCTTGAGAGAAGAATAACATTTTCTTTTACCATTAAGCTGATAGTAAATTGAAAACTTTAAGCTCGTTTTCATTACAACAATTTTTTTTAGGTTATGATTGCAGCAAAGGCTCAATATAACAAACATTATAAAAGTCGCAATTTTAAAAATCGAGTTCTTGCTGCCCCTATGTGCAAAACCAACAACGCAATACAAATAAATTTTTTTTATTATTACAAGTGGAGAAGACTGTTTGACGATTTGAAATACTGTTCTTACAAACTGATAATTAATCATTTAAAAAAGAATATAATTACTATAATAATCAACAATAACGTCAACGAACGCAATTTAGTTTAATTAACAAAGTTTGGAAAGTCGTCATCTGTTTTTTTAAGTCACAGTGGTTGCAAGAGAAATAATATCATCTTAAATGTAATGTTAAACTTTTACATAAATGCTCTTTTATCCGAATCTTTGGAAATAAAATGTAAAATATGTAATTGAAAGTTTATTGAAACTTATTGCTCAGGCTTGAGCTTGATAACACAGTGAACAAAATGAAAATTTCCGCCTAGTACGTCTACTAGAAGTTTCGTTTGTAGCGTTTGGCAAAAACTACATATTAGAGAATACGAGGAAGATTGGGCCCTGCCCTTTCTAATCTGTAAAGAAGAAGTCGCGAGACACCTAAGACCTCCTAATATATCCATAGACGTAGCGAAATAATATGAGCACCACGTTTTTCGTGTGGAATTTAAAAACACATTCCAATATTGATCAACCTTTTTCGCAAATTTGAACAAAGTACTAAGCATAACACTGAAATTTTCATACAAGACACATCACACATGCTGCTATTATGTTCGAGCTGATGAACTTATCATTATTCCGCCGGTACTACATCATGTCCAATTCAATGTATAAGAAACTACTTAGAATGAAAAGAAATAGTTCGAAATAAAAAATAGATTAAGTATAGTGCGACTTTGGCTCGCACACGAAGGGTTCCGTACGAATACACATATATATGTGTATCCCTTTTCGTTTTTCCCCCTTTTTTCATTTTGGCAGTTTTTTCGTTGTGCTTTTTTGTTTAATTTTAGTTTTTCTTTATTTTTAAAGTATTTTTCGTTTTTTTCTTTTTGTTTTTGGTTTTGGATCTTTTTTTATTTTTCGTGATTTTTTCGTTTTTTCAGGCGATTTTTCGTTTCTTACAATTTTTTTGTGCCGATGTTTTTAGTTATGGCGATTTTTTGGTTTTGGCGTTTTTTTAAGTTTTTCACTTTCTGATGATATTTTTAGTTCTAACGACTTATTTTAGTTGTGGCGATTTTTTTTTGGTTTTGGCGTTTTTTTGTTTTATGGTTTTTTTCGCTTTTTTACGATGTTTTTAGTTTTATCGATTTATTTTAGTTTTGGTGCTTTTTTCGGTTTTGAGAATTTTTTTTCGTTTTTTTTGTTCATATTTTTAGTCTTAGCGATTTTTGTTTGTTTTGACACTTTTTTCGTAGTAGCGATTTTCTTGGTTTTTGGCGCTTTTTTTTTTGTTTAGGCAATTTTTTTCGGTTTGGTGATTTTTTAAAATCATTTTTGGCGGCCTTAAGGCCGGGACACATAGAATCCGTTGTACGTTATACGTCGCCTTTTTCAACTGACAACTAAGTTGAAATACATGTTTTCTTATGAGCTTAGTCAAATTCGGTACGTTTCCGTCAACGCAAAGTACTAAAGTTGGCCAACTTTTAACTTTTAACGTACGTCGAGTACTTTGACAGCTATCAGTTGGTTTTTTGCTTTGTTTCGATTTAGTTTTTTCTGCTGTTTGGCACCAAAAATTAAATAAAACAATAAAAACAAATAATATAAATAAATAAAATCAAATCAAATTTAGCTGCAGAAACATGCGAAGAAAAAACAGTTGTTTTAATATCCGTCAACAAAGTACTCATTGTGTCAACCTCCTCCGTCTTTACGTTAATGTCAGTTGAAAAAGGCGACGTATAACGTACGACGGATTCTATGTGCCCCGGCCTTAACTCTTTCCCTGTGCATGTGCTTCACTGTTTAAGGTACTTTTAAGCTGCCCACACACGAGTGATTTGTGCGTGTGATTTTTTCGCGTACCAGATCTCCACTAACGACGAACAAATCACAATAAACTTAAACGTCAACTAGTACACATGAATTGCGAAGCGGATGTTGCAATTGTTCTTTTGGTTATTTATTTATTTTTGTATATTATTATTATTATTTATTTATGTTTTTATCTTTATATTTATCGCTTTTACTTTGTGAAATTACATTTTCTTTTCTAAATTCTATGAAAAATGGCTTTCGTAGTATACAAAACTAAAAATAAGCATTCAAATGTTCGCGCACAAGCCCACTAACACATCGCACAAATCACAAGAAATTTAAAATTTTTCAATTACTTGTGATTTGTGCGCGCACAGCCCCATTAACGAGTAACAAGACGTCGATCACGAAGAAATCACACGCACAAATCACTCGTGTATGGGCACCTTTAGACACTATAGCCCAATTCACAATCTTGTGCAAATGGTCTTGCATCGTTGCATTTGTAAAATGGTATAGTATATTGATGCTCACCACTAGCAATTGTTAAGTGGTGAGTATCAATATACTATACCAATTTGCAAATGCTACGATGCAAGACCATTTGCACAAGATTGTGAATTGGGCTTATGTATTTTACAGTGTGCTTGTCAAATTTCCCACTGCAAAATGCAAAGAAAATTTGCTTCTGTAAATGTCAGCCTGCTTTTACAGTGTAAAAATTTTCAATTAGAGCGTGTTCTATTTTGAACTGACAAAGCACCTGACATCAGCTGTTTTGCAAGTCAATTATTTGTGGCACCAAGAACATAGTCTTAAAATCTATTTATATACAAATAATCTCTCATGCTGTAATTTTGTGTACTCGTATTTACTTCCGACTTTAAATTATGTGCTATTTTTTTCAAAATGATAATACAGAAAAATATGTTTGACCTCTTGCAAAGTTAAAAATGTATACATATCTGTTTTTTTTTTGCAGGAACATCGATAATACATACTTATTTGACTCAACTTTCGATAAGAACATAAAATGAATCATTTTGGTCACAAATATTTTTGGGGAGGCTGAAACAAAATGAAAATTAAACTGAGACAGTACGTGATGTTAATTCCTAATCCTAAAAATGTCACTACACAGAAAAAAATAAGTTTCGTTTTTGATAACAAAAATCCCGGTATTCAATAATTTTTTTTTTCAAATTTCCTGTGATAAAGAATTCCCCTATATTGATAACAAAATTATTTCAAAATAAAAATATATATATATATAAATTAAAAAAATGTTGACATGGCTGGAATACGAACCCGGGCTTTCCGGACGTAAAGCATACACTCTTTAGCTGAGCCATATCCCATTTATTTTTTTATGGGATACAACTTGTTTTAAGTACTTATGTATAAAAAGAAAGGAATAACCGGCATGGAAAAGAAATACTTACAACGAAATATTTTATTATGTTAAAGATAAATGTTATTGAAATTCATATTTGTTTTAATAACATGGTTTTATTGAATATAATTCTTGTCTATTTTTTTCTGTGTACTAAGATCAGTATAATGGAATGTGTTATCCCTGAGTCATTTGCACAATATATTAATATGCAATTGATGGTTATAAATTAAACTTTAACAAAAACAAGAGTATAATAACCTTGAGCTACAGCGTTGCAGGTTTGATTTAATTCTATATTATCAAATTTTATTAAATTTCTTAAATCAATTGTAGAACATTTTGATTTCTATTGTGTTGAAGTATGAAAAAATAATTAAAATCGAAAATATTGCCAACTTTAAAATTTTTTCGTATTTTGAAACATTGGCAGTCAAAAAATTCGACAAATAGATTTTCAAATTTAACAAAACTTGATAATATAGAATTAGTGCAGACCTGCAATATTAAATTCGCTTTTAGTTAATTTTAATTTAAATTTAATTTGCAGCATCATGAAATCTCACATCAATTTCCCAAAAAGAAACGTGTGTTGAACCCAAATAAAGAAACATAAGAAAATATATGTAATACATTTATTACTTGAGATATTCCACCAATTTTATTTTAAAAAAGTGTTATTTGTTGTGGGTTAAGAGTGTCTATATGCCAGCATTTCATTGGGGCTTTACCAAATCATCAGTAGACTTCAACCATATTATTGAAAAGTTTCAAACCTCAAAAATCATTTGAGAATTACAATTAAATAAGCGTAGTAGGCAAGCATATAGTCTTGCTTAATCCACAGCAAATAAAAACTTTTTTATATATATGTTCATATTAAAATCGTCGAAAATAAGGTTAATTTATCATTTTTCGGTAGAGATTTTGCTTCATAGGCAGGCACTGATACAAACGTGTAAATTTCTATAGAGCTTCTAAAAGAAGTTTGGAAAAATAGTATGTTTTACTTAGAAGTTCCCCCCCCCCCCAAAAAAAATCAAACTGGATCCGTGCCTTTTCATAGGTGTTTGTTAATTCAACATGATTTTACAATAACCTTCAATGAAGATTTTTCTCTTGAAATAACTATATAACATGTGTCTTTAATATTCCAGTAGAGTTAAATCAAAATGAAATTAATAATAAAATAACACGAAGAATCATGTTGAATCAAACTTATTTCAAGTTGAAACAACGTAAATTTCCCATTTTCAAGATTTTTTCAGTAAAAGAATTTGTAGCTACTAGAGGATTGCACAAGATGTCTTGAAGGTGTGTTTAAGAAATTTGGTTCGATTCAAACACTTTTGCAACAATGTACTACTAGAAAGCGCAATTGGAAATAATTTTTTTGAATTTGTACAATGTGTGGAAACCATCTTCGCACCCTGCAAGTGTTTTAAAAAGTTCTTTGCAATACATGCTCGTCACAACCCCACTGTTGTGAAAAGTGTTTGAAACAAAACAAATGTCTTGAACACACAAATATTTTTTTAGAACTTTTACATCATGAGATCGACCATTATTTCACGGCAGAATCATTTTCTCTGGACATAGATACTATTTTGTAGTGTGTGTTGCACGGCACAAACGAATCATTTGCACCTCATGCTGATTGTCTGCAATAAATTCGTCAGTACACAATGACCTTTTCGTCTCACCAGATACTCATCAAAAACTGAGAGCTATGATTTTGGCATTGAGATCCATAGCAAAGGGCGATTCTTGCCATTTGGAAAAATTTCATTTACCGGGAAAGATACCATATAACAAAAGTCGGAAAAAGTCCTACCAAAGAAGAAAATGAAGCTGAAGTCAAACTCTATAACAACGATGTAAGATACATATATGTATGTACCTATATGGCAATTTTTTTAACAATTCGAGAAATGTTATTGACATATCTGTCATCCTGGGCCCCAAATTTTTTTCCGACCAGCCCTAATGTATATTTTTTATGCCAATAAAATCTTGAAAAGACAAATAAAGTTGTGGAAAAAATGAATGAGTAGACAATCTTTTGTTTTTTTTTTGTATTTACAACCAACCTCATGCAACAGTTGTACAAGTACAAGTATTTCTGTATTTATTTCTTGTTTAGTTGTTTACCTTGTAAAAATACTAAATTCTCATAATCAACAACAACATTTTAAATATTAATTCTAGTTTTTGTGAAATAAAAATCACTTTAAATTCTTTGAATATTGTAAAGAGACATCAGACTCCTCGTACATGCGACTTGAAATGTGATGTTTATGATTTATTTACATTTTGTCAAGAGTTCTATGAACTTGTTTAGCACAAAAATTTTAAGAAGCAAAAAAACAACGAACTAGAAATGTATACAATTAGTCAAGGTCGGCTAAATGATGCCCTACAATGTGAACGAGCTGAAGAATCAAGTACTAGATGACATTGAAAATAAATTTACTTAAGGGATATCTGCGAAATACAATTCACAAATATCAATAAAACAGATGTTAAACTTAAAAAAAAATGCTTAAAAATGTTCAAAACCTTATGAACTTATCTCTTATTGCGGTATACAATTACGGAAGTCGTTAAGGAGTTATTTTGAAAAAGGCATGTTATTAGTGTTTTTCCTTCAATTTTTTGGAAAATAGTTTTTAAAAGTTCATAGCAAAAAAGTAGAAATAATTTTGAAGAAACGACTTTTTCATTACTGCCCAAGTATTAACAAGTGTATATTTCGACATCTTTAGCAGTTATAATAATCATATCCATATACAACTTACATAAATAACACAAGCGTCTTAAAGGCGGGTTGAAATACATTTCTTTGATTTCAAACATTTTCACAACATTAACATTGCGGCGAACATATTTTGCAGAGAACTTTTGAAACCCCATTTTTATTGCACTTGTAGGTTCAGACGATGGTGGTCGTCGGCCAAAACTATTTTACAACGAAATTCTTTATCGATTCATATATGAAACTTTGTAGAAACTTCCTTTTCCTGTGACAACACAATGTTATGACTAGAAAAGTGGGAAGTGAGACGCTCATTTAAAGTTAATATTAATTAGGGTTCCGTACACCAAAAGTAAAAAGGAACCCTATTGTTTTCGCTACGCTATCCGTCTGTCCGCCTGTCTGTCTGTCGCAGGCAGTTTTCTCGGGAACCGTACGAGCTAAGGAACTGAAATTTTTACAGAATAAAAATTAAATGGTGTCCTAAAGCGAGCAACAAAATATGTTGAAATACTAGTGTAATATACAGACATACATATATATAGAAACTTTAAATTTTCAAACTTCGTGTTAATTGGTGTAGTCTGTAGAATAGACTACACCAATTAACACCGATATTTAAAGTAATAAAAATTAAAGGGTGTTCTATCAGTTAATGTAATTTTGACAATGTAATTTAGACAATTTGCAATCTTGGAAACCATAAGAGGTAAAATCTTGAAATTTAAAAAAACGCTAAAGCTAAAAAATTCCAAAATTAAAAAAAAATGTCAAAACGAAAAATCGCCAAAATAAAAAAAGCGCTTAAAGAAAAAAGCACAAAAACTAAAAAAATCGCTAAAACCCAAAAAAAAAAATCATCAAAACTAAGAAGATCGCCAAGAAACTAAAAAAAAACGCAAAAAACGAAAAATCGCAAAAAATAACAACGAAAAAATCACGAAAATAAAAAAAGCGCTGAAATCAAAAAATCGCCAAAACAACGAAAAATAACTTAAAAAATAAAAAAACCAAAATTAAATAAAAAGCACAATGAAAAAACTGCCAAAATGAAAATGAAGGAGCAAAAACGGAAAATGATATACATATGTGTATTCGTACGGAAGCCTTCGGGTGCGAGCCAAAGTCGCACTTTACTTAATTTATTTTCTACTACATCTGCTTCACCAAATCTTATGGAGCTTGCAACATGTATTAAGCTACATTGAAAATGCAATATTAGAAAAGTGGGCAATGCTATGCCAAATCAAAGAAAATATTTTTTAAATGTATAATCGCGCTAATTTCTCAAAATTAATATTTTAATTATGCAGTAAAATATGAATTGTTTTTAATAAAAACACATTGAAATTGATTGCCGAGGGGTATTAGCTAGTTCCTATGCGCATTTCACTGGGGGTAAATGCAGATCGTCAGGGAATCTCTATCCAAAAATCTCATACACAAATTAAAGATATTGTAACAAACTTTTATTAAAATAAATAAGAAGTTTATAAATTTAGTTACTTTCATGTACAAAACTTACTTTCTGTAGGGCACCTAAGCAAATTAGTAAAAATAGCATACAAACATGCACACATGTGTATGTGTATAACATTAAATATGCAAATATATTATAAGTAAAAAGTAGCACGTTCCATGGGTTTTTAGTTTGTTTTTTGTATGTATTTTATTTGAAAATTTATTAACATACTATTTGTCATTTGAATAAGGAAATATTGGTTATAAAATTTTATTTTTCATCTTAACTATTAATTACCCAGCAAAAAAAAAAACACGCAAAAAAGGAGTTGAAGCATGGGTTCTATTGATATTGCTCTCTCCACTCGTTCAAATTCGAGTGATAAACGCATGATTTTAACATTAGCGTGTTATTGGAGGCACATTTACTTATATAAATTGCTCGTCATTTAAGTGGATGCTTGTGAGCGATGAAACGTCAATGATTCTTCTATATTTTTTCGTGAAAACTTTAAGAATTGTTCTCTAGAACTGATTCATTTGCTACCAACTTTTTTATGAGATAGAACTTATTTTAAAGTATATATAAAGGAAAATATGTTAATGTGATGCTTTAATTCCTTTTTGGCATGTATTTTTCGCAGGATATTTATTGCATTATTTTAAATATGATATTTTCATGAGTTCAAAAACTAAAACTTTATTAAGATTTGGCATTAAGAATGCGTTCGAAGAAACAAGTGCTTAAGAAACAATGAAAACAATATTTAATTTTGAGCTCGTTTATTTATTTTTTGCTGGGTATTAAATATATTTTTATGATTTATAAATATGTATGTTTTCACCTACTGATCTATAATACAGATAACAGTTGGAGCACTTTACTTCAAAATCCGGGTTTTCAGGTTATTCGACATAAGCTCTAAAGTCCCAGAAAAAAAATATTATCGGGTATGTTCTGTATTTCATGTGGAATTAAAATGTGCGGAATTATGAAAGCAATGTTGTTGCAAATTAATATTTATAACAATAATGCTTTGATAATTTCGCACATTTTAATTCCACATGAAATACAGAACATACACGAATGTCTGGAAGCAGAAACAAGTTTCGTGCTTTCCAGATGAGTTGTTTTTATTCTCCCATTTTATTTTAAAGCAAAAATAATTTGATCTCACTTACTTCATAGAACAGCAATGCACACGATTTGATGGTTGAACGAAGCATGGCGCAATAAGGAGCGTAGCGCTAGAGGGGTGGGAGAAGGGATTAACGGTTTGTGGAAGCGGGAAGCACAACAAACAACTCTCGCTTATAAACATGCTTCAGGCGAAGCAGTAGACTTCGCTGAGATATTACTGTTTGTAATAAAGAAAAAATAGTACTGAAAAGTTTAAAATTATCTTTCCCCAATTCAATCGTTTGACTTGAGTAGAAAAAATTCCCAAAAAATTTTCTAATTAGTTCGGCCGTCTGGATTGTGGAAATCACACTTAAATTTTAATATACCTATTGAGTTTTTCAAAATTTTTCTTTTTATATACTACATTTTATCGTCCCTGTTTGGTTTGAAATCCAACGATATTTAATTATTCTAGTTTAAGTTCGTTCAATTTAGTTTTCCAATTAAATTATTTCAATGGAAGAAAGGAATTTTTAAAGCACGTAATAATTGAAAATGCAAAGACAAATTTTAGACAAACTGAACGAGATAATGTTTTCCAGATTAACCACGTATCTAATCATCAGAGCTCTTGTTATATCTTTCCAACGTGTCACAGTGGTTCCAATTAAAAAAGGGTAATAAATCTGCATCTTTGAAATTTGCGATCCGGTTACAAAATGATGTATGTATGTAAAAATCATAGAGGAGGACCTAAGCTTTGCGAATGAGGAAACTTAGACCACCGTGTTGAAACACAGGGTGAGCTACATGTGGTCAAAGTTGACTATGTCGTGCATGATAAACTTTGTTGGCGTAATAGCTTGGTATGTACTATTATATTACTCATACGTCTCATGCGTTGGCCAACAAATGGGAAATACGAATTTTCATCACGTTTTCTTAAATTAGAATTCATAAAAAATGCCCGTTCAATATATCGTTAATATTTTTTATATAAAAGAGTATTTCCATGTTTTTTAATAAATAGTAACGAAATAAAAATAAACTCAGTAAAGTGCGACTTTGGCTCGCACACGAAGGGTTCCGTACGAATACACATATATCCCTATTCGGCTTAGCCCTTTTTTCATTTTGGCAATTTTTTGCGTTGCTTTTCCGTTTAATTTTATTTCTTAAGTTATTTTTCGTTGTTTTGGCGATTTTTTGGTTTTAGAGCTTTTTCCATTTTGTTGATTTAAAAAATTTTTTTGTTGCAATTTTTCGTTTTTTGAAATTTGTTTGTTTTTGGCCGATTTTTTTGGTTTTGCCATTTTTTTGTTTTACCGTTTTTTCGCTTTTTGACGGCATATTTAGTTTTAGCGACTTATTTTAGTTTTGGTGCTTTCTTCAGTTTTGGCGGGTTTGGGGATTTTTTTCGGTTTTTTGTGATTTTTTTAGTTTTAGTGATTTTTTGTTTTGGTTTTGACATATTTGCGTTTTGACGATTTTTTCGCTTATGGCGATTTTTTTAGTTCTGGCGCTTTTTTTTGTTATTTTTGGGTGTGGTGATTTTTTTCCATTTTTTGCGATTTTTAAAATTTTTTTACAATATATCTAATTTAAGCGATTTTTTAGGCTTTAGCCCTTTTTTATTTTTGACGATTTTTTCAGTTTCTGACGTTATTTTTAAGTTTTTGGGGATCTTTTTACTTCTGCTATTTTGTTTTTGCGTATTAGCGATTTTTTTAATTTTGGTGTTTTTAAGCGTTTTTTCATTTTGATGATTTTTCGTTTTGATATATTTTTTAATTTTAGAATTTTTTAGTTTTAGCGTTTTTGAAAATTTCAAGAGTTTACATCTTACGGTTTCCAACAAACAGCATATTGTCTAAATTACATAGTAAAATTACATTAACTGATAGAACACCGTTTAATTTTTATTATTTTAAATATCAGTGTTAATTGGTGTAGTCTATTCTACAGACTACATCACTAACACTAACTTTGAAAATTTAAAGTGTCAACATTCAATATTTCAACAGTCTTACAGTCATATCTTTGCCGTTGTAGAGGCCAAAGTTTTACATGTTCTGAGAAAATTCAAGGTCCGTAGCTCTTACGGTTCTCGAGAAAACAGCCTGTGACAGACGGACTGAAAACAATAGGGTGCCTTTACAATTTTGGTGTACGGAACCCAAATAAAAAGATGAAGTTTGGTACTATTTTCATGCAGGTACAAAAGATCCACTAGGTGTCGTAGTGCCGGTCTTTGGACCAGACTTTCCCCTATTCTAGTCTATGCAGGTAAATAAAATGCTTCTACAAATTAGACTATTTTTAAAAAACCTGCTCTCCTGGCCACATTTTTGACCGGGCGGGTAACAATTAAAATCCAGATTAATTATATCAAAGTGTATCTATAGAATTTGTAAAGAAATTTGAAAAACTCGAGGGGTTTTTTTTCTTAAGTGAATAAATTAGAATTTCGTACAAAAATTCAATATATTCCCCAAATGCTCGATGCTTTAATTGATTTAAAATTTCAACTGAAGTCATTTTTGAAGCCTGTTCTTTTGAAATATTGGAAAGAAAAAATGTTAGTTTTGAAAAATGTTTGAGAAAAACGTCCAAGAGTTAAGCTCCATTTTTGTCAAAATTGAGCCATTTTTCACCCTAATTTCAAAGTCTTGACTTTGATTTGATTTGAAATATCGAATCCAACTAAAGAAAACTTTTTGAGTTTCTTGGGCAAAATATACTGGTCTAAAACAAAAAGAAAAAAAACCAAGTACATAAAGTAAAGTAAAATAAAATTAAGCGGCTGGTAAGGGTTGAGTAAGGTTTGACAATTATGCTTGATAAGAAATGGCAAAAGCATAATATTTTAAGTGTTTAACCTGATTTGTAATACTGAGTTATTACAGCAAACAGTAAATATAATTTCTTTTTCTTAACTTAATAAATTTTATCATAATAAATAATTATATTATATTCAAAATTATATACGGTGACTAATTTCTTATAAATTATTCTTAAGGTCACATTCTAAAAGCCACAACTGGAGTCATACTTTAATTAATTCAAGACATATAAAAATACAAGTATTATAATAAATACTAAACAAAATTTTTATCTTGTCAGTTGATTCTATTAAATTTTTTTAATTTAATATAAATAGTATGAACTTAATTAAATTTCTAGCTTAATAAAAACAAGATTGAAGTTATTTTATTGCATAAAAACGAGACTTATTGCGTATGTACAGTGAGCGAAAATAAGCAAAAAACCTGTACGTACACATTAATATAAATCGATCTCTTATTAAACGAATATGAAATTAAAGTTGATTTATTATACATAAAATTAGCATTAACTTGGTTCTCGGAATAAATTTAATATGAATAAAACCAATAAACTACCAAACATACTCGTATATATTCGATCGAATAAGCTAGCACACTTGACAAAATAATGTTGAGTACAGTTTATACAATCCATACCGTCGACTTGATTAGAAAATAGGAGTGGAAATCTCTTATACAACTGAGTTATTTTCATATAAATTTTCTACTCAAGTCAACCATAGAGATTGTGGAAACCGCACTTTAATATGCTTATGTAATACTGAACGAGTCCGATCCAGGCCCGAACTTTGGCCAATTTTTTGGACTGAAGCCGAAACCAAGCTTTCTATATTCAATAGAAACAATCTCATGTCAAAGTTATTATATACACTAAACAATTTTTGCTTCATAAATCCAATCAAACAATTTCATTAGATTTTTCACCAATCCAATGGCAATTTAAAAAATCCAATGAAATTTTCACGAATATTGTCAATGAATTTCATTAGCTTTCATAGTTTCGTTAGAAAATTTCGTTGAATTAATGACAACAACATATCGCAATTTATGGAAACTTCTTTCAGTTTTGATAAAATATCTTAAAGGGTACTTAAAAACTTAAAATATAAAAAGCTTAAAATATAAAAATAAAATAAATAAGTTTTTGGGTATCATAATTTCAATGAAACGTAATTCATAGTTTTGATGAAAATTTTCATTGGATTTATGAAATACCGATGAAAAGCACACTTATTTGTTTATTTCATTAGCTGTCGATCAAAATCATACAACAAGGTTAGTTTTGTATAATTGTTGTAGTTGTAATCTTTCTTTTTATCATACACTCACAGAGCACATTATTTTAAGAGTGCTGCTGGCTGAAGTAGTTGAGATGATAATTTCGAGGTATATGTTCAATACTGTGAGTGGTCATAATCATTGAAAATTTTTCTGATGTGCATTAGTGCAACGGTTCTCAAATGGTGGTCCGTGGACCCCTAGGGGTCCGTAGCAACCATCCAAGGAGTCCGTGTGAAGAGCCGAAAAACAGTGTTTTCAAAAATAATACAAGTTTTTATTTTCGATCTATATACTTCTTTTTATGTGTTATTTACTTTTATTTTACATACGTACATACATACATATCTATTTATGTTTTGGAATCTTCAAACACGAACAACAAAATATTAGTGCGATCTTTTATTCTTCACTGCTTAATATAAAGTGCCCCAGACTCTGTACTGACTGTTATTGCCATCACTATCAAATCGGAAACAAGCCCTAAAATTGAACTTTTAAAAATAAAAACTGTGAAAGAAAGCGAAAAAATCGCAAATCCGCGAAAATTTATAAAACGTAATAAAGAGATTATTAGTGTAATGTCTAGCAACCGTTCTTGTTGTTTAGCTTTCATATTGTAATAAGCCCCCATCACGGCAATTTAAATTTGTGGATGTTTTCTTGTGAATTGAACGTTAGTAACAAAATGTACAAAAGAAACTATATTGAACTTGAGCGATATTTATTTTATATATATCTTTAAATATGTTTTTCTTTTCTGTATAGTTTAATATATTTTGTGAACTTCAATAGTAAATATTTTAGAAACAAACAAAATAGAAAATTTTTTCGTCCCTTGGCTTAAACATATTTATGAGTTTTTCATTCAACCTAAAAAATTACAACCTGGGCTTCAGAGGGTGTCCGCGAAAAAAAATTTTTACAAGGGCTCCGTGAATAGAAATTTGGTGAGAACCCCTGCATTAGTGTATATCGTCCGTATTTGTAGCATTGAATTGCCAATAAATTTAAACAGTCAATAAAACAGTTTAATTTTATGAGTCTCCTAACAATGAAATAATTTTATTAAGATAATGAAATAGTTTCATTAAAATGGTGCAAAAATTTCGTTAAAATAATTAAATATTACAGTACACATTCATGTTTAGCTAAGTGCCTTTAGAGTTTTAATAATTGAGTTATGAATTTTTAGTCGAACTGTATGGTTTTTATCCAAAGTTATTAAATTAGTTTGGCTTAAGTTCATTTTTAATTTAATCTTTCGATCAAAAAAATTAAAAATGAACTTAAGCCAAACTAATTTAATAACTTTGGATAAAAACCATACAGTTCGACTAAAAATTCATAACTCAATTATTAAAACTCTAAAGGCACTTAGCTAAACATGAATGTGTACTGTTCCAAATACTTGGGCAAAATAAATAATTAGTTTGGCGAAATTATTACATAGGGCCAATGAAATTATTTCATATATTCGTTGATATTTTCATTAAAATGATTTTAACGAAAATTGAAGTTGGTTGAATTTTAAAGAAGTTTTTCATTGGATGAATTTCGAAATTCACAGAATTTATGAAGAAAATTGTTTCGGTGTCGGCTAATACTCGTAACGTTATACTCCGAGAGAATTAGACATGATCAATATTCCAAGGAAAAGGGGAAGATCAACATCGATTTAGTTTTCAACGTATACACCAGAGCAGAATAGCGCTGTTTTCGGAAGCCGCTTCCATTATCAGTACTCTTGTGTCTCTTGCTTATCACCACGTGTTAGCTGGAAATTTCGATACGAGTAATAAATGTGTCGTTTATTGGAAAAGTGGTGTAACTCCAAATTTGTAATACACATATTATTGTAGAATAGTATCACATGCAACAGTGAAGCAACTCCCATAGATGGCGTTAATTGTTTACTCGCGGAAGTAAAACTGCAAAATATTCACTATAAAAGGCTCGTTCTCTTGAAATTTAATTACAAGGAGATAATTCACTGTTACAATGAACGACACAAATCACTAATAAATTGATGTTTGCCACAACAAATCTCAGTGCTACAGTTGTTTAATTTTACTTCATGCTCATATATAATTAGTATGGGTGTGGCACTGCCCACTTTTTATTCATAAAATTGTATTGTCATCGTTACAGTGTGCAACATATTTATTTTCTCGTTTATTAAAATTTGTTACAATTTACATTTGATATTAATTGTATGGATTCCGATATCGCAGACTATATGCCGTCATTGTTGTTGTTATCAGTTTTTACATGAGCATGAAGAAGTGTTATTTAGCATAAAATATAATTTGAATACAATATATTAGGTTTTGGACAAAAATGTATGAGTATAGAATACTCGAAAATAAAGTTTAATGTTTTTTAGATAATTGTGAACAAAGTTTGTGTCCAAAATAAGAGTCAAACAAAATTTAACAGTTACAGTAAAAATTTTTATTGAAAATGAAATTTCTCTTCAAGCAAACATTTGTTTGAAAATAATTTTTTCTGTAAACGATCTCCTGGAAAATTTGACGATAGCTTGGCAATATTGCTCTGAATATAATATAATGATAATTTAAAACAGCGCTGCCAAAGCCCAATGCGCTTGATGCTCATTTGTTTTTTGAAAAGCACTTAGCTATAGGCTGTGTGTTTTAATACACACATACAGCATTCAGCACTAGCAATACGAAATACACAAACAACTTTGTCTTATTAGTTTCTTTGTCGTTCTTCAGTGCAAGTGCAAAGCAACAACAAATAGATATATGAAATATTTTTTCCCTGTATGTGTTGGCTTTTACAACAAAAAATATTGAATAAAAATTAGTTTTTCTTTCAATGTATTGGTGTTTGCTCTTCCATAAGGAACTTTTGGGCACCCCTGATTTAAAATCTATGATAACAGTATAATTTGCATAATAAATTAATTTTAATTTGTTATGCACTTATTAGCAGATCGATTTATTAAGTAGACGTATAAGTCGCATACTGTATTAAATATAGTTCTGAAAACTAAAAAAAATTTTATTTCACTTCCCCTTTCGATATGCTGAGATACCCTGCAGATAAAATGACTAGTATGTGGTTAGAAATATACTAGTTGCTTTTTTATTCAGACTAGTTGCCTAACTATTCTTTTTCCATATATCGAACTATCGATTTTAACATTAGGTTGTTATAGGAGCCCAACTAGTTCATTTGTACATATTTATATATTAGTTATTATAGACTAGTGCGCTTGCTAGTTTCTTTATTTATAGTTTTTTAAATATTAAAAAAACATTTGCCTCAACCGAGGTATGAACACACAGTTCTCATATTTCAAGGCATGTACTCTATCCACTGAGCTACTTTCTACTTATTATATTTAGAGCTAAAGTTTTGTTTTAAGTATTTACACCTGAAAATATTTCAAAATTAAAAAAAAAATTCATATTACTAGTATCATTACAGCTAGTTGTATGACTGTTGCAAAACGTTGTTGTTTGACTAGTATCGTTACTAACCTCATTACAACTAGTAAGATGACAGTCCTTTGTTGACTAGTAACGTTACAACTAGTAATATGACTGTCCCAAAACGTTACTAGTTGTACATTTAGCTGCAGGGTAATTAAAGCAGAAATGTATGTATGTATGTATGTGTGGACGTTTTTCAGTGTGTGTTTTGTATAAAACTGAACTAATTCGGTAGTAGCGTTAAAGCATTTTATAGAGATGCGGTTATTGAACTTTAATTTACTACCGTCTTAAAGTTAATTCAATTTGAAATTCACACATGTTTCGAAAGCATTTGACAACTAGTCGTCAGCATTATCAACCTTAAATCAGTTAACTTTATTATGCAAAACTAGATGAAACTTAAAAAGTCGTAAAAGCAAGAATATTTAAACAAATTATACATGCAACAAATAAATTTAAAAGTAGAAAAACCTTCAAGTGTCTGCAACCCTGAAGTATCATCATCGGGTTTCAACTCTGTTTTCTCGCCTTTGTCGTAGGAAGTAGAGATGGGCGCGTTTCGACATTTTCCAACACGACACGAACACGAATACCGGATGTGCAACACGTACGATACACGCACGCCAGGGATGGCAAATGAGATTTTAAAATTGTGCCAATTATTCTCTAAAATTGTAGTTTTTTTGGCATAATTGTACCAAAACAGATTTTTGAAACCAGAAACACTTTTTAAGTAAAGAAAATACATCACTTTTCTGTACATATATCTGTGGCAAAAGGGAAACTGTGCTTAAGTCGGATTTACCTATTGCAATTTCTAATCTAAAATGCCTCACAAACTAGCTATTAGATGGTAGAACGACATTCATAGTTTCAATAAAGTTCCGAAAAATTTACTACAATGCAAATAAATTTATAAAACTTTATTTTTTCTAGACTCTAATATGTATCATGATCAGTAGGAGCTTGAAATTATAGAGACGTTTTGTGAACTAACCTTATTTGACCACTATTAAGCCAAACTTGCATATGTAAGTGGCATATGTACGAGCGGGCGAGAAGGATAAAATATTTCATCACAATAAAAGAACTGCAATAGGATTTCTAAAGAAAAAAATAGAAAAATTGTACTAAATAAGCCATTGGTGTACCATTGTACTTTTAAAATCCGAATTGTACCAAAAATGGTGCAATTGTACCAACTTTGCCATCCCTGACGCACTCCCAAAAATTTCAAAACACGAACACGACACAACACGTACGAAATCAAATCCAGAAACAAACAAAAAACATTTTTTTATATTCAAAGACATATTTTTCTTCTATTTTAACGTTTCATATTCTATTTGTATTTTTATTTACATATTTTTGTTGAGAGACAGTAACTTAACAAGATTTTCGCTCAATAATATTATGCGGCAAGCTTCTGCATTCATATATATATTAATCTGAAAATCGTTTCGTATTTTTTCGTGTCAAGTTTTCTCAACACGAACACGAACGAAATCAGATTTTCTGTCACGAACACTTCGTGTTGAGTCGTGCGTGTTTGTGACACGAAAAAAACACGACACGCGTCCATCTCTAGTTGGAAGTAAACAAAGTTCCGGGCTTAACTGCTGTTAATTTTATCACTTGGCTAATATTTTTCAGTAAATTAATTATGTTTTTCTTTGCATTTATAAATGGTTATTAAATTACACTATGTGACAGTGAAAATACACTTCTGAAATGACTTAGTGTAGGTTATAAACAGACATGAGTAAATCATTATGCCACTTTTAAAAATTCGAATACTCCATCAAAAAAGTTATCGATAAAATACGATTTTTTGATACTTCACGGAGAACAAAATTTTCACTGCGTTATTTCTGCACCGATTTTCTATTAATATAGGGCCTGTATATCCGCGAAATATTAGTTGAAATAAAATATATTAAATACACTCGGAAAGCTTAAGTCCTCCTCTATTCGACACCGTTGAAGAATTCAAAATTGGGATGAGAAATAACCCAGTGAAAATTGTTTGGCCGTCAAGTCCCAAAAAATCGTATTTTATTGATAATTTTCGATTTTGAGGGTGTAATCGAATTTCTAAAAATAACAAAACCATCTACTCAAGTATGCTTGCAACCTAAAAAGTGTATAAAAATTTTTCAAGAAAATAATACAAATGTCACATTAAATAAATGAGCAATATCCATACCTACATACATTATTGTTCATTAAAAAAAATAAATATGCGTAGATACCTCATTGTGGGGGCTGACATTGCTAACCCTGAAAAAAGCTAATTTTACCACCCCCACCCATCCCCTCCTAAAAAAAAGAATAGCTACGCCAATGCATATATCCAATGTCAAGAAGATATACAGAAGCAGAAAACCTTCATGATTTATGTATTTTAATTGCGAAAAGTACTTGTCATTCGATTAAATACTTGCGTTGTTTACACACAGACGTTTTTTTCTGTTATAGAATGTTTCTTACAAATATTTCCGGGACATGAAATATGATATTTAAAAAAAAATCCAATATGGTTCATCATGTTTTACTTAGTTGTTTAATTCTTATCACAAATATTTTGTAAAGATCAGTAGGAAGGAAGCCTTTTCAAGTAATTATTAATGTACACACTTATTATAATTTTCGCAAAAAAGACCCAGCGGTAAAAATACCCATTACGTAATCGCTGATGTAAGAAATATTTAGTAGCTGCTAGTGGTGATGGTTTGGCTTATTTTCCTACTTAGATTTAACATAAGCGTGTTATAGGCTATTTAATCAGCGCGTTCTCTCTTAAAAGTAAGCTACGATGTCAGTGAAAATGTAAGCGAACTTGTTGATGCGCTTACAAAACAGGCAAATTAGAATGTAAAGTATATAGATTACAATCTAATTTGCATATGTAAGGCATGGCTAAGATGTCGTATCACGAATCCCACTGACTTTGTAATTGAAAGAATAATGAATTTTTTTTAAATATAGCCCAAAAGTAGGCCACAATTTTATATTTTATACATATAAGGGATACATTCTATGAAATACAATGAAATTCTCATATACACAATGCACAATAGTCGAAACTCCCAGCAGCAAAACTTACAACTAGATACGCTTTGGGACAGTCATATTACTGGTTGTAATGTTACTGGTCAAAAAAGGACAGTCATATTCCTAGTTGTAGCAGGACTAGTAACGATACTATTAAAAAAAGAGCAATCATATTACTAGTTGTATCGAGACAATAACGATACTAGTCAAAAAAGAAAAAAAAATTCAGGTATACGACTTGTATATAAAACATATTTTTAGCTCTTAAAAAAATAAGTAGAAAGTGGCTCAGTGGATAGAGTACTTGCCTAGAAATATGAGGAATGTGAGTTCGCGCCCCGGTTGAGCCAAAGTTGTTTTTAAGAGTTCCAAAAACTAAATAAAGAAACTAGTAAGAGCACTAGTTTACAACAGCTAGGATTCCAACTGGGATATAGCTGTATACAAATGAACTAGATGGGCTCCTATGACAACCTAATGTTAAAGTTGATAGTTCGATATATGAGAAAAGGACAGATGGGCAACTAGTCTGAAATAAAAAGTAAATGTAGTTACTTTGTCCGCAGGACTACATGTACATAACAATTTAAGTACTTATATTGCTCGCTTAGAACGTCATCCTGACATCATTGATTATTATCTAGGCACTTCGTTTCATTTACTATTGGGGACCCTACTCCGAGAGAGAGGGAAAGAGAGACATTCGGATGGGCGGCCATCACGTTGAAGTCTACTGACACCTACTTTGTACAAACTGCAATTGCAATCAAGAAGATTCCAGCAACATCTCTTTCCATTACTCGCAATTCCTACTATGCCTTTTCTGCTTGCCTTTAAAGGCATAATTTTTTAGTTTGCATGTGCCCGTTCGCACTATGCCTTTTTTTGACAATTTTCTTTTGAAATCCCAACGAAGAGTGCCGTACATATACACACATAAAAATTTCATACTAAAATTGTCGAAAAAAGGTTAATTTAACATTTTCGGTAGTGATTTTGTTTCATAGGTATTTCATATTAATTCTGCATTAACCTTCAAAGAACATTTTTCCTTTCGAAATAACTACATTTCATGTTGATTTAATATTCCCAAACAGTTAAACGAAATTAAGTTGATACTGAAATACTACAAAGAATCATGTTGAATCAAAGTTATTTCAAGTTGAAACTTGATACTGAAATATCACAAAGAATCATGTTGTATCAAAGTTATTTCAAGTTGAAACAACATGAATTTAAAGACGCGACTTTATTAATTATTTTACTTATGTGGTGTGTTTAAGCATGGGCAGCAGAAAAATTTTGTTGTAGCTGGCTACCCCTGCCAAGATTTGAACTCGGGCCAGTTGCTTGGTAGTCAACGCGCTAACCACTGCAACAACAGCACCCTTAAATATACTTTAGATATACACTAATATAAATGGCATGATTATAAGTAGCATGATTTTCATTTTAATTCAACATGATTTATTTGATGATTTAACATGTTTATTTAAAATAAAATGTAACGCTGCTAACAATGTTGTTTTAACAGTGAAAAATATTATATCAAAGATATTTAAGGTTAAATTAATAAATTTTCGTTTAAAATTAATATGAGACAGTGGCAATTTTAAATCAGCAACAGAAAATTTTTGTTGGTAATGCGAAGTTTGTCGGCTAATAACATTTACACAACACGAATATCAAAATAAACATCAAAGCAACAACAGCTCACATAGCTGAACATAAAGACGAATTTCAGCTATGAAAAAGCAAATAAACACTAAAGTGGATGCTAGACAAGTCAATATTTAGCTTCAATATATGTGTTTGTGTGCGTTTGTTTATAAAATATAGTTACACATATACGGAGGGGAAATATTGCAGAATATCAAAATGCTTTTGATTTTCATAACAAATGCACACAAGCACATATACTGAAGCTAAAATATTGATCCGTCTAGCAGCCACTTAACTCACTTAAACAATAAATTATTTCTCATAAATTTAATATGATTTCCAATCAACATTGCTACATGTTGATTTTACATTATTATTTTTTTCTGTGTGTGTAAACAATGTTAAACTGATATGTAAACAACATGAATCAGTATGTATATGGGATGTAAAGAATACCTAAATGCTATGTACACAATATGGAAATGTCATGTAAATAAAATGTAAATATTATGTATATTCTCTGTAAATATCATGCAAACCATGTCTAAGTGCCATGTAATAAAATGAAAATGACTCACAAGCAATAACTAAATGACAGCTAAGTAATCCGAAAGGATCTTCGTTCCTAACCGGTTTCCCGCAATATGTACTGTGTACTGTGCGTTCTATTTACATTTATTTCATTTTCGTAATGAAGGCATTTTTATGGCTGGCTCAATCACAAGCTATAAGCTAAGACATACAGCAAAATTTTTTTAACCCTCTGCGACTGACATCGTAGTCTAACAGACACCAGTAAACAGAAAACATTATTTTACGCCATAATTACACAAATATCGATTCTGATGTTTTCAGTACTTTCTTATTACGTACTCATGTGTACGTTAGTGCGAAGAAAGCAATTGAAAAGAGCGCACGCGTTGACATGAGCATACAAGTGTCTACAAGTCTACCACGTCAGTATTGAGTTAGACCTGACAAAATACGTTATAACTTTTTATTAAACCATTGATATTATCTCTTTTTTTATATTGATTAGCTTAGGTATAAGCTAAAATTAATGTTAAACTTTTTACAAAAAAAAAATAGTATATGAAGTCTTTTTTGTTTTTGTGTGGATGTAAGTTTTTCAAGGCTAATTTATGCCATGCCAATAATTTTGTTTTTAATAGGATTTGTAGTTTTATTTTCAACAAAAGATTAAAATATATAACAAACTACTACATTAAACTAAAATCAAAAATATTTTCACTGGGCTTGCAAACGTCAGTGGAATTGTGATATAAAGTCAAGTCAGTCGCAGAGGTTTAAATAAAATTTTTACTTTAATAAGCATTATAGCTGGATTTAAGTGAAATAAACATTTAAAAAAAACCTAAGGCAAACTTTATTTATTTACGTTTGTTTTTCAAACGAATGTTTTTAAAAAGACAAAAAAAAACCAGCAAAAAGCAAGAGTTCTTAGGGACAGGACACAGTGTCGTTTTTAAAACACACGTTTCTGATTTTTTGTATTAACTTTTAAAGTTTTAAAATCTAAAACTTTAAAATTTAGTTTTAAAGAATCTGAAACGTGCACTTAAAAATCCCAGTGTGGCTTGGCATTTATAAATAAATAAAGAATTTTGCTGCATTCATTCCAAATTTTTTTCGAAAATTACAATTTAAAAAAAATTAATATAAAACCTCAACGTTTCCTGCCTAAAAATGATATTGTTTTTAATTTACAGTTTTCCGCAAACTTAAGCGAAAAATCATTTATTACGATATTAATTTATTTAATCGACGATGTCCTTCACACAATTAATTCGTTGTTTTTTTTTTATTTTTTTATTAAAAACGTGCACAAAATTTTTAAAATATTTACAATGTATATGGAGAATTGGCCCCACCTATTGAACCTTCAATGGCAAATATTTTGAATTTTTTAAAATTCGTTTGTGAATATTTTCAGCAATTGAGTTATATTTTATATAAAAATAATGACTTAACTTGGTAATAATAAGTTTAAAATATATTTTTATAAAAAATTTAAACATGTGTTAAAAAACCAATAAAATTAACGATTCGAAAATTCTTCCATCCACTTCATTCAAACGTACGAGTATTTTGTTTGCTAAATTAATTTATTGACAACAAACAATCGTAACCGTAAATATTTGTAACATTTTCAATTGATTAATGAACTTTAAGATGTGTTGCTGACAAAATGACTTGTAAGTGAATAAAATCTAAAGTTTGTAGGCGACAGACACAAAAATGGCAATTTTTAAAATATTTCTAAAGACAAAACCACTATATTTTTTAATGTCAATAGTAAATGAAAACTAGAATTTTTTCGAAGGAACAAGTTTTTGTATAAAGTATTTTTAATGCCGTTATGACGGGTTCACACATACATACACACATATACGAGTATTAAACATTTTTAAAGATAATCGCTTTGTACTACATTAAATCGATTAGAATTTTTTTTATAAAATATGTATTTATGATGTTTTAAACGTAAACATTTTATTTATTGTCACTCATAGTAAGTTGTTTCATACATTTTTATTAGTTAAGCAGCCTTAAATGTCAATTACAAAAATTTGCTCATATTGATGCAATATTTTATCACTTTAGTTAATTTATTGCATTTTAAACATATGTTTATTATATAAGTGATTCCTTTCCGGTTTATTAGTTTTTTGTTTTTACAGATCAGACAAACAACCAACAACTTTACAATTACCGATTTAAAGATAACATTAGTACGTATTTCTTTTAATTTTTGTTGACACAACGCCAAATGTTTGCTTTGTCAATAATTCTGATTGTCATTTTCAAATGACTTAAAAAAAATAAAAAAGAGGAAGAGTTGCACATTTATTTAAATTATTCTGAAAGTTTCTTAAGAATTTCAATTTAATTTACAGTTATTCTTGCACATAAAATTGTTTTTATGTATTTTACAGATAAATAAATGTCAATTTTATTTGAAAAACTATACTTTAAAGCAAATAAATTTGACTTTATAATTAAGCAATAAATACATATGTAAGTATGTACATATATATGTACATATATATGTACATGAATTAGTACGCTTTTTTGATCGAGGTTAATAACAAAGGATTGTTTTTGGGAAAGAGCCACATCATTAAAAATAATGTTTGTGGAGGATAAAAAAGAGTTATATGCAGCCGGCTTTAAAAAACTCAATAATAAAAGTAGGGTCACCAGTTTTATTTTTCGAAAAAGCGGGATAAACTTCAAAAACCAAAAAATGAATTTTCAGGATTTTCGAAACTTTCGCGGGCAAACAAAACAAATTTAAAATATGTATTTACTTTAAGGAATATTATATTAAAAAAAAAGTAAAACTGCTATATTCGACTACGCCGAATCTTCAATAAAAATCGATTTGAGACAAATCCTGACATTTCAGTTCAACACCGAGATCTGTAACCTCAAGCACAGACGTATAGACGAACATCGTTACTTCGACTTCCCTATCTATAAGCGCCCAGAATATACATTTGAGATGAGCGATATATCTGTACCTGTGATTTACAGAAAAATAACGGGTCACATTGTGACCGAATTTGTCAAGTAACGCCTACTTGTGAAGTCGTTCTTTTCTTTTTGTTACACACACAAATTGATGATATTTCACTCCCAGTCGGAATTTGAGCTAACTCAAAACCATTGAATTATCAACCAAATCTTAATCAGAGGTGACCAAAACCAAAACTTAATCAGAGGTGACTAAAATTCAAAATCATTCTACATGTTGAAAGTGTTCAATTTTAGCATTGAGTGTCCGCAGAACGAGTCAGTACTCACTCATCTATGTATATATCACTTTTGAGCTCACCGTGAATTAGGTCATTATGGCACATCAAAAAAGAGAGTGCTTTGAGTTAGCTACACTGAAAGGAAAATCTTCATATATATAATAATTTTTTACGTAACAGCAATAATTTTGTGATTGTTTTTCAACCAACGCACAGTGGGTTGAAACATAGGTAAACTGAGGATTAATTCGGGGAAGCCAATTATTGTTGATATACAATATTTTTTTGGAATAACTGTACATTATTTAGTGAAAAAATAAGGTTTTTGAAAAAAAAACTGATGGAAAATATTTTTTTATTTAAAAAAGAAGAGAAAAATTATATGTATGCATTTAAATCCATTTTGGGTATTATTGTGATAATAGCTTTAGATATCTTCAACATCATCACCATAATCATCATTATCACCATAATCATCATTATCATTATAATGATCATTATCATCATGATCATAATCATCATTATCATGATCAGAATCCTCATCATCATTGTCGCCTTCTTCGGGAAGAATTAATAATTCCAAACCCACCTGCGGTATTTTGTGTGTATTTTTTTTTATATTAGTTAAACTCATGCTGGAAATATATGGATCTGAAGTAAGCAGAAATCTATTATATATGTCTTCATTAGTTTTTTCCCGGCTGCATTTACGCACAAAGTATTCCCTATAGTTTTTGAAGTCTTTGTTTCTAGCCTCTTGCGCTTCCTCTGATAGCTCACCAATTGGCAAAAGGGCATTGGATATTATTATTATTATTATTATTATTATTATTATTATTATTATTAAAAAAAATTACCCACTATAAATTAGGTAAATTTCAACAAACTCTGTAATTTTACATGAAATTTCTTAAAATTTACTTAGCTTATGTTAGAAATTATTTAGAATATGTTGAAATTTACCCAATTTATAGTAGGAATCTTTACTTGTTCTATTAAAGTGCAAATGAAAACCATACTTCTATGTATGTTCACATGCTTGTGCCCAATTTTTTATGTAGGGTACAATGAACTATAACAATTAAAAGAGGTGGAAGCGTGACACGAAATTTTTTAAATGCAGTGTTCGTTAGTTACATATAATTTTATCAAGAAATTTATTTATAATAACATAAGTTATTGCCGAATTTGTGCGTTAGCTTATTTTTTAGATTTATTTTTTTAGCATTTAATATACATATTAGTATTTAAGCTTTAGTTTTGTTCGAACATTAAGTGTTTTCGTGATCATTTCGAGCTCGTGAGTTAATTTAAAATTTAATAAAAGCACGAACGTATGCAAAAATTTGAATTCGGTGTAAATAAAACAGAAATTATTTTTTGTAAGTGAGCGTGAGTCAAAATTAACACACGCAACCATCTCTGATAGAAACCAAACTCATTTATAACAATAACTTTAATACTGAAAATAAAGACAAAAGAGAGTTAAAAACAAAAAAGTTGATTTGTTGTTTGTTTTTTCAGATTAGGTATTTAGCAACTGGAGTTCTTTCACAAAAATTTTAATAAGTAAAAAAACGCGGTGCCTCTGCAAAACTTTGGTATGGAATATATAAGCTAAAATACTATATTAAAATATCACTTAATAAAATTTGCTGGATCGCCACAAGAAATTTGTTGCAAAATATTTATCTAAAATACATTAATGCAATTATGTAGCCAAATACCTGAAGTTGATTGTTCCATTTTAATAAAATTACTTTTAGAACGCTTAATAAGAATTATCAGCACCCAAAATATCTCAATTTTCAGTTTTATGCACGGCACGAATAATTTTGAAAAATTATTTGACTTTGACAGCTCACAGTCGATAGAGTAATTTACTCAAAACAAAAGTTTTTGGCAAATAGTGATGTAGAATTTAATTACCTTTCACCCAGTACCACACACGAATATGTAGGATAAAGTTCAGCTTTTGAATTAATCCTCACTTTTGGTACATTTCAACCCTCTGTGCAACGTAACGTTTCGTTCCTGTAGTGAGCTTCTTAAAGACGCCAAAACTATAAAAACTATAAAACTATAAAAATCGCTAAAATGAAAAAAGCGCTAAGACAAAAAACGACCAAAACAAAATGTAGGACAAAAACGCAAAACTAAAAAATAGCCAAAACGAAAAAATTGCTAAAATGAAAAAAAAAACGTCAAAACGAAAGAAACACCAAGCCAACAAACAAAAAATACCAAAATTAAAAAAGTCGCCAAAGCAAAAAAGGTAAAACTAAAAAAAATTCAATATAAAAAGGCAAAAAATCGCCGAAATGAAAAAGGCGCTGAGTCGAAAAAGCACCAAAATGTAAAAGTCGGCAAAACTAAAGAAAAAACGCCAAAAGATCAAAAAATTCGGTAAAACACAAAAGCCCCAAAACGAAAGAACACGCTAATATTAAAATGTCAAACGCCAAAAGAAAAAATGGGATATACATATCTCTAGGTGGGAGGTAAACTACACCAAGTCACATTTTTTCAAAATACGTTTTTTATACTGTTTGTCTATCGATAGGTGAAAACTAGTAAATCTGATGTTTCAAGGGACAGTAATACTTTTCAAAACCATTTGGGAGGTAAATAACACCAAGTCCATTTAAAAAAGTAACGGTAATATTATATGACGCAATTTTATTAAGGATGTGTTATATATAAAAAGAAAAATATTAGAGTTATATAAAATATTGGGGTTAGTCAAACTGTTAATCCTACAAACCGTTTGCGATTTAAAAACAATTTTTTGTGGTCTCCTGTAAATTATTCAAAATGTGACTCGCTATAGCCTACCTACCACCTACAGATATATACTTATGTATTTTTAAGTTTTTCATATCAAATAATTCGTTAGTTATCAATACAAAACGTGTATAACTTTTACATATATTCAAATATCATTTTGAAATCTTTGCTGTGAAAAAATAAGAAAAACTAAAATACAATTTTTAGGGCTTTTAAGAATAAAAGATATTTTTCATTCATTGCAACAGAAAAATACGTTTTTTATTAGATATATATTTGCGAAGAGGAAACATAATCTCTGCAAATGAGGATGATGAATTTTACAAAAATGGTCGATACATAAATTTAGACGGTTACAAATTAAAAATATTCGTGCTCTTAAGAATAGATTATATACTCCGAATTTCGCTAAAGTCAAAAATGCTAAAAATTTAAACTTGAATTTTTGTGTTGAAAATTAACCAATAGCATTCTTTTATATGCAGGCCTGTTCTGTATTGCACGCGTAATGAAAATGTTCGGAATCGTCATGCCATCGTTGTTGTTAATATAAAATAACAACAATGCTTTGATAACTCCGAACATTTTTCTTTTTATTGATTTTGAATTATTCTTGTTTTACTCGAATAAAATCAAATATTTGCCAGAAAATAGGGCAAATTATGAAAAATAAACGAGCTATGAAGAAATCCTAGTTAAAAAGGAACTTTTTAAAATGTTAGCATTATTTTTCAGCATTTTAAATTTTATTTTAGCATTTTTAAGCATAATTTTTTACCTGATTTAGCTGCAAAATATTTTTATATATGGCCACACTGTTCCAAACCATTAAATGAAAGCTGAAAAGAACTAACAGGAGCGAAATGAAGTTTAAAAAATTTCCAGAAATTGTATAGACCTCAGCCAAATGGATTTAAGTTAACGTATATTCAACTAATTGACTGCAGCTGTAATAAAGTTTAAATGGACAAGAATATTGACGATGAGATCGTGGTGGACCCCAAAACATCATGGTGTCAGTTTAACCTTCCGTGAAAAATATTTTTGTAACATGCTTTAGAATTTGTTTAGAATTTTATAAACATAATTAACTTTTATTTCGCAATAAGAAACAGATATACATAATACTAAAATTATACAAAAATTTCAGTGAAAGAATATCGTTAAACATTTTAAGCTTTCTTGTAGAATTATAGGACACCGAAGAATTGTAAGAATAGCAAAGGCTCATACCATATATAGTAACCCTCGTATGCCAAATTTGTAGAATATATTATTTCAGTACAAATGCGTAAAGATGTCATGTTTAATATTTGCTTATAGAAACACTTGCCATTTGATGTTATTTAGATAAAATTTACGTCACAGCTATAATCTAGACAATTTTAATTTTTATTTATTTGCTTTTTATACGCTTTTGTTGTTAAAAATATTAGGAAGAACTTATTTGCATTAAAATTCTTATTTAAAAGAGCCTTAGAGTATAACTAAATATGTATTTTAAGTCTTCTAGTTATTATAAACTTTATAATGCAATGGGTGACAAGACGAATAGCTTCAAGGCTACGAGGCGAGTTGGGTTCCAATAGAATATACTATTAAACCGTTATTAAGAATGTACTCTAACATTTTAATGTCTCGGAAAAACACATTCTGTGATAGAAAAAAGTGTGTATTGCTTCTTGCTACTTTTGTGGCTCTCTAAAGGTTGCTTTAGACTAGAAGCAGGCGATTCTTGGTTATGGTCCACGATGTTCGTCGGTTACTTGTCGGTTACATGTAAAGAGCCGACATGTACACACCACAAACAATTAAAATAAACAACAACAAGAGCAAAACAGTGACTTGTACCTATCAACATAGCAAATAAACACCAACACACTTAAACAACAAATTATTTCTCATTTATTTAGTTTTCTGGCCTGCTTTAGACTAAATGGCTCTGCTTTAGACTATCTGCGTTTAAATCTGACTTGTGAGCTTTGCGACCCACATGTAACGTTGCGTGTTTGTCAAAATTGTACATTTACAGATGATTTTTAATTTTTGCTTTCACACGTACCTGTATAATCACATCTGACATAACGTCTAAGTGACGCCAACACATACTTGCTAACTACTCAAAACAGCTGATGCCAGATGAAAATAGAACATGCTCTAATTGAAAATTTTGTCGCCGGACTTTAGTTCGGTATGTAAAACACAGATAGTATAAAACCACCATAAGTAAGTGGAATCGGTTAAAACTTTGTTACAAAGGTGAGAATTTATGCTTAAAATTTCTTAAAATGCGCTACAAAGAAGAGACTGAGGATTACTAGCGGAGAAAACTCCGTGCCACCGAGCAAGAGGTGATAAACGGCGATACACATGAGGACTGATAGATGGGAGAGTGGCGGCTTCCGAAAACAACGTTGTTCTGTTCTTGGAATATTGATCATATCTAATTCTTAGTTACGAACCTTAGCCTGCATTAATTAAAAAGCCAATTAGTTCCAAATAATCACATTAAAATATCTGACTGACTGACTGACAAAATTTATTATGTCATGTGACATAATAAAATTTGCCACGATCAAAAAAGTGTTGGAAACTACTTTTGGACAGTTCAATTCAATTCAATTCAATTTATTTTCTTTCCATTATCTTAAACTATTTACATGGCTTTTCTTAACCTATTTCTTAAAATAACAAAAATTCCTTACATACTAAGTATTTTTCTTAGGACTATTCTAATTATTTCATAAGGATATTTATAGCTTAACTATATAATATTTACATTTATTTATATACATGACTTAGGTCTAATTATTAATATATTCCCTAAAAAAGGAAAAAAAGGGATGCACTTGTGATACTTTTGGACAGTTACAAACCCCTTATCTTATGTACAGACTTTCACAAACCATTTGAGAATATACAAATGATTTTCAAAAATAAGCATAGTAGGCTTTGAAACTTATACAAAACCCAACAAATAATTTGTATTCGCTATGAATCTATTTTATTTTTCTACACCTTTATACAATTAGAAATCCATTGGATAACAATAAAAGTATTGATAAGGCAACATGAAAAATAAAATTCATATTAAACCTTTAAGAAATTTACTATTTGACATATGTCGTAATTTTATTTTAAATGCAATTTATTTGCTGATGGTAAAGCATTATCTATATGCATTTCATTGTGTGGTTGAAGTCTACTGACGATTTGGGAAAGCAACACTGAAATGCATATAGACAATGCATAGCCAGAAGCAAATTTCATATAAAGTAAAATTATGACAATATGTCAAATAATAAATTTCTTAAAGGTTTAAAGTATAAAGAAAATGTAAAATTTAATAATATAAAAAATCCAAATCCCTCCCACGAAAATCTGTTCCTAAATAAAATTAGATATCCCCAATTTGGCGACAAAACCCTCATTTGGCTACACCAAGCATGCATACAGCAAAACATTGAAAGGCCGATTAACAAACAAGTAGACTTGTCAATTTCTGACTCAACTTCTTTTTTGGTGTTGAGAATAATAGTCAATTTAAAGCCCTACTAAACGTGGAATTAAAATATCTTATAGCTCCTGCTACTTCAATCCTTCTGAGAGGAGCTTTTCAGCTGCCGATGAAATATTAAGTGCGGAAGTCGCCTTGATTCAGATAAAGTTCACATTTTTGTATTCCTATAAAGATCCTTCTTTTATTTTTTGTAAATTTATTTGAATACATACATTTTCATTTATTTATTGAATTTTTAACTGTCTATTTTGTACTGTTATTTTTTTATTATTTTGATAAAATTAAATCTTTAGTTGATAGCCTATCGATTGTGGTTACTTTCGATAGTTTCCCATCACTAGTCGGGATTATTTATTTATTTATTTATTAAGTTAAAGTCTATGGATAAATTCCTTACAGACTATTTAAATGTAATAACATAATTAAGTATTTTGTATTTATTGTCTAAAGTAATACAGATTCTAGAACCTAGTAAACTTTACTGGCTTAAAAATAATATAACATTGCGTTTAATGATATTAGTGTTCAGAGAAAAGTCTATAAAATTATACATTTCATTAAAACAACAGCATAATTTCCTAAGTGGATCAGACATAGCAAAGTTAGAACGACATGTTCTGACGTATAGTGGGTTAAAAGAACGAAGTGAACGCTGAGGAATATTAAAAGTTACGTTACTCAACAAAAATACAGAACATATGTTACCATTAATAAGATTTATCATAAAAGAAATATTAAGCATAGTTCTCCGGCTTTTTAAAGTTGGTAAATTAATTTCAGCTAATCTTCTTGAACATCTTTTGAAAAACTTAATTTTTATGTAATTTTCTTTAAATGGAAGAGCTACACATGTACATATATTAGGGCGTAGTGAAAATGGCAAAAAATTTGTTTTAAATATTTTGAAATCTCCTGTATTGTTAATCGTTGACCCCATACAAAAGGTTAATTCACTCCGAATATCAAAGATCTTTGACTTTATTTAGGGGTGGCGCACGAGGGGTGAAGTTGGTAAAAAATGTACTATATACTTATTTGGTTCCGAAAAAAAATATTCATGATTCTTGATATACTCACGCAATAGAAAGGCGTGTTAATGTGCTTTTAATATTTACGTAACGCCATTTTCGACGTATTTAACCCCCACTAGCCCTTCGTAACAAAGTTTTAGTATAAACTCTTAGCTCCGTAACAAGCTTGAAGCCCTTAAGTCCGTTACGTATTATATGAACAGTCCCAGAACTCATAACGTGGTCTTCAATATCTGTCTGTGGACCAGAATCAAAATATTATTACTAAAAAAAAATTGGCTTGAGTAAAAACTTGAAGTCCTCGTGCCACCACAAGAATTTAACCGAGGGAGCTAAAAATTTTTTCAGCGTGTTTCAAACTATAGAGCATTGATTCATAATACAGGAATGTTCAAATTAAAGAAACAAAATTTTCGCTCCACGCTAATGTATAAACATATACATTGTATATACATTAGGATTGCTGTATGTGTATTATACATGTGGGGCATTATTTTTGAAGCGGACAACCAAACAATTTTTTTTGTGCCGAAATTCCTTGATATTTGACATAATAATAGTTCTAGTAGGTATACATTTGCACGACATTTTTTTTTAATGTTTATTTGTGGAGTTATGGGATGCGAAAGTGTTGCCGTTTTTGATTTTTTAAATTATTGTTCGAACTAGAAAAAAATAAAACAAACAAAAATTTAAATAAGTGATTCTTATGGGAAATTTTCTGATCTGTAAAAAAAATATTTAAAAAATTTATTATTTCACATATTGCTATAATTTTATTTTAAATGAAATTGATTGAAGCATTGTCTATATGCATTTTATCACTTTTTCCCAAATTCATCTAATTTAGGATATATTTTGGGAAAACTGCGACTTTATCAATAATTATCTTAGATCGGCTTCTTTTTGTTAAAAACAGAAAAAATCAACTTATATTATTTTTTCATCAAAAGGAAAGTATTTCTTGAGAGTATGGGAAAATTTAATTTTTAAGTACCACTCTAATGTATAATAAAATAAAATTTTTTTCTGAGTAAACAGTTAATTGGAAAAAATTGGACAACATTTTTTCTATGAATGCCATAAAAATGTAAAATAATTTATTGACAATAACGCATGAAAAATACTTAAATTCCATACAATTTATTTTGACTTATAATATTATTAAAGCATTCAAGTAAATACAGTAGAGCTTCTATAATTTAAATCATCGTTAAAGGAAAATAAGTCGACTTGCTGAAAATTGGTGTTCTCGAGTTAGTTCTAAAAATATTATTACCACGAGATTGGTATTGACGTATAGAAACAGCGACTCATAAGAGTTGAAGCTGTGGAAGTTCAACTGTAGTTCACTTTACGAGAATGTTTTTGCAGAATTTCATTTTGAAGTGTTATCTTTTGCAAGTAATTAATTAACCATTTTAAATTTTATACAAATATTTAGTACTTAGTGTTTTCAAGTGCTATTTAATTTCTTGTGAACTATAAATTTAGATATTATCAAATTATTAAAGCTCTAAAAATAGCACATAATATACGAGTATGTATACTCAAGTTAAGTGCGTAAAAACTGCCGATAAAAATTAAATGAATAGAAAATAAAAACTATTGTTTTATCTATTTAAATAAATTGTTTTTATCAAAGAAAACTATTTTTTGGTAATCACTTTAATCGGCAGATTTTGAAAAAAATTTCGTTTCTGAACGTTTCAGATTTATATGAAAAATAACGAAAATTCGTTTGAAAATAAAATTTTTCCATACAAATTAAACAAAGGTTAAATTTACAAAATTCGGCGCTAATACAATCAATAAACAAATAAAAATCCTTTCATCAAAGCTTTCTTTCACCTTTTTACCACCTATCTTCTCTCACTATCCCTTTACCAAAGAAGGTATGTAACAATTTAAGTAGTTAAGTAGTAGGCATTAATTGCCTCAGTCTTATATTTCTTTTTTCATAAAAAACAAACAAACAATCAAGTGGATTTGTTGTACATAAATATTTGATCAAGATGAAATCGTTATTATATAAATTTGGTTTAAATTCGTTTTATCTGGTTTTCGCCAATACAAATGGGAAAAATTAGCGAATTATTAACCTTAGTTAACTGAGAAATGTTAAATAAATATTTTGTTACTATATTTATTAAAAAATTTGTGTTAATTAATAAACCCAATTAATATCATACTACAAATAGTGTCTCACATAAGTTTGCGGCCATTTCTAATCGTACTTTTGATTTTTGTTAAATGAAATTTGTTATATGATAACTTTATACACTCTAAAATATTACTTCAAATTTACGACCATATGTTGTCTCAATTTGTGTGTGAAATTTCTCCTTGTCTAAAATTACATCGGTTTTGTAGTTATTTTATTAAAGAAAAATCCTTTCAAATTAAAGATATTTAGTCCAAGTGGAAAAAATTTAACATAAAGTATAATACGGCTATGGCTGAATGGTAGATACGTCAGACCATTAGTCAGGAGGTCTCGGTTCAAACCTGCACACAGCCAATCGCTTTTTTTAGTAAAAACTTTTGGTTCAAAAATAATGCGTGTGTAATTTTAGGTCGATAATAATCTGTAAAGTGTTGCCGACTATTATCGACCTAATTTTCAACAAATATATATATATATATATATATATATATATATATATATATATATATATATATATATATATATATATATATATATATATATATATATATATATATATATATATATATATATATATATATATATATATATATATATATATATATATATATATATATATATATATATATATATATATATATATATATATATATATATATATATATATATATATATATATATATATATATAAATATATATATATATATATATATATATATATATATATATATATATATATATATATATATATATATATATATATATATATATATATATATATATATATATATATATATATATATATATATATATATATATATATATATATATATATATATATGTATATATATATATATATATATATATATATATATATATATATATATATATATATATATATATATATATATATATATATATATATATATATATATATATATATATATATATATATATATATATATATATATATAAGGCTCCTGGTCCCCATTTCTCAAAACTACAAATCCACGAGTAAAATTCATACAAAAAAGAACGCACGGTGTCGTGTAACACCGCATAGGAACGTAGTTGATTACGTCCTCAACCGGTTTGGGAGCAACCTCCGGGATAGCTGCAGGGGTCACCACTGGAGCAGCATTTCGCTACCTAAAGACAGCAACATTGGCCGAAGCTATTAGTTTTTTCAAGAGAGCCTCATACTCAACCAAAATAGTACTCACCTAACAATCCAGCACTCTATCTACTTCATCAGCTGGCAACATCTTGCTCAGTGACCCTCTTCAAGTCTATTATGGATTGACCACAATCATTAACTCAACCGACACTAGCGGCCAAGTTGTTCTTCTGTCGATAATTCCTCTTACCAGAGGCCACAGAATATAATTAGCATCAGTGTCATTGAACACTTCCTAAGCCGTCCGTACAGACATTAGGCGACGTGCCAGCAGAATAGAACAACCAATCAGGCGCACCAACAGGACCAGAAACAGCAATAAAAGTTGAAGCAGCAGTACCTCCAATAGCACCAGCAGCAAAATTTGCACCAACAGCGAGCTCGGTAGTAGCAGCAGCTGGTCTTAGACGCAAATGGCTTATTAATGGCGTTAGCATCTAAAACAACTAACAGTTGGAAGATAGTAAGACGATACTTATCGCCAATAGTTAGCAGAGACATCTTCGGCTATTACTGTCGCGAACCACTTAGCAAGTCACAAACCATTTAGCAAAGACACAACCCATATCGGATATTCCCAAAAACAAGGCTGAAAACTCCCAAAATCCCAGGAGTTCCCGGCGATTCCCCGAAATCTAAAAAATACGCAGCGGCAACACATTATGTTATGTTATGTTGTGTCATGTCAAAAAATTTCATATCATTTACAAGAATTGATATATGTAATCAGTTGCTTACAAATTATTAGCAAAACCCGGGGAAGCCCAGAGTTTAGTTAAAATCTTTGTTTTTTCGGTGTTTTTATGCGGTGGGCGAAATTTTTGTTCACTCCCAGTTCGATTTGCGTCGTCATTTCGATTTAAGTCCCTCAATTATAAAAAGAAAAAAATACATGGAAATCCAAATTTTATTATGTGCAATATCAAATTCGATTTACGTTGTTTCGAATTACATCGAGAGATTCTGTATAGTTATGCTAAATATCAAGGAATTTCGGCAAACATTTTTTTTGGGTTGTCCGCTTCAAAAATAGCGTCTCTTACACAAACAACAAATGAAGGGAACAGGGAAAAACGATGAGGTTTCATTTTCTAAAAAAATTTGATTGTAATGGATATATGGTACGACATATCCTGAAAAAATCTGTTATAATTTAGAGATGAAATCATTATTCTCATCCCGGGAATTTCAAATGTCTTTTACTTAATATCGCGTCTCTTTTCATTATCGCATGTCAAGTTCGAAAACTTACGTGACACACTGTCATTTGTCGGCACAACATAAATAAAGCTCGACGTAATTTTGCTCTCATGAGTAAATGGGAAGTAATTTCGATTTTCATCAGTTTATATTTTTTTCTTAAAACTATTAACAATTAACATATAAGTGTTGTTAATAACAAAAGTTAATGATGTGTGCTAATACTAAAATAAATAAAAATTATATATATCATATAAATCAATATTTAAATATTTAGTTCAATAAATGAAAATCTACGTTGTATTCTCTCTGCTCGCGGTTTTTCTGAAGTAGAATATATAGCTTCTACGCGGGAAAAAACGGATCCCGGGAAATTTTATCCGGAAATTTTAGGGAAATATTATTTAACTTTTTTGGATTTTATTTTTTGTTGCATTGCTGCTCGTTGTTGAGCCAATTAGTAGTATACAAATATTTTAGTAAAACCAACGATTACGTCCAATGTTCCCTTAGTACGAAAAGGCCTACATACAAAGGTGGAAGTACTATTGACTACCTGCGACATATATGATAAGTTCGTAATGAAGCGGATGTTGTAAATGTTTCTCAGGCGATTCCTAACAAACGTTATAATATGTTTTATATGGCTTTTTATCTCTTTTATCCTTTTGTGGAAAAAGTACAACAAGACAAGTTATATCAGTAGCGGGACTCTGTAACTTTTAACGATCCGACAATCGTAACATTTGTCGACATATTTAGTCGCTTGCAGTAACGATAGTGCGATTGTGTAATTTTATTCGATATCATGTATCATCTCTGCTAAAAAAAGCGAAAAGAGGAATGGGAAACAATTTTTAGAATTTTTTATGTTTTTGCTGAAAAGTTTGTGTTTTCTTTGTTTTTCAATTATAAAACATTAAATAGAATAAAAACAAACTAAAAAAGTATCCTTCATTTTTACCTTTGCCGACGGATGGGACATATACGTCCCATCATATTTTCAGCCCCAGGGAAAAGTATAGAACCGATGCAAAAGGCGCTGGTCAACTAATTTACATAAGGCATTTGTACATATAATACTAAAAATTTATCAAACAGTATGAATAGAAACCGAGATTTTAAGAAACTAAAATGGCCAAAAAATTAAAAATTCTGAGTTTGCGCCGCTCAACTGAAAAAACAAAACCTTAATTTTAACACGAATGGCAAAGAATGCATTTTTTTTATCGAACAACACCGATTAGATAAAAATTCACTGGAAAATGTGGCTGTAAAGACAAAAGAAGCCAAATGGGACACATATGTCCCATTCGTCGTCAAAAGGTTAAACATCAGGTTTTGAACCATGTACTTGTTAATCTGGATCAAGATATTCTGTAATTGCCATACAAACATTTTTTCCGATTTTACACTTTTTTTCTAAATCTAATTGCAATTGAAACTCTTAGCTTTGAAATAGGACAGAGCATTTTACTGTTTTAAATTGAATAAAATTTTTGTGGCATGTTATTGTTAATTATTACATTCTTGAAAATTTCTATATGATAGAAACACTTTTATAATAAATTAATAATCTTAAATATTTGCACAAATGGAAATGTTATTGTCGTTATTTTTTCACCCTTTTCTCAATGGCTTAAAAAATATTTAAAAAATTTAAATTATTGCTGTATATTATTTTATTGTGCTAAAATGTTATTATAATTTTATTTATTTGCCAATAGCAAAGTCAAGTTGCTAATTATTTCTCGAACATTCTTTGTATTAAAACAATAGACAATTTGTGTAAATTTTAATTAAATATACACATCTGTGCCAATAAACAAAAGTCTTACGTCGATATAAGCTAATTTTCAGTTCATTTCATCCTTGTATTCTCCACATTCAAAATTCATTTATTTTGTACAATTTCTCAGGAAATTGTAGCGTAATTACTTGCCTCTCTCTTTTCTTTTTACAACTTATAATCTCATAGGGAATAATGGATTAGTTTAACTTATAATATATATTACAGTTCAAATTGAATATTTTTGCCATAGAAGGTATTCCTAGATTATGTATTCCTAGATTAAGATAGTCGAAGAACGAATTGTCACTCCATTGGCGTGGCTAGGCCTTGCTCCCTCTAGCACCCCCTAGAAATTCAAAATATTATACTCAAAATAAAATGATAGGTAAATCTAACCAATTTAATTAGTTAACCAATTTAAATAGTTAACGACTGCAATCGTTAAAAGATGAACATTTGAGTGCTCCATCGTATAGTGACATAGAGTAGTCTTAAGACTAGTCCGATGTAATGCAGACATGGACCATGTCATTTGCAAACAAGAGTTTTTAGTTAAGCGACAAGTGCTCGATTTTAACAATTTCAACACGAACACTTGAGTGTTCCATCAAGTGGTGACATGGAGTAGTTTTGAGACTACTCAGGTGTAGTGCAAAGTTGGGTTATATGGTCCGGCCCTAGGATATCCCAATGTTAAATGTTTTCTCAATACATTTGGGTTACCTTAGGACTAGTCCTAGTCTTCTATGGAGTATACCTTACATGCGTATATGTACTAGTCGTGTTATCTGCAGGGATTATGCACATCTGTCACAAAATATGTTTAAAGCAGTATAGCACTATGTCTTGACGAGCAAATTTTTTGTTATAACAATGAACAAAACGTCGGGAGAGCTGTTAACAAATATTTGTTAAGGTCTTTGTTGTGGAGAGTACGTACAATGTTTTTTGTTAAACCTAGTCATATTATTTTAAGGCAGTGCGGCAGAGATAGCTATTTTTTTAATTTGTTATCTCTTTTTTTCGTATTGGAAACAATGCTTGTTGTTAAGACATCGTTGTTCTAACAATTGTTATAACAACGCTGTCATAACAATAACAGAACAGTAACAACAGCGGTCCAGACGTGACAAATTCTTGTGCTAACAATTGTTATAACAAATAATTTGCTCGTCAAGACGCCCTGTAAGTTTTCACAAAATCGACTGTATGGTGTGTGCACGAACTGCATTACTAAAAAAATATTGTATTGCCTATTAATATGACACATCCCTGCAGATAACGCCACTAGTTCCTACACGCATGTAAAGTATACTCCATAGAGGACTAGGACTAGTCCAAAAGTAACCCAAATATATGGAGAAAACATGGTCGATTTGACATTACGATGTCCTAAGGCCGGACTATATAAACCAACTTTGCACTACATAGGAGTAGTCTCTATTTTTAACACGTGGGCGCTATATGTTGTTATATAAGACCAATTTTTCAAATAAAATTCTTAAGTCTTTGAAAAATCCATATCTTCCAAACTAATAGTCTGATTTTCAAAAATGTATAAATGAGTTATAAATTTTGTAAAAATTAGACAGCTATTTTTAACACTGTTGGCACTATATAATGTTATATAAGACCAATTTTACCGATAAAATTCTTTAGTAGTCGGACAGCTTATACCTTCTGAATTAGTAGTCTTATCGGCAAAACATATATGTATGATGCATTATAGGCAGGATGTAGGCTTTAAGGTTCGTACAAAATTGGTCTCCTGTTTTAACACAATGGGCGCTATAAGACCAATTTTACCAAATAGTTCTTAATTTTTCGAAAAACCCATATCTCCACACTAATAGTTTGATCCACAAAAATGTAGCCAAGGATGTAGGTTATAAATTCTGTAAAAATTAGACAGCTATTTTTAACACTGTGGACGCTATATTTTGTTATATAAGACCAAATTTACCGATAAAACTCTTTAGTCGTCGGTATCTTCCAAGCTAATAGTCTGATCCACAAAAACGTATGCTTGGAAAGGTTGTAGGCTATAAGGTCTGTAAATAAATTAGCTATTTTTAATACAGTGGGCGCTATATGTTGCTATATACGACCAATTTTAAAAATTTTAAATTCATAAAAAAATTCAAAGTGCATTCAAAGTTTCAAATTGCATTAAAAATTTATCTTAAAATTGAAAACGACTACTTCATTGATATTTTAATTTAATCACAAGTGGTTTCGGAAGCATATTAGAACAAATTCATATAGAAGTACAAACAATTAGAAAAATTTGATAAAGGTGTATATTTAGAAAAACTGATGTAAAAGTTGCATACGCACGGCGTTGCCAAATATGTAGTTTTCCCTACATTTTGCAGTTTTTCTAAGCATTGAGCAGTTTTACAGTTTTTTGCGTAAAAAATAAGTTTTTCTGTAAACTGTTCAGATTTTGCAGTTTTTCCGTTATAATTTTTTAATCTCAATTTTGTTATTTTAATTCCAATTTCTTAAGTCATAGTTTTACTTATTTTGCTTAATATTTATAACAGAACCAAGGTTTACTAGTACTTTTTCAAACAGCAAGAGGGAATTCACACACATTTATGTCTACGAAAGTTGTGTTTTTATCATTGTTTGCAGGTTGAGTTCATACGTAAAACCAAAGTACAGTGCTTTTAACACGTCCTGTATTAATATTAATTCGCCTTGCCTTAGTAAAAAAAAACAAGTTGGAGATTTTCTTCATTGAAATAATTATCTCTCTTATAGAAATATATACCAAATTAAAGTGTAGACCCCATAGAATTTGAAGCCATACAAATGTCTGGGTTTTCATATTCTCACTTTTATGCCACGCCCCAAAGGTAAGCACTTTTTTCTTTTTCACATACATAGTTATTGCATTTAAGCCGGGCAAATCAAAATACAAAACAAACAAAATTGCACCAGTCATGCCCTAGAATGAAAATATGTTTCTAAACAAATATTTATTTAGCAATTACCAACAACACTTATACGATCTACAACACATACAACTGGTTGTGTATTGACCACATGCATTTGGAGAAAATGGAAAAATTGGAAAATGTACTCTTAAAAATTGTATCTACCTTGAAAAGTGTGAAAAGATAGTTTTTGTAAAATGTACTCTTTGGAAAAAGAAGTCTTTTAAAAGTTTGTTTCTGAGTGAGATAACATCAATATAATCGGAGACGTTGTCATATTTTTTCTACATATGGACATTTTTGTGATTTAAAATAAATTGATGTAGCAAAAACAAAAAAAAAAAAAAAGAGGGATATCTAATTTTCATGTTACTTTTACAGGATGTATAGTAAGTAGTGTGCGGTATGGTAAAGGTTAATTGCCTTTTTCTGAGAAACTCTATATTAAACATAAATTATACAATTTACAACTGCCAATAGATATATATATATATATATATATATATATATATATATATATATATATATATATATATATATATATATATATATATATATATATATATATATATATATATATATATATATATATATATATATATATATATATATATATATATATATATATATATATATAGTTAAGATAACATTTTTCAGAACATTTTTTGCATGGAACACTGATAATTTTTAGCAGTTTTTCCGTATCACTTGATTTTCAGCACCTCTTATATGCAAATTAAAGAAGTTAAAAGTCTTTATAAGCATTTTTTCAGCATATAATTTATAAAAGATTTGTTACAGCCGTATATAGCCTTCTCTTTTATTGCTTATATTTATTATATTATCACGTTGTATTACTTAAATATGTATAAAAAAAGGATTATACTCGGAGCATTGCACTACCATTTAAAATAACTTCTAGAAAGTTTTATTTTATTTCAAAGGTTTATTTAATTTTCTTTCATTACACAAGTTGAATACGAAATGCATTCAATTTTGTATCCTACTCAGCGTTTAATGTACGCCCTTGACCATCATCGTTTTGCATACAGGGAGAATAATTTAACACAGAATTATTTAAAATAGCAAGTATTTATTTATTTATTTATTATATACTAGCACTTTACAAAAACAATGTCCACATATGTAGATAATATTTTAGTAATAATAGATATTTAAATTCAATAAAGCATATTAAATAAAATAAAAAAACAATAAAGATATGCACTTTAAAATCAGATACTGAATGAATGGATGAATGATTGCATATGATTACAAAAAAACATCAATACGACACAGAACAATTTCTGATTTTGTAATACATATTACATAGATATATATAAGTTTTATAATTAAATGTTTAAAGCATATTTTAGTTACTGTTACATTGGTTGCTGCATCGAAACTAGAGTTTTCTTTTCCTGGATTTTTTCGCTTATCGGGAAAATCGGAAATTATTTGGAAATTTCCGGGTTTCGAGGAATTGTATGTATTTTAAAAGTTGGTTGGTCCATCACACGAAATTTTTCATGCCAGCGGATAGCACTGCACAGTGGGGCAGAGTTAAAATATTTGGAACATAAATCAAGCATTTTTAAACAGATAGTCCTATCGGAATGAAATTTCACAAGGACATGGCAGAGGAGTGCTTCCATTTCTATTTTACGTATCAGCTCTTTAAATTGCTTAATAGTAGAGCTATGAAGTCTCAAAATAGGACACTTCGGCCATGTACAATTTTTTATTGCTTGCCATTTGTTGTCTTTCTCATCCGATTTCAAAACTTTATATATTATAGCCCTTGATAAGATCTCAAAGACACATGTTCATTTGTACACTCATCTCTTATAGTTAGTGAAAATTGAAATTTCTCAATTTTTTAAAACTTTATTCCAGTATTTTTCAGATATCCGATTTATAAAATTTTTTCTTCATTAGTAGAAGAACAAAATTTAAAAGAGTTTAGAAAAAATTTTATGAAATTCTATTGTCTGAGTTGAAAATATTAAATTTTTAAATTTAAATTTTCAAAAATGTTAAAGTTTTCAAAACTTTTGCAAAAAATGCACCATAATTTTTTTATATATACATATATAAAAAAATCTTTTAGAATATATACACTCTAAGACATTACTTCAAATTTACGATAATATATTGCTTAAATTTTGGCCCCAGTATAACTTCGCAAGATCTGCAACCATACTAGGGCTCCCTCGTCAACAGCTGCGTATACTCGTAGCGGTCATAACAGGGCACTGTCTCATTGGTGTCCATGCCAGAAGATTAAATCTTCCTTTTAACGATTTCTGTAGAAGTTGTCAGAACGAGGAGGAGGAAGAAACTGTCAAGCACCTCCTCTGTCGATGTCCATCACTATATAGAAATAGGGCGTCATACTTGGGAAATCCATCACTACCCGAACTAGCAGACCTGGGTGAATGCGACATTAGGGGACTAAATTCATTCATACGATACTCGGGTTGGTTTGACACCGACCCAACCTCTGGGATAGGAGAGACACCTCTCTGAATTTCCCTACTATCCATCCCAGGCATCACAAAGGGACCAAAGGACCCAAGTGGGCCGGTTGTTAGAAACCGACAGCCTGTTCAACCTATCCTAACCTAACCATTGCTAAAATTTTTGTTGAAAAGTTCTCCTTGTCTAAAATTACATTGATTTTGTAGTTATTTTATTAAAGAAAAACCTTTCAAATTAAACATATTTAGTCCAAGTAGAAAAAATATAACATAAAGTATAATACGGCTATGGCTGAATGGTAGATACGTCAAACTATCAGTCAGGAGGTCGCGGTTCAAATCTGCACACAGCCAATCGCTTGTTTTAGTAAAAACATTTTGTTCAAAAACTTTTAGGTCGATAATAATCTGTAACGTGTTGCGGACTATTATCGACCTAATTTTCAACAATAGTGCTTTAGAGTGTAGCAAATGTACTTATCTGCACAGGCACGAATCGACGGTAAAAAAGTTGAACCTGAGCACTTCCTAATACGACCTATTTTAAATCGAACTTTTAAATTTTGTCCATATGTGCTAAAATCCCAAAGCTGAGATTCAAAAACAATTGCCACTTCTAAAAACCCTCATGTGTACGTAGTTAGTCGCCAGAGTGTTAAATGGGCCTTGGATCAAGTATGGACGCTGTGGGCAAATTGTTCAAAAAAATTTTTTTTTGATATCTTGCAACTTTCCTAAGAATTCGGATATTTCAAGAATTAAATCTTAGTTTTTTTTCTTGCATGGTATTTAGTACATAAATTCCTACACTCAAAATAAAATATTTTTAGATCTAACCAATTTCATAGGTTTTAATTGCGCCAACTCATAAAATGCAGTAAAAATCAACCAGTGGTACTGTAGTTTAAGTCTGAAATTTTTTATTATTTTGGCTTTTTAGTTCAATAATTGAATTAATGTAAATTCAAATTATTTTTATTAAGAGTGGAGTGTTGGAATATTCAAATCAGATTAGCAGAACGGATCAGTACTACTGATTTCGACAGGCCGCTACACCGTCTCATCAGCGTTCTTGTTTACTTTAACCACTTATGAAGGTGGATGCTTTTTACAAGGAAATATCAGCTATTTAACTATTTTTTGCCAGCAAATAGAATACAAGACCCTTTTCATGTAAATTCTTGCATTAATTTTTCTTGCAACTCAACTTAGTTTTGTCGAAATTTCCCTATTTGATTTAATAATCCAGCACTCACAAGCTTTTATTATTTTTTCTTTTCGCTTTTGATGGGCATTTTATCAATACCTACAATCAAAGCTGTTTGTGTGTTAGTTTTTATGCATGCTCTGTCTGTTTCAGTTATTTTTTCTGTAGCCACATCTATTTCGCTTAAACTAGAAACGAAAGAACGAAAGAAATTTGAAATTGCGAGAATGTGATAATAAACGTAAATTGAATAGAACGAACATACATTGAATCCCAAAAAAAAATTTCTTTTTTTATCAAACTAAAATCAATTTAAAGAACTCATGCAGTGTGATAATATACATAAGTAAATACTTTGTCGTTAAAGTTAGTACATTCGTCTGTTTTTAGGAACATTTTGTCAAATTATACTGCAAAGCTTAACAACGAAATGAATGTTTTTAACCTTATCTGGGATTTCTAAGAATTTTAAAAATGTCTTAGTAAGTAGCATTTATATCTTTATTTTGTTTATTTTGAAATATCAGCTTTTATTTATCAAAAGAAATTCTGATTTTATTTGTTTAAATATTTATGGTTTATAAAAAATTTCGCGTGTGACATTTTTATAGCAAAATTTAATATAAAATAAAAAATATACAATTATGAGTACAATATACAGTAGTAACAAGACGATAGATAATACATCTTCATCCAGTTATGCATTATACTATAATTTTGTATATTATTCTCAAGTTTTTTTTTTTTGGTGTTCAAGTATCACACATTTTTAGCTCGTGATAAAATTAGTTTTATTTTTAGACTTGTTAAGAAAAAGTCGTCTTAATGGCGGTGTTTATTTTTGGTTTAATGTATTTATTCAGCGTTTTTGATTAATTGTACAGACTGGCAGGTAGGTGGTAGCAAGTAAGTAAGGTTGGAAGTTGTTGTTTGAGTTTAATTTTGATCGAATAAAAATTCATCGCATATTTTGTAATTCGAATAATTAATTACGTTTTAAAAATTGTTTGTTTACTCGAGCAAATAACGGTTAAAATAATATTTGAATTGTTGAATACATATTGCTCATTTGTTGCAACAACGTCATAACTCAAAAAACTAGTTTTAAAGAAAACAGGTTTAAAGTTTTCAATTTGTATACAGCTTAATGGAAAAAATTGGCTCTTCTCTCAAAAATTGAGTACACAAGATATTTGTATGCTGTTTTTGCAGCATATGAAAAACGATATAACGAATAATTCTGCATTACTAACTCAAAAATCTGTTTTTTTGAGTTATGGCACTGTTGCTGCAAATGGGCGATATAAAACAAATAAAAAAAAACAAAGAAACTGATAGCAAATTAAAATAAAAATAAAATTTAAAACAGAGAAAATCAATATTATGTGCTATATTCTCCCTTTACTTTCTTCCTATAGGGATAATATAACTTCTTGAGATTACGGCTTATTTAAGATCAGATACAGATTTTAAATGAACCAATACCTAAAGTGGCCTCTATAGAATGTAACCAAAAGAGGGAGTTGTTGCTTTAAAAATTTGCACTCACCCAGCATTTATAGACATTTTATCGTTTAAGATTGTTAACACCAACAGAGAAAAAATTATTTTACGTAATTTTAACGAATGATTTGATTCCTTAATCGCATACGTTGTTTCAATGAAAATATTCATTGAAGTTCAATGTACAACGGTTCATTGAAAAATTTCGTTGTTGGTGTGCTTAAAAAAATAAAGAACCAGTTCATTGATTTAACGCGCTAGTGAATTAGGTAAAAGTTGAGGAAAGAAAGTTTGTTGAATTTTTGTACCTTTTTGGTCTAGTGAATAAGTTTCGAAGTCTTTTAGAATTTATTAGAACACCGACCATGAAGTTTAGTAGTTAATCTTAACATGTAAAATAAAATTCTTTCTGAGATATTTTTATCTTTTGCTATTGAACTTGAGGTCAGATAAAAACTAAAATCTTTCGTTCTAGAGCGCTTTTTTGTCGAATGATTTTTGTTATTCGAATAACAGCCTTTATACATTGTTAGTAGAGATGAGTACATGAGTACAAATTTTTTATTTTTATTTTTAAAGAGAAGTAACATAATCAGGCAATTACTGCTTACCAGCTAATTAATTAATGTGTTACCTTTTTTGGGAAAGAGATAGTATAGAGAGAACAGGTGGTGAAGTGGGATAGAGATAGAAAGCTTAATTAATTTACAACTCTGCTATTGCGCGTTTTTTGTAGAGCAGTGTTGCAAGCCCCTCTGGTGTCAAGTAGAGGCATTGAGCTGTTTAAGCTGTATAGCAATTTTATTAGTTCTTTTACTTCGCCGACGGTTCTGCTAAAATACCGACGAAGGAGGGTGCTGTAAATTGCATTAGGATATGTTAGTATTAATCGCTGCCGGTACTGCTTTCATCACTTTAATGATCCAACAACAACCAACACAATAACCCACCAATGCACATGAGAAAAATGCATGATGTTGTTGGCTTGCCTGAAACTAGTCTTCAACTCAAGACCTCAGGGTTTGTAGTCAAACGCGCTAGCTACTCAGCCAACAGCACATGAGTACAAATTTGAGGAAATAAACTAACAGAAATGTGCAATTTTATGCTATTTCATATATATAGGCTTCATTTATAGGCTTCATGACTTTTTTATAATTGATTTGTTAGTGCATATTTCTTTATATCAGCTTTGGATTGGATTTAAGTTACAATTAAATCGGAGATTGTGAGATATATTTCACACTTTTTCTTAGTTGATTTGAGGCAGATTAACTCAAAAGAAATGAAAATTAGACTTACATATTTTCTTGTAATCATGATCTATTTTTATTCCTTTAGTTACATTTTCGTGAGTTAAAAATTACTCACGACTGCATCCCTAGCAACTTGTTAGATGACAAATGACGTAAAGACATGTGAAGAAACATTTAATAAATTTTATCGCTTGTTATGCGTGGAGAACAACAAAACAGATAATTTAGAAAATTTTCAGCTACTTGTACTTTTTATATAATTAATTATATAGTTGTGATAAAGCTTAAAAGGAAACGTTATTTAATATTTGCTTTAAGAATTAAATGAGTTAAATAAACATTTTAGTTTAACCGTTTCAAAAATCTCTGACTAGAGAACATTCAAAAGTCTCTTTTATTTATTTAATAGTATCCCAACGTAGTATTTATTAGTGTTGTTATTCGAATAAAAATTATTCGAATATTCGAATGATCTTTTTTAATTTTTGTTCGAAGGAACAAAATTTTTCAATTTAGAACAAAAAAGTAGTCAAACATTTTTTGTCGAATATTCGAAAGGTTATCAATTCGTCATGTGTTTCTTTCACGTAAATTCCCTCTAAACTCCACCATTTATAAAGCGATTTTGGATTTTTTTCTCTATTTAAAGTGATGTACTTCCGGATTGGTCCCGCTGAAAAATGGGCAGGGTTACGGCCATACAAAGTAAGTTCACGTACCTTTTCCACTACTTCTACCCAACAAATTCTTATGAAACTTTGCACACACATTAAGCTTCAGTTTGAATATTACATCATGATTAAATGAAAAATGTAATTTTTCAACAACCGATTCTCATCAAACTTTACATACACATTTGCTTATCGCTGCAATACAACATCATGGTTAGAAAAGTGTGCGGTGCCACGCCCATTAACAGTAAATATTCATTTTAACTACTTCTACTTAAAAGATTCTTATGACACTTCGCACACACCACTGCCCAATTCACAAGTTAGCTGTATCTCTGTATCATGTAATACACATGTATTACTTTACAGTAGTGTATATTTGATGTTGGTATTTTTCATATAAAAATGAAATACACTTATACACTTTTCTTTCATGTTTCGAAAAATTCGTATTTAGAGAGACTCTCTTCCAAGTTATTTCCTGAAAAAAAAAAATGGGAATAAAATGCGAATTCCCAATTTATTATGACAAAATTGTATACGTATGAGTAATATGATGGTACATACTATCATATTACTCATACGTATACAATTTTGTCCTAAGAAATTGAAAATTCGCATATTCTTCACTTGCTTTTACCAACAATTAAACTCTATTTTTGTAAAAATTTAGCGCTTTATCACCCTCATTTCAAAGTCTTGATTTTGACTTTTTGTAGGCCTACATGAATTGAGATGACTTAAAAATTTCTTCTGCATATTATCAAAAATTTTATTAAAAATCATAAACTATTGTTTTGAAAGTTTTAAAATTCAATGCTAACTATCTCTGAAAGTGTTATACATATCTCAATGAAATAAAGTGTGTTTTCTTTGCAACAAGTTTGAGTTCATTCAAATCCGAAATTATTTGTAGGAGTTATGAGGCCAACAAGGTTTTCCATGCCCAAGGTAGTAAATTTTGACACTCCGTAGCTCACTGTGTATTTCAACAGGGTGATCCATGTTTCAATATTCTTAAACATTAGGTCGTTCTCTATGATTTTTACATAAATCGTTTTGTAATCGGATTGCAAGTTTCAGAGATACATATATATTATCCGATTTTTCCTCATTGGAACCACTGTGCGCCGTTAAAGATTCCGTTTTATGTTACAGTATGAGTTTAGTTTGGAATTATTTTGAGAGAGATTATTAGAAAAAGCAAGTTGTTTTGAAAAAGTGTTCTGAGGCTTACAAATGTATACAAATTGATAGTTTCAATGAAGATCCAAACATATGGGCTAAATCATAAAATATGTAAATTAACATTTAATGTCTGTAAAAATCTTTAAAAAGTCGAAACTACTCGTAGTGATGGAGTTATATATACAATTTTTTATTCGTTATTCGTTCGAATAAAATATTAAAATTATTCGGCTGTGCGAAGAAATAAAAATTATGAAATTTTATTCGAACGATTATAAAACACGAATAATTGACAACACTAGAATTTATTCAGTATGTAGCATTAGACTGATGCAATAATATATGAAAATTTCAAATGATGTGTTCTATCTTCTCACAGAAAAAAGAGATAACATTTTTTTACACAAATTATCTGTTTGAAAATTTTGCAGAATATGCAACATAGTTTTAAGAAAATGTATTGATATTTAAAAAAGCAATTAATTTAATAATCTAAACATATTTTCAATTAAATCTGTTGAGTTAATGTTACGAATTTCGTGATTGATTGGAGACTAAACTAATTACTTTTTTTAATTGAATCAACAGCTTTCATAATTGAATCTTGTTTTTACTTTTTTCTATGCAGCCTTGTGATGGCAGTGATTTGAACGATTTTACATTTTGCACCAGTCTAATGTTGCATCCCATTGAAAATGGAATATTAAATGCGGAAGATATAAAATTTTTGTATACTAGTGATAAGACTGTTGCCTATTATGAATGTCTCGATGAGAAATATTTTTAGTATTAGATTTTCGAAATAAGTATATATTTGTACATCTATTAGCTCGTTATCTATTCACACTTGAAAAGGGGATGCCAAAGCAAACGATTACTGTTCCGGGCTCCTGTTTTGATCTCCATTTTCGCTGTCGACCTACCCGACAATATATTTTTTGCTTAATATCAGTACGCCTTAAATAATTGCACCTCATATCTCTGTTTCACCTTAACATTTTTTATTTCATAGTTGAATTTTTATTTTCATTATCCAACTTCACATGAAAGAGTAAACATGTATGTAATTTATTTCATCTATTGAGGTTATCGATCCCTGTAACCCAAAAACAAAGGGTGCTTTAACATTTTAATTTTTTAAGATAAATGACTATAAAAGATTTGGCAATTAGCCAAAAATATTAAAAACAAATTAAAAGGTTTTTTTTACCAAAAAATTTATTCTTTGTTGCAGAAGGAAAAATTTCATAAAATTAATTATGTGAAATTAAAATCCATAAAAAAGATTTTTTAAATGGCATCGTATCGCAAACTTTAACATTAAATCTTTGTAAAGCACTTCAACCTCCTTTTTCCGAAAACAATAATAAAAGCAGATTTAAAAATAAAATTTTTTAATGTTTTAAACAACTGTCCATTTGTTGTTCAAACCGTCCGTCGATTGTTCATGTTCTGTGCAGATATTGGTCTCAAGATCAAAAGCATGGTAAAAATCGTTATTTGCTATAAATACTTGTATAAGTATTTACCTATACAAATAGTATGAGGAGTAGTAATACAATTTCTGGTGTTGTTATTGGCCGTGCTGTTGCTGCTTTTTGTTGTTATTGTTTTGGTCTGTCTAAAATACGTAAAACTGAAACTGCTTTGAACCAGTTAAAAGTAGAATTTCAACGAGTGTCAACTGAACATCGTACGAATCAAAACCCCATCGCTACTTAATCCAAAGTGAAGAAATAAAATAAATAAATATGTGAGCAAAACAAAGTGAAATAATAATAAGAAAAAAAATGAAAGCTGTTTTTAACACTCATACAAGTCTTAAAATACAAAAATTGGTATTAAGTATTAAGCCAACTGCAAGGCATACAAATTACTGAGAGCTGTGAATTGCTGGAACAGAACCTTAAATAAATTTATTCATTAATTTAACATATTAGCTTTCTTAACTGAAATACATAACTGTAGGTTTGATCTAAACTGTGTACGTTGAAAAATTAAGTTGATGTTAATTTTTCCATTGTTCCTTGGAATATTAATCATACCCAATTCTTTCTGAATATAACGTTACGAACCTTAGCCTAATAATCAATTTAGATTCACAAAGCAAATACGTTCGAAATAATCATATTAATACACCAAATCATATTTTTTTTACAAAATACGTTTTTTTACTGTTGTAATCTGTATTTTTCTTCTATCGATAGACAAATTGTAGTAAGTCCTATGTTTCAACGGACCCAGAGTGGTTCCAGTTGGAAAAAAGGATAATAAATTTGTATCTTTGAAATTTGCTATACGATTGCAGAACGTTGTATGCAAAAATCATAGAACAGGACATAAGCTTTAAGAATATTGACATTTGGATTACCCTGTTGAAACACACATTGAGCAAAGTTGACTACCTCGGGCATGTAAAATGTTGTCGCCCTCATAACTCTTACAAACGTTATCCGATTTTAATGAAGTTAAGCTTGGTGTAAAGTTTATGAATATATATAAAAAAAAAAGTTTACGTTTTTAAGATACCTTTAATATTTTCGAAGATATTTGGCTTTGAATTGAAAATTTTTGGTTTTCGGCCTCGACTTGGTTCTCTATTTAGTCAATATCTCCGGTAAAGCATAGCTAACATTTTGAACAATATGCTTGATAGCATGCAGACAATTTGTTTTAGTTATCTCAATTCATGTAGTCGTGAAAAGGAATGAAAGTGAAAAAGGGCTTAATTTTGACAAAAATGGAGTTTATTTGTTCGAAGTTCTTCTCAAGTCTTAAATTATTATTAGAAAATTTGCATTAGAAGAAAACTTTGAATTTATCTATATATTTATCTAATTCTAGATTAATCGTTAAGCAATTTATTATTTGATATATTGTCATAATTTGAATCTAAATGAAATTTATTTACTGGAGCTTAATCATTGTCTATATGCATTTCATTGGTGCTTTGCCAAATCGTCAGTAGACTTCAGACACAATTTTGAACAGTTACAAATCCTTTATCTTTTATACAAACTTTTAAAAACTATTTGAGAATTCGCAAATATGTAAATGATTTTCAAAAATAAGCATGGAAGGTAATGAATACCAAGTCCATTTTAAAAAGTAGTGGTAATATTATATGACGTAGTTTTATTAAGGACATCTTCGATATAAAAAAAATTGTTAGTACTACAGAAATAGAAATATTCGTGATTTTCAAAACGTTTTTGCGATCTCCTTCAAAATTGCAAAAATGTGACTTGGTGTAGTTTGCCTCCTGCCTACAGATATGTCAAAACTGGAGTTTTCTTTTTCTCGGGAAATCGGGAACTATTTTAAAATTGCTTAAATGAAAACTCTAGAACGAAGGTACCTTTTAAGTGCCTCGGTGTATTCACTTAATTGCTAATAAAATCAACATTTATCCACCGATTTTTATAATTTTTTTTTGTAATACAGATGTAATTAAGGACAGTAGCTAAAATGTAAAGTTTGTTTCAGTGTTAATTTTTTATGAGTTTTTAAAAAGATATATTTTATTTTGCATGAAAAATCATATTCTTCGATATTATTTTGTGAATAACTACGAAAGCGTTGATGAAATAAATAATTCTGGCAAAAAACCCGACTGCCCATAACATTTATCATAATGATGTATTTTCACGAGAACTAATTGTGTGCGAAGTTTCATAAGAATCGGTTAAGTAGAAGTCGTTTAAAAGAACATTTACTTTTCATGGGCGTGGCACTGCCCACTTTTCTAACCATACTGTTGTATTGTAACAATAACTAAATGTGTACACAAAGTTTCATACGAATCATTTTAGTAGAAGTTGTTGATAAAAATATTTACTTTGCAGGGCGTGGCAGTGTCCACTTTTTTAATCATGATGCAGTATTCAAACAGAAGCTTAATATGTGTGCAAAGTGTAGATGAAAAGGCATGTGTATTCAATTCATTTCGTATGGGCGTGATCCCGCCCACTTTTCAATGGGACCAATCTGAGAGTACATCCTTTTTAAATAAAGAAAAATAATCCGAAATCGGTTTATAAATGGCGGAGTTTTGGGAGAACATCCTTTAAAAAAAATACATGACGAATTGATAACCTTTCTCTTTTTTTTTGAAGTCGGTTAAAAACAGATTTAAATAGCTTTAAAAGTAATTATGTTATTTATATTTTGGTTTTCATTTTGATTCAAATCGAACAAACCGCACTGGAATTATGATAGCAGCACCGCCTTACCCTGCGGAAAATTTGGTGACAAATGATCCAAAAGTACTCGTCCCATGACTTGAGAAAGTGAGACTGGTACCAAAAATAAGGAGTAGTGAATGGTGAAAAAAGACATATTGTGTAAATGGTCACATATTAACCATTTTCAGTCAATTTAGTTGGTACTTCGGCTAGTATATTAGTAAACGGCACTGAACTAATTCGATGCACCTGGATCAAAGGCCTATTACATAGTATCTATATAATATTAATTGTCTCCCTTCAATGAGATAGCCATTCCACTCAGGAACCTGTTCCGTAACTATATTCACATATTAATTCCAGCTTAACTGGTATCTACAACATTGAAATATTAGTTCCCCTGTGGTCGAGTGGGTAGTGTACTAGCCTATCATGCCGGAGGTTGTCGGTTCGAATCCTATCAAACACACCACTCTTAAAAATAAAATACAATTTCTACTTGGATTTGTTAGAATAAAAAAAAAATTTGTCGATAATTATAGCTGAATTTGGGAATAATATTTATATATAATATATATTATTCTACACCGATTAGGACTCCATAAGATAGTTCAGAGACAAGTTACAAGGTACATACAAAGTATCAATTAGCCCCATCCTAGGCCATCCCCATGTAAAAGTGGCTGGTCCGCTTCATAGGAAGTGTTAGAACTCGGACTGGTCCCTACCACCTGGGGACCGGTCACGTGACTTGTTTTGTGCCAGTTCCATTTACCGCAGGGTATTTCGGCGGTCATATTGGACGGGCCCTTTTGAAAAAAACTGTAAACGTATTTTAATTTAGCACATTAAACTCTTTATATATCACATATTTTTAATTAAAAAACCAACGATTTTTTGCTCACCAGTGTTATAGCATTACTCCGCTATTTATGGATCGGCTTTAAAAAAAACTTGCGGGTTCGTCCTGTAGAAATTTAAATGTAAATCAGACGGAGAAAGTGGCCGCCCAAAATATTGATTATAGCCATAACTCCGCCATTTATGGGACGATTTTAAAGTTTTTTTCATTTAATTTCAAACCAAACAATAGTTAAGATGTTGCGTTTAGCTGTACCATTTAATGTTATTTCTTAAATTTCCTATAAACGAATTCATACATTGCAATACTAGTTTAGACTCAAATATTTATGGGATTTTAAGTTTGTTGTTGTATTTGGTTTGACAAGAAAAAACTAAGTGTCAACGTCAAATATAAGGTTTAGTACTTTACAAGCCAACAAAATTTGACGAAATAAAAGCAGAAACCCAAAAATGATTAAAACATGAAAAAACAAATTGCTCAAATTCAATAAAATTGTAAAATAATTACGGCTCAATTAAACTTACTAGTAACACAAACAACCATTTCATAGAAATGACCATAACAGGCGGTGGTTAAATAAGTGTGTTGGTTGTATAAATTGGTAGGTGGTGTTGGTGCTAACATACTCGTAATGGGGCTACCGTATGGTGGGGGTTGCACTGTTTGTGCTGTTTGCGTTATTGCATACGTAATGATCAGCATATTAAACACTTGTTTTAATTGTTAAAACATTAATAAACAAAATAGCTTTTATTAATTGAACAAGAAGCAAAAAAAAAAATATAACAAATAACAGAATTATTTACCTACACATGTAGTATATTTATTTATAAAATGCATGTTCATATATAAAGACCAAAGAGTATGACAACTCGGCTGTGTAAACAGCATTTTGAAGCTTAAGAACCTTTAACAATTAAAAATAAAAATAGCAATATATTTATGAACTGAAAACTTTTTAAATAGCAAAAAAAAAATACCTTCTATTCTATATCTGACGGAGCTAGCTGAATGCATTTAACAAAGAATAACGTAATTGCATTCTCCTCATGGAAAATTTTATTGTAATTATGAAACTAGATTTAGGCGGTTCTAAGTCAAGTTGGATTAAGGTTTAACACTTTGTACTTAGATCATTTTTTTTAAAGGAAACGTTTAAATCTATAAGTAATTGCGAATATCTGTTTGTTTGTTTGTATGTCTGTCTGTTTGTGTGCTTGAAATCTATGGACTTCTAAGTCAGTGAACCGATCTTGTTGAAATATTCGCAGTATATTTATTACTGATGGTCTGGAAAGAGCGATAGGCTATAAAATTTTAAAATATTGTAAGTGGGCTTGAGCAAATTTTTATGTTTATTTATCTTGTATAAAATGTTAATATCATGTAAGTCTGAGTAAATATTTCCCTAGTCTGAACTATGCTATAAACATGTTTTTCTTTTTCTTTGAGTTTTGAATATAAAAATAAAAAAAATGTATATACTTTGCTCTAAATTCCATAGATATAAATATAAGTACACATTTACATATAGTATAGACGGACAAATATTAGTGAATGACTGACTGACTCATCGCGTCCCAAAAGAAGATACTTGGGCGATAGCTCTCAATAATTTCGAAGAGACAACTGGTGTTTAACCGAGACACCTTCACATAGCAAGGATACCAACCCTCAGCAAATAAACAAACCTGGGCCAATGATTCCCAAAACCGGGACGAAAATCTCCCCGGAAAACAACGGCAACATCGAAAACCGCGAAAACATCAAAGCGGCAACACTGAGTTTTTAAAGACTTTAACCTTGATACCGGCCTGTTGTCTTAATTTTGTATTTTCGTTACCAGCATTCGCTACCAGTATTCGTTACACGCATGTATTTATTGCACTTATTCGTATTTTGTTGCTATATTATAGCCCTTGATAAGATCTAAAAGACACATGTTAGGTTGTACACTTATCTCTTATTATACTCATTTGAGAATTTAAATTTCTTAATTTTTCAAAACTTTTTCAAAACACCTTAATAAAATTTCTCCTCTGCTACGCCCGTGAGAAATTTAATTCTGATAGGACTATCCGTTTAGAAATACCTGATATAGGTTTCACAGCATCCAATCCAAAGTCGTTCAATTTATCCCTCAAGTCTAGCTAACCATTCTTGATCTAAGATTTTTTTGGTTTATATAAATTCATTAGTGGCATGAAATATTACATTGCACATAGGGGCGATAAATCAAAAATTGAAAAGGGGGTTTTTATTTTTATTATATTTATCATTAAGGAATTTATTTATATGAATGTATTTTATTTTATGAATCTATTTTATACAAATTCATATCGGATACAAATTATTTGCTGGGTTTTGTATAAGTTTCTAAGCCTACTACGCCTATCTTATTCTCTTGTGATTTTCGAAAATATTATCATTTGTAAATTCTCAAATGGTTTTTGAAAGCCTGTGCATAAGATAAAGATTTTGTAACTTTTCAAAGTTGTGCTTGAAGTCTACTTACGATTTGGTAAAGCGCCAATGAAATGCATGTAGACAATGCTTAACTATCAGCAAATAGACTTCATGTAATATCACAGCTTTATTTAGTGTGTTTAAGTAAATTTAAAAATTATAAATGCTTTTCTTTCTTTATTTATCTTTTGAATCACATGTTCGTGCTTACTGGTTTTTATTGGAGAATTTTTTCCAGCAAAAATTGTAAATACTCGAACGCAGCTATTAACCATTTTAATTTTGTTTTACACACCAACCACTTGAACCGTCATAAGAAATAAGAATATCCTGGGGTTACTTACTTCGTTTAAAAATAATAAAAAACCTTTACAAAATTGCGATTATACGTTTTTTTGGTTTATGAAAATCATGTACTTGATGATACATTATTTTGAATTTTTATTATAAAAACGTTATTTTTCAACCCAGGTGCATAAAATTTTGTAAAGACATGTAGTTTCATCAACAGAATGGTAATCAACAAAAAAACGCGATTTTGAATTTTTGATGATACGTAGTTTTGCATTTTAAGTGACGATATGTAAGTTCATACAAAACTGCAAAATTTCGAAAATATCAATAAAGAGCGATTAAAAGAAATTCTATACTTTTGCTCAATACACTAGTTTTCCCGTTGTTCCCTTATGAACACTTAATACTAAATATTAAGTATACGTATGATTGATGGTCAGGCCAAAAGGAGGAAATTTCAATTCGAATCGAAATTCAAAATTCTGAACACATTGAAAATAAAACCTTTTCCGTTATTTTCGCAGTTAGTATTCGATATATATTTGCGGTTAATATACATACTGCTTATATATACTTTTGGTTGTAATGTTTTGACCACCACTACATTTTTTCGACCTCATTGAAGAATATTTTATAGAAAAAAAATGCAGAAAAGTTGGGATTTTTATATGCTTAAATGTATGTAAATAAATATCATTTATTTGCGATTTGAAGCCTACAAATTTGTGTATTGAGTAATAAAAATGAATAACAAATTTGAAAAGCTTAAATATTGCATAAACACAAAATTTTAAAATTCCTAAAGAGTAATTCTATGTTTAATTTAAGGTGGCGTCTAAGAAACAGCCATGACCAGACAACATTTATATAAAATTCTAGCGAAATTCTAAAGGCAATAATAGCAATGGTTTTGTTAAAACAATTCCAGTGCGTTTAAAATGACCCACAATATCGCTTGATCGATCGTTCATTGACAGTTATACATACATACACGCATATTAACATACATAAATAAATCGATAACAAATCACGTTTGAAGTTTTGTTGTTGTATAGATATAATGGGTTGGTGGATTAACTAACGAACAAACAAAATCAAATTAATCGGTTGGTTTAAACAAATTTTAAGCTAAAACTTAATTTTGAGTAAACGTATGTATAAATACATACAAATGTGTGTATGTATGAATATATTTTTCTCTATAAAAATTAATTAATAAACAATAAAGGAAAAAAATGCATACAATTTTGTCCGTACAATAAATGCTTGTATGTGTGTATTTGAAGTGTAATTTTTTTCACAAACTCTGCCTGAATGTTTAATTATGATTTCAAGTTCACTGCCAAGTGGTTTAATAATAATAATAAAAACAAAAATTGCTTTAAAAATATTATGACTGTTAGTCAGCTTAGAATAAAATGCTTTTTTTAAAACTGTATGCACACTTTTCTTAATTATTATTTACACAAACAACACAAACTGAAATTATCAAGAACTTTAAAATGTGTAACATGCCATTGATGAAAATACTCGTAAGTAAATAAATGTCGTAACAATCATATTCAAACATTTAATATTTGTCTAACATTCACAGCATACAAGGCTCATGTTCAAAGTTTTAATTTTATTTTTTAAGCGCACTTTAACTGATAAATGAAGACAAGATATAAATATTCTAAAATGTATTTTGTCTAAATGCGGACCTACACATACAAAATTATTTCCCAAAATTTTCGAATTAACTGTTTACTCAGAAAAATTTTCAATTAATATTTTAATTGAATCAACGTTTATTTTAATTTGTTTTTTTTTCTTTTAAATTAATGCTATCAATTAGATGTTAAATCAACTTACCATAAAATAAAAAAAATTGTACCTGTCAATTGTTGATATATAAAATAAATTTACTGCTTATTTCACTATATCGAAGGAGTTCTTTCTTTCGTACACAAAAAAATAAATAAATTTCGTTTTTGATAACAAAAATCCTAATATTCAATAATTAAAATTTTTTTTAATTTACTGTGATAATTTTTAATTTACTGTGACATATTGATAACAAAATTATTTTAAAAGAAAAAAAAAATATATGAATTAAAAAAATGTTGTCATGGGTGGGATACGAAACCGGGCTTCCCGGGCGTAAAGCATACTCTCTACAGGTGCGCTATATTCCAGATTGTACAAGTTTGTTTACTGATGACTTTTCAGTGAATCAATTCGTTAATGTCGTTGCATTAATTCTCATTAACTTTTTAGATGTCTTTAGATGAACATTCAGACTTGAGCACATTTAAAAAAGTGAAATTTCATAAATACTTAATGGATGATGATCCAGACAAAAATTTTTTTTGATATATTACAAAAAATCCAGTAAATATTTTTGTTGGATTAAGTAAAATATTTTGTTTAATATTTGTTAGTATTTTTAGACTTATTTGTTTTATAAATTCAGAAAAAAATATTGTTTGATATTTTTCAGAAAATCCAGTAAATATTTTTGTATGAATATTTGTACGTAATTATTATTTGAACTGAAAATGTTTATAAGTCGGAAGCTATTATTATTCGGTTTAAGTTCACAATAATTGAATAAATTTAAAATCCGAACGGATTAGTACTACTAATTTCCTAACAAAATTTTGGTTAAATAGCTGATGTTTCATTATTACTAGTATCCACGATCAAACGTGGTAAAAGCAAACAAAGGACGCTGATGATGACAGCATAGCGGCTGTCGAAATTAGTAGTACTAATCCGTTCTGCTAGTCTGATTAGATATTCTAATATTCCACTCTTAAAAATAATTCGAATTTACATTAGTTAAATTATTGTGAACTTAAGCCGAATAATAATAACTTCCGACTTATATTTTTGTTTAATTTAGTAAATTGTTTTGTTTACAATTTGTAAATATTTTTAGACAAATTGTTTTATAGATTTAAACAATTTGTTCACTGAAAAAAAACACTTTTTTCAATGAAACTGTTGAGATAGTCTTTTGCAGATTTGTTTGTAGGTCCGATCCTAGACAAAATATTTACGATTTTAGTTAGAAAAATTTGAATTTAAATTGGTTTTGAAAATTTTGCACACTAACATATGAGGAATTGCTCCAAAAGTCATATTTTTTATTTCTTCAACTTATATACAAGGTGGCGCAAAATTAATCATCCAATTTTGTTTTTGAATAACTTTTTCACTAAATAAACAAAAATGAATTTGAGTGATGGAAATCTTTATTTGGACCTTTGGAATTTTTTCTCTTAAGTGGGAAAGATAATATCGGCCAAGTGGCTGCCGCCCGTGTTGATATACATTTGTGCCCGTCTGGGGCTTGTTGACATAAGTCCGCGGCTTGAAGTGGCCCCAAAGAAAGATGGTTAAATCGGGCGATCTTGCTGGCTATGCCAAATCATCAAAGTGGGATATTACTGGATCAGGAAACGCTTCCTTCACAATATCCATTGTGGCTCCTGCTGTGTGTTCGGTTGCACTGTTTTGTTGAAACCACATTGCCGATCGCCGCCTCAAAAATGCGGCCCAATCACTCCTTCCGCGTGAATGCCGCACCACATAGTAGCTTTGAGTGGATGCAACGGCTTTTCGTCACACGCGTAATTTCGTGTATCATACGCAGATTTTCATAAAGCGATAAAACGAGCACAAATTCGTAGCAACACTGGCGGCAGCCAATTGGCGGATATTATCTTTTCCACTTAACAGAAAAAATTCGATAGGTCCAAATAAAGATATCCATCACTCAAATTCATTTTTGTTTATTTAGTAAAAAAGTTATTCAAAAACAAATTTGGATGATTAATTTTGCGCCACCTTGTATTTGTATTTATATGAACAATTATTTTTTCTTCAATTATAATTGATAGTTGATAGGTTTCATTGTTTTTTCATTACACGTATTTAAAAAATTATAATTAAAATAAAAGCATTGGCATTTATTGGTACGAGTAGCTAAAACTTTTTTCATTATGACTACGGAAAATAATGCCAATGAAAATTCAATGCCAATGGAAAAGTCTTATGTATGTTTATATTATTATTTCCTTTATTATGTTTACATAAGAGTAAAAAAAGGGTAAAAACCAACGACATTTGCTTAAACAAATATGAAGCCAACAAGTAATAAAAGAATGCAATTATTTAATAAGTTCATTGCGTAGCTTTTGAAAACTTTCCCGCCGGCTGATGAGCTGTCGTCAGTTTGTGACGTGTGCTGCGTCCTAATTTTCTCTTTAGTCTTCTCCAAAAAAATGCTCCCTATATATTAATCTTTGATATTTTCTCTTTAAGGCAAACACTTTAATATACGTGCGTTCGAGGTCGTTTGGCAGAATACCTGGGCACTATGGAAATGGTGCTGATGGAGATGAGTGCAGGCACTGACGGATGTTTCCTAGGTGTGTCTGTTGCGGTGGTGGTGGCTTTCGTTTTACATTCCTGTTTTGTCTTGTTTTAATTAATTTTATTTCCAGGTACGTATCACTAGTTTGCTTTTTTCATTGGTTGATCGTAGTGTTAGCTTAGCACTTGTTTAATTTGCTTTTTTTTAGAAAAATTCCGTAAGCTGGGATCTTAATTATTGTGTAATTTTTTAAATTATTTTTTATTGAATTTTTAATTGTTTTAATTTTTACTTTTTCTTAATAAAGATATAGTTCTTCCATTTTTTGTTGTTGTTTGTTTTTCGACACAAATTGTCTCTCATTGATCAAGACATTTATAAAAAAAATCTATTTAATTGCCTCATCTTTTATGCACCAAAAACCATTTACCACCATTTACACCGAAATCCAAAAAACAAAAGAACTGACTTTTCCATCGTCATTATCTAGGAACCAAATACGTCGCCTTTCACCATCTTCCTTTCTTTTCAGCTATTTGATCCTGTCTTTTCTCCTAACTACTCCCAGATTTTCTTTTTTCTCTTTTTAACCTCGATTTTGACAACAAAACAACAGCTGTTTCAACGCTGCGTTTGAAGAATTACTGCATTACACCAAAGCAGGGTGCACATGACAATATAGGCTACAATTATGATCAAAATGTAGAAGAAACTTATACCTGTTTCTGAAAACATACTTTTTAGTTTTATGACAAATTTCATTTGAATCTTTGCAAGAACACGTTTCAGTCCCGTATGTCCTTTTGGTTCAGGTTCTGCCAAGGCTGGTTTTCGCATACACCGTAATAGTCGATGAAAACGAAATTTCATATATTAGCAATAAAAAAAGTTCGTTTTAGAGCTTTTTTTCGTTGCTAATGTATGGAATTTCGATGATTACGGAGTATGCGGAAACGAGCCTCTAAAGCCAAAAAAAAATTTTGTTCGATATTAAAAAAAAAATTGTTAATTGGCTTAGACTTATTAAATCAGAATAATTTGAATTAGTTAAACAATAAAACAGCGTTAAACTATCTACTGTAAAACTGAGCCTACACCTCGTACTTTTTGTCAATACCAAAAAAGTCAAACAACACGGTTTAACAAATACTTACAGGTGTATTAATAGATTTTTGTTATTTGTTTATATAATTATCTATTTTGTTTTAACAACAATTTTAGTTATTTCATAACAATAGCAACAACAAGAACAATACAATTATTACAAACTGTTTATATGCACATATACGAACGAGTTGCTATAATTTTGTTGTTCACTCGTTTAGTGTTAATTATATTCTTAATAAGTGAATAAATATCAAATAAATTAACCATGATACGAAACAGGTGACTCTGAATGTTATTTGTGACGTTTATGACAGTTGCTGCTTCTATTGTTATTGTTGTTGTTGCTGTCTTTTTTTCTCTAAGTTTTGGCTGTTTTCTAGTAATTTATTTTGTTGTTTAACCAAAAAGGTTGTTCTGTTGTAAATCTTTTTGTTAATTTTTTCTTCGCTTCTATTTTTTTTTTATTACGAGTATTTTAATTCATTTTGAAAATATTTTTGTTATAAAGAATTGTTGTTTTAGTTTTTCGACATTTTCTTATTTTGCTGCTTTTGTTGTTGTTGTTGTTTTTATTAACGCCAAGTGCATGGTCTTTAACTGCTTTAATCTAGTCTAAGTCAGTTTGTACCGGTCCGTACTTCTGTGATTTTTTTTATTTCTATTTTTTCATAATACTTGGTGTTAATCTAATACCTGCTTGTGTTGTACTTTACACTCTTGCAACAAAAAAAAAATGAAAAAAATGGAAAAAATAAAAAACAAAAATCTAAGAAAAACCGTTGATTGCATTTACATTTGCATTGCATTAAGCTGAAGTTCGTTTCTAAAACGTTTTAAACTTTATTAATAGATTGTTGCGGTAGAAATGAAAATTAAGCTCAAATTACAGTCTATAAATATTGGCTGAGAGAAGCGTAAGAGTTTAAGCCGCATATGTAGCTTTTAGTTTATCTCAATTGCTGCTCACTTGTAATGCTTCTATTATCGATCTCAAACCAGGTTGTTAAGTGTTTGAAGTAAACTTGGAGCAAAGCTTAATAATGAATAATCATAAATTGTTGAGCTACTGGTATAGTAGTTTTATGTACATATATTATTTCACTTAAGTCCTTTAACATTTTTTAACCCTTTTTCTTTTAAGTGAGATTTGTATTAAGAAAAATCTTACTCTAGGTTATAAAATATTTATGCTGCACTGTTTATGAACTTTTAATTCATTAAAATAATGACATGAAAATTAATAAATTTTTGTGAATGATCCCAAAAGTATTAGCTACATTGTGTAAGGCACAGTGGGATAAAGTTGAAATAATTTGAAAATAATTTCAATTAGACATATTAGAGGAATATTCAAGTTTAAATTCTAAAGCGGAATTTCTTTAATTGCTCTTAAAACCATTTAATTTATTAATTAATTTTTTTAAGCTATAACAAACAAAATTCGCGGAGATACTTGCTTGTCTCCGGAAAACGTTCGTGATGTTTCGCCGAAATAGCTACTTACCATCCACAGCGGCTGTGTTGACAGCAAATTCTTTGGTATTCTATTTTTTTTCTCCAAGGCGATAGTTCTATCAATAGTTTACAAATATTGAAAATTTCCTAATATTTACATAATTTAGCCTGCCTCATACTTGCATAATAGCCAAATCCCCTTTGCCGCTGGGCCCATAAGGGGAGGAGTAGTGGCCATCATGGCTGTTATCGCGTTATGCCGACGTCCAACATGATCAGATATCTAGTATAACCTGTTTTCTATTGATAGCACTCTAAAAGTAGTTTGGATCGGATGAAAGAAGAGATTTCGGAGCTGGCTGGCTGAGATTGCTTTTTATTTTGTTAAATATGCGATTAAGAAAAAAGTAGACCAAAAGCTGTTCTTCACAGACAACAACTTTGTAGAAGAATTCTCTTTGAAAATATCATATTTATTAAGTTATGAGGTATAAAAGATAGAAAAGACTATTTGCTCAAACTTCAGTGGGTGTGCGCTACCCTCTAGTCTTAACTGATTGACCTGAAATTTTTAGAATAGTTTTTTATAAACACCCATCGATTTGAGGTACGTGACTTTTTTGTTTCTTGGACCAGCACTCAGGGGATGACCCCTACTCATGCAATGCATTGTGCTGGAACTAGGAAAATTGGTTCTAGGAAGGAGGATAAAGGGAGTAGTGTTTGTGGACGTTTGATTTAAATCATCCAACATTGAAACTGACAGGAAAGATCTCTGCAGGGAGTTTATTCCACATACGAACACTTCGGCCAAATAACGAGTTCTCTCTATAATGCGTAATGCGCTTCACTGGCGTATCAACCACAAATGGATGTGCCCTTAGTCAAGAACGTGTTGTTCGCAAAAAAGAGCGGGTTTCGGGAACCAGTTAACTGATTTCATCAAAGAACATTCCACTGTAGTAACGATAAAACAGCGAAACGCACCCCACATTACGTCGATGCTCAAGCGAGTCAATGGAGTTGGCTACCCTACTGTCACCCTCTCCTGCACGCGGTCGAGTAACTTCAAAATAAATTTTGAAGCACCGGCTCATACATGAGAGTTTTATTCCATTTTCGGTCGGATATAGGCGGTATAAATAGTAAGGAGATCAGATGGAGTGAAATATATCTTACACCGTCTTAAGAAACCAAGGCACTTGAATGCTTCTTTGGAGACTTGAAAAATGTGATCAGTCCATCGAACGTCACACTGGATTTTCATGCCAAGAACATCAAGAGCTTCTAATTCCCTAATACATATGCCACTCATAATTACAGATTGAGCAGCAGGTTCGGTCGTACGTCTGTGAGTAAGCATATATCATTGGATCTTACGAGCTTTCCCTGAGAAAGCTCGATATAAATCGAGAGAAGTCATCACCAACACCAAAAGTAACAAAGTTTTGACAAACGCACACCATGCAACACTCTATCAAACGCCTTAGAGATATCTAAAGCCACCAACTTACTCTCGCAAAAATGGTGTATGAAGTGATATTATTTTTCCGAAAGGAATGCCGGTAAGTCACCCATAGAGCGTCCACTACGGAAGCCATACTGACGGCCGCTGAGTAAGCTGTTGGACTCCAGATACCTCACAAGATGGAAATTCACCATAATTTCTATCACTTTGGAAAGTGCAGAATATATTGCGATTGGGCGGTAATTTTCAGGGTTAGTAACCTCTCCCTTTTTGGGGCGTTACATTAGCAACCTTCCAGCACGAGGGGAAATCACCAGCATGATACAAAGTGTTAAAGATGTTTGCCAATGAACGTGCTAGCGTCGAAGAGCACGGCTTCAAGACCAGTGCTGAAACACCATCTGGCCCAGGAGACTTATTTATGTTGAGATCCGCTAAAACTCTTTTAACTGCACGCGCTCGAAAAAATATCTTTGGCATATACTCTATCAAGCGCGGGCAGTGGTTGATTGCTTTCCGGCAAGTGAGAATTACTTGCAAACAGTTCAGCCAAAAGGTTAGCTTTATCAGCTGGGCCAATGAATATATCGACTTTGCGCGAAATGATCGTAAGCGACACTTTGTAAAAAACAAATCTATTTATTGAGATCAACATTTTATGAGCATATCTATAGTTTTAAAGCGTCAAAATATTAAAATTGTTGATAACTTTTGAAATACAGGCTGTAACATTTAATCGCAAGCGACAGTTTATGAATATAAATCATGTTTAAATACAATAAAAACCTTTCTCCTGAAAATTTTAGTTTTTGTCGCTTACGATCATTTGGCGCTAAGGGGTCGATATGGTCACGCTTTAAAAGAGTCGGAATTGAGAAACTAGCACTATCCTTTACTCTTTTAACGAATGACCAAAAGCTCATGCTCCCCGGAGGAGCAGCAAGGACTTCAGAAAGAGGACGCTGCTCGTGCAGGGCTTTTTGAAGAAATCCCATTTTTATTCTTTTACGGTCACTCTAATGGGCCACTCAGGCTAGTATAAAGAAAATTTTGCGATAAAATTTTTCATTAATGCCATCAAAATATATCAAATCGTTTCTTTAAGAATTGCAGCCAGTATCTGACAAATTGTATTTGTATATATGCAGGAATTGTCGAATTGCTTTTCAGAAATTTCAAATAACAATTCAACTCATGCACGTGATTGAAGCAAGGAATTACTCATGATCATGTGTGACTTACGCGAGCTGCTCAAAACAGCAAACTTTAAAATAAGTTTTAGCTCTATAAGTTTTTATTTATAGAAATATTTTTTATTTACATATAAAAGGAATTTAGTGATCAAAGTCGAATAAAATATTCTCAAATTATTATATAACATTGATTATATAAATTTTAAAGTTGAACAAATTTTCTGATTTGTCTTGCGTGAGCTGTTTAATTAAAAAAATAAATAATAAAAATAACAATTGATGCTTAGCAAATAAGTTTAAAAGGCTACAAATTAAAAATTTAATAAAAAGATGCTACAACTAAATGACGAAATGAAAAATATATATATTTTCGCTAAAAGTTTCCCATCTTAAAAAAAATTCATTGACTTTAAATTATTGAAATATAAAAAATTTCTTAAACAAATATTACGTGATAGCGTGTTTATTAAATTCGAAAAGAGAAATCTTTAAATTTAATTAATAAAAAATTGCATAAATTTTTAATTGTTTTTTTTACATTTTTGTTTTTATTATTATTTAAATTGGTATGATTTCTAGAATAAAATTTCACAGAATATTCCTTTTTTATTTTAGCGGTGATTGACGCATGCGTGCGTATACGGCTTTGTAAGACGTCCATTATGATTGAGTATTGTTTGATTTTAGTTGTTTATCATTGGAATATTTAATTTATTATTTGCTACAATAAAGTATTCAATTAACACAAATTGCACGGTTAAATGCAAATATTCGAATAATAACCCAAATTATAATGAAATTAATCTTATTATGTGAAAATATTTTTATTTAACATAAATAAAAAGATTATTTTAAAACCTTTTAAAAAATGTTTATTTTAAAATTATTTCAATTTCACTATGCAACATGCAAAAGTATGAAGATATGTAGCTGTTATATTTTCTGTGTGTTTTATGGTTCTCTAACTGTTCAAAATTTTAAATTCTATGGTTGGAAATTAAAAATTTTTTTTTTATAAATGTTGTTTTTTTTGGAGAGGCTGATCGCTCCACTGGTTTTGAAAACAATTTGTGAACATTTTGTCTCATTCGGCTTTAAAATATGTAAAAAAAATTAATAGAATTTTAATACTTTTTCATTTTTATTGATACCCAGGAAAATTTTTGATGGCAAAGTAATGAGTTAAAATGCTAATAAGCATACCCTTCACTACTTCTACTTAATAATTTTAAGCAATTATTGTAACATGGCGATGCCATTGGAGGCAAGGACTTACTAGACATCTGCAACAAATATAGTCCTTGCTTAGTCCTTAATATTATAAAAACTATTTTTTAATTATCATATTCTCAAATGGCTTTTGAAAGTCTGTGCATAAGATAAGAGGCTTGCAACTGTTCAAAGTTGTGGTTGAAGTCTAATGACGATTTGGTAGAGCGCCAATAAAATGCATATAGACTTTCGCAGTAAAAAACTTGCTTCCAATAAAGCAGGTTTCTACTATTATGGAATAAAAGTAGCGCTGACAAACCTGCTGATATCGCTGCTGATTTTTGTATGGCGAGTTTCCGGATTGGAGTACTATATTTTTGTTCACAAAAGCGCTTTTAAAGCGCTGAAAATCATCCACATTTTCAGCACTAGAACTGAAAATATATGAAAAAAATGGTTCGATGTGGATTGGCGTCGTTGACGACATTTTGAATTTTTCTTATTTCGTTTCTTTATTTATTTTTATTAATTTCATATTTTTCTCAATATTTGTTATTTTAACTTCAACTATTATGGAACTAAGAACCTTCCGGTTTGAAGTCCAACGTACCAATCACCCGACCAAAAACACTGTTGCAAAACGGCACCAAGAAACTCAAATAAACTTACTCTTCATTCTCGCTTAAAAACCTGCTTTCGATCAGCACTATAAAATCAGCTTTTTTGTATAGCTTGTGTACGAAGCTTTTGTATAAGTAAAAAGCAAATATTTTTCTCGCTTCAAAACCTGCATTGTTATGACGCTATGAAACAGCTTCTGAACAAGCTCATATTTTAAAGCGAATTATAAAACGCTTTATTTCTTTAGTGCTTCAAAAAACATGAAAATTTTTTACTGGGTATGCTTAACTAACCATCAGCAAATAAACTTCATTTAATTATCATAAGTAGAATCTAAGTTATGACAATAAAAAAAAACTTATTCTCATATGAAACGTAAAACGTAAAACCATATAAATGACAAAAATTTCAAAATCGTTGCTTTATTATTTATCGTGTATTATATCGAAGACCAATTCTTAAAATTTTTTAGTATTCTACTGTCATACTCGGCGACGTTCTAATCAAAAAGAAAGCAACGAAGCCACTATCACTTGTACTATTTTATTAACTGTTTTCCCTCTCGTAAAATTTAAAAAACTTTAGTTACGTTTTACGTTTTATATGATGGTATGGGCAAATCCCAGATCCCCTTCGTAACGCTTTTTAGAAAATTTTCAGTATAATTTATCTTAACCGTAACAAATCCTTAACCCCCCTGGAGCGTTACGTAATATGTGTGTAGTCCCTTATATATGTTGATGGAAAATGTGCTATATTATATGTATATTTGACCTTAATGAATGGCAGGGATATACCCACCCCGAAAAAAATACCGAACCTTGCATTTCATATATTTTTTATATGTTGAATTACACATGTGACCGTAAGCTTAAGTTTGCATTTTCGAGGTTGTAGGTGGTCGGGAACGCCCCATATCTTGAAAATAAAAGAGTGACTATTTTTGAGATTATCTTGTAAGCTATAAGGAATATGAAAATTTTTTTAAACCTTTCTTTTAGACAATAATACTATCTACAACTCCACTAAGCAGATTTTTATTATAAATTGTACAATTAAAAAGTTATACACTCTAAAACATTACTTCAAATTTACGATTATATATTGTCTAAATTTGTTTTGAAAATTTCTTCTTGTCTAAAATTACATCGATTTTGTAGTTATTTTATTAAAGAAAAAACCTTTCAACATATTTAGTCCAAGTGGAAAAATGTAACATAAAGTATAATACGGCTATGGCTGAAAGGTAGATGCGTCAGACTATTAGTTAGGAGGTCGCGGCTCAAACCTGCACGCAGCCAATCGCTTTTTTTAGTAAAAATATTTTGTTGAAAATTAATGCGTGTGTAAAATGTTGCCGACTATTATCGGTCTAATTTTCAACAAAAGTGTTTTAGAGTGTAGATATTAAGAAAAAATGTAACGTAGTGTTCATGGCTTTTGATAAAAAAAAACTACAAAATTTTGTTGGCTGCAAACAAGTTATATTAGAATTCTCTTATATTCCTCTTTCTTTTATCAATTCGATTTTGTGTGCTTTATTATACAAAAAGTTCGCTAAAAGTTACGAAAACACACTTCAACTTTCAAATTTACTTCCAATTTCTGTGGCATGCGCCACGAAACTTTGCGATCAATTATTTCGCAACAAATTGCTATTAAAAAATTATGTTTTATGCCATTTAAAAGTACAATTAAGTCCCACTAAATACTATGCATAAGTTGAAGGTATCTCTTTTGAAAGACCAAAAAATGTTTATATTTTAATTTGAAAATTCGTACGAATGTAGAGTTCGTCAAGTCAGGATTTGCCCATATATAAAATACTATCAGTTGTCATATAAAATTTTGTTTTGCTGGATAGTGTTTTTAAACTTTTGTATTAACATCATATTTGCAATGAAGTTACAGTAATTACTGACCAAATACATACTCTATAAGTGTAAATCTCCTTTTACATTTGGAAATTAAGAAACAGACCACTTCTGAAATCGCTTGTGCACTTGAGTAAACGTTTTACACTTGTGTAATGTGCAAGCCACACAAATTCCTCGTGTCCTTCTATTTTCACGTGTGGTTTACTTAATGTGTATGTGGGTGGGTGCATGTAAATTCCGAAAGGTAAGAAACAGGAACGAAAAAATTCTAGTACAAGAAATTATTTACATTCTACATCTTCGTTACCTTGCCAACACACTCCGACTGTCTTTTGATTTCCAATTGTAAACAAGAACTGACTATTTTAAAACTTGTAGACAGTTGAAAACTCTTTTATAGAACCTATTTGAAGTCACATTTCAATTTATTAAAAATTCTTTTAAATTTCTTCATGATCAGCTCATATTGGTACTTATATACACAGAAAAAAAGATTTGTAAATACAATTAACTTTTTTGTTATATCAATTAAATAATTAATTGATTTTGAGCCTACATCGATTTTTTGTAAATACAATTACGAAATTGTAAGTTAAAGAAAAATCAGAAAAAAATATTTTCAATTAAATATATCAACAAATAGTTTGTTGACAGTTTTTTTGTTAGATTTCCAAGTTATTTCAATTAAACTTATTGTTGTATTAACAATGTGAATTGTTGAATTTCCTGTAAAATTTTGATTATCATTGTTGTTATACTAACAATATTTTTTATACGCAATCACAACCCTCGAAACGACTTTGTGATTGTCTGCGAAAAACACTAAATGTCTTTGGGCGGAATCGAACCGGCGACCTCTGGACTAATAGACTAACGTTCTTACCTCTCAGCTACAGCGCAATTTGTTATTATATGCGCAAATAATGAATATACACAAAACTTGATTTGCTTTGTTTCATTTACGTGTGTGCATTCCATTATGATATAGTTTAACAAAGAATTTTGTTGAGTAATTTAATTGACTAGAAAAATTTAAATTTCTTATATCAACAATGAGTATCGTTAATTTTTTTTAACAAGTTTCAAAAAAAACTTTAGTTGGCATTTTTAATAAAAAAAATCGAGTTATGCATTTTTAGTCGAACTGTATGGTATTTAGCCAAAATTAGTTAATCAGTTTGACTTAAGTTCGTTTTCAATTTAATCTTTCGATCAAATTATTTTTTTATTTAAGAAAGAAATTCTAAAACATGTAAATATTGAATATTAAAAGAAAAATTTGGATGTACGGAAGGTTGAACTGACATCAGATGTTTCGAGACTACCACAGTCTACTCATCAGATCCCTTTACCTACACTATTAGTAAGCTTTTAGTAAGCTCAATTAACACATTTTGTCGCCACCTCGCGGCGAGTCGTACCTACTATTAATGAACTTTTTCTATATGTTCGGAACTGCACTAACTGTCTTTTCTTAAGCATATTCAACTATTTTTAAGCTTTTTTGATTTCTGACTTACCAGCGTGAAATATCACCGATATTTTCAATACTCGGATTTTTGAATGTTTATTTTGCCCAAGCTTTTGGACAGGTACACATTCATTCTTTAGCTAAGTGCTCTTAGAGCTTTAATAATTGAGCTTTGAATTTTTATTCGAACTGAATGGTTTTTATCCAAAACTATTTAATTAGTTTGGCTTAAGTTCGTTTTCAATTTAATCTTTCGATCAAATTATTTTTTTATTTAAGAAAGAAATTCTAAAGCATTGTAAATATTGAACATTCAAAGAAAAATTTGGATGTACGGAAGGTTTGTTTTTTTTTTTAAAGAGAAGTAACACAATCAGGCAATTAATGCCTACCAGTTAATTAATTAACGTGTTACCTTCTTTGGGAAAGGGATATTGTAGAGAGAGCAGGTGGTGCAGTGGGAGAGAGATAGAAAGCTTAATTCATTTACAACTCTGCGATTTCACGTTTTTATTGTAGAGCAACGTTGCAAGCTCCTCTGGTGTAAAGTAGAAGCAATGAGTTGTTTAAGCTGTATAGCCATTTTATTAGTGCTTTTACTTCACCGACGGTTCTGCTACAATACCGACGAAGGAGGGTGCTGTGAAGTGCATTTGGATATGTTAGTATTAATCGCCGCCGGCACTGCCAAAGTGATCAGTGTTATGTCTTCATCACTTTAACAGTCCAACAACAACCAACACAATAACACAGCAATGCACATGAGAAAAATGCATGATGTTGTTGGCTTGCCTCAAACTAGTCTTGAACTCAAGACCTCAGTGTTCGTAGTCCAACGCGCTATCCACTCAGCCAACAGAAGGTTGAACTGAGATCAGATGTTTCAAGACCACCACAGTCTTCTCATCAGAGCCCTTTACCTACACTACCAGCGTCGGCAGGCACAACATTCTAATAAAAATCCTACTTATTTTAGTAGTCAGTTGCAGTTTGATGATATTTTTTTCTGTATACATCCTAAAATATTGTTTATTATAAAAAATACAGCTTCAAAATAATCTTTATGTCCACTTCATTTGTATAATTATAAAGATTTCCGTTTTTGTAAAACTAGATAAACTAAAAATAAACTTCAAGAAAGACTTCAAATTATAGACTCTTGGCTGGCTGTGATCAAACACAATGTAAATTGAACAAAAAAACCGCCTGCAAACAAATAGACAATTTCCAAACAAATGTTTTTTTATTCGTATTGAATATCTCAAATCAAATGTAATTCGTATATAATTTTTTCAATAAAAACGGATGTTTAATAAAGAAAAAAACATCTTAAATGGAGGGAAAAAATCTCGTATGGTTATAAATTTGCCAAAAGTTTCGTGTAGATTATTCTATTCATATCGATTTTTATATTTTTTATTTTTCTATTATTTTTTACCAATACATCCGGTTGCGTGTGAATTTAATTGAAATATTGTTAATTTACGTTATATGCAAAAATGTATCAGAACTCAAACAAATCTAAAGTAGACAATATAAATTAAATATGCAAAACGTTTTGTACATTTATGAATGAAAACCAAATATAACAAACTGTCTTTCAATTATGAAATATAAAAAAACAATAATGGAAAATAATTCGCACAAGTAAGATTTTGATTTGATATAAAATTGATATTAAGATCACAAGATTTCTAAACGAGCACAAATACAAAATCATTTAGATTTACCCGAGACTGCTTTGGCCTCGATCCACAAACCGATCGTGCTTTGTATATGGTGCGATCAAAGTGACATACTATCCCTCGGAGTTCATAGTTCTTGTGATTTTTAATGAACGATAGTTTTCAAGAAAGTAAACGTCTTTCGTTTCCAATAGTGGCTAGTTCTCCAAATGGAAAATATAATGAAAGTATAAAGAAATGGGTGGAGTGGTAAGGAAGATGGGAGAAATTAGTTTAAGATCGCCATTCGCATTGAAGTTTTACATTTTTATTATTAGCTAAAAAGTATTACTTGCAATTCTACATGCTTCTAAAAATTACTCCAAAAGCTTTTAGGAACATTTTAGTCCTTCTAGAATTAACATGTCAGTCAAGTCAAGAAAACCAGCAAAAAAAAATTTTTCAAAATTAGATTATTATTAGCCGGTCTGAACTGGCTTAACAATTGAAATTGTATGTAAAACACAATTTACAATATTTACCTAAGAATACGATATGACATTGAAAATAAACAATAACTTTAAAACTTTCCACTCTAACTCGGATTTTTTCAGTGTACGTAAGTGTAACAAATGTATATTACCAATTAACATATATTAGTTAAATTTAGCAACTATTTATTAATTTGCAAAATCAATAATAACAATTAAGAAACAAAAAGAAAACGTAAAATCAAAAACGATTAAACTAAATATTCATTAATCAAAATATGTAACACAGGCCAACAAGGAAACCTTTCTTGAAAAAAGTACATTTCAAAGCAGTTTAATGTGCTTAAAAAAACACCGTGTCCTCAGTTTTTTTTCTTTCAGCCACGGATTTTTTATGATATGCCTGTCTGATATTTCCGCTTGGTACATCAGTATATTGCACCCTAACTTGAGAATGGTATGCCCAATTTCGATCAAAAAACGTCAAAAGCTGCCTGATAAATAGGGCTACCCTTGTGGTTACTTATAACCAAAATTGGTTACTTTTTCTCCAGTGTGTACTTTTTGTTCTATTTTGGTTACTTTTTTTATAATTAAAAAAAAACAAATTTTATAGTACATATTTTAAATTTGCATAGTCCTCGCCCATACGAGTTAATTTTGGTTCTGCAACTTTCTTAAATTTTCTTTTGAAGTTGCATTCGTATCCATACAATTAAATTATTGCTGTGCAGTTTTCGTTTTTTCCATAGAAGTTGTTGTTCCTTAAGCTGTTTTTAGACTATTATACAAGCTGTTCGACTTCTGCACAAAATGCTAACCTGATATAATGTGTTGTTATTGCTTTTTTAAAACTTTCCATAAACTTATTATGTCAGGGTTGCATTTTCTGTAGAAGTCGAACGGCTTGTGAGATAGTGTAAAGCAGCTATTAATATTACCCAGGGGAAAACAAAAGAGCGTTTACATGAGACGATGTACCCAGGCCTGTCATATCGACCGATTTATCGGCATTTTGTCGATTTTTTGCTTAAAAAATATCAAAGTGCCGATATTTGCTCCAAAAATGCCGATTTTTCGACAAACACTTAAATCAATTTAACATTGCTTGTTTTTGCATAATGTATAAATTTTGGGCAACACTGGAAAAGAGACAGCTGTTAATAAGTTGGCGCTCCTAATTAAAAAAAACCCCCGTAGAAAATGGAGGATAACTTCAAAACAGCTAGACCTATTTTCTTCAAATATAGGTTAAAAGATTTTAGTGCCACAGACACACATGTTCAAGAGAAAACGCCTGGACCGGTTTGCTTCCAAAATAGCTTAGAACACTCTCGATCAAGTCATCTTTAAAACAAAGAAAGTAAATCCAAATCGGTTCATCCGTTTGGGCTCTACGATGTCGCAGACAGACAAGACACACAGATAACATCCACACTCTACAAACTTATAACTATAACACCCCTCTTTTTTATGGTCGGTAGTTAAATAAGGACTAGGTACAAGTACCCAGGAAATATTTTTTAGCGAAATGTCTAACGTCAGATAGCCGGCAGTTTTCTAGTACGACGTTTTTGCGATTATCCGAAGACAATTTAATTTCCTTAAAGACTTTTAACGGAATAGCCTGCACATTTTCTGATCTATGTCTTACGACTTTTAGCAGTCACTTCTGCACAATGTTTGGTTTCAGTTTTCGTAATAGTTGACATTAGCGGGCTGCACGTGTGTACTCCCAAGTACTTGTATTTATGTTTGGGTGTGTATGCACGTATGTTTTTTATATATATGTGTGTATATATGTATGGCTATACATAAGAAAATACATATATGCACACACTAAATGCATACGAGTACATTCTACGAATACATTTGAGTACTCTTTGCAGCCCTCTAGTTCACATTAATTTCTTTAAAGTTTTTGCATAAATATAAATGTTTTCTAATGACAATATTTTCCATTGGCAGCAAAAAAATGTATGGCCGAAGATGAGTCAAAGAAGTATTACATGATTGTGCGGTTTTGCTGATTTTTTGATGAATGGAAAATTTTTATCTAAACCAATACTTATACAAAATGGGTCTACTAACAAATTGTTAGACTTAGGTTTCTTCTGACAACATACTTTTGTTTCTGTCAGTAGTCAAGCTTCTATCTTTTCTATGATTAAAACATATCTTTGGCCAGACTAGACTTAATGGGAATCGTAGGTTTGGGCTGCCAAAGATATGTTTTAATATTATATGAAAATGTTTCGGAGATAAAAATAGTAATTCTTATGTATTTTCGTCTGCGGAATTCACAAATTAATTTCCGATTACCTCTTGTTTTAAATATATAGTGACTTTAATATTTTCATAAATTACAGGATTTTTTGCATAATATTTCCGGATGGCTCCTCAAAACCATAAAGCTATTTAAGAAATATAATCTACACAAAAACATCTTTCTATTGAGTGCAATTTTGCTGATGTGAGTTTCAGGATACCTCCTGGTATTGCCAGGATGTTGAAAATTGTGTGTTTTTACTTTAGTCCATGAAATTTTTACAACTTGATTTTGAGGACCGGTCTGGAAATATGACGCGAAGAATACAAAAAATGTTGTAATATATGATAACATTAAGGTCACTATATCTTTAAAACTACAGCTAATAGGAAATATTTTGTTAATTCCTGAATGCAGCAGATGAAAATATATAGCAATTATCTATTTCGATCTTCGAAGCATTCAAAATTGTTGCTTTGTGTTATAAGACTGAAGTACAAATTTAAATGTAATGATTCATTTACATATATTCTATTCTTTTATAATAATTATATATTTTTCAACTGAAGTATACATATACTAGTATGTATATAAAACAGTATTTTATATTCATAAAAATTTTGGAGACTTTTAATGCATTTGGTTACTTTTTTCTTAAATTTTGGTTACAAAAATTTCTTGGTCGCAGCAGCACTGCTGATAAATTACCTTCAAACTGTTTAAAGATAGTTTTTCATTTGATTAACTATTTAGGAGTTATTTACAAATTATAATCGTAAAAAAGTTTTTTTTTTCATGCAAAGTTAAAAAATTTTTTCCTTCTAAAAACTCATAAAAATTTTTAAATCGCAAAAACCCAAAGTTATTTAATTAGTTTGGCTTAAAAGTTCATTTTCAAATTTAATCTATCGACAAAATTATTTTTTATTTAAGAAAGAAATTCTAAAGCATGTAAATATTGAACATTCAAAGAAAAATTTGGATGTACGGAAGGTAGAACTGACAGCTGTTTCGAGACTACCACAGTCTACTCATCAGAGCCCTTTACCCACACTACCAGCGACGGCAGCAACAACATCATAGCGAAAAGCCTACTAATTTTAGTAAGCTCAATTAACAGACTTTCGCCACCCCGCGGCGAGTCGCACCTATTAATGAAACACTGACTGTATTTTCTTAGCATGTTCAACCATTTTAAGCTTTTTTAATTTCGGTCTTGCCAGCGTGGAATATCATCGATATTTTCAATGCTAGGATTTTTATGAATTTTTAGTCGCAAAAACCTTAATTTTTAACTATTGTTTTTAACTATTGTTTTTACGCAAAAAAATAAGCCATGTACTATGAAAATCTATGAACAAATGTTGGTTTTATTATCAATTAAGTGAATTCATCCAGACACTTAACAGGTACTTGGCCTTTTAATTTTTTGGAAACAAAAAAAAAAAATCTTATCGAAAGTACTTCGTAGCTGTCTAGGTGTTTTCACTTAAAAGCTAATAAAATCAACATTCGTCCATAGACTTTCATGATATATGTCTTATTCTGTGTGTAAGACACCTGCCTTTAAGAACAATAGTTAAAAGTTAAGGTTTTTGCAGCTTTAATTTTTTGAGGCCTTAGAAAGGAAAACTTTGTTATACTTTTTTCGATCCTACTTTGTGAATAACTCCAAAGCCGTTGAGGAAATCAAAAATTTATGTTAAAACAGTTTAAAGGTAATTTTGTCATGCATCGTTTTGTTTTTTTTTAAATTTAAATTCGGCATACCGTTCTCGAGTTAGGGTGAAATATATTTATGTACCTTATGAAAATATTAGACAGGCCCGTAAAAAAAAAACTGTAGGTTTTAGGTAAAAACTGATACCAGATTCGGTTTCAGCACCCAAAAATACATGAAATTAAGCCAAATTGGTCTTAAAAGTTAACAAAAAAACTCTATTTCGTTGGCCGGTGTAATTAAAAAAATAGTAAAACTTGCATAAACACATTTATAAACAAATTGGATTTCTTTCGGAAAAATATTATTAAACAATTCAAAGAAAGAAAAAAAATCATATTAGCTTCATCACTTTAGCGATCATTATTATTTGTTTGTTAAATAAATAAAATAAGATAAAGAAAACGATTAAACAATAAATCAGTTTTGAGCAAATTAGCATTGAAAGGGGATTTTAAGTGGAAATTGAATAATTAAAGTAATTTAATTAAAAATTTTGTTTTATAAGTTTATTTTAGTTAAAACTGTTATGCAAATGTGGTGTTAAATTTATTTATTTTTTTTTTTGGCTAGAACAGCAGAGTTATCTAAGCAATGCAAACGCTACGCTGATGGAACAAATTCCTAGCGACATTCGGCTTTACTCGAAATTCATGTTTCTGTATAAATTCATAGGTACTAACAATGGTGACAAAAAGAACAAAAAGCACAAACAAATTTTAGAAAGGCACTAAAAAGCGTAATTTCGAGATAAAAGAAGCGTAAAAGCTGTTTTTAGACTATTATAAAAGCTGTTCGACTTCTGCACAAAATGCAACCCTGATATAATAGGTTCAACGTAAATAAGTCTCCTGGGCCGGATGGCATTCCAGCACTGGTCTTGAAGCAGAGCTCTTCGACGCTAGTGCGTCCTTTGGCAGCCCTTTTCAGCATTTTGTGCCATGCTGGTGAATTTCCAAGAGGTTGGAAGCTTGTCAATGTAACGCCAATCCCCAAAAGGGAGAGGCTAGTAACCCTGAAAACTACCGCCCAATCGCGATTTGTTCTGCACTTTCCAAAGTGATGGAAAGTATGGTAAATTTCCATCTTGTGAGGTATTTGGAGTCCAACAATTTACTCAGCGACCGGCAGTATGGCTTCCGTAGGGGACGCTCTACGGGTGACTTACTAGCCTTCTTTTCGGAAAAGTGGTGCCGCTCCATACATCTTTTCGGCGAAAGTAAGGTGGTGGCTCTAGATATTTCCAAAGCATTTGATAGAGTGTGGCATGGGGCACTTTTGTCAAAACTTGTTGCTTTTGGTGTCGATGATGACTTCTCTCGATTCATATCAAGCTTTCTCAGGGATCGTACTATACGAGTTGTTATAGATGGGATCTCATCAAACTCTATTTCTTATCTTTCTCCATGACCTTCTCTGTCAAACTTCCAAACCTATCTACTCTTTCGCAGATGACAGCAGCATTTGCCATTCTTATTCATTCATCAATAAACCCAGATTGTCGGAGATTGGAGCCAAGAGGCAAATCATGAATGATACACTTAATCGTGATCTTGTAACAATCTCCAAATGGGGTCATGCGAATAAGGTCGATTTTAACGCTCCTAAGGCCCAATGTTGTACGCTTACGCACAGGCGTATGACCGAACATGCTGCTTCATCTGTAATTATGGACGGTATAGGTATTGAGGAATAAAAGCTCTTGATGTTCTTGGCATGAAAATCCAATGTGATATTCGATGGAATGATCACATTTTTCAAGTCGCAAAAGAAGCATTCAAGTGCCTCGGATTTTTGAGACGGTGCAAGAGTTACTTCACTTCATCTGATCTCCTTAATATTTATACCACCTATATCCGACCGAAAATGGAGTACAACTCTCATGTATGAGCCGGTGCTTCAAAGACTATTTTGAAGTTACTCGACCGCGTATAGGAAAGGGCGAAAAAGCTTATCGGTGACAGTAGGGTAGCCAACTTTATTGACTCACTGGAACATCGACGCAATGTGGGGTGTGTTTCGCTGTTCTATCGCTACTACAATGGAATGTGTTCTAATGAAATTAGGGAACTTGTTCCCGAAACCCGTTCATTTTTGCGCCCAATACGTTTTTCATTAAGAGCACATCCATTTGTGGTATATCTGTCAGTGAACCGCACTACGCATTACAGAGAGAATTCCTTCTTTGGCCGAAAAGTTTGTTTGTCGAATAAACTCCCCGCAGAGGTCTTTCCAGTCACTTTCAGTCTGGGAAAGTTCAAGTCGAAAGTTCACAGACACTACTACCTCTATCCTCCTTCCCATAAGCAATTTTCCTAGTTCCGGCACAATGCACTGCATAAGGGGTCATCCCCTGAGTGCTGGTCAAAAAAAATTTGTTATTGCTTTTTTAAAACTTTTCATAAACTGATTAGATCAGGGTTGCATTTTCTACATAAGTCGAACGGCTTGTGAGTGTAAAACAGGCTAAATAGCACTAAACGTTTTTTTAGTGTTTTGTTGTATTAAATCTCGGTAATGAGCAGGGCTCGGACTTTCATGCCACTAAAAATTTATTATAAGCGCTTAACAAATGCACCTAAAAATTAAAAATATGCGCAAAAATATGTATTTACCTACGAACAAAGTACCAAAACTAAAATAATATGATTTTTTTTTAGTTTTTTATTATAAAACATAAAACAAACATAATTGGGCCTATGCAACCGAACTTTAGTTGCGTTCCAGTCGGTAGCTGAAAATTAATGGTTGCCAGAAAGATACTAAATAGGAACTGAAATTGACAGCCCTCGGCTGCCAGGTGCCATTAGTTTATCATTTTCAGCAACTGGCAACCCAACTGAGGCTCACTCAGTTGCCATCCATAATCGGCCTATTAAATATTTTTCCAAAAATTAAGAAATATGCATTAAAAATTTTTTATTACTCCAAAAATATGAATTTATTGCCAAATATGCAAAAATATGCAAATACAAATCGATGCCAAATTAGTTAAAATTTAATGATTCGCATAGATGATTAGTCAATACCTCTTTCTTTATCTATCACCACAAAAAACATCCATATGATGAAATTCCGAGCCCTGGTAATAAGAATCATTTGTATAGTACCAGGTTTATATGGTAGAGAAGAAATACACCTGCTTTCAGCTATGATTTTTATAAGTATAATTTCCACTTGGAAGCACAATAATTTAAACTGGAAAATACTTTGAGATTTGCGTACTTGATTTAAGAATTCCAGAATTGATTTTAGAAGTAATGCCGTTTTTTTCTTGTTTTAGGTGCAATTTAGTGTTATTCTTCGAATTACATATAATGAAAATAATAAAATGTAGGATATGGTTGACCTTGCAGGACATCTCTGAAACTTCCTGCACTGGAAAATCTTTAGAATGTTTGAGTAATTTGAGCAAAAAATTTTTTTTTTATTTTCTTCAACGATATCTCTCTAACCACTTAATCGATTTAGATAAAATTTCCGGCATTCGACGCAGATTTTAAGTGCAAAAACGTAATGAATCCTGAAAATTGATTTCACAAGAACTTTTGGAATTATTAAAATAAAGAGCTTTTTTCGAAATCACGATATCTCTCAAACGAAACAATCGATTTTAATTAAATTGCTGATTGGTTTTTGAGTACAAGAACTGATTAGATTTTGTACTCGATCAATTTAGCAGTTTAAATTTTACTTAAAAAAACTTTTTTTCCAAAACTTTATTTTACAAAATTTTCAAAATCTTTCGAACCGAATCGGTTCATTATATATATCACGAAATCTAAGTGAGGTCAATGTCTTTAGAATACCGTGCTCCCGATCGGTTAAACAATTTTCAATTTATAAGCAGCTTATATAACTATCGATATATCCGATATATATCGTCGATATTTTTAATTGAAGTTTAGCTTTTGTTTTGTTTTTCGTGCAGTTTTTTTAAAATAAATTGCGACACAATCTTCATCAAATAGAATCATAGCAAAAATATCCGTCTACCAGAAGCAGGTTTGTAGGAGAAATATTCTCCCTTGCCAACTCTCCCATACCAACCGGCTTCGGGAATACATGATTTTTATGTGGGATGTTTCACTTGGTTGGTTAGGTTAGGTTGTATAGGCAGGTCTATGGTTGGTCCCTTTTTGTTACCTGTAAAAGAAAAAGAAAGAGGAAAGTAATAGATAAAGTGACGGTGTGAAAGTGATGGTGAAGAGGAGAAAGAAAATTAAAAGAAAAGGTTTGGCTATCACTCGCCAAAAAGGGGGAGGGTTGAAGGCCGGAACCATCTGCTACGCCTTATGAAAAGGGTAAGTTTGTTGGGGTTTGTCGTTGCCAGCACAGACAGACTGACGAAGGATAGCTGACCATTGCCGAATATGTAGTGGCCTGTGATCGTTGCGATGATGTCTTTCAGGTGTGTTTACTGGAACCTTAATAGATTCCTTGTACGGTCTGAGTCCAGCCAAGGTTAGGTCAGCTTGGAGATCCTACAAGTAGCTTCGTTGAACCATCTGGTCTGTGCCAGGGCGTGGAAATATTTTTCGATTTGCTGCTTGCAGGCGTACAGGGAAATACCGCAGAAGACATCAATGTCTGACTCCGGTAGTGTCATCCCCCTTTTTGCTAGTTCGTCAGCGATGCAGTTGCCGGCATCCATGCATCCATTTAAGGGGGATATTTGAATGTCACGCCATCTCGTTCAGGGATGACCGGCATTCCTGGACCAGGTGAGATATTGTATATACACCTGTTAGGAACCTGTAATATACTACATTTGGCTGGAAATCTAAGACGAGTTCTTGGCTTCCAGATATTCAAATTAGACACCTCCTCTAATCCTGTCACCCCTCTTGGAGCCATCCGTGTAAACTTCAAAGTGCTCTACGAGCCGATAAGATCCTCCAGTAGACCTTATTTCCTCCGGAATAGAGAAACTGAAGTCCCTAGAGAATGATGGTCTGTGGGGGTGGTGTAATCAATGAGCTCAGGTAGATTATCCCAAGAATCGATGATACTTGTATGGCCCCAGTGTCTGTAGTGCCCTGCATTTGTAGCGTGCAGACGCATTGCTTTATATAAGGCAAAGTTTTAGGTTAGTAGATCCACTGCTTACTAATTCAGCATAGCGAAAAGAGCCTTATTGGGTGTGGAGCGTAAAGCACCTGTAATTAGCATTGCCATGCTGCGCATGATTTTCTCGAATTGAGAGCGCTTGGACGCTGTTTCTATGGCCTTCCACCAGAACATAGCGCCATAAAAGTTCATTTGCCTAATGACTGTGTCAAATAGCCAGCAGACATTGCGAGGTCTAATACCCCACGACGTACCTATAGCTTTATTGCAAATGTGAACCGCGGCCATCGCTTTCCTGGCTCGGGTTTATATATTGGGTCTCCATGAAAGCTTGCAGCTCAAAATTATTCCCAGATATTTCACGCTGCCTGATAGACTCAGGGTTGTCCCATTCAGTAGCGGCAATTTAAAGTTTGGGGTCTTATATTTGCCTGTAAAAAGCAGTAGCTCTGTTGGGATTTACACTCAGTCCACTAGAGATATTTCATTCGCTGAGGTTTTTGAGTGTATATGCCATCCTATGAGAGATTGTATCAAGGTGGGCCCCCGACACTGCTACCGCCACGTCATCTGCGTAGGCAACAGTTTTAAAGCCGAGTGAGTCCATAGTCCTTAACACTTAAGTATACTCCAGGGCCTAGCGAGGCATTTGTGAACTTTTTTTTAACTTGTTGTTTTTTGGTTCTTATTTCGACTATTGTATTACTTTTGCTTACTTTTCAAATGGTGATTTTGTCGTCAATCTATCTAATTTGTCTGCCAATATTGTTGCCATATCCATAAAACATAAAATCTCAAGAAAAAATAGTAAGGCTAAAGGCTAGGGATGGGTACTATGGTTAAAAAAAACAGAGAGTATAGATAAGAACCTTTTCTTCGAACATTTTTTCGAAGACAACTACAATTAGTTGTGAATCATAATACAAAAAAATGTTTGAGTTGGGTCGTAACATTGACAACTCAACCGAGTTGATAACAGGGGCCTATATTACACTACAATTTACTTTTATTAAATACTTTTTTGTTCGCGTACTGAAGCAAGAATCGATCCCAGAATCTCCGCATGGTAGGCTAGAACACTAACCAATAAGCTACCGAGGCACATATCTATTTTCATACACAACTCAATGGAAGCATAAAAAAATCAAATTAATAAGTAAAAATCACACTCGCATCCAATTTGTATCTACGCAAGCGAGAGAGGATGCACTATAAAAACGTGTGAGTTGAACAAAAAACTTCGGGCTTAAAAAAATATGAAAAAACATAATTAGCCGACCAACTTCGTCGTGTGTGCGGTAAATTTCCAGTTAATCTTACTGCTTCCTTCTACCAAATTTATTTTTGCTGGGATATTACTAAACAAATCTTTTGTTTTATTTATAATCTTTTGCATATTCGAAAAATTATCTTTCTTTGAGGTACATTCCATGAAATCGTGGTGAAACAGTAAGGAAGTTGGAAATTAACTGTTTTCATCTTAATTATTTAAGAGAAGTACTTTTTGTGTTGTATTTTTAAAAACTTTTTGGTTTTTGTATGAATAATCATGACAAAAAATATCGATATATATTGAAACATAAAATTTTTTATTCGATATATATCGACGCCGATCGATATTTAATATATATCGATATCGATATCGAGATATATCGATATATTTTTCTCACTTGCCATTCCTAATATACATGTACATAGTACATCCATACGGACATCATCGCAAAAATGTTCAGAATAGATTTTCATGCCTCAAAACGTCGAGATCTAATAAAAACTCGATTTTCGCTAATCAGGGTGAAGTCAGTAACTTTTTATTTTTGATAGCGAGAAGTAAAAATCGTAAATTTGAAGCAATAAAAAAGTTCCGAAATAGTACACTTAATACTATATTCGTAAAGTAATCATGTTATAAAAATATATGTATAACATATTTTTTAAAGGCGTATATTTAAAAAAAAATCATTTTCTATCGATCTCTGTTGAAACACAAACCTAAATATGGGCAACACTGGTTCATTTTATTTTTGGAAAGAAAATTTTGGTTCATTATCTTATTTAAGCAATGCAAATAAAAATTTAGCAATAAAAGGAAGAACGTCAGCACATCTTTACGATGTTTTGTTTGAATATGAAATTCTTTTTATTATTTCATCACAAATGTGGACTTTAGTTGAACTGTCTAGTAATTTATAATTAAAGCATCTCATGTGTACATGCTAACTAGGGTTGCCCATTATTATGTGGAGAGCAAAAACACTCCAAACTTGAGGTCAAGATCAGCGGACGGAAATAGAAATAGTTAAGGATCAGTTATTTCGATTTCAGAAAGTTTACACAAAAAAAGTTTTAAAGACTAAACTAAAAACACAAAATTTTTAACAACCTTGCAATAACTGTAAGATATCTTGATATACTCACGCATGTGATTCTACTTAAATGAGGGAAATTTTTATTAAATTAATAATAAAGAAAGTATTTTAAAGTTTGGAGGACCGGACCATTTCAGAAATATTAAGCGAATAATACAAAAAATGTTGAAAGTTATGAAAATATTATATACCACTATATGTATCTTTAAATCAAAATCTGCTAGGCTCAGCTCCGCTTTTATGATTTTCTTTTACATCGTTTTGTAATCGGATCCCAAGTTTCAAAGATACAGATTTATCACCCTTTTTTCCAGTTTTAACCACTCTGACGTGTTTGTGAGCGAACGTTGTTCCGAAAAGTCCTTTAATATATTTATTTTATTTATTTATTAAGCTAGTAACTTAAGAATGAATTATTTTATAGTACGTGATAAAAATGTTTCTTTTCGTGAGCGTGCATAGTCTTGGATTAAAACTCATTCACGAGCACATCTCTAGTTATTACTGTAAAAAAATGTATTTCGCAACTAAAATATTTCGAAAAATATTATTCTTTTCGTAAAAAAATAATTAAATCTGCTGTTCAAATTACTCATTCAGAGAATGATTTTTCAGAATTGAAGATTTTTGCATAATAAAACTACACAAACGTTGACATATATATATATATAGCCAGTAAATCATAAAAGAATGTAAAAGAAGCTTATCACAGCCATAAAAGCTAAAAACAAAATTATTTTTTATCTTAGTGATAAAAAAAATTTTAACAAGAAAATATGAGTTTTTTGCTTCTATTTAACAAAAGCGTTTTGTTTCAGGTTGCTTGAATTTTTAACGAGTGTATGTATCCATATCTTAACAAGAGATAAAGAGTAGTAAAAATAACAAAGATGTGCTAAGATCTTGCCAAGGAAAAAAATATAAATCATTTTATGATTGGCCGATTTGCACACAAGAATATTTTCAGCTACCAAGCCGAACTTTTCCGAAACCTATACATTGAAAATTTAAATGCAGATGAGAACGAAAGCTTGCGATCTAACACTCTTTTTACTCATACAGTAACGGGTTAGTTAGTAAACATGAAAAACTGTAATAAACAGATTTTTCTCTTTAGCGCTCTTTCTCTGTCTGGGCTTTGTTCAAACAGGATCTGAAAGTATATTACGTTGTGACAAGTTTTAAACCAACATCAGTCCAAAGTGGTCGCAACTTAAAAAAACATCGCTCGCAGTGTTAACGAAAAATTAAAATTAATTAAAAAACAAAACCTACTAGAAAAAACCTTCAGAGTTAAATAAACCAACCGAATGGTAAAGAATATATATATATTTATAAATACGCTACGAAATAAATACATTTACATGAATGTATTAACGAAAATAATTAAGAGCAAAAAAGTGGTTTTTAAAAATATCAGTTTGTTTACTTTTGTTTATACTATAGTATAGTGTAGTGTAGTGTAAACGCATACTATTTTAAATACACGTAGTACTACTACATTGACAACAGCCAGCAAGAGCAGCAAAAGTTTTAAACTTCGAAAAAATACAAAAACAGTAACTGATATTTGAATTGAATTTTGTTGAACTCAACTTGCGAAGTTAAATTTAATATTTGAATTCAATACCATTTTGCTACGTTTTCGAGTTGGTCGTGCTGTTTACAACTCGCTCTTTAAATTTTACAAAACCAAAAACTGTTCCGTGTTCGAAAATATAAAAAAAGTATTTTTTTAAATAAATATTAATCCAAACAATTTAAGCGGGTGTTTAAATAAAATTATAATTAACTAAAAAAAAACAAAACGTGAAATAAAATTTTCGAAACAAGTTTAAAAAAATTAAATTAATAAGAAACAACAAATTTTTTCGTATGTATTAATTTTTTTGCAATTATAAGAAATCAAACGGAAATGTAAATCATTCGCCCCAAATATTATTTGCTACTAAAACTCGATTTTTATTACAAAAGAAAAAGGAAAAAAAATCGGAAAACGAGAATCGAAACAGTGCAAAAAGTCAAAATCATTCAAACTATTAAAACAATTAAAAAGATATATATGTGTATGTACAGAAATAATATATAAAATATATACATACATATACATATATTTGTATTTATAAATTCTACGAAACAACTTCAAGCTCTTAAGGAATACAATAATTAATTGATTTATTTAATTCAACCACTTTTGATAGTTTATTTTATTTAAGGTAAGTTAAAATGAAACATCTGAAATACTCGCAGCTTATAAATTTCCACGTTCCACAAAATATATACTCGTATCTATATATTATATATTTATATAGTTTTCATTTTTTGTCTACGCGTTTACTTTCAAAACAATTTAAAATTGCTACTAAATTCTAATCTGAGTGACAATTAAGGAATATCTTGAGAATTTTTTTTCTTTATGTTAAAAGTTTAAAGAAAAAAAGAAACGCTAAAAAACATGTTAATTTTTTTCTATGCTTCGTTTATTTGCAAGTGAAGTGGTTTCAGGGTGACCAGTTTTTTTTAGTTTTTAAGAAAAAATATATATATTTTTCGTCTTCGTCATTATATTCTGTATCATTTTATCATAAAATCTTAAGTTGAGTTAAGTCAAAATAGAGTCAAGATCATATTCTGGTTCGCCTTCTTACAATCCCCATTTCGGTGCAAACCATTTTCAAATACTCCAATTATCGGAAAAGTTATCACTGTTTATTTTTTAGATTTCTAGAATACCAACACAACAGATTGTACATTAAATCGTTAATATCTTCAAACACAATTTTTAGACTTACGATGTTATAATAAAACGACAAAGATATGTTAGAAAACACTACAACAGTTGAAATGAAATCAACAAGAATATATTAACTATTTTTCATTTGTATAATTATAAAAACAATACACACTTATCGACCCCTTAGCGGCAAATTATTATAAGCGATAGAACTCAAAATTTTCAGCGTAACGGGTTTTAATGATATTTGTATATCGATTACTAAAAAATCTTACAGCCTGTAAGGCTAATAACAGTTTTGAAATGCTGACATTGTAAACTATCGGTAAGTCCATACAATTTTAATTTAAGAAACCCGTTTTGAAAAAATATCGTTTACGATAATTTGGCGACAAGCAGTCGATATTTTATTTGATTTTAATATTTAGATTTTAATAAATGAACTAGATATGCTTGCGACTCGGTCCCTTTAAGATTTAGCTTATGATTGTTGCAAGTGGATGCAAAAAACTTTATTTCCTATAAAATTAATTACTGTGGGCCCCCATTACGACTCACAACTAAACTGATAGTTGAGTTGTAGTTGTCAAATTCTTATTATGGATTACAACTCAACTCAACTTTCAACCACTACTTTTTATCAGTTGTGTTTTTGTTTTTACTTCGACTATTGTGTTACTTTTGTTTACTTTTAAAACTTTGATTTTAAAGTGCGGATCACTATTCCAGACACCAACCTATCACATATGTCAACCAATATATTTGCCAGATGCATAACACATAAAATCTCAAGAAAAAATAGTAAGGTAGATCAAAACCAAAAATATAAAAAAAATTCTGTGATGTACACTACGATGGCAAAAAACATAGAGCATAGACAATTTGAATATTATTGCGAAAAGAAAAATAAACAATAACTTAACGGAGACAACTAAAATTGGTTGTGAATGATAATACAAAAAAAATAGTTTAGTTGAGTTGTAACATTGACAACTACAATATTTTCTTTATATTAAAATTTTTAAATTATTCCCCAAACAAATCCAGGATGACGTCAAATGCATTTTTTTATTAAGCAGTGAACGCAACTATTGTTTGGTCGTTATTTAATTAAGTACTAATTTTACAGCTTATTAATGAATACTAAAAATTTAAAAGCCGTATTTTTTGTTAACCATAAATAAGAGTTATTTAAGTTTTTTAGTACAAATTGGTAAATAAACCTTTAAATCTTGAAGAATTTCCTTTCCATAATATATGTCACATTTTGGGAACTCCCACTTCGATAGAAAATATGAAAATTATTTCTAAATTTATTTGGCCCTTAAATGATGTCACACTGGTATTTTACTTCAATGCATATCGATGGCTTGATAGAGAAAAGGCATATCTGGACTTTTTTTTGAAATTGTATTTTCGGCGTTTTGTGGTAGTCAACTGCTAAATAGAACCTTCTTAAAGAACTATGGAAGCTGCGGTTCAAAATGGCGCATTTTGAATATCGTAATATAAAATGCAAAAGGGCCTATCATCATTAAAAAAAAAAATCAGGAGTGATAAAAAACTTAGGGCCTGTCCCACAATGTCGACAAGTCGATGTCATTCTCTTATTTATATTGAAAACAATAATAAAAAATTTTAATTTGTTTTTGTTTTCAATATAAATAAGAGAACGACTTCGACTTGTCGACATCGTGGGACAGGCAGTTAATTAAAAGCAAACTATTTTATTTAAAGATAAATTTTTCTTAATAGCATCATTAATGTCACTATCCTGAAAAAACAGTTTCTGTCATCACAGTAGTTTGCTTTTTATTAAGTTCTTTATCTCTCCTGAAAATTTTTTAAAAATGATAATAGGCTCTTTTGCATATTTTATGACCATATCCCAGTAAAAAAATGGCTTCAAATAAAGCAGGTTTTTACTATGAGAGAATAAAAGTAGTGCTTACAAGCCTGCTGATATCGCTGATGATTTTTGTATGGCGAGTTCCAGGTTTTGAGTACTACATTTTTTGTACAAAAAGCGCTTTTTGAAGCGCTGATATTCATCACCACTTGCAGCACTAAAACTGTAAGTATATGGAACTTTCTCGCTTAAAAACCTGCATTGTATCAGCCGACGCGCAGTCGGGTAAAAAAGCCTATGTATGTATGTGTGTTCCTTTGCGGCACTATATAAACCGAACGCGTAGACCAATTTTGACGATTCTTACGTCAATCGATTCGTCTTAATTCTGGGAGAGTCACTAAAAATATGACAGTAGTCAAAATGCAATATGGCGGCTAACAGACGCGTATTATTATGCGCTTTATTGCCTTAGTGCTTCAAAAAACATGAAATTTACCAAGTTGAGTAAGATGATGATGACCTGACAATAGAAGAAACTATCGATTGTAATACAAGCAATATTTTAACAGAATTAATCGAAACAGTTAGAAGTGTTAAGAATTTGAAATAAGGAACTTACGTTTCAAAAAATTAAAACAAGACTCTATTGGTATAATGGAAGATTTTATATGTTTAGAGTAATCCAGGAAAAGGACTGAGAAATTAGATATTCTGTATTATGGGTTAGCTTCGATCTCTCCAATATCTACGATAAGTGAAAGGATTTTTCCAAGTCAAGTTTTATCAAAACTAAAGAAAAAAAATCGTTTAAATCCAAAATATTTAAACCAAATTATTTTTCTCAAAAGTTATTTTAGAAGAATTTCTTAAAATATTGAAATAACTAATAAAATTTTCTCACGAACTTATTTGATCGTAAGCGACATTTTGTAAAAAACTATTTTTTTAATAAAATCAAAATTTTATGAACCTATTCATAGTTTAAAACTGTCAAAAGGTAAAAACTATGAATATAAATCATGTTTAAATGCGATAAAATTTCCTTATGCTGAAAAATTTAATTTTTGTCGCTTACGATCATTTCGCCCAAAGGGGTCGATATATATGAGTGCTTTTTTTGATTGAATTAGTTCCAAAATTCTTATGTTTGTTATGTTATTACAGCAGAAGCCTGATTAAATGAATACCCTAATGTCTTAGCAGTTTAATGTTGTTAAAAATACTATGTCCTCAGTTCCAGAGATTTTGTTAATGGGCAGAGACTTTGTTAATGGGCCTGTCTAATATTTTCACTAGATACAAAGGTTTTACCCTAACTCGAGAATGGTATGCCCGATTTTGATCAAAAACACTAAAAGCTTCAAACTGTGTGGACATAGTTTTTTTATTTGATCCACTCTTTATAAGTTATTCACAAATTAGGATCGAAAAAAGTGTGTTTTCATGCAAAACTAATAAAATTTGTCTGAGTGTATTCACTTAATTGCTAATAAAATCAACATTTATCCATACATTTCCATGATATATGGCTTGCTTTGTTAACACATACTAGTGTTTGTAATTACCGATACTAGAATAGAGAGAAAACAGAAGCTTAACCCAAGACATAAAGAAAAATAGCGACTATCAAATGAAAAAGCTGAAAAACAACTCTAAGAGCGACATCATGAATTGATTAAAGATAAATGATGTCCAATTACTTGACTGCAAACTACCGACATTGGTCGAGAGGTCTAAGCGGTAAAAAACTTTGATGAGTGAACCGGGTGGTCTCGAAACATGTAAGTTCAACCTTCCATGCAGTCAAATTTTTCTTTTTCTACAAGCTTCACATTTCTCTAAATAAAAATATAATTTAATTGCAAAATTATATTAAAGCTGAAGTCAAGCAAAAATAGTAAATTTCTTTGGATTATTTAAGAACTTTATTTTCAAACTTTTTCAAATTTGTTTAATTCACTTAAAACTAACTTTCTAAAGCTTAACATATAAACATAAGCTTATTAGAATTGTTGTTTACAAGATTTTCAAGTATTCTGGTACATTTTCTAAAATTTTACTTTTTTACAATAAAAGTATAATAAAAAACAAGCTAGCTACTGTTCCCTTAGAATGCAAGATAAAAATCTTTTAAATTAGTGAAATTCCCATAAAAATAAAAACCTTTGGCGGAAGTTTAATAAAACATCAAAACGAAAAACAAATATTGCTTTACTTTGTTCTTATAAAGTAATAATCATTAAAAAAATACAACTATTTTATGTTTATTTGTTAGAAAAAAAAGTAGCTGCCATTATAATTTTCTCACAAAAAATAAATTATAGTTTATGAACAAAAATAAACAAATTATTTTCAAACAATTAATTGAATTGAGCTTTCCTTGAAAAATAATAATCTTATTGAAAAAAAAAGAAATAAATTTTTTTCCTATAATTTTAATTAAAGTTTTATCAAGATATAAACATAATTATTAATGTTGATTATAGCTAAATTATAGTTTAAGTCTTTTGTTAATATTAAGCCCAGCAGAACTTGTATTTTAGTTATTCAACTAATCGTTCATTTCAATTAAACTTATTAAATTAAAGTTAATGTACGATACAACTCTAGAATAAGTGAACAATTACAACAAAATAATGATAATCCAAAGTGATTGTGTCTCTATTATCAGAAGATTTGTTACTTGTGATATTAAAATAGGTTTTCAATATTATCCTGGGGTATTATAGTATTTATGTATAGAGTGGTTGTTAAAAATTAAAGATTGTATTTCTTCAAGTTCCATACACCTAATTGATGGATATCTATAAAAAAATTACCCTAAAAAAGTTTCAGGTCAATTAGTTAAGATTAAAGAGCGTCGCATACCCACCAAAGTTTGAGCTAATGTTATTCTTCTTTTTTTTATGTCTCATAACCAGTGAAACCGGAAATATGCCCTAAAATATGTGTTTTATGAGCACTATGCTCCCAAAATGTAAAAAATATGCACTAAAAACTTTATCATTTCGTTTATAATTTATATGATATGATATTCCTTTCTTATAACGACGAAGCGTTAGCCTAGTTTTGGCTTATGTATAAATGTTTTTAAAGAATTATTTTAAAACATAAAAGTTTTTATTTTTCCATATGAATCCAATTCAAAATTAAAAAAGTGGTCATAACTTTTAATTTCGTCCTGCGATTATTAAAATTTTTTGATTTTAGAGAGTCGATGTATAGTGCTTTTAAGCGCTGTACTTAATTTTTGTGGTATGCTTTTTTCGCAAAACTCATTCCTGGAACAATCGCAAAAGCAAATGTAACGCTCAAGACACAAAAATGTTAAAAAATCGAAATATATACTTTTATTTCGGGATCCATTGAATGAGGCGAAAACTATAACATGAATCCTACCTTCTCATATTTTTATTAATTAAATTACTAAAGTTAAAAAACAGCGTTAATATACACTCAAAATGAGAATGAACCGTATATGTCTGAGCATGTCACAAGCTCACTGCAATTATTTCGAACTACTTTATTTTTTAATCCAAAGTGATATAGTCGAAAAGAATTAGACATGAGCACTGATCACTATATATTATATATTAGTTATATTGATAAAAAACACACACACAAAATATACGTTTAGAATGAGAATCAGCGATACATATCTCTCATTGGCTGCAACGTCGTCATAACTCAAAACCCCTAGCTTTACACAAAAGGAGTTTAAAGTTTTTCATTTACACACAACTTAATGGAGAAAGAAAACTTCATCCTTCTCTCAAGAGTTGAATATACAATATATTTATATGAAATTTTTACACAATATTAATTCTGCATTATTAACTCGAAAATTAAAAATTTTAAGTTATGAAGACGTTGCAGCAAATGATCGATATGTATACATATTATTATTGTTCCATACACCATATTATTTTATATTGTTATTAGTTTTGACATGCAAAGTACTTGTTATTTAATAAGAAACTATTACAATATTATATTTTGACTTAACAAAAATTACGATTATTTAAAAATTAAATACTGAATGATTTATTGTTCTGTAAACTTGACGAAAAACATTTCGAAATATTTGGTTAGGATTACTTTGTATGTGTGTATGTGTATCTCGAACCTTGTCATCTCCATGTGATAATATACATATTACACTGCTGTTTATTTTTTTTTTCATATATGATATTTAAATTCCTACTTGATATAAAATTCCTTGAAATTCGTTATTTTTTAATTTTGGTAATTTGTGTTAACTGCGTTTTTATCTGATAACTGTTGGCAGAAAAAAATAACACAAAAACTAATTGAAAAATATGTAAAAAACTCTGTTTTTTTTCATTTTTTTTCTTTACTCAATAACACAAGCGTAAATAGTATATATATAATTAAACAAATTGGAATTTAAGGTGACCAGAGCTAATTTGGTTCAAAGGAGGATGTATGTAATAGAAATTGGCACTGAAAACGTGATTGGCGTGAATAAAGCATGAGAGCGTGCATGAACGAGAATAGAAAAGAATCGACATGAGTGGTTGATTCTAGAATGAAAAGCTTTCAAATGTATGTATGTAATTTCGAAATTCGGGGAAACAATTCAAAAAGTTTTTTTGTTTACGCAGGCTTTAATTCCTTTTACCCGACTACGGCAAAGCCAAAAGCAACTGTTATATATATCAATCTATAGACGAGGATCCAGCTTAAGGCTTTAGAGTGCTCTTAAAGCAAAACCTATGCGACTGGTTCCTGAGTGACATTGCGGTCTCCATGGTGGGAGTAAGCTAGTATTATTTCAATACTATGTGATAGGTCTCAGATCGAGCTTGTTCACTGGCATTTACTTCAATAATAACTAAAGCCCCATTCAAATTGACTGAAGATTAAGAGGACACTAGGGATGGGCAAAAATATCGATATATTGATATTTTCTCAAAAATATATCGATATATATCGTCGATATTTTTAATTTCAATATATCGTTATATCAATATTTTTTTCTATATATATCGACAGTATCAAATTCGATATTTTTTAGCGTCGCTTTTGTTTTTCGTTCAATTATTTAAAAATATTCTACACAATCTTCATTAAATAGAATATTCTTAACAAAATCTTTTGTGTATTCGAAATGTACGAAATGTTCGTGATGTACGTTCCATGAAATATTGTTAAAGGAAGTTAAAAATTTACTCGTTTCGGGTTAATTATTCATAAAAAAAGTACTTTTTGTGTTTAGTTTTTAAAAAATTATGGTATTATGCAAGGCGAATTCATTCACACTAGGTGGCCGCAAGAGCCCAGCTGTTTACGAAAATGTTTACACATTTAACCTGTTAGCAGTGTTAGTCTATCAGCTTTTTTGACGTCCCAAATGTGAATTCTCCACGGCGAATTCTCTTGCGACTACCTGGTCTCGATCTAGCTTGGGTATTATGTACACAGAAAAAATTATGATAGCTTTTTTTTAAACAAACATGTTTTTGAAACTGATTTGAAATCGTTATTATTGCCTCTGTTTTATTTGATAAATAATTTTGTTTCACTTATTATTTCATTTCATTTTGCTACCGGCAATGTTGGCAACCTGATAAAATTATGAAATTCTTTGATTTATTTTTTAAATTTCTGTAAAACATTTTTTGATTGAAAAAATTTGTTTATTGAAAAAATCAGAGTTCATTTTCAAACAAATTATTACAAATTTTTGCATTTGAATTTACAAATTTTTTCTTTATAGGACCTAAATTGAACAAATTTACATTTGATTCAGGGAATTTGGTGTCTGAAGTGAATAAATAATTTTTTCTGTGTATGAATAATCATGCTTGGAAATCGATATATTTCCAAGCATGATTATTCATACACATATCATGCACATTCATATATATTAATAATAAACTCTACAGGAACAATTATGTGCTAAGAAAGTTATTCGATTGAATATGCAACAAAAATATATACAATTGGCAGTAAAAAGATTAAAAAAAATTTTTTTTTCTCATCGCTTTGTGACGTCTGCCAACTTTTTTTCTCAAGCTCGCACATGCGATGACTGAAAATGCATTTTATGGCTTTTTTTATTTGGTAGTTTTAGTCAGAAAACAATATAAATTTTTAAAGGTTCTTAAAAAGTACGTAATTTGTATGAATCACAGCGTATAATGTGTAAAAAGATATATGAATAGTTCAGTTCAATTTGTCAAAACGGAATCTTATTGATTCTACTTGAATGCTTGTGCGAAACAGTCAGCCATGTAAACCAGTTCAGCTTGAAATCTTTTAATTTCAATTTTGTTTCAGTTTAATTTTTAAATGTCATCTTTAGTTTGCACCCTGTCTAGACTGATAATAATGTTACATGTAATGTAGCAAATGTCAAAACTATATTATCTCTAAAATAGACTGCTTTGTTTCGTACATATTTATTACTGTTAAAATATGTTGCAATAATTGTTTTCATTACACTAGGTCTCCAGGTAGCAAATTTTATTGCCGGCAATTGTCAAATTTCAAATTGAAATATAAACTATTTTTTAGGCTATATTTTTTATATGAAGTTTGGCAATTGCCGCAATAAATATTGCTACGTGGAGACGTAGGGTTAACAATTATTGCTAATATCACAGCAAAAACTTTGCTTACTGGTAGACAAAAAAGCATATGAGGATTTAAGTCGTAACTACTTACAATTTTACTCGATAACTACTTGCTTTTGTTTGAGAAGTCCAAAAAATAAGGGGTACCCCTTACAAATGTATTTACATTGTCACACTAATTAACTAGCTATTATTTGGCTTACTTGAAGCTAAAAAATAAGTAGTCAAATAAACAAATTAAAATTAAAAGTAAATTTTACACACATTCTATTTTATTCATATTTATAAATACTTTTTTTTTATTTCTGGGCCATCTGGGATACGAACCTGTACTCGTTCAGATTTGAAGACAAAAACTTTACCCACTCAGCTATTGTTGACTTACAAGGTTAAGCGACAAAAATTAGTTTTCATATACAAACATATGTTGACTTAAAAATTGGTTGTATACTTATTTTATTAATTCATATCAACAAAGTGTTACTATTTTCAGATAATGAGAAAAATACGTACTAGCTTTATTAAGAGCTAGGTGGTAGTTGTAATTTAAAGCATAGTAATAATATAAATAAATACCACTCATTTATTTGTAGCCTATTAATAAAGCACTACTGATTACAAAAATCGCAAAAGTTTTTGCTGGGATTAAACGTCTAATTGTATAGAAATTTGAATGAAATTAAAAAATATATTAAAACAATAAATATTAAGATAATTGTGTGGACTAAAACTTTTCGTGTTTAATATTACTTTTAAGTTCATAACTAATTATAAAAAAGCATATTGTGCTTGTAAATGCACAAGAACCATTTTGATTGTCTTTTTTTTAAATTATGAGTTAACATAACTATGTGTTCCCCTGTTGAAGCAGTAAGCAATATTACTCGATTATTCTGCCGACGTTTTTTTCCGTATTTCTAACATATTTATTGCTAATCTAGACAGGGTATTAGTTAGAGCCTTATTTTGTACTCTGATAAATTTTGTATGGAAAAAACTCAAATTACAAAAAAAATAAAAACACATATATGTACATATGTACATAAATTTGGCCAACGCAAGCGGTGCTTTTACCAAACAAGACCTTCAATAGCTTTTTTGGCTTAAGTTCGTTTTCAATTTAATCTTTCGATTAAACTATTTTTATTTTAAAAATAAGTTCTAAAGTATTTAATAATTGAATATTCAAAGAAAAATTTTACTGTATGGAAGGTTGAACTCACATCAGATGTTTCGAGACCACCACAGTCTTCTCATCAGAGTTCTTTTCCACCTAGACGACACTGCCAGCGAAGGCAGCAACAACCAATGAACGAAAATCATATTTACTTTTTTTAACCAATTAATAGATGAGTCGCCATTTTGTGACTATTCTCAACTATTATCGGAATAAAGGTTCAGAGCTTCACTATGTTTCTGTTTAATATATGCCAAGAGATTGGGATGGAAGCCCATTAAGTCTAACTTGGACAAAAGCAAGGAGTGAAATAACTTATCAAACGCTTTAGAAAAGTCAGTGTAAAATAGATGTTGTATTCTTAGCATCCCCTAGAAAATAGTTTATTTTAAAATGTTGTCTTTGTATACATTATATTTTTGTCTCAAAAAATACTAAGCCATCCACTTTTAAATTCATACAATAGCCGGAACATTAAAAATATAGTCAACAGTCGTTGACGGCCAACTAGTAGTTACGTCACATGAATTTCATGCATGAAATCTTTAACTAACATATCATCCACATAATTTGTCTATAGATTAGATGTTTTTAGAACTTAGAACTTAAACAAGTATTTGGATTTGCATATTGTTCTACAGGAAGGTCTGTAGTTAAGAGCATTTCAACCATTTTTTAATGCAAATATGGTCATAGTTTCTGTTTTTTATATTTATACTTTTTTTTTTAATAACAAATAACATATCAAAATAATACCTTATAAACTTTATTTTTCTCATTTAATAAATTGAACTATTTATTTTGCTTCTTTTATTTTGCACTTGGCAAGATTGGTGCCGCACGACGTATGCGTAATATTTATTTATTCAATAAATTTAATATATGATACGTATGTGTTACGCACATCCATATGTGTTTTTATATGTGTGTATTAATTAGGGTTCGCGAATCGGGAATTCCAGGGAAAAGTCTGTCTAATATTACCGGGAAATTTTTGAGAGAAAACGGGAAGTTAAAAGTACACGTTATCTCATAAATACATGGACTTTTTTGACATACGAGTACATATTTATAAAATAGCGAAAGTGGCCGCCGAATTTATTTTGATTCATGTTAGAAATTTGTATTATAATCCTGCTTTTCTTTAATATCAAAATGTTCAATGTTATTTTTTTAATATTAAAAAAGTTCGTTTGACTGACTGTACGACTAAATTTACACAATGAAATTGCTTAAGTTCTCTTTTAAAGTTGTTATGTTTTTCATCGTCTGTTTTAATACTAATACCCTGTTTATCGATATCGCAGGACATTTTTCATTATTACAATTTCATTTGAAACAAAAACAAATTCTAAAACTTTGTAGTTGTTTCAAATGTAACTGTTAGAAAGAAAAAGTTCCTTCGACATCGATAAACAGGCAGTAAACTGTCCATATAATTTTTTTTAATAAAAAATAAGAATGTCAACTGTTCAAACTTATACAGAAATTACATAAAAATTGCATGAAATTAAAGTCATACCATTTCTCTAAGCCGAGAAAAATTATTGCTTGATTCAAAAAGTAAATGCAAGATGAATTTAGTAATAAATGTCGTTTAATCACTATAAAAGAAAAAGTTGAATACTTTGTATAAGTATCAATGGTCACAGTGCTCTTTAATCATATCCTTAAGTAAATAATTCGATATTAAATGAACTTTGAGTGATTTTCCGCAGAATTAGTAAACAAATTTTGGAAAGTTTAGTGGAAATGTTAAGCTTATGGAGGTGTAAAAACTTTGAGTTACACCACTTAAATTTATTATAAATCGACGCTATTATTGAAATCCTGAAGGAGATGTTTTAAGGGAAATAAAATGAAAAATCAAAGACTGTAGCTCAATGTATGTAAAATTCGGGGCAGCTGAGTATAGTAATGTAACTTGCTTGTACTTAACGATAAGAATCGTCCTGGAAATTTTTTAAGAAAAATAAGAAACATTGCGGCAAGCTCTTTATAGCATGATTTAGAGTCCTTAAAATAAAATATTTCAATAATTGCACTTTAGTCGTCAATTAGTCTTTATAGGATCTCCTACTGTGTATAAACTACAAAATCTATTATTTTTATATTAAGTTGTATTTAAAAAGAATGCTTACATTAATAAAACATTCAAAATTTCGCCAATTTTCATTTAATAAAACTATTTAATTTAGAAAATTAACTTTTCCCGGGAACGCGATTTGTCCATGCCCATTTCCCGGGAAGTGCAAGAGTCCGCGAAATCCCAAACCCTAGAATTAATAACTATAAGAACAAAATATACATATATTTTCACATATATTTTTGTATTTGCCTAACATTTTAGAGTCAAAATATTTTGTTTTCATTATTATAATTGTATGGAACGCTTCTCTTATTTTTATAACAACGCAAAAAGTTATAACGAAATAATGTTATAAGTTTGAAAATTTCATCAATAGAAAGTTATGAAATTTGCGTGCACTGCACTATGGCCGAATTTCTAAACTTCGCGGCAAAAAGGCAAATTTTCAACTCTAAACTCTTGAAATTTTTTATCGAGTTCAATACATGGGAAAGAAAAAATTTAAAAAAGATATGAAAGTTGGCAAACCTGTTTATGTATACAATTCTGCCAATATTAACTTTTTTTCCAAACAACTGCAAACTAACGAATTTTAATTTTTCCTTAGAAACATTCAAGTTGGAAAGCTCAGAAACTATACACTTTTGCATATAATTAAAGTGACTTGGCATTGGAAATCTTGTAATACTTAAGTTTAAAGTGTAAGATGTGCTCTGCGGCAATATAGTAGGCTAATATGTTCTACAAAAATGTTTTCAGTGAAGTTTTACATGAAAATGATGAACACATCTTATACCTTAAATGTAAAGCTTACAAGATTTGCTATGCCGAATACAGTTTAAGTTTTGAATGATTTCTGGCGATCCGGTTGAGTTTGGAGCTTAAGTGTCCTAAAACACATATAGAAGAATTTTGTGGCAAATATATTTGTAAAACATTTTAGTCCGCTATATCACCATAGAAGGAGATTTTTTGTCCCTTTTTTAAGAAAGGTTCAAAAAGAAGCATACAGCGTAGAGCTAGATGGTTAAAATGTTCTACAAAAATGTTTCGCGTTGTGTTTGACATAAAAGTACCCCACATATTTTATACCAAAAACGTAAGGCTTACGAGATTTCTTACGCCGAGTAGCTTTAACTATAGACAAATCCCCCTATTGGTGCGCCACTGCAAAAAGTGATATGAACAATCCACTTTTTTTGCAGTGGAAGTCTGCATACCAAGTTTTGTGACCCCAACTTGTCGAGAAACATTTTTTGTCGCAACTTTGCGATTTCCGGCCACAGTGCAGTGTGGCTACACAATCATTGCACATAATAATTAAAGGATTGAAAAAATTACTTTTTTTTATAAAATTTAATATGGCTGTTGTAAATTATTTATATGCCTGAATGAGCATGTTTTTAAAAACAACAATTTACACAATCAAAACAAAGGGTGTATCGTATTGCCAGTATTTCAACGTTTATAGTATTTCGTAAAGTACCAAGAATCACACTCTTAAGGTTATTTAAATAAATTAGCGAAATATTAGCCATAAGTCATAAATATAACAACTCATTATTTATTTTCAAAATTAACATACATTTGCGAGACACTTTAGTTGCCATTTTTAATTTGGAACAATTTATTTTTGTGGTTTAACCCATTAAGGAAGTTAGCAATTAATTAACAACACGAGTTTGCTACTGCCATTCATTCATGAAATGAAAAATTATTTCAAATTTTGTAATTATATATGGATATTAAAAAGAAAAAAAAAACTCATTCACAATATTGGTATTATTATGAGGAAATACGTCATATAAAATTGTTCTTTTGTTTTACACAAATTTGTTAAATCAAAGGTTTGAAATTAAAACAAATTTTTGTTTTGTTTTATAGAGAACATTTATTTATGTGGGAAAATGTTTATAGCAGTTTTGTTGGAAAATTTTAAGAAAGGGTAGTGTATACAATACAAAGGGGCGCTAATTAGGAACTAATGCATTTCTCTGAAAGCGAATTTGTATAACTTTCAAGTAAAATTGAAAGTAAAATAAAATTGTTAATAATTGGATATAGTATGCAGGTTCAATTCATATGTACCATATATAAGATTTTTAAATAAATAAATATTACGCATACGTCGCACAGTGTCGTCATTTCATATAACGAGCGGCCATAAATAAAAGGAGTTATTGCTCAACGATAAAATTTTGCACACTAATTTATATCCATAAAAGTTAAAAATACTAAACATTTTGTAGCATATAGGAGCAAGGATTCGAGTCCTTCCCATATATCCTGAAATGAAAACATTTTATAAAGCACAAAAGAACTGCACGAGCTCTTTGATATTTTGTGTATGCAATTAAGATAATGAATATTACAGCGATTCGTAAAAAAGCAAAATTTTCTATTGCTTCCTTCATGCTCGGTTTATCTGAACAAAATAAATTTGCCATTGCTGCATAGATTTCTCTCTCCTCTTTCAGCCTATACATCACCTTATATGAACGTGAAAATTTTTAAAATTTTTTATGGGCTTTTCTAAACAAATTTTTGACAAAAAATTTCTTTCGTTATTTCCGCTAAGCATTTTATGACATTTTACTACGAAAAGATTCAATCAGATACATTGTGCATGCTTCATATCTACGAATAATAATATTAGATTTTTTAATAAATAAAAATTTTATGCATACGTTTTCAGGCACCAATATTGAAATTATTTCCTTATAAGCCTCTAAAGTAGGGATGTAACGAAACGCGTTTTTGCCGATACGATACCGATAACGATACTCAAAAAGAAATATCGGCGATACCGATTGCGATACCGATACGTATATTGAAATTTAATTCAAGTTAAAATGAGCAAAACTGAAGTAGAGTAATTTTTTTGTTATACAAAATTGCAGCTTAAGAGATTATTAATATTTGAAATTGATATTAGCCCATTAAAAAAATTGGAACTCATTTTTAATAAACTACATTTTCATTTCCTCCAAAGAGTCTATATTAAAAATGGACACATATTTAGTAGAAAAGCAAGTAAAACTTTATTTGAGTTATACAAAAATTCGCAATTCCTTCATAATTAAAAAAAATACTCTACATGCTTTTCAAAAAATCGATTTTTTAAAGGACATTTATGTACTAATATTCTTCTAAAAGTTTTTATTTATTTACATAAATTTACATGAAAACATTGTTTTGCGTTTAAATTCGCATAAAAAGAAAGAAGTTGCGAAAATTGCTAATTTTTCATCCTTTTTCCTAGAGGAAAACATCGTTATAGAACACCAGAAAAGAAAATTTTCTTAAACTCGCCTATTATTTGGTGATTGGTAATAAAAAAAACTTCTTGCAATGACAAGCTTATATAAAAATGATTAGAAATGATCCTAATTTGCACTACTTCCGCATGGCAAAATCTATATTTGCATGACTTCTTTGAAGTGTATTTTTTTGCTGGGAATAAGATTTAAAAAACAACGAATTGAATTTTAATTCATGGTGAAATCAACAAAAAGTAAATAATTTGTTTAAAAAAAAGCTCTGAAAAATATGTTTAAAGTATTGTCATATCGACTATAAAATATCGCCGATACCGATATATCGGCATATCTGAAGTATCACCGATATATCGGTATCGGTTACATCCCTACTTTAAAGATATCTGTTAGACCAAATCATCTTATATGAAGATAAATATTCATAAAATTTTGTAGGGGCTTCAACATGGGACTCAATATGCCTGCATTTCATTGGTGCTAATACCAACTCATCAGTAAAATTTTGACCATGATGTTTGAAAAGTTTTCAAGCCCGTAAGCTTATACAAAAATTCTCGAACAAGAAATGAAAATTATCGGATTTCAATCGAACATATGTAAATATTTTGCTTGTTGTATTGTTTGCTAAGTTTTTTAAACATCTTGTAATTTTATTTACGCAATTCTCCTTTCTTGTTGAGAGTTTTTATAGAAGCATACGGTTTTCAAACTTGATGGTTAAAATTCTACTACTAAATTTTCATATTATCATCGACGAAATGTTGGCTTTATAGAATAGCTCAAACCGTAACAAATAAAATTTTTTCAAATGAAAATAAAAATTAAAATTTTTTTTATTAAAATTATGCTTGACTTACAAGAAGACTTTTTAGCTTTAATTTTTTTGAACTAAAGTTCGAACAGGGTAAAAATATGCTTAGCCCAGTAACAACTCCAAAAGATATTGCCTAGGAAAGTGAGCACTTAGCTAGAAAACTAACTTTGCTGAAATTAGAACCTTGAAAACTACTTGCAGAAATCGAACAGGAAATAGAAAAATTTTATGTTGAAAATAAAACTAATAGAATTTTCAATTCTTTACTTTTGTGTACGAGTTATAATAAAATAAATTTGCAATATACATAATATATTAACAAAGTCCATCTTAATTTCCTCGACTCCATACTTTAATTAAATAGTTATTTAAGTTTCATACACACATCTCAACTGTTATCCAACTCACAAAAAAGGAAACGAGCTACACACACTTTTTTTTTAGTTATATTTTCAACAAGTGCGTCTTAACCTACTAAAATCATCCAACACAAACTGGACTTTTAAAACAATAATCATAAATTTTATTTTTAATTATTAAACACATAAAATAAATTTGATATTAATTAGTAAAAAAAATTAAAAAGAAATCAATTAAGAGAAACATAAAGTGTAAAGAGCTTCTTGTTAAACATAAAATTTACATTAAAAACAACAATTTAATGAAATAAATAAATAAATGAATGAACACAAAACTTGTGATCAACCGTAAAAAGAAAGCTGCAAACCGAATTAAATTTTAATAAGAAATTATTATTATTATACTCATAACGATTAATCATCCGTATCATATTGCAAATGATAACGTGAAATCTTAATTTGTATTAACCAAACAGCTGACGTCACAGTAGGCCAACAAATGAAAAAGACTACTGTGACTGCAACAAAATTCACCTGGCTTTAAAGAAGAGGATGTTTATATCAAAATCAATGCGACTGCACTGATGTGTAAAGCAAATATTTGTCCAAGGCAGCCCCATACAAATTAACAACAAGTTGTCAGTTCTTATCTACATAAAAATGATTAATAAAAAAAGTGTGATGCATTATTTTTAATTTAAAGTTATTAAAATGATGATAAATTTATTTTGTATTTAAGGAAATTGTTTATTTGTTATACATTTAAACAAGTTTATTTTTTTAATTGAATCTTGAATGATATCCTCAAAGTTGTGTTTCTCTTTTGTTTGCCATGTTCATGTTAATTTTTTTAAGTCTATTTGTAAATTCAATTAAAATGTTTTCAACACAAGGGTATTCATATTTTTAATAAGAAATAAAATATACGTACAAAAAAGTGCTAAACGTTTTATGTTTATTTACTTCCTTATTAACTGTTGGGATACACATACATACATACATAAGTACATATGTATGCATGTGAAAATTATTAGTTCGAAGAACCATTTTTTATGACAAAGGATTTCCTTTTTTATTGTTATTCTTTAAAATAAATTCTAAATTTATTGACTGCACTTCAAGAACACTGAAATTTCCAATCTGTCAAAATGAAAACAATGAAATTTCCAAGCTGTCAAAAATGAAAATCAGGAAAAGTGCTGTTTGAAAAGTTGTGCCTGGAAGAGTTAGAGTCGGCGTATGTTGTATGTGAACGTCAAGCTGTCCAGGCTGCAAACATAGTGGCTGTAATGATGTTGAGGCGATAGGAGATTTGCTTAAGTAGGAGATTTGCTTAAGCTTACTCGCTGTGTAGTTATAGATGAATATAATACAGTTAAAATGAAATAGTCTTTAGATGAAGAACTAATTTTAAATGATAATTTACTTTTGTTGCACGGATATAGATAAAAACTAGAACGAAAAACTGAATACTTTTAATAAAATACTAATACAAAAAATTAATCGAAAACTATTATTCGAATATAAAATATTCGAATCAAAGTTATTCGTATAAAAATATTCGATAAAAGCATTTCAATAAAAGTAATTTTATTAAAAGTTAATAAAGCATAAAATTGTTGGTGTAAACATTTTTGAAATAATATTATTCGAATATACATTACTCGAATAAAGTTATTCGAAGAAAATTGTAACTGCAAATAGGGAAATAGGGAATTACTTTGAAATTTACTGGAGTTCCTTCCGGGAACTCCCGCTGCTAGTTTTATTTGAAAAAACTTCACTAATAAAATGACAAAAAATAACTTTTTTTTTATTAAGACATAAAACAAAATCTTAGGAGCAAAAGACTGGAAAAGGTTCTGATTTTGATCATTATTTTTGCTTCGGCTGTATCTTAAAAAGAGTTTTGTATTGTATTTATCAATAATTTTTCATGAATTTCTTTCCAAAATTTTTCCAAAAACATTGTTTGTATATTACCTGCTGAAGTCTGATATTTTAAGGCAATAATTTTAAAATGTCACGATCATTTTAAGACACGATCGTAAACATTCTTTTCTAGTAAATACAAATGGAATAAGACAGCAAGTAATCCATCAACAAATAAATACACAGAAAGAACTTTCTGCATAAATTTTGTAAATTTCGACATTAATCCAATGAAAAACTTCTTTAAATCTCAACCAACGTCACGATTCGTTGGATTAATGGAATAAGTTTCGTTAAAATTATTTAAATGAAAATTTCACGAAATATATGCAATAGTTTCATTGATCCAATATAATCGTTTTGCTAAAATAATAAAAATATTTCATTATTTTGACGAGATTGTTTCATAACTTTAATGGATCTGTTTCATTATTTTAATGAAATTTTTTCTTATTCAAAGTTATTTAATTATTTTAGCTTCGTTTTCCAATTAATCTTTCGATTAAATTATTTATATTTTAGAAAGATATTCTAAAGCATGTAATAATTGAACATTCAAAGAAAAATTTGGCTGTACGGAAGGTTGAACTGACATAAGATGTTTTGAGACCACCACAGTCTTTTCATCAGACCCCTTTTCTCCTTTATCATGTTCAACTTTTTAAGCTTTTTTTTAGTTGTGTCATTACCAGTATGATATATCATAGATATTTTCAAATGCTGGGGTTTTTTGAATGTTTCGATGATATTTCATGCCGGTAATGACAGAAATAAAAAAAGATTAAAAAGTTGTAGATGATAAAGAAAAACATAGTGTAGTTCCGAACCTTTGAAAAACCGATAATAGTTGAGAATATTCAAGAGATGGCGACTCATCTGTTAATTGGCTAAAAAAGTAAATAGGATTTTCGCTCGTTGGTTGCTGCTGTCTTCGCTGTCAGTGTGGTCTAGGGTAAAAGAGCTCTGATGAGAAGACTATGATAGTCTCGAAACATCTGATGTCAGTTCAACCTTCCGTACATGTTCAATTATTACATGCTTTAGAATTTTGCTCTAAAATAAAAATAGTTTAACCGAAAAATTAAATTAAAATCGAGCTTAAGATTAAATAACTTTGTATAGAAACCATACAGTTCGATTAAATTCATAACTTAATTTTTTCCTATTTTAATAAAAATATCTCATTATTTTAATTAAATTATTTCATACATTATTTATGTATTTTCAATTAAATAAAAATTTGTTATTATTAACAATTCCATGCTATAAATACGTACGATAGATAGACACTAATGCATATCAGAAAAACGTGCAATGTTGATGAACTGCTCATTTGCGTTATAGGCAAAGTATTAACAACTTCAGTCAAAAGCACTCTCAAAGCAATGTACTCTATCAGTGTAAAAGAATAAGAAAGAGTACAGCAACTACAATCATGCAAAAACTATTTTTGCTGTTTGCTTTTGGTTGACAACTCTTGAAATATATATTTAAGGAGGTATGCTTTTTATATAAGAAACTATAGATGTAACATCGGTCTTTCATAAATGCTATGAAATTGTTCATCAAAACTATGAAATACGCTTCGTTGAAATTGTGACATTCGCATGTAGTGTGAAATAGTTCATTAGAGTTGTGAAAAAAAGATTTGTTACTATCTCGATAATTTATACTGAAACTTGAATTATCAAACTTCTTTCTATACTTTCTATTTTTTGTTAAATACCAATATTAATTCAAAATTTAAAATAGAACTGATTCACTATGACAAAAATCTACTTAAAAGAAATTATACTTAAAAACATTTCATAAATAATTGTAATATTTATTTATACTTAAATTTCAATTAAGTATCTAATTTATGAATTTATTGTGAAAGTTTTTAACTGCAACTTATGATTCAATGGAAAGAATTTTGATAAAGTGAAATGTTACTAGTACTTTCCCAACTATCTTAAAATAATAATGAATTATTTATATTTATATAAAAAACAACTAAACGAACATTGTGCAATAGATAAAACTATTCGATGAAATACAATGCAATTGCAATATTTTAAACAATTATATTCAATTTAGTTATTTAATTTTATAATGGCGTTATAAATAACATAATTTGAGATCATTTAAAGATCCATATGAACAAGAGACTGACGTCATTTGTTGAAAGTGTCTGATAGAAATTATTTCTGCGAATTTTTGCATTTTTAATTTTATTTAAACGTTTTACTATTTTAGCCACAAATGATACCAATATAAAGCATCACGTTTTTATACTTAACCAAACTTGTGGTTTTCGGTTGATTGTTTAACAAACAAGGAATTTATATAACAAAAAAAATTAATTGCCAGAAACTTGATATTAATTATAATTAATTAATTTTGTTAAAATGTTCTTTCATGTTTTAATAAATTGACGTCACAAGCTCTAACATATTCTATGTAGATGGCGCTTTAAACAGGTTTTAATGTCCATAATGCCAAAGTTGTTTTTATTTATATTTAATGCAAGTTTAACTTTATCTTATTTTGTTATTTTTTTATCTCTTTGAATTATTTGATAATAATTTTAAGTAATTGGCATTTTTTTTCAAAAAAAAAATTTGTTGCTTTGTAATTGTTAAAATACATAATGAGTAGCCAAACATTTAATTTATGTTAAAGAGATACGTAGGCTGAGACGTATAAGGAGATATCAAATATGTACCTAAAATGTTGCAGAAATGTTTTGTATTATATTTTTAAAACTAAAATAAATTAAATAACATTTTTTATTATAAAATACTTAAATATTTTTAATAATATCTTTTTTTAATAATATCTTTATTATTTCACTTAAACAAATAGGAAAAGATTTTAGCATGCTCGAAATGTTAAAAATGTTTTTTAAAATTTGACTGTTATGACTATTTAGACGCCAAAGTTTTAAGTTAACATAAACATAAACATAAACAACTTGTTCAATTCAATTAAACGTTGCACAGTGGTTTCTATGGCTTTAAAAATTGGTCCTACGATGCGATTACAAAATTATGTTTGTAAAATATCACATAGGCCATAAGCTTTAAAATTTTATAAACTTAAAAAGATTAGTCGGGTAATGAACGTGGAATTATCAAAGCATTGTTGTTATAAATATTAATTTACAACAACAATGCTTTGATAATTCCGCACATTTTAATTCCACATGAAATACAGACCATGGCCGAGTATGTTTTTTTAAAAGCAGATCAAAGAAATAAAAACTAAATAATTGTTTAAAAAAACAAAAATCATGCTTTATATACAATGTATGGGAGAGGCAAGGCCCCCTTGTTTAACATTAAATCGTATTGTCGAAAAGTAATGTAATTAGTAATCAATACGTTTACTAATCATTACTCAACAGCTATGATTCTGGCACCATGTGGCCCACCGTCATGGATCGTCCAGTATTTAATGTTCTTAAAGGTTATGTCCTCCTCTATGGTTTTTACATATATTACTTTGTAATCGGATCGAAAATTTCACTAATACAGATATATTACTATTTATGTTTGACCATAGGAACCACTGTGCATTATAGGTAATTTCCTTATGAATATGTTTTATAACATTTTTATGTATATAAAAATTACCAACAACATTTTTACATTAAACATGTACAATATACAACACATAACTGCTACAATAGGTTATGAGTTGGACAGATAATTTAGTCGAAACTCAATTAAATGTAGGTTCTGTCTGCATCGCCTTTTTTCTAATAGGCTGACTTGAATAAAATTCAACTTATTTATTCCATCGAATATTGCTCGCATATGTTACGGAAGCCAGATTAATCGAAGTTAAACACTTAAATTTATATTCACAAAAAAAAATTTACATACATTTCAACATGACTTTTTATAATGAGAGAATAATGAATCGTCAAAAAAAAAAGAAACAACTTAAACAACTTTAATTAATTGTTGCTTCAATACAATATAAAAGCCACATAACAGAATGTAATTGAAAAAACTCTTATCGTTTAAAGCAGTTAAAAGAAACAAAACAAATTTATTATACACTTCAACTTGCCAAATACAAAAGAATCCACAATTATTGAATACTAGTAGAGTATACTTCCAGAGGACTGGATTGAAACAACAAAAAAAATTAATATACTAAATTGAATAAATATTTCCTTTAAATATAAATAACTCGTATGATTTTATACAATTTAATTATATACACCTGACTAACAATCAAAATTCAACTATTAAATTATATTAAAAAGAAAACCAGACACGTGGACTAAAGTGTGGATATGGCTAGTGATGGCGAGGCTCTATTAATCGCAAGATTATTTTGTTGCAATTAACAATTTAATTATGGCGAATATTATCTTTCGTTTAATAGATTATTTTCAAAATAATCGAAAAGAGATCTATAATAAGTATATCTCCATAACAGACCGGTGAAGCTATTATTATTCTTCTTTTTGGAATGTTTAAGAGGGTGCTCCACTGATTTTATCATAAGTTGAGAGCAAATTTTCCAATTTTGTTTTAAGATCCCAGTGAAAAAAATGGAGTTCATTTTTGCGGAACTAATTTTTATCTACTACTTTTTCTCTACTTCCTCTATGTCCATACGACTCAACTTTTGCTTCTGCAACTTTCTTAAATTTCCTTTTGAAGTTGCATTCGTGTACATATAATGAAATTCTTGTTGCGCAGCTTTGGTTTTTTTACATAGATTTTGTTGTTGCTTAATATTACGAAGAAGAAAACAAAAGAGAGTTGCATGTACATGAAGCAGTGTACCCCTTCCCAATCTTCTCACCTCTGTCTCTCTCCCATATACTCAAAAGAAGTTGACTCGTATGGACATAGACTAAGTGTATATTTTATATATCTCAGGAAATGATTATTAACAACATCCAGATAATTAATTAAAAAGTTTTTTAATTGTACAAAACTGAGGCTTATGCGAAACTTTTGCAAATATTTACGATATTTCTCGATTTTTTTAATGAAATGAAATAAACGTTAAGAATTGTCATATTTTTATTTATAAAAAATAACTCTATAGAAGTAATTAAAAATTACTAAAAAGAATATACCAAAAATTACATTTTTTTAGCATCATGAACATGACTTCGGATCCAATGAATGAATATGCATAAAAAAGAGAACTTCTTGCAATGAAAAACCTATGTAAAAATCATTAGAAAATATCCCAAATTGCACCACTTCCGCATCACAAGTTCAGGATCCATGGAAGCCGTTTTTTTTTTGCTGGAGTATACCAAAGCTTAGTTTTTCTTTACCGTTAATTTATTCTGATGTAATTTTTTTTTATTTACATTCAATGGCTTCGGAATTATTCAGACCGAAATAATGAAAACAATTAGTTGGTGCAAATTAAAACATTTTTATTTCTTAAATTTCTTTAATTACTCTACTAAGAAGCTATGCGCATCTAATATTCAATAAGATTATTTCCGCAAAAATTTATAGATTATAGACTATATTGCAAAGTTACCTGATTCTTACAGGAATCGAACCTGCGATCACCGGCTAATAGTCTAGCACACTATCCGCTACACTACGGGGGTACCAGAGTTTAAAGAAATTGTTCTACATATTTCTTGATATCTTGAGAACGATTATCCCATTTTTGTTAAAAAATAACTTAAAATCGGCCATGTCATAGAGTTCAATTCCGTTCGGAAACGGAATTTAACCTACCCCATTTTTGTAGCAGCTGGTGTCTAAAAAAGAAAACTAAAATACTAAAATTTGTCAGGTGTGTCCAGACTGTTGGCGGTGCTACTATGCTGTGGTATGCTCCAGCTAGGGCTGGACATATTAGGATGGATTAAATTCTGCTTCTGAACGGAATTAAACTCTGTGACATGGCCGAATATTTGAATTTTAGTACCTTCAATTTATTTTCGTTGTATACTTAAGAAATCGTTATTTCATAGCGATCTCTAAATATGGCCGATTTACCTATATTTTTAAATAAATATATATTTGACGATTAGAGCGCGGGCAGCCTTGTGGAACCCATGATTTTAGCCTTATAATATCTTGGCTATTAATTTGACTATGTATTTTCTCTGAACTTAAATATTAATCAATTTTTAAGAATTTTTAAATATATATTAATTTAATAAGCAACACGTTATCTACTTAATTTAATTATGAAAAATATCATTCTTTGCTGAATTAATCGATTAATCGATTATATGTTTTTAATTAACAGCGATTAAGCCCTTATGACACTACATTTTCTATTCATTTTTTAAGTTTTGGAGAACAGTGCAAATAGAATATGATAAGAAATTTTACTAGGTGCAAAGAGTTCACCTATATTAAGATAAATACCAAATTGTCAAAGCGTTTACTAATGTTATCGATAAAAAATGAGGGCCTGTTAAAAAAATTTAAAAATGTTCAACTTAAAATTAACGTTTCAAGCTTAAAACATTAAAGTGCTGCCAAGTTAGCGGTTTATTCACGAATTCAGCGATTTAGTGCCTCTTTATTTCACCTTTTTCTTTTGTTGGCGTTTTATTATAAATAAAAAGTGGGCAGCACTTAAAGAAAACTTTACGTTTTGTTTACATTTTGTATAGTTGTTTCTTTCTATCATTTGCTGTTTCTTTCTTTCAATCAAGCAAAGCAATGCAAGAAAAATGTATTGTCATAAGTGCTTTAATAATTCTTTGACTCAATTAATCATATGATTAATTAATCGACTAATGTGTTGTTTACCATCGCTAAAAATGGCTTATCACATTATTATTTCATTAAAATTTTAATTTTCAAAATTATATTTAAAAATATGTAGATATTATTTTCAAGAGACACATTTGAAGTATCATCATTTCGTTTTTAAGTGGAATTATAATTATCTAGTGAGTTTTAAGAAACTTTTAACAATTTTAGCTTTTTTTAAGAATAATTTTAATTAAATATTTTTTTATAGGAAAATAAATTATTCCTGATAAAATCGTCAGTCTTATTAATAATTTTTTATTTAAAGAGTACAAAGTACATGCGTTGTTTTCAGCACTTGGGTAGATGAAAATATAAGTTGCGTAAATTAAAACAACAGGCAACAGGTAGAGCAAGATTATTTATTAATTAAAAATCAGTGAAGCTGTTTCCTGATACCAATTAGAATACCTAAGAGTTTTTTCCCAAATTTTTCACAAATTGTCAGTAGGTATAAATTCCCATCTCCACAATAAATTCTAAAACCCCTTCCCTTAAGAGTGTTACGTAATATGTGAACAGACTCTAAATAGAAATGTGTTTTTCTTAAGTTACAGCTGATGGTTAGTAGTCAATCATAAAGCTTTCTTTAATATCTGCAAAGTAATTTTTCTATTAGACTAACTCCTAATTTCCAGGTATAAGAAACGGTCAATTTATTTCCATGTATACGGCAGGATACATGGCAAGGATTTTGGAGTTCTATAATTGCAAATTCATAGCGATTTCAAGATGTTTAATATGCAAAAGTTCTGAAATATAATTAAAAGCTTCTTTAATGCAATTGCAATTTTTTGGAAAAACTATCCGTAAGTTCTAAAACATTACTAGAATGTTTTGAATTGAGAGGCGTAGTGCAATAACTCGGTAAGCCACAAAATTTTGAATAAATCGACTTTTAAGTTTAAAGAAAATTTAAAATTGTACTGTAAATATGCAGCATAATTATTTGCAAAATGCTAGAATTTATCCAAAAATTTCTCTAGGAAGGCAATGAGCACATAAAACAAATTTTTTATTTGATGTGGGCTATCGAGTTATTGCACTAAGCCCTTCATTTGCAGTTCTAAAAAATTTGATACTACACATATTTTAAAGCAATTTATAGTTTCCAAAATGTGACTAAAAATTTTATACTACTGTCTGAAAGTCGTTTAAAAATTAACTTTTCGTGAGTTTTCATAAACCAATATAACAAGATCATGCGCGAGTAACTTTATTTGATTTTACGCTGCATGATATTTAGTTAAGTTATTCGCGATCTTAAGTTTAATAGGTGTATAACCGCCATACAAGGGGGTATTGCACTAATTTTTAAGTTTTCACTAATACTTAGTGATAATGCAAAGTTAATGCACTAATTTTGTTGATGTTTAGTGGTGAGTAGAACATTAGCAGCCTCACAACCTTCAGTTTATCGCAACTGTTTATTCTTCACTAATTTTAGTGCAATGCAGAAATTTTGCACTAAATTTTAAGCTCAAGTTTATGAAAGTGTTGTGAGAGTATATTTCTATGCAGCATTTTGTTTACTGCTGATTAAAATTTTGCACTAATTGGGTGTGGTGCAGAATTTTGCGCTAAATCTGTGGTGAAGAAATTAGTACAACGATTACATTTTTTAGTGCTAGTGAAGAAATATCTTTTTTACCACTAAGCTGGCAAAAAATAGTACAAAATAAATTTTCCAATTGTATTTAGTGCTAGTGCAATGCTTATTTCAATCTATATTAATTAGTGCACTACCCCCAACTAGCTGCTCAAAAACTAATTGTTCAGGTAATTTTTCTCTGATTTATTTGAAATATGTAGTATTTACAAAAATTTTAAATACTACAGTCGACCTCGTCTATAACTTGCAACGGTTATAGCGAATTATAGTTTATAACGAGCAACTTATCCGGCCCCATTAGTTTTGCCTTAATATTGCAAACCTATAACAATGTTTATAACGAACTTCGATTATTGCGAAGTTTTCCTTATAACAAATTTTAATTTAAGTATTCAAAATAAAAACGCATATAAAGTGCACTTTTATCGAACAAAACGAAGTCGCAAATTTTATCCGGTAATTTTTTAAATCACTGAAATAATTATGTATTATATAAAAAGTTAAAAACTAATAATATACCAAACCATCGAACACTTCGAACACACTAAAAATAGGTTTATATATCAACATAAAATACGGGTTTATAAAGTTAGGAAAATAGAAAAATATATATATTTTGATAACTATAGTTCAGACATTTCAGTAAAATGTATTTTTCGAAACAGCGATTTCACAACTCCTTGCATTTTTGTATGTGACCCTGTAACTTTGAAGTACGCCAGCACATCCATCATATGTATATTCAAATATTATTACAACCAACGAATATATTTAGGTGATTTTTATTAATTGTTAATGACCTATTATTATGTCAGTTTCAATTAAAATTTTGATATGGAAAATTTGTTTTTGCCACTAACAAAAAAGCAGTTTGATAACGATTTATTGTTTTTATCAAGCCTAAATCTAAAAAAATTATGACAGCTCCCACAAAATATGAATGAAAACTAAAAAAAACAATTACATTCTCAATCATAATAAAATTTATTTACTTGTTTAAGTACTTTTTTGAAGGTGGTAAACATTATTTGGCAATTAAGAGAGCAATAGGTCTGAGAATTAAATAAATTTTAGCTGTTGATATCGAATTGGAGTTTTCATTCGGACTAAATAAAAATATCGTTAAATGGTTCTCAATCACTTTTATAAATACTCGTACATACCCTTATCGTTCGATAACTTACTGTTGTGATTGGTATGTTTTGCCCATAAACTTTTATTGTTGTTGTAAATTTTAAATTATCTGCGAAAAGTTTTGGGTTTTTCTATTATAGGAAACAGTTCAAGATTGTATTATTTGATTTAATTTGATTTAACTAATTTTGCTTTTAATCAATAATTATTTTAGCAACTTTTTCTCGTCGAATATTTAATATAAAAAATGGAATATAACCAAAAATTGGATTGCAACAAAAGGTCTGTTCATTTACTTTCCTAGCAGAAATTAGCAACGAAAGAGTAAAGCAGAAATTTGTAAAATTACTCTCCCCGATATGAAAAAGTAAATGAACGCTTTACTAGCAAAAATTTGCAAGTAACACAATAAACAGTTTTTACACCCAAAAAAATTACATTAGCTGTTAGTAATTTGTATGAAAAGTTTGACATATCGTAAAAAATATATGAAAATTTTTTAATTTTGAGGTACATGAACACAACTTAGGATAAAAAGTGTTACCTTTTGACTGTCCGTAAAAAGCTTTATGTGTAAAGTATTTAAATAGCAGAAATAAAGATACAACTGCTTATGCATAAGGATTTTTTTGTTAAAATATCTGTAAACAGTAGAAATAAAGTTAATTTCAATGCAATTGTGGAATTTTTTATTAATTTAGTTGAATTTGTTCTTTGCAGGAACTTACCATGTTTTTTTTCTTATATTTGACTCACATAATATTTCGAGTGTAACCTTTATGATTTAGCCTTAAGGTGGAAAATTTTCTGCCACCCAATTCAGGCGTTTTAAACTCTTTTAACGGCCACTGCTGCAGTAAAATTAAAGAAAAATATCCAATCTTACCGTATTTAATATTTTTTACTTCTTAAAAAGAATTAATTTCTTAATAATTCATTAAAATTAAAAAAGTTTACTTTTTCATGAATTTTTCCAACATTTATTTTGTAAACAAAAGGTCTAAACAGCTGTTTGGATAAAAATTTTACTAGCAAAAACTTGCAACAAATATTTTTTCTCTCAACTTTTTATACTCTTTTTTCACTCTCTCGTTGCTAGTTTTTCGAGTACTTGAACACTTTCCAGTAACAACTAGTAACAATTAGTAACAACTTTCAGTTATTGAACAGACCTAAAATTTTTTTGTTTATTTAATATCCATATTGGTTGTTTTTACCGTTTTTTTATGGTTGGTGCCACCAATTTTTCAATTTTAGTTAGCCAATATAAGAATGTGATATATAGGTTAGTCAGGCTGCCGTTAATCTTATATGGGCTCTCGCAGATAGGTGCTTCCCTGGCAATTAACAGTCGGACGCGATGGCTCTGTTCCGTATGCCTTCATTGCTGAATCGGTTGTTATGACGTTTCGCACTAGTATTAGAATCAATATCTTCAAAAATTATCTGAGCACCTATAAGGTAGCTATGATAATGTGGCCTTAATATAATGACAAGCGTTCAACACAATTAAAAAATTGGAACCATAAGGACATTTCGGGACATGTCGCAGTGGGGATGGGACACTGGATGATCGGCATATATGCTCGTAGCCTTTCCTACAATGCGTTCTGCCAAAGCTGCCTCGAACAAGGAAATCATATTTTGAATCAACTTCAATGCTTGCGCGCAGTAGGTAGCCACGTAAACTAACCAACAATGTGCGCTGTGTACCTTCACTAATGTTAATATAATTAAACAATGCCGGACTTAAAAAAATAGATAAACAAATAACATATAAAAGAGTATTAAAAAATTAAGTTATTAAGAACAACTGAGAAATATAATCCTATTTAATCGAATATTTTAAGCATTTTATCTATCTATTAAAAAACTGAATTTGTATTAATGAATACAAAATTACTAGCAGGTATCAATCAATCTCATGTGATTAATTAATTTTAAAAAATTGTTTATTGTCAAAAAAAGAAACATCAAAAATGTTTTATTGATTTCATTAAAATCCAGTTATTAAAAGCTTTTTGAAGTTTTTTTTTGTTAATTCTTTCCAATATTCTTAAGGTCAAAATTTGTTGCTTGCTTTTATCATATCATTGTTTATAATAAATATTGAATAATGGTTGAAGTATGTACGTACAATCAATTTCAGAGATTTTGTTGCAATTGTAATAGTACAAGCGCACAATAAAATAAAACTTAATACTAAGTAAAAGACCTAAGCCACAGGATTTTTGATTTTCGTTTTTTTTCGCGACAATCGATTCAATCATTTATGAAAATTTCATTCTTATGAAAGTGCCGATAACAATTTACGATAAAAATAATAACTTTAATTTTTCAAACAATGGGAAGTTACTAATATCATCCCGATCAATCCCGAAACATCGATTGCTGCAACCAACAAAAAAAATAATAATAGAAATTTAAAAGCACTAAAAGCTGTTAGAAGCAATAGCATTGCATATTTAAGAATAAATGCTATCAAAAATGCATTAAAGTTAGCAAAAGAGCATGAAAAAATAGATACGAACACTTATTAGCTTTTGACGATAACTTTAAAATGTAAAAAATATATCGAAAGCAAAATAAGTATTTAAGATTTAACTTCTCTCACTGACGATAGTGCCTCTTGGAAGCACTAACGTAAGCGAAACCCTTAAAATATGTTTTACGATTGTATACATGAACAGTTCACATACATACAGTATGCGTGTATGCGCAAACAGTACATTTTAAAAATAAAGTAAAGTAAATAGTTTTAAAATAACCTATTTGTAAGAGTAAGTTTATGTTAACTTCGTGCTGCCGGTTTGCAACAGTGTTCTTAGCTGAGTGGCTGGTGCGTTGGATTTCAAATCTGAAGGTGCTTAGTTCAATACTTAGTTGAAATTAAAATAACAAACAGTGAGTAAAAAATACAAAATTAATTAATAATTAAAGATAAGAAATAATAATGTGTTTCTAGAACCCAAGCAATCGACTTGAGTGGAAAATTTGTATGGAAACCACTCGAAAAACTTATCATACAAACTGTTCGCTCCATTCGATCGTTTGGGTTCTATAAACAGTACATAAGCCTTGAGAATATGACGTTAGCCCATTTGCGAACACGTCCATCCATCATCCTCGCCAATCCACATCAAATATATTTTCAGTTTTAGTGCTGAAAATTGTGACGATTTTCAGCATTCTGTAGAAACAGAAACTATTGCTTCTAAGCGGCTCATAGGGAACAAAAAATGCCTTATAAAAGAGTAATTGCAGGTGATTCTGTTCTGTTGTCTCCCTTACAAAAATGCTTCCAGCAAGCACTAATTTTTGCTGGGAAGTATCATTAAAATCGATTTATCCGCTCGAGATATATCCTTGGTTAAAATTTTTTACATATTTGCTTATTTTAATTACTCTAAAAATGTAGAAAATTTCGAGCGCATTTAGCATAAAATTTCTGCGAAGTTTCAGGGATGACCAGCAAAGTGAAGCATTTTTCATATATTTAATTTTTTTTGTAATATAATTTTTAATTTAAAAAACACACTTTAGGGCAATTAATAAAATAGTTGCGAAATAATCTTATGGTTTCCTTGTTTTGTTTTCATTTTCCAATAAATTACTATATAAAGGGTGATTTTGTTACTGTTTGGTTTTTAGTATGGAGCTTTTACATTTTTAATCAAGAATTAAAACCAGAAGAAGTGGTATTGTATTTAGTGGAGAATGTCCGCATTGTTATGCCGCATTTTTAGGCTATGCTTGACTCGAATTCGAACAAAATGCATTAGATATCCTAATTTAATTCCATACTCTTATAAAACACTATATTTATAAACATGTATCAAACTCGCTGGATGAAATTTTCATTAGTGCAAAGCAGGGATGGAAAAATCAGTAATGCTGCACGTTTTCTGTGCATTTTTGACTTAGGAAATATATACTTCAATAATTCTACGACGTAGAAAATACTTGTTGTGGTCTGAAACGGTAAAAAGGAATACTGCTTAAATTTCAAGTAAAAAGTCGAAAATGCGTCTTAAAACAGTTTAAAATTTTATTTATTAATTTTGGAGAAAAGTTCCTTCATTTCAATCATAATGACCATAATTACTAAAAATAATAAAAAAAAACTAATTTTAGTGAAAAAAACAGCTTTTTAATTTATATTTCAGGATCAATTGAAAATCATAATTTCCCATGTCTGGTTTAAATACAAACTCTGGAATTATTTTGTCACTTCATGTTCATTTTCTTATTCTCTGGTTACAAAATAACTAAACGAAATCGAATGCAATCTAGTATATTCCGGTAACAATTCATACGAATTTGTTTGCACTTTATCAAGTACGCACTTTTTATTGTTTGATGGCGTTTTAATTCCTTTATTTACTTTTTTCGATCATTGACAGACAGCCATTTGCTTGAATGAATAAAATTTTAATTGAGAAAACTTCATTATTAATTTCTTGTGATTTTAATTCTGGTAAATTGTTTAAGAAGGAACACATTAGAAGGAGGAAAATTACTCAATTAAAAGTATTCAGTAACAATGATGACTAAATGTTACAAAACGTGTTAAGGCCAAGAGAGAAAAACTTTCGATTTCATTTAAAAAAACGAACACACATACTGCTTAAGCCTTTATCGGCTTTTCTGCAGAAACAAACAGGGTTGTGGCAGGAATCGAACCTACGACCTCCCGGTTAATAGTCTAGCACACTATCCACTACACTACGGGTGTACCCAAAAATAAAAATAGAATTTAATAGAAAAATTATAATAATACCGAACTCAAGTAGTGTGTTGGTATTTGTTTGCTTGTTGATAGCCACAATTCACTGTTGTGCTCTTGTTGTTGTTTTTTGTTGGTAATTTTGTTTGTTCGTACAGCACCGACAAATAACCGGTGAACATCGTACTACATGCTGCTGGTGTATACTGGATTTTAGGTGTCGTTCTTTCTGTACTGATTTAGCTGAGTTGTCTAAGGCGTTGATTTACAAACATGATGAGTTTAGTTTAATACCAGGAATTTATTGAGGACAATTTAAGCGACAGTGTCTTACGTGTTGTCTTCAGTAAAATTGTGGAGGACAATATGAGCGACAATGTCTTATGTTTTGTCCTCACTCCAACTAAGTTGAGGATAATATCAGCGACAATGTCTTACATCCAACTTTGTTGAGGGCAATATGAACGACAGTGTCTTATGTGTTTTCTTTACTAAAATTGTGGAGGATAAGATGAGCGGCAGTATCGATGGCTTATATTTTGTCGTCAATCCAGCTTTGTTGAGGACAATATAACCGACAATGTCTTACATTTCGTCCTCAATCCAACGTTCTTGAGTACAATATGAATGACAGCTTCTTACGTTTTGCTTTCAGTAACATTGTGGAGGACAATTGAGCGGCAATGTCTTATATTTTGTCATCAATCCAACTATGTTGCCAATATGAGCGACATCTTCATACATTTTGACGGTATTAAAGTAGTGGAAGACAAGATGACCGACATTGCCTCACATGTTGTGCTCAATCCAACTTCGTTAAGGACAATATGAACGACAACGTCTTGCGCTTAGTCTTCAACCAAACAGATGAATATGTTGGCCTCTTGTTGTCAATGTTGTAGGTTGTGCTGTATCAAGATGGTAAGCACGAAAACTTGTAAACATGCAGCCGCAGTTCGAATCCATGCTAAGCCAAAAAATTAAATTTGTGTGTTAAAAATATCAATTGAAGTCCGTTCTATGATTTAATACGTGACATAGTCGCAATGTAATCATTGACGGCATAATAGGTGACATTTTTCTTATGCAATTATTAACGACAAATAGGCGACATTATCGCTTATTTAATCATCAACGACAAGATAGGCATAATTTTTGCCTTATGTAATTATTGACGACAAAATAGGCGACATTGTCGCTCATTTAATCATTGACGATAAGACAAAGGACATTGTCATTTATATAATCATTGCCAACAAAATAGGCGACAATGTCGCCCACGTATTCACACTAGTATTATGTGAGCGACAATCTGAGCAACATTGTCGCTCATTGAAACGTATAAGATTTTCGCGGCACTTTTTCGAAAACGTCCTTGATGATTAGTTCCGGCTGTCCGACATTTGTCGTTGAGGACTTAACATTGTCGCGCACTCGTCATTGATGTTGTCTTAGAGACGTGGCCAACTGGGCTTAAACTAATAAATGCATGTGTAGTATGTGTGCATGCATAGTATGTGTGCATGTGTTAGAAGCAATTTTAAACACTTATAAATCCAAAAATACTGAAAAATACATTGCACACATCTGTCAGTAAATATGTTTAAAATGGTATAAGTTTTTTTCAAAATCGGGTGTATAATGTGAGCATAAGCTGCTTCACAAAATATAGTGTCGCCTATTAATTAGATAGACAGATAGATAGATAAATAGATACTCGTAGATAGATGGATACATATATAGATAGATAGATTATACTGGAATCTGCATTATTTAAAAATTCTTGAGAATTATATATATATATATATATATATATATATATATATATATATGTATATATATCGCACTTGTTTAACAATACTGTATGAGCTCAAAATTTTCATGTTATTACTTTTTACCGAATATCGACATTATTTGTTCATATCTAGCAACTGTAAAATTTTGTATTGTTCTGACCATTTCTTCACAAAAAAAAAAACGATTTGTGATCTTTTTCGCAAAATAAATTGTTTCAAAGTATGAATTAAAATTTTTTTAAGTATTTTGAGTTGTGAATGTTTTCATCCTTCCAATATTTTAATTTATTAATTTTTCGAAATAATTTTGAAATAATACTCTTTTAGTTGAAAGAATTTTTTTAAAATCGTTGGTAGTAACTCAAAATCTCATCTTTTCTCTGCAGTAGATTAACAAAAGAGAAATAAAATTTGTATATTATAATAGTTTCCGTATTTTCTTAAGAATGTTATCGAATTTTCTGTAAATAAAACCATAAACAGTATTTTGTCTGTAATGAAATTTTTTAAATTTTGAGCTATTACTCAATTGTTGAACAAGTGTGATATGTATATGCATATAAATATGATGATATGCGTTTATTAGTCAGTCTAAAATAATAGTGGAATTTTATTTCAATGAAAATTGCTATAGAATATACAAAAGAATGAAGTATTTGTTTTAAATTGAAAACATTGGCCTAATATTTATAATGCAAACACACTTGACATTCAATGGCCAAAATGCAGGTGATTAAACCGAACAAATACATAAAGTATTAAAATTTTTACCACAGTCTTGACCATGATTTTATTGGGTTTTTTTCTATTAAATATGTATTGAAAATTTATAAATCAAAGGTTATCAGAATATAAATGGTTAAGAAAATGCCAAAATCAGTTTATCTTTATTTGAGCCATAATGTTGATTAGGAAATTAAAAAAATATATGTATGTATAGGTATGAGCTCATATAGTATATTGATAAAAGTTTTATGTCTGGGGAAAACACTTAAACAGAAGTAAATATTATTGTCGTTTGTTGGCTATATTTATTATTTATTATAAGTATCTTCTATTAATTTGCTTAATTTTTGCATTTTATTTATTTTTCTTTTTAAAAACTATCTACACCGGAAGCTAGTAAGCTTCTAAATTAATAAATTCTATGCGGTTTTAGTAAATAATTAAATTATTTTTATATTAATTTTATATTTATTAAAATTTGTTTATTTCAATTGTTCACAAACTTGTACATTATAATCATCTATTGAAGGTCCTTTTGGTTATTTAATTAATAATTGTTTTCAAGTTATTAAATGCAAATGTAAATGTAATACTTGACGGCTTAAAACTTTTTGTTACAAAGATGAAAAAAGACTTTGGATTTGATTGGCTTAAAATTTGTAGCTTGAGGCTCCAAAATATCAATAAAAATATTACAAAAACTAGTAGCTTTTAAGATTTTATGGTACCTTTATACATTAAAGTACAAATTAAGAAATTTAAACGATTTTGTTAAAGCTAATTCTGTTTAATCACTTCAATCGCTTTTAAATTTAATTTTAAATAATTAAGAGCCAAATTCACAATCTGTAGTTAACTAACTAACGGTTTTTCATATAATTATCATTGATTAAACTAGTGTCATTAGGTAACTAAGGAATGTGATATGAGCCTAAGTTATTTTAAGTTGAAGTAATTTATTGCAAGCAGCGGCCAATTTAATATTCCGACAGACAATATAGCATGCTATTTTCATAATATTTGTGGGAATTTTTCTTTGCCTCTTCATGATATAGTATCTTACTTAAGTCCTTATTATAGCTATTTAGTTAGTACGTTTCTTATCCTAGAAAAAATTAATCGTAAAAGTCGCATTTGTTAAAATATTTATGTTTATTCTAGAGTATTCAATCGATTAATCGAAAAAGTTTTGTCTATTATGTGATCGACTAATGAAAAACGCTGATTTCGATTTGTAAATAAGTCAAACAATTTATATAAATTAGTCGATTAATCGTTTTTAATAATAGATTAATCGGCTAAAATATTTCTTCTGTTTTTAATTCATATTTAAAATTTTTAGGCCTCGCAGTGATTCTACAATTAAGATCTTTAAAATTTCCAAACCTCTTAATAAAAATTTTACACCCTACGGGAAAAGTTTTACCAATTGTCTTGAACGTACTTGTCATATGACTGTTGAAAATGGGAATGGTAAAGTAAGGAGTGAGAGAACACAACACTTCACTAGAAAAAAGGTTTTAACAAAATACCCTCAATCATGTGTTATGCATTGCCACCATATCATGAAAGAGATAGCCAAATTAGAAACAATAAGATTTGCTATTCCTTTCATATAATCGTGGTAATGTTGTCGTAAGTTGTGTGGTTCAGATAGCAGTCTATGATGTGTCTGTTAAAACAGCTGGTAGAAATCGTTTATGACCTACCACTTTTTTCACAAAGGTACACGAATGATATTTCGAAGAATTATAAAGCTTTATTTAAAAAATCCCACCTGCCTTTAAAAAATCAGCAAAAGATGATGCAGAAATATTAATATTTAAATGAAAATAAGCTATAACACGTTTTTTTTCTAAATGAAGCAGCCAAACACCAATTTGCAGCACCTCAATCACATGCTTACAAAGCTCGAAACATAAACGAGTAATTTTAAGCATTTGCTAGTTTTTATTCACAAGTTTTTTAATTTAACACTGGAAAATTAGTTTCTACTAGTCGGTATAAAGTACTAGCTTTAACAGAAATTTTTATTCACCTCAAAGCTAGTTTAAAGTTCAAATTTGCTAGTATTAGCCTTAGCTGCCTTTTTATTCACACGCCATATTCATTGGCTTACAAATAACAACTTGAAATTTACAATATTTAGATGTCATTGAACACAGAAAACATAATAAAAATTAAATACCTCAGCTGAGCATTGAACTTGTGCTATTTTAAATTATTGTTGTCATTTTTATGTGTTTTACTCACTGGTCTACTGCACAACTATTTCGGTGCTGACATAAAACTTGTTTTTGCAAACAATCCACTTTGCACTACTACTGTGACAATAAGACAATAAATGGCTTGTTTATTTACTAGTCAGTAATTGATTTAACTACTGTAAAGTAATGCAGACGGTAGTGGTTTGTGTTGAAAAGTAGTTTGTTTGGTAATTGCAACACATTACCAAGTTTTTGTTGGGTAGTTTTTCTTTTTGAAACAAAAAATATTATTAACGACAGTGCCTTTTAAGTGGTTGGGCGTATTCACTTAATTGCTAATAAAATCAAAATTTTTCCATGGTAAAAAGTTTAAGTTTTTGCAGTTTAAAAATTTTTATGAGTTTTTAGAAAAAACAAAATTTTTAATTTTTCATAAAAAAACACTACTTCGCGATATTATTTTTCGAATAACTAAGAAACCCTTGAATTTTTACGTAATTATAGTTCGAAGGTAATTTTATTATAAACCTTTTGGTGCTCTGTTGATTGAAATCGGACATACTGTTCTCCAGCTAAGGTGGAAATATTAGATAAGCCCACAAAAAATGTCTGCAGGTGATAGGAAAAACTGAAGACGCAGTGTTTTTAACACATCAAGCTGATTAGAAAGGCTTTATTCAAAAAGTAAAATAATTTCAAATTTGTAAGTCACTGTAATTAAACAATTAAATTAAGCATAAATTTTTATTAAATTAAAACACCAAACAAAAATCTTTAAAGTAAAATAATTTGTGGGAATATTTTTTCATCTAAGGTAAATTAATTAGTATGTACACATTTAAAGATTTTGTCTTTAAATAATTGTTATGTCAGTGTTTTTAATAGCTTTTAAAATAAATATAACGCTTTTCTAAGTTTAACTGTTTACAATTTTTTGTTAGAATGCAAGCAAGTTAAAAAAAAAGATTGTTGTGTTGAGTTTAAGCAAATATTTTTTTACTCTTTTTATGATAGAACTTAACTAATTTTTTGCAAAGTCATTCTCATAAATTTGAAATTTGGGTCAAGTCTATGTATAAAGCTTAAAAATAACAAAGTAGTTTTTTTATGTTTTGAAATACATATAAAAAACGGAATGTTTGAAAATCATACATACATCGAAAAGGTCAACTCTCACAAAATAAACTTATTGTATTCTTTGTCAAGTTCCAAAATTAATTTTGCACCACATTTAAGAATTACATTTCTAAGAATTAAAATAGACAAACAAGCAAAAGAAAAACAGAACAAAATAAATGTATTTAAGGAGTGCCTTGATGTTGATAATGTCATTCAATTAAAAGCACAAGTGCCCGAAAAGCAAATATATTTTTATATATTCCTTAGTAATTGATATTTATTAATGAAAACAATGAATCATATTTCAACAAAATATTTTAATATGAATAGGCATTTTCGATATCATTTTCCAAAATGCTTCACTAAATTAATTAGTTTCTTTAAGATTAAATATGTTCGCTAATATTTTTAACCCCATAGAACTCGTATGTACTATCAAAATAATCTTATCGTTTCTTGGGATTTTTATTTTATTTTTGTGATCGTTCATAAGTCCTAAAGATGTTATAAAATATATAATTTTTAATTGCAAAAAAGTGTTTGTGACAAGTACGTTTATTTTTAATTTATTACGTTGAACTTTATTTATTAAAATCAATACAGTAATAAAAAAATATATGTGGTCTTTTGTATGTAAACAAATTTGTATTTAACTGTAAACGTCTCTAGATGCACTTTGTTGCTAGTAGACTGTTTATCAGACAACTATTTACAACTTTGCTGGAAAAACTTGTAAAATAAATATGTATGTACATTAGAGTGGTCGTAAAAAATTAATAGTTAGATTTCTGCAAGTCTATATCCGAATTTGATGATTATTTATTAAAAAAAACTACCCTAGGTCAATCAATTGAGTTAAAGCAAATGCTCTTTTTCTGTCTTTTATGTCTCATAACTTAATAATCGAGGGGGTGAAAAGCAAAGGGGTACAAATGCCAAAACTAAAAAAATTTAGTTATATGCAGGAATCAACAGTCAATACCAATATCTATAACTCTACAAAAATTCCGACCTGTACAATGACCCCAAAAGACAGTGTGTATGTAAACCAAAAAGATTATGTATAAAATGCATGGGAACAAAAAGCTTTGAAGCTTAATTACTCAGAATTTTCTTTTTTGCACTTGCATATTTTTGCTTTTAAGCTCCTCAATTATAATATTTACAAAAATATTTCCTCTAAAAAGTTGTTGTCTGTGAAGTTTTCAACAGCATTCGGCTTACCGACTTTTATCTAAATCGCATATTTAATCAAATAAACAGCAAAATATCGATAAAAGCCCCTACATCTACAAATTTCGGTTATCTTTTTCGTTCCCTAGAACTTAAAGTTATTTCTTTAGTTATTTGGACCGCTGAAGATAAAAGTCGTAAGGAAAAAGCTTCACAGACAACAGATTTTTAGAAGAATATTTTTTTGTATATACATACTATTTTTATAAAGTTATGAGGCATAAAAGAAAGCAGAAAAAGAGCAAGCAAAGAAAACTAAGATTTGCTTCTGAGAATCTTAAAATTCCTAAAATGGTTCCAAGAAATCCCAAAAAATTAAATTTTTTTTGGTTTTGCCCCTAAAGTCCACATTTAGTCGAGGCCCAAAAAATGTTTTGACAAATAAATGTGTACACATAAGAGTTTCTGCAATTGATATCTGTTTTTGAATCCAAGTTTGCCGATTTTATAACATATGAGCTAAAATCAAAACTTTTCCTGCTAAATAGGTCAAATTCGAAAGGGTCCAGGGCCAACAAAAATGGCAAATTGGAATAAAATTTTTTTAATTATGTCTGTGAAGATACCTATATAAGTATACGCTCCGGAAGAAAATAAATTTTTATTGTAAAAGAATGATTGATGATATTGCATGTAGAGCAAAAATAGTAAGAAATTCAAAATGTTTTAAATTTTAAAATAAGAATTGTATATTTGGCAACACAGAACAAATATTTCCATCAAGTTTTTGAAGTTTTAATTTGAAATTTTGTTGTTTAACTAAGAAAGAAGCAATTGTGAAGATCAATTACTATATGGACTAGATATTTTGAAAATACTGGACCAAGGTTTTGAAAAATTTAGAAATTAATTAATTTATGAGTTTTAGTCGAACTGTATAGGTTTATATTCAAAGAAATTTAATTATTTTGGCTTGAGTTCGGTTTTAATTTAATTTTTCAATTAATTATATTTTTATTTAGAGAGAAATGAGAAGCATGTAGACAAGAAAATGTTTAATGCACGGAGGGTTGAACTGACGTTTCGATAGCTTCCGCTAATCTCTTCAGAGTTCTTGCCCGCGTAGATCACTCGACCAGTCCAACGCTCCGTGCAGTCAAAATTGTCTTTGTCTACATGCTTCACATTGATCTCTAAATGAAAATATAATTTAATTGAAAAATTAAACTAAATTGAAAAAATTTTAATATTCAAATGAGTATATCTCAATAACTATTAAAGATAAGTGCTTCATCAAACATGATTTTCTTAGAACTTTATATGCATAGAAAAAATTATCATCAAAACATTTTCAAACAAAAGTTTGTATAAAAATAAATTTCATTTTCAGTAAATGTTCTTTACTGAATCAATAAATTTTTTGCTTGACTTTTATTTAGGACGCAAACACCAAAAACAACAAGAAAAACTGTGTCGTAAAAAACAAACCCCATGACGACATACACAGAAATAACAACAACAATGATAGTTTGTTAATGTCGTTGCGTTAACTCTCATTCATATTTTTAGTGTCTTTAGATAAACATTCAGATTTTGACACCTTTAACAAAGAGAAATTTCATAGATGCTTAACGAATCATGATGATGACCCTGACAAAAAGTTTGTTTGATATATTACAAGAAATTTTTGTTTGATTAAGTAAACTATTTTGTTTAAGATTTGTTAGTATTTTTAGACTAATTGTATTATAGCTTGAGACAAAAATATTGTTTGAAATTTTGCAGAAAATCCAGTAAATCTTTTTGTTTGATTTAGTAAATTGTTTTGTTAACAATTTGTAAATATTTTTAGACAAATTGGTGTATAGATTTAAACAATTTGTTCACTGAAAGAACGCGTTTTTTCAATGAAATTGTTGAGATATTTTTGTCTATATATACAAATTTGTTTGTAGATCCGTTCTTAGACAAAATATTAACTATTGCATTAAATTCCTTTATAGAAAATGAAATTTAGTTTTTTCTGTGTGAGCTGTAAGCGCACACACAAATTTTGGAATCGGGCGAGGAATTTATCAAGACCGAAGTGCCCCAACCTGGAACATCATACCTCAGCGCCTGAGCAATATGGGAAGCTCATCTTCTTATGTTAGATAGCTATACTTTTTTGGCTATATCCAAATGAAGTTTTACACTGATCGAATTACCCGTATAGAAATGGCCCACTGTGAGTAGGTTGATTCGTTCGAGGAAAAAATTTCAAGCATATGCAAAAAATTTCAAGCATATGCAATATAACCATTATCAATTATTTTCTATCAAATGTAATGTGTATACCACCAATACCACCTGAAAAATTAGTACTTAAGGTCTATCTTACATACAACCGTTATGAATCAGTGCCGTGTCAGTTCAGTATTAGTATCATTGAAAAAGAAAATATCATTGCATTAGTTTCAAATAAGGGTGTGTTTACACACGTCCGGCACATTGCTGGTTTTTACCATCGGTACTGCTTCAGTGTCCGTTCTGTGATTTTCAAATAAGTCATTAAGGATATTTTTGTGGCTTTCACCGATGAGCTGAACTTATTTTATTGCACGTTGTGTTTGATATAGAGGAAAAATTAATCGATCACCGGACATCATACGGAAGTGCGTGGATTGGTATTAATAATCGATGCTGGTTTGCACTGATACTAAACTGTTACGGCACTGATGTATGTAAATATACCTTAATGCGGCAGCTGAGTCAACCTAAGAAAATCTCATGTTGCTATGATCCGCCGTTGATGCTGACGTTATCGTAGGAACTGAGATATCCTCCGAAAACGTCTTGTTGTTGCATTTTTAAATGGCGGAATTTTGAAGGAACAAGCATTAAAAGCATACAAAATAATCGCTTTTTAAGTCGACTAAAAATATTGTGCTAGCTCTCACCTAACGTGACTTCACTGTAAATATAGGGCAGCTTACAAACACTTTGCAAGCAATTAGCAGGGGCATCGTTCGCTCTCTCTTGCCAACAATATTGGCTAAATTGATAAAACAAATTTTGCTATTGATATCTCAAGTGGTTTTTTAACTGGGATTTTTTACGAGTTGTCTGATTTTGCCTTTATTCTGTTATTTGTTTAAATAAAATCAAAGTCACACAATTTACAATTGGTCAGTAAAGAAAGAATAAATGTGTGTCTTACACATACACACGTGCATATAGTACAAATATTTTTTAACAACTATGAAATATTGTTAGAACAATTTTTACTTTTTTTGAAAAACTCAAAAAAATTGAGTATGTATTAAAATTTTTTGAGATAATTTATAGTATAGTGGTTATATATTGGTCATATCATTGTAAATCATTCCTTTTTTGTCATTTCATTTTCAGCGTTTTGTTGTTGCCTTCACTTTATTACTTTAGAGCTGTTTCATTGATTAGGGCCGTTTAAGTGAAATAAATTTGTTTAAAATTCGCATATTGTCGCAACTTGTTGGCACTTTGAATTTGGCCAGCTATAAGCGTGGCATACGGTAGTGAGAGTTTAAAAATCGTTAAGTTTAGAAAAAAAATTAAAAATGAAATATTAGATACCAACACAGTATTATATACGCATTTACCTGTATTTTAAAGAAATTAACATTTTTGGTATTGTTTAAATTTAAATGAGCAAAAAAATTTAATAATAGCGCAGAAAAAAACTAAAAGAAACTGAAGTTGAACAAAACATTACAGATTGGTGTGTTTAAATTTTTAAACAAGTAAGATTTACAGAAACAAAAAATTAAAGAAAAAAAAATATTGTCATTAAAATTCATAAATAAATTTTGTGAAGTTTATATAAAATATAGCTGAAAGTATTACAAAACTACCTAAGGAATCTGAGCAACTGCAAGTCTGAAATTGTGAAACAAATCTTTCAAATTTATAATAGCGTTTACAAGCTTCTTAGTACATTACGGAAAAAAAATAGTACTAGGATATCATCTATTAACTTCCCAGTACAAAATTGAGCTTAAATATAAGCATGTTTGGTAAAGGATCGAGCGAAGCAATACTTCCGCTCATAAGCCTGCTGGAAAAACTATTTTCAATACTTCAACTATTCTGTATTACATCTATAGGCATGATAAGTTACTGGTTTTTTTCAAGTTCAATTTTTATAAAAAATTAAGGAAAAATCTTATAAAAGCAAAAAAAACCTGAATGAATGTTAATTAAATTTTTCTAAAAGGTTATCTTAGACGAACTCCATAAATTGCACTGTGCACCACAAAAAACACCCAGATATTCTAACGACCGATTCTGGTAGAATGCATCAAAAAATATATACATGTATTGACGGAAGTAATAAGCCATTGACGGTTGCCGTTTTTTTCCTTTCTTAAATAAATTAAGTAAAGTGCGACTTTGAATCGCACACGAAGGGTTCCGTATGAATACACATCGCGACATTAGTATTGTTTTGGCCCACTGACCACTTAAAAAAATAGAGTTAAGTATGGGGTATATATATTTTGAATACCCTCTGTCAAAATCCAAAAACTGTTTCGCGAAATTGTTCCTGGTTTCTGAGATATCAAGCATTCATTGTGCTCGATATCATCCTTTTTGATAAATTTTTTGTAAAAACTTTTTTTTTTTTTTAAATAAAAAAATTAAAATCAGAAATCAAGTAAAATACCAAGTTTCATCAATATTAACTTTTTATTCCATGTAAATATCTTTTCTAATAACATTTATACGCTTATTTTCAATAAAAAGTAGAAAATTTCATCTCAATAACAAGTTACTCAATACACAGCAGTTAGTATACACATGGAGCAACAAAAGATACTTTTTACAAATAAAATAAAAAAGTGGCTGCTGGAGCACATAACAATATATATTTTACTTTCAGTAAAAATATGTTACTTTTTAATCGGATTGATGAAATTTACAAAAAATGTCCATTTTTCTTCCAAACATATGCCGAAAGCAGTGGTGAGATTACAAAAAAATTCTATCGGATATATTTTGAGAAAACTTTATGTAAATCTTCTTTGTTGTTTTTCTACATTCTGACTTTTTGGCATATGGGCCAAAACAATACTAAGGTCGCGACGTGTGTATATCCCTTTTTTTGGTTTTGCCCCTTTTTTTATTTTGACTGTTTTTCGTTGTGCCTTTTTGTTTAATTTTATTTTTTAAGTTTTTTCGTTGTTTTTGGCGATTTTTTTTGTTTTGCCGCTTTTTTCATTTTCGTGATTTTTTTGTTTTTTCCGGCGATTTTTCGTTTATAGCAATTTTTTTGTTTTTTGCCGATATTTTTAGTTTTGGCGATTTTTTGGTTTGGCGTTTTTTAATGTTTCTTTCACTTTTTGACGATATTTTTAGTTCTAGCGATTTATTTTAGTTGTGGCGATTTTTTTCAGTTTTGGCGCTTTTTCGGCTTCAGGGATTTTTTTCGGTTCTTGGTAATTTTTTAGTTTTATCATTTTTTGGTTCTGATAATTTTTCGTTCTTGCGATTTTTTGTGATATTTTTAGTTTTTGCGACTTTTTTTATTTTGACACTTTTTTTCGTTTTGGCGATTCGATTTTGGCGCTTTTTTCATTTTGGTGATTTTTCCATTTTTTGCGATTTTTTTCTTTCATTTTTTATGATATATTTAGTTTTATCGATTTTTTTATGTTGTACAGCCTTTTTCGTTTTGACGACTTTTTTCGGTTTGTTGGGGTTTTTTTTTAGTTTTTTGGCGATCATTTTAGTTTTGATTTTTTGCGTTTTGGGGTTTTTTTAATTTTGGTGGATTTTTCCTTTAAGCGCTTTATTCATTTTGGCGATTTTTCGATTTGACATTTTTTAATTTTGGAATTATTTAGTTTTAACGCTTTTTAAAATTTCAAGAGTTTGCCTCTTACGATTTCCAAGATACAGCAAATTGTCTAATTTACATAGTCAAAATTACATTAACTGATAGAACACCCTTTAATTTTTATAGTTTTTAGTATCAGTGTTATATGGTGTAGTCTATTCTACAGACTACACCAATTAACACTTACTTTGAAATTTTAAAGTGTCTATACATAAAGTGTCTGTATATTACGTTAGTATTTCAACATGTTTCGTTGCGCGCTTTAGATCACCCTTTAATTTTTAGCTGTCATATATTTGTTTTTGTAGCGGCCCAAGTTTTACATATTCTGTGAAAAGTTCAGGTCCGTAGCTCTCACGGTTCCGGAGAAACCAGCCTGTGACAAACAGGCGGACGTACAAACAGACCGACGGATAGCGTAGCGAAAACATTAGTGTTGCTTTACACTTTTGGTGTACGGAACCCTAGAAAGGGACAAAAGATTTCCCTTCTGTCTGTCAAAGTCTTAGCGAATGCTCCGAAGATCGGCTATGTGTATCGCACTTCACGAGATTTTAATTAACAATCTTTTGTATGAAAAATTATTAAAACCATCATATCTCAAACTTTCGTTTATTCTCGTGAGAAGTCTTTTTTAAGCTTTTGGCAAGTTTTTCATCTTGTAACTTTACTTTCTTTCAGTTAAAACCGAATCACGTACATATTTATTAAGTTCAGCGACTTTTAATATTACAAACTCTGTCTGGCAAAAATTCTACAAACAGATGACGCATTGTTATCAACGAAATGTGAAATAAAAACAAAATACTTTAAGTACTCGTAAAATAAAATTTTAAAAAGCAAACTTGAAATAATTATTAAAACACACGTGTTTTTCACTCTGTACTTAAATATTGAAGTAAGAGCGCAAAAACTCTCAACGAGTTGAATTTTAAATAAATAATATTGTTAAGAAGAAAGGGGTATGTCTGTCTTTAATAAAAATAAATAAACAATTTCAAAATGGAAAATTTTGAAAAACAAATAATTACTTAAGTGACTTTAAATTGAAGCAGATAGAAAATATTGAAAATTATTTTTAAAGAATATAAACTTGTCATTAAAAAACAATGTAGATACTATGCGTAGTTATTGTGGCATTAAATCAATCTTTTAAATGATATATTTACTAAATAAATAAGAAAAAAGAGTAAGAAAATATATGATAATATAGAAAGTCAAACAAATAATATAAAACACTTGCGAATAGTCTGTGCATTTACGTATTAGCCATACCAAAACAACTTATATATAATTTTTTTTTTGTTCTCTTAAGCTTTTTCTATCAATATGAAGGCCAATCAGGAAGTTAAATATTTTGTTGCTCATGTGTCCACAGTTTTAGACATTATACTCAAAGGAAAACTTTCATATAATAATTGTTTACGTTTTACCAACCAACGCACAGTGGGGCAGAATCTAAATATTTTAGAAATAAATCAGACATTTCAAAACGCATACTCCCATCAATATAAAATTTAATTTCTTGGTATTTAGTACTTAAATTCCTATACAGCTGCAGAATTTCATCAGAATATCAATAATTAACGATGTTATAGAATTAATATGCACAAAACACGATTTTTGCCATTGTTTTATAAAAAGTCTTTCATCAATTTTTAAATTGCAAAAATCTGAATACACTGCTGAAATCAACACATAATTTTGTATATTTTGATAAGTGACATGTGTACCTTTCACTTTTAAAACGTCTAAAATTAATGGACTTATAAGTAAAAACTCGTACTGAAATAGCTTTACTTGGTTAGTTACAACCAATTTACTCCTCCATACGTATACTTAATATTATTAATTATACGTAATTTTTTATATACTTTTTGAAAAAAACATTGCACAGTGGGGACTTTTTTTAGAGAAGTAACACAATCAGGCAATGAATGCCTGCCAGTTAAATAATTAATGTGTTACCTTCCTTGTGAAAGGTATAGTGTAGACAGAAAAGGTGGTGAAGTGGGTGGGTGAGAGATAGAAAGCTTTATTAATTTACAACTCTACTATTGCGCGTTTTTTTTTTGTAGAGCAGAGTTGCAGCCCTCTGGTGTCAAGTAGAGACATTAATTTGTTTTAAGCCGTGTAGCCATTTATTAGTTCTTTTACTTCGCCGACGGAAGGTCCTGTGAAGTGCAGTAACACACCAATGCACATCAGAAAAATTCATGATGTTGTTGGATTGCCTGAAACTAGTCTTGAGCTCATGACCTCAGGGTTTTTAGTCAAACGCGCTAACCATTCAGCCAGCAGCACCCTCAAAATAAATGGTAATTAATCTGGAACTTCTAAACTGTTGATTGGATTTGTCTGAAGCTTCAAACATCTTTAGAAGAAGAGTCAGGCTTTTTAACGCGTATCTCTGTGACCTTTTGGCTAAAGCACGAGAGAAGTTACAGTGGTTGACTACATAGGACTCAAAAAAATTCTGAGGCTTGTAATTTTTTGTAAATGTTATCCGATTTAAAAAATGTAAAAAAGATGCTAAATCTAGCATCGAAAGAGCTAAACTGGCAACGCTGATAACAACACATTACTAAGTTTTTGTGGGGTATAAGTGCTAGCCAAAAATGATTTTTTTACAATCCTATAACAGCTATGAGGCCAAAAAAATTTGTAACCGGGAAATAAACAAAAATATTACAATGCCCAAAGTGCCCTACTTTGGAACTTCACACAGATCTGCTCCTAAGCAATGTGGGAAGTTCAGCTTCTTAGGTTAAATAGGAATACTCCTCTGCTATGTTAAATGAAAAAAAGTCCTTAATCACAGACATATTTCTAATTCTTAGTAATTAAAAAAACCATAAAAATGTGTTTTCCTTAGAACTTTTAAAACACATATATAATTCCTAAAAGCAATAAATATTTAAAAATATTGTTTATCAGTTGTTTATTGACTATATTTCAATTTGCTTACATCTACTTCTAAGCAATTAATCACACAAAAGGTGAGTGAGAAATGAAACAAAAAGCGTAAATAAATAATATTGTTAAACAAATAAAAGCTACTTTGTTTATATTATTTTTCACATCAGTATGTATACAAAAAGTTATAATAACAGAATATGTGGAAACAATTGATGGGCATAACTGCTAAACAGGCTTTAGAATTAAACATAGTGCTGAAAAAAAAAACAATATATACATCTATATACATATTTACATGCACTCATGCATGTGTATATAATATAAATTTCCCATAAAACCCACCGTATTCGGTTTAATTAATGTTTAATTGTTTTAACGAAAAAAAATATGTAATTGTTAACACAGTTTTACATCTGAAATAATTTGTTGGCAACTTTTCTCAAACACATGTGATTAATACAAAAAACTAAAATAAGATTAAATAAGTTTTTCACATTTAAATAGTTAGATCAACTATAAAGATATAGATTCTAATAATTTCTATAAATTGCTATTAAAAACGCGAACAAGGTGTTAGTCAAATTAATGACATCGAAGACAACCATTATTTTATTTAGCAAATCAACTGGATTTTCCACTCGTTTGAAAATTTAATTCGTTAATAACACAAAATAGCACGTGTTATTTAAAAAATGCATATACTCGTGTAGTGAATAAATTTAATTGACTATTGTTGTTCGATAGAAATGTATTATGATTATCACAATTAATGCGAATTTTTATAATTAAAAAAAGTTTAAATAACATATTCAAAAATATTTTTCACTTTAAAATTGTTTGAAAGGGAAACTGTGTTTTCAAAATTTTATTGCTTTACACTTCTATTATTTATTATGAAATAGATTTATTCGATTAGCTGATTCAATTTTTACTACCTTCACTACAAAAGCTCGAAAAAAATGTACAAATAATAACAAATTTGAGAGAAAAATAAATAGTAAAATTAAATTATTTATATTATAAAAAAGATACAGTCAAAAATATTTATTATATACAGTGAATTTCGGACATAACAAAAACTTCCAAGCTAGAGAATTTTTATTTGAAAGAAAATATCAAGAATTCTTTGAAGCTAGACGAAAAATTCTTAAGTCCTTGACTTACCATTTTTTTGCCTAAGGTCAAAGAATTGTATTATAATTTCATAGCAAAAGGTGAACACACAAATCATTAGTAACTGAACTCAAAGGAGTTCTCTTTATTCAATTCATCAATGTGATTAAAAGTCTGTCTGAAACAAATGTTGCTGCCAACATCAGTTTTAGAATATTAAATTCAGTACTTGTACTGCTTGATATGCAATAAAAAAGCTATGCTTTTTGAATAACTTTCAGCTTTCGGAAATGGGAACAAGACCTTCACTGGTTGTGGTGATATACACCATAGTCTTAGGTGAAAATCGAGCCTACAACCTCCACGCTTATAGGCTCTATCCACTAGCATGATTTTTAATAAATAAAAAACAAATAAATTTTATTTGAAAAAAATATATGTATATATAATTAACGTTTCAGTTAAAAAGCTTTATTTTCTGTGACTCTATTATTTTGCTTAATTGCCATATTTCAATTTTAAGTGTTTTTTACTACTTTTGGAATAAGCTGTTAAAAATATTTTAAATTAATTTATTTTGCATCTTTTAGTGTAAGAAAATATATAATTTGTAGATTAGACTATTGCTAATGTTTACAAATGCAAGAGAGAAAAAGTTGCAATGCCAAAGAAGTTCATTTTATTTACTCAAATAAATTTTGTTATAAGAACTAACTTCATATCTTTTAACTTGATTATACATTCAAACATTTTGCGTTACGCTTCATATATTTTAGCAAAATACTTATAGACCTCTTTAAAGGTTTTGTATTAAGTGGAGCTTAAAATTCATAACAATTCATTGAAATTTTTCATTTAAAGACATTGACGTAGAAGCACTATTCTTGGGTGTGCGATGCCCACCTCAAAATCGCCCGCCAGAAATTCAAAATAATAGAATAGTTTTGATAAAATCTGTGGGGTTTTATCATAACATTTTAAGTCTAAAAATAGCATTTGGAGATATTAACGATTTAATGTAAAATCTGTAATGTTTTTGCTCTACAATTTTAAAAAATAAACCATGATAACTTTTTCGAAAATTGGAGTATTTGAAAGCGGATTGGACCAAAATGAAGATTGTAAGATGACGAACCAGAATATGACCTTAACTCGATTTTGACTTAAGTCGACTTAAGATGTTATGATAAAATGACACAGGTATGTATAAAGGTCGTATTGCAAATGGATTTTGGTATTCCTTCGCAGGTGGTCTTGAGAACCCAGGTGATGATTTTAAGTTTCACTGTTGGAAAACTGGCAAAACCATTTTGTTGTGCAGTTGGGATACCCTGGTGGATATGCACTTCACTTATTTATTTCTTAAGTTAAATAGAGAAATTATCGACTTATTTGAGCTCTTTATGTTTATTACCTTAGGCTCCTCATCTGTTTTTTTTTTTCTTATCCTGAATTCCACATGTGAAAATTTCCTTATAATATTTTTTGTTCACATGGATTTTAATTTCGTATCATGAATTCCATGTGAATGAAATAATATACCAGTGGCTCGTTCCTGTATCTAATGTAAAGAGTTTCTCGCATAGAAAAATTTATTAGCCCAATTCACAATCTTGTGCAAATGGTCTTGCATCGTAGCATTTGCAAATTGGTATAGAATATTGATACTCACCACTTAACAATTGTGAGTGGTGAGTATCAATATACTATATCATTTTGCAAATGCATCGATGCAAGACCATTTACACAAGATTGTGAATTGGGCTATTATCATTCTATGAAAAACAGGATGAGTGAGAAAAAAATTAATACCTTGGTATTATTATTATTTAGCAGGGTGATTCATATAATAATTCAACTAATATTCTATGGATCGTCCTACAAAAAATCGGATGACAAGTATAATTATTAATTTTTTCTCGATGTGAGAACTTCTTACAAGTTACAGAAATTATACACTCGTTTTAGAAACATCTGTGTGAAGTTTTTTGAAAGCAAACAAATTCAAAAACAAATTTTTTCAGAGTTTAAAAATGTAAACATTCGGAAAATTTCACAACACATTTTATTCATGATACGAACTGTTCACATGTTCGGAAATTTTCATGTGAAATTTTACTCATGATAAGGCTGTATATATTTTCCATTTGTTTTTCTTGCGGTACTATTTCATTTTATTTATTTAACTTGTTTATGAAATTTTATTCCTTAAAAACATTTTACAATGCAACTTAATAGTGCTCGTTAATATAACGATGTTCGACCCTTACAAAAGTTAGGAATTAGTCTTTGTGTTTTTAATTATTATATGCTTTCAAAAATCCTTTCTCAATAAAAATAAGTTAATCTTAAAATTAAATCGAACGAACTTAAGCCTAAATAATAAAAAGTTTCTTTGAACTAAAATCCATATAGTTCGAATAAACACATAATTACAATTATTAGCACCAGAGGCACGTAGCATTAAATGTGTTTGATAGTTTCCGAGTAATATAATGGAAAAACAAACACATGTGGAGAAGCATCACCACGAATCTCAAACTAAGGGTGAAAGGAAAGGGCACAAGTAGTAGTTGTCTAGACGAGAACGAAATAATAGTGAATTTCCAAATACCACCAATAAGCTTAAGTTACAATAAGAAAAGGCTTAATGCTAACTTTTTTTAATGTTTGATATTTATCTGCTTTGGAAGACGTAGTGGCCTAGAGTGTAAAATGGACCCTGGTTATTCACGAAAATTTCATGGCTGCCCTGTGGCTGAGTGGTAGCAATGCTAGACTTTCAGTACAGAGGTCGTGGGTTCGATTCCCACCATAGGCCCTGGGTGTTTCGCGCAGACAAGCTTATCGCATCGCGGGTTGTGTTTGAAAAAATGATGTTAAGTTCGACAGTTACAAACAAAAGTCGTTGCATTTTCAATTATTACATGCTTTGAAAATTTCTTCTCAATAAAAATAATTTAATTGTAAAATTAAATTGCACGAACTTCAGCCTGAATAATAAAGGTTTTCTTTGGAATAATAATAAATTTGATTTGTGCAGTTTTGCAATAGCAAAGAAACAGTAGCCAATTCACAATCTTGTGCAAACAGTATTGCATCGTAGCATTTGCAAAATGGTATAGTATATTGATACTCACCACTAACAGTTGTTAAGTGGTGAGTATCAATTTACTATACCATTTTGCAAATGCTACGATGCAAGACCATTTGCACAAGATTGTAAATTGGGCTAGTATATTTTTAGTATTAGTTTTTAAAACCTTAAAACATAAGCTTTCATTAGAGATTTTATTTACTCAAATCGCATTATCGACTGTAAAGTTATATAAATTTAAGAATGAGATATTTCATTAACTTTTTTTAAAAAAAAGCTAATTTCGACACACCATAATCCGAAAACAGCAGCGAATTTTAAAAAATTAAAAACGACATATGGGCACATATACGTAAAATATTCGTCTATAAAGTTTTATTGATATCCATGGTGCTGCATGCTATTGCTGATTCGAAATTGTTTGGAATTACCCGGTTATAAAAGCAATACCTATTTATCAGTAGATTATGGCAGTATAGCATAAATAGTTATAGCTATACTGCCATAATTGCTATTATTATCTATTACTTTTTTTTTATTTGAATCTATATTTTCATATTAAAGTTTCTATTATTACCAATTATATGTTTAATCATTTTTGTTTATAATCATTAAATCTGATAACAATAAAAATAAATAAAAACGATAATAATGACAATATGAGATATAAAAATAAAAAAATTGTAAACATGAACTTGAACTATTATAACTAAATGTTATTAACAAGTCAACGGCTTTTCAGTTGAACGCTTTTCACCATGATTTTGGCAAGATACAATTTTCATAATAAATTATTAATGATAAATATACTGAAACAAATGACAATAACAACAAAACCTATATGTATATGCATGCAATTTGTTAAAATTTCAAACAAAACAAAATATATGAATAAAAAATATTTAATAACTACAAAAAATATACCGCCAATTAGGGGTCTTCGATTGAAAAAACAACAAAATAAAAAAAAATTATGAAAATAATATCAATCAAAATTATTGTGACGTTTTCAATTATTTCGTGGAAAGAAAAAACTAAACATATTTTTTAATAAAACTCCATCATACTACTGGTACATTATTGGTGATCATTCATTGTTCAGGAAGTTTTTTTTTTTATTTTCTTACTCGAAAAAATTACAATTTTTTTAATAATTATTTTTAAATATTGACGAATGTTTTTTTATTAATTATATTTTCTTCTTTTTCATTATAGAATAAAACCAATTTATTGTAAATAAAACAAAAATAAGCAACGGAAAAATACAAATAACAAAATGACTGGATTTACGAATGGTGGCTTTGAAAATGATGAACCTGTTAAGGTACGTTCCATATGATTTTTTTTTTAATTTTTCAATTAGTTTATTTAATGAAAGGCATTAAAAGCTAAAAATAATTTTTAATACCCAGCAAAAACTGAGATGGCAAAGTATCCAGCAAAAACTTGGTAATATGTTGCAATTACCCAACAACATACTTTTCAACACAAATTACCTTCCGTCTGCATTACTTTGCAGTAGTTAAATCATTTACTTACCAGTAAATAATCAAGCAATTTATTCTGTTATTGGTAATTGCAACATACTATGTACCACTTTTTTGCTGGGTAGTCAAAATGAAATCTTTTCAAACATGATGGCTGCACAATTTTTAAAAACACAGTAAATGATAAAATTTTCGAAATCAACTGTTTTGTATTTTTAGGTTCTGTAGAGTCTTGTTCACATGATGCCATATAAATTTAATGAAAATTCAATGTTTTCATACAATATTTGCCTAATTCCTTGTGAAATTTCCATATAGCGCTTCTAAAATTTTGGTTTTGTTTCCTGAACAATCTAGTTTTTTGCTGTTAGTACTGCAGGCACACAAATCTAGTCCGCACGGTAGTGCGCCAGGCCACACAGTGTGAATATTACACGAAACCATTTAAGCTGTTTGTACCCCCCTCACAACTTCACTTCACTTAATTATAAAATATTGGAACTTGAAACAAAAAGTTTTTCTACACAGGCAACCTCATAGGTGAAGTTTGAAAGATCTACCATAAAAGCTTCCCGAGATATGAAGGTGTAAAAAGTGAATATTTTAAAACATATTTTTTACCTTTTCTAATATGTGAAATAATTACAAGAAAAATGTTTCCAATCGAGCAGTTTGCCTAGAAAGGAGATGGTATAATACCTATCAAGAACTTGGTCCTTTTACGCCCTAAATTTGTGGATGGGAACTTGAACTTATTTTCATATTTATGTTTTTGGACGGATTAATAAATATTTTTGAAATATTGATTCCTGAAAATATCTCCAATAAAATTTATAAAGATTTCTCTTAAAATAAATTTAAAAAAATTATGATAATTACAGTTTCTGTACAAATAATTCCCAAAACTTTGTTCTCCATTTCTATATTCTTTCCCATATAAAGCAAAAAAGTTTCAAATGGAATTATTATACAGAAAGAAAAATACTAGCCAAAAAATTACAATCAAAAACTTTATCAAATTATACGTAATTGAATCAACTAATTTCGTAATTGAATCAATTGAAATGAATTATTCATGTGACAAAAACAATTTTTCTAAAAATAGGCTTTTCCACAGGAATGTCAACTTTTTGTCCCTCATCTTGCCGTTGACCTCGTATAAATGAAAACGCTATAAGCGACAATATCTCCACATTATTGCTAACTACACTCAAAGAAATGATATGGCTGTGACATGGTTGCGTCAACAATGTCATGTTTCTCGATATAGCTTATGGTTGTAGCAAATAAGTTATTATTGTCTTAAACAATTGCGAAACTTAATTAGTTTACGATAAAAAACTCAGTTTCCATTTAATCACGATTGTATTAGTACTCATATTAATAGCAACATGGCTGAATTTAACAATATTATTATTAAAAAAAATTCGAATTACATTCATGGTATATTTAAAAAGAGTATGGTTCTATAACAAAAAAATATGGTTCTTGTCCATACTATTTTAAGTTACAAAAGAGACATGGCTCTCTGCTTCCAAAAAAATTTTTTGGTTCTATGCCTTTTTGTCAGCTTTTTTATTTGAGAGCTAGCTAACACCACTCCACTTGCTTAGTTATACTTCCCCTTCCTTGAGTTACTTTACTGGTCTGCGATTTCAAATATTTCTTTTTTTTTTTGTATTTTTATTTTTGACATTCAATTTATAATGACTCGTGTCGAAATTAATGTATTCTGTGTATTTATTCTCTTTTCTTATACCACATCTTTTTTATGTTTTTACTTCATAATCATAAAACAAAGTCCAGCTTAAACCAAATCACGTGAATATTGAGTGTATAAAATTGGCTTTAAATTTTTTTATACTTTTAACGATTACTTGAGCCAATAATACAAAGTATACTGCAACCACTTGTTATTTTAGCTTTTATATCTTTTAAAGAAAGTAGAAATTAATGATTGTCATAAAATATGCATCGAAAATAAAATTAAAAGTTGGTGTGGTATGGTGGTTTAAAAAAAATGTGCATAAAATAAGAGATGTATGCAGATATGTAAATATGTATGTCCATACAATATTCATATGTAAGATTTGTAATGAAGGGACAATTATAATGTAAAATTTGAACCCAGTTACTGGTCGAAAGCTTGTACAATAAAAAAGAAACAATTAGAAGTAACTTAAGAAACATATTTGTGTTTATTATTTAATGATCGATAAAATCAATAAAAATTTTGTGTTACTGAATATTGCCAACTATATTTCTCAGTTTTGTAAAGCTTCTGTATATCTATATATTTCGAAACATTTTGTTTCTTCTTCAGGATCTAATTTTAAAGAAGCTATACAAAACTAACAAATATATTTGTGTTTGTTCTTAGAAAATGACCACTTTTTAAGAACGTTTTTTGAGGTTTCTTCTTCATATATTTTTTCACGAAATATACCACATACCTAAAAAGTAGCTCTCTAAAAAAGATATTCCCGAAAAAAATTCTTATAAAAATGTTCCTTAAAATATATTTAAGAGCTTTTCAAATTAAGATACGGTTGACCTTGCAGGCCATCCCTGGAACTTTCCTCTAACTTCAAGCTCAAAGCTCTGGAAAATCCATAGATTTGGAGTAATTACAAAAAAAATTTCGATCAATCAACCAACTTAGATAAAATTTGCGGGATTCGATGCAGTTCTTAAGTCCAAAAAAAGTAGCCGAATCATAAAATCAATTTGACAAAAAACTTTAGAGTAATTAAAACAGATACTTTTTTCGAAATTTTTCTACAACGATATCTTTCGAATCATTTAACCGAATTCGCGGCATCGAAACAGTTCTTTAAGTTCGAAAACAAGACAAGAGCTTTTGGAGTTTTTAAAATAAAGGGATTTTTTGAAATTTTTCGTCAACAATATCTTTCGAACGAATTTATCGATTTTAATTAAATTTACAGAAATCGACGTTGTTTAGTAATTTAAAATTTATTTGAAAAAAAAATTTTTTTGCGAAAAGTTTTTTTTTTCGATAATTTGTTAAATCTGTCGAATCTATTCATTTAAAAAAAATTGTTAATATAGCATAAAAACAAAAACTACACTCCAAAACACTTTTGTTGAAAATTAGGTCGATAATAGTCGGCAACACTTTACAGATTATTATCGACCTAAAATTACACACGCATTATTTTTAACAAAATGTTTTTACTAAAAAAACGATTGGCTGCGTGCAGGTTTGAACCGCGACCTCTTGACTGATAGTCTGACGTATCTATTATTCAGCCATAGCCGTATTATACTTTATGTTGAATTTTTTCTACTTGGACTAAATATGTTTAATTTGAAAGGTTGTTTCTTTAATAAAATAACAACAAAATCGATATAATTTTAGACAAGAAAAATTTTTCAACACAAATTTAGACAAAATATGATCGTAAATTTAAAGTAATGTTTTAGAGTGTATGTTACCACAGTTTAAAGGTAATTTTGTAATGCATCTTTTCGTGTTTTTTGCTCGAAATCTGGCATACCGTTCTTGAGTTAGCGTTAGGAAAAAACTGAGGACACAGTATTTTTAAGCACATTAAACTGTTTAGAAATGTTGTGGTTTTGTTTAAAAATTTATTTTCGTTGGCCTGTGATATTAGCGTTTTATACTTCAAATTTATTTATACATACACTCTAAGACACTTTTGTTGAAAATTAGGTCGGTAATAGAAGGCAACACTTTACAGACTACTTTCGACCTAAAATTACTTACGCATTATTTTTGAACAAAATGTTTTTACTAAAAAAAGCGATTGGCTGCGTGCAGGTTTGAGCCGTGACCTCCTGACTGATAGTCTGACGTATCTACCATTCAGCCATAGTTAAATTTTTTCCACTTAGACTAAATATGTTTAATTTGAAGTTTTTTCTTTAATAAAATAGCTACAAAATCGATGTTATTTTAGACAAGGAGAAATTTTCAACACAAATTTAGACAATATCTGATCGTAAATTTGAAGTAATGAAAGTATTATTTACAGAATTGGTTTTAGCTAAGAATGAAAAATTACGTCCATTAAATGGCCTCCATTTTCCTGTTGGCAGTTAATGGCTCTTTTCAAGAATTATTTCAAGCAATATCAATCTATTGGCATATTGCAGCGATTGTGATTATAAAATCTTATTAAATTGTTTATTACCTGCAAAAAAATGAAATTAAAAACTGTACAAATAAAAAAGTTATAAGCATTTCAAATCAATCAGTGGAAGTTGGCCCACCCTGTATCTCAATACCCAGCAGCTAAATTTTTAACTAGATACGCTTTGGGACAGTCATATATCAAATTACTAGTTGCAACAACACTAGTAATGATACTAGTCAAAAGAGGATAATCATATTATTAGTTGTATCGAGACTAGTAACGATACTAGTCAAAAAAGGAAGAAATTTCCAGGTATACGACTTGTACATAAAACATATTTTTAGCTCTTAAAAGAATGGCTAGAGTACTTGTCTAGAAATATGAGGAATGTATGTTCGTACCCAGGTTGATCCAAAGTTTTTTTCAGAGTTACAAAACTATAAATAAAAAAAACTAGTAAGATTACTAGTTTACAACAACTAGTACTCCAACTGGGATATAACTGCATACAAATGATCTAGTTGGACTCCTATGAAAACCTAATGTTAAAATCGATAGTTCGATATATGAAGAAAGGACAGATAGGCAACTAGTCTGAAGTAAAAAGTAACTAGTATAGTTCTAACTACAAACTGGTTACTTTGTTCACAGGGTAGCCTTCAGGCTTTCCACACTCGCAAAATATTGTCAGTATTGTTTACTTCAATTATAGAAAATAGCATTTATAACAATCATGATGATGTTGCATCTTCCTTTATGAATTTAAATTAAAATACTTTTTTTTTAATTCAATAGAAATTCTAATGGTAATAATAAATTCATTTGGCACTTCCACCACCAACAAATACAATTTGCCAATTTGCATAAGTTTTCTGTTAATAAAATACAACACTAAAGTAGACTTAATGTCTACTTCCTACCGTTTTAGGAAATCATTTTTCCCATAAAGCATTTTGTATATTACGAACTATAATTCAATAACAATTTGTGATTATTTTTTTAACATTTGAATTTTAGATGAAAAAATACAAAAGAAAAAAGATTTTAACGGATAGATTAAGCAGAACTTATAAATCAAATATTAATATTAAGTATTTACTTAGAATAAACCTATTAATATTTAATTGCTGTTTTGAAGGTAAACTGTTTCATTAAGATTTATAAAGAATTTATAATTACAAGTTTTTAATTCTAACTGTCTAGTTTCGAATCTAGAGTCAGTCCTCTATAGACTGACTGTTCGTTCGTTGACATTTTCAGTATTATTGTTGACAATTGCTTTATTATATTTTTTGTTTCATATTCGTACTTTTATTTAAATTAACATTAATAAGTAACAAGACAATAACATGATTCATTGAAATAATTCATTTATGAAAATAAATTCTACTATTAAATTAAATGTCCAACTGCATAATTTTTTTATTGTTAAAAGTTGTTTATTACGAATTAACAGTAGACGATAAAAACAAAAACATTTTAAAGACAGTTTATTTAAATTTATAAATATTATCTAAGCCGCAAACATTTTTATTACCTGCTCAATCATAATTATCAAATATGAAAGCGGCTAATAACAAAAAGAAATATACATACATATAATGAAAATATGTAACAAAAAAAAAACACACACACACGAGTTGAAAGTCGGGCTGGAACTAGGACCATTACTGCAAAGCACTCACTTCACTGCGGTAAAGATATAAAAATATCATGTTGTTTTGCGATATTATGTTCTTAATGGAGCAAGTGTTCTCAAATAGCCGTACGTAACAATACTGAAAAGAATCCATGCAACATTTTCCGCAAAAAAAAAAATTCGTTGTTACTTTTCTCGTAGAATATGCAAACTTTTGTACATATTACAACAACAAAAATTAGGCAATATCTAGCAAAAACTTGGTAATGTGTTACAATTGCCAAATAACATAGTTTTCAACACAAACTACATACACTCTGCATTACTTTACAGCAGTAAGATCAATGACCTACTAGTAAATAAACAATTGATTTATTCTTTAATTGGCACACTAGTATGTCTACGCTTATCATACAGATGATCAGCAGCTCAACCCCTGACTTAGCAAAGTGAACTTTTTTAACAAAATAGCTGTGCAGAGACCACTAAGTAAAACTCTTGACATAACAAAAAGAGTTGTCAACTCGGTGCTTTTAGCACTGTTTTAGTGCTTTTTCAAAATTTCGACGCGGAAAATAGTGAACTGCTCAAACATCACAATTTTTGTAAGTATAAATTTAAAATCACTCGAGATTTGCGAAAGCTATAAGACGTAAAAAAATGTTTCAACGTTTCATTTTAGTCTAGTTTATCGCTCATTGAGGTTAAGCTGCGCATTTTCGAATACCATATTCTAAAAACTAACTCTACATCTATTTATGTATCAAGTTTCAAGTGAACCTGGACAGAAAATTAGAAGTTTTATACATTTACCCCCATATTCATAGAATTTAAAATGAATTTGAAATTTATTTTATGTCAAATTTTTCATACAAAATTTTCTTAAAATTGATTTCAAATACATTTTATTTATTTATGAATATGGGGGTTAATTTATAGTGGTGTCACTTTCACATTGCAGAAGGAATGTACAACTATTTGATATAAAAACTTTTTCTAAAATATTTTAGCTTTTCCAATTCGCAATGGATTTTTATAAACAAGGACTAACTTTAACAACTTTAAAGTTATTATAAAACCCTTTATTTGCATGCCGGCAAGTCGCTAATCATTTCCCAACTACATGAGGGATGTCAGGGGCGGTACTTCCGATGCAAGCAAAGGTTTTTGTGACAATATGGCGCCCAACGTGGCGCCCGAATTTAATTTTGCATGTGACATTTGCTGACCAATATAATATGTATAAACAATAACACGTTTCAACGGTACAAATTGCGATTTTCAAATAAGTAAAGGAATTTGATTCAAGTGTTTAGTAAAAAACGGAATTTTTTAAATATAAATTATGTTTCAAATTAAAGTAAAAAATTGGCGGTTACTAAATAAAGTCAGGTTAAATCGTAAATATGAAATTTACCTATGTAAAATGTTTGCATATAAATTTTGAACCAATTCAAACTAAATGTCATTTTTTTTTGTAAAATCATGAAAATTTTCCACACATTGGGTAGTATGAATAAAAAGAAGTATTTGCTTCTTATTTAAAAATTTGTTTTAAAACGAAAAGAAATCTCAATTTTATATTGAATAATTTTCGGAACTTTGTGTTTTAAACAAATTTTTAAGTAAAAAGGAAATACTTTTTTTTATTCAAACTACCCATTGTATTGTTTTAAAAGTTTAAAAATTAAAGTTTTGAAATTGAAATGTGTGGAAGATGTTTATGGTATTAAAAAATAAGAATATGACACTCACTTTCTGTTGGCTCTATATAAATTTGGATTGTGCTCATCAAGACCTCAATTTGATCGCAAGAAGTAAAAATAATAATTTTACGACAAAAAAAAATAAATCAGGTACGTGATATCTAAAAAAATTGAATTTTTTGACAATCGTGTAAATATTTGTATAATTGCAAATAATTTGTATACTAGAAGTAATTTTAAAAGTATGTTTTCACTGTCAGCGTTATCAATAATTTCTTAATCTTTTTTTAAATTTTTATTTGCATTTAATTAATTATAAATAAAACAAATATACATTTTTAAATTAGCTGCTTTTTGAAAACTGACGGGCTTTTTTCTCGGTTTTAGTGCTTTTTCAAATTTAAAAGTTGACAACACTGATAACAAACAACAATAATTTTAAATGGCACGAGTTCGATGCTCAGCAGAGACATTTGATTTTTATTATGTTTTGTGTATTTAATGACTTCTAAATATTGAAACGTTGAAGTAATTTGCTAGAATGTCAAAGTAGAAGTAGTGAAGGGTATGCTTATTAGCATGACAGCTGTTGTTATTAAAAACTTTGCTGGGTAATTTTATAATTTTACGAAAGTAAAGAAGGACCCCCCATGGACTGGCCGTGTTTCGAATGAAGAAGTGCTGAGACTTATGGATGTCGGACGAGAATTAATAAGAAATATAAACACACAGAAAATATCTTATTTGAGTCACATAATGCGAAATGGAAAATATAGAATTCCACAAACCATTTTACAATCTAAAATTAAAGGAAGACGCCCGCCCCAGAGGAAGAAAAGAAATAACATAGTTGAAAAACATTCAAGAATGGGCAGGCCACCAAGACGAAAGAAATCTTCTGAGGGTAGCCAAAAACAGACAACTCTCTATAATTGAATAAAAAAAATATTAAAATATTGTCACTTTATAATTATTGTATGATCGCTAATATTCGAATAAGGATTGGCAAATAAAGAAGAAGAAGAAAAAAAGAAAGACATTCGAAAATCAGCCTGTTCATAGAATCCGATACAAAATTGGACTGGAAACGCAATGGCAATCCAATTCCAATTGTGAATGGGTTCATGAAAACGTAACGAAATTGGTTTGTTCAAAAAGTGGTTATTTTTGTTCAAAATTCAGAATATTATCTACAAAGTTGTATTTTTAGTGATTAGAAGATGGGAAAAATATGTTCTAGCTATTAAATACATAAATTAAAGTGCTCCTGAACTCCAATTCATGGACAATTAATTCCGTTTCTGAACGGAAATTTCCAAAATTTAAGCACAAACGGTTTTCATGAACGCAATCAAACGGTTTTGTAGAGAATATGATGCCAAATCAATCCGTATTGGATTCTATGAACAGGCTGAATATTTCTTTGTTAAATAATTATATTTGAAATGAATAAACAAACTTAAACTATTTTTCATAAATTCACATACATGTATTTCATTCACATTAAAGCCACTTTTTAGACTTTGAAGAAATATAATGACTGTGAGTTCGTACCCCGCTTACGGCAATCATGTTTTTTTTTTACTATATTGGTGCGAAATTATGAAATGTTTCGTAATATGCACGAATGATTTCGTGTATATATTGCATGAATTTTTTTCAGTGCATACATATACAATTTTATTAAAACTGTCTTGGAGTGAAATTTCACTCGCATAAAATCCGATTATATATGATTTTATGCGAGTGAAATTTCACTCCAAGACAGTTTTAATAAAATTGTATATGTTCCCAAAATGTTTGTAAATTCCATAATTAAACAGCAAGTAACAAAGAAATCCTTCTAAGCGAAAGGATTAATTTTCTCCCTTACATGTACATAAGCTCATTTTACATTTGCATAAGCTCAATCTTTTATGGAGAAATTGTAATATGTATTCGAAATTTCAACTTTAAAAGCTTATAAAGTTATTTTCAGTTTTGCATTAATTTTTTATATCTTAATAGAGGGAAAAGAGCCTGTTACAAGACAAGTCACGTTTATGGTTCCCAGGAAATAGCAATCGGTTAGAGTTCTGTAACTTTATGTGATAGGTACCTGTCACTATTACATGGCGTTATCAATCGACATAATTAAGATACTCAGTAGATCGAAACGTAGGGTACTTGTCCTGTGGCGGTTCCTTTAATACTAGTAAAATTACTGTACTTTAAGGAAATATTTTTGGTTTGGAAAAAGTTGCTTATACAGCGAGGATACCTTGTGCTAGTTCAGTCTGTGTTCTCTTTTGACCTCTCACTTCTCGGGAATATATCGTACTACTCCCGTTTTCACCAGTCAAAGCACAAGTATATTGAAAACAATTGGTACACAATTTTGCGCGGGAATTTAAAACAACTCTTCTCCATAAGGGTTTTATCCCTTTTTTAAACGTAGAAGCCCAACAGGCGATAATGCCACAAAATATGTATTTATGTATATCCTCTTTCAAGTCATGTCAATAGAAATCAATTTATTCTTACAAAAAACAATGCAAAACATAAAAGCAGCAAATCAAGATTACAAACTTACAGCATCTTCAAGCCATAAACATTTCTTTTCTTAGAAAAAACCCCAAAAAGAAAGAAACAACTCTAGACGAAACCATGTAAAATTAAACAAAAATGTTTAAAAATAAAACTTAAGGCTGCCTCAAGCCAAACAACCCACAAACAAACATTTGAAAACTACTCAAAGACAAGGCAATAAATAAAAATGAAGAAAATTTATTTGTACACCGCCAGAAAATTATATTTTTTTCTTCTTTACAAAACGATTTTACATCCAAACTTCATTAAACAAGATTTGATATCAAACTGGCCACAAATTAAAAATAAAAAAATAAATAAAAAATACATGTACAAGTGAGAGACATACGGCAGACAGACAAACGAACATAACGAACCCCATGAGACGGACATTTAAGCCATCAAAGCAGCACGCATTTCAACACGAGTTATAAGGAAAATTTTTAAAAATAAACTTAAAATTCGCAAATCTCGTGCTACAAAATGTTGTAAAAAAGGGGTTTGGCTGGTTAACAAAACAAAACTTGTATTGTAGTTAAACAAACATGCATACATACATCCATACATACTATGTTTGTAATATTTTAGGCTTTTTTTACAAAAAGAATTTCAAATATATGCATCTACTAAATATATACATATATATGTATATGTATATAAATATAGCCAACAATATCCAATGATGCAGTAAAGTAAAAAAAAGCTTCAAGAAGTCTGAGCATATTTTTGCGGTCAAATTTAAAATTAATATACTGCTTACACAATCAGCTGTACTGTATATCTGTTGATATGTGTCTAAAAATATCCATTAAATATATTTACACACAAAAGCCAGCTAGATACATGAGATGCATTCTAAAAAATAAAACCTGATTTGTATAACATTCAATTAAAAGAATTAAATCAATTTTTGCTTAAAATGTATATTTGAAGAAAGTGCAAAACTAAAGCACTTAAAAATTATTTTCTTGGCTATATTATTTTTCCAAGTTTTTAAATAATCTAAAGAGAAAGATTTCTAGTGTGAAATATAGGCCCCTATTATGATTCACAACTCAACTAGGTTGAGTTGTCAATGCTACGACCCAACTCAACAATTTTTTTGTATTATAATTGACAACTAATTTCAGTTGTCTTCGAAAAAATGTTCGATAAAAGGTTCTTATCTATCTATACTCTCTGTTTTTTAAAACCACAGTAGCCATCACAAAATATTTTAAATATTTTTAGTTTTGGCCCTACTATTTTTTCTTGATATTTTTTGTTTTATGGGTTGAGAAATGGGATAGATTGGTACCATTTTAAAATTAATTAAAAGTAACACAATAGTCGAAATAAAAACCAAAACACAACTGATAAAAAACTGAGGCAATTGCTTTGATGAAGTTGTATTTTCCATAATAAGAATTTGACAACTACGACTCAACTATCAATTTAGTTGTGAATCATAATAGGGGCCACAATGTTTTTCAATAATCTGAAAGGAATAGATCGTTTAGTTTTACTGCTTTTAATGTTTATAAACATTGTAAACAAGCAAAGAGTATTTATTCATGTAACCAGTATTGCCGCGAAAAAAATTCGAAATTAACCAATTTAGAAATGTATATTAGAGTGGTTGAAAAAATCTACCTTGTGTTCCCCCAGCGATATACCTTCCGCGGGTTGAAAAAAGATGTCTGGTAAAAGTGGAGCTCTTAATTCGTAGATATCTATTTCTCATACAAATTACATTGGGAAATTCTTTTGTTTTCTTAAAAATGCTGTTTCTCATGAACTAATGCAATCTACATGGCTCGTACATATTTTTACAGAAAACTGAACGTGCTACAGAAAGTGTCAGTTTTTGCTAAACTGTGTCATTTCAAAGTTATTCATCACACTCAACGTTCAATTCATAGTCAATTGACCAGGAATTGAACTTTGAGTTCGAATAAATGTAGAACGAGACAGTTTAGCAAAAAATTATCTGAGACATTTTTCATACATATGCAATTTTTGTAGTACAACTGTTTAGTTTATGGGAGGGAGAGGGAGAGAGAGAGATGAGATGATTGGGTACACATTCTCATGTACTTGCAAGTATTTTTTAACTTCCCGCAATCAAAGATAGAAAATTACTGATTTCACCCCGATTTTCGAAAATCGAGTTTTCATCAGATCTCGACGTTTTGAGGTCGAGGTAGTCCATTCTGACTGTATTTACGATGATTTCCGTGGGGATGTATGTATGTATGTATGTATGTGTACGAGTGTGTGTATGTAAAGCTCTCCTAACTTAAGAATGGCTTAACCTATTGGAACCAAATTAGCGGAAATGTAAAGCAAGCCATGCACGTTGCAACCGTTGGCACAACTTGGGTGGGTTGTACACGAAATTGAAACGTTTGTGGGCTCTTTGTATTAAGTTGTGGCTTGGTCGTACGAAAAATCACCTTAAATTAAACGGACGTAGCTACACTTTTATTTTTTTTTTGCAGGAAAAGCAAAAAAAAAATTTTACGGCTGTTAGAATTTTGTGAATGAAAAGTAAATATACGAAAAACAAAAAAAATAAAGCACTATTAATATCGTTGTGTACAAGCTCACAGAATACATGTGTTTGAATTTCCTTAATAAAGTCGCCGTTTTTGATCTTAAGGCTGCATATTACTTTGTATAACTTAAAAAATAAGAAAATATTTCTAGCTCCGCTAATGCACAGAAGTATAAAAATTGCCCAGAATTCAGTTAATTGTCCGTGATTTGGCAACACTGCATACAACATTTAAACAACATTTAACAGAATTTGATTCAAAAACTATTTTTAGCTTATTATTGTAACCAATCTACTGTAGTTTTTTTTCCTGTTTATTTTAGTTTCAATTTTTTTCCTAAGACTTGCTTTAAAAAATGACGTTTATATATTTCTAAATTTAGTTTTTACTGGTTTAAGGTGGTTATTATTTGTTTTTGTTTAACAAATTATTATTATTTCTACTGCTCTCGCGCTGGCGCTCTCCTCAAGTTATACAGTGAATGGTTTATTTAAAAAACAATAATTTTATATTGTATATTTTGCGTTATTTCTTTTTCCTTCTCAATTGGTTTGAAAAGTTTCAAATACTTAAGAAATGCCCATAAGCTTGTTGAACACACAAGTGTTTAATTTTTTGCATACATTTTATATTTTTCCTTTTTATTTCTTCGTACGTTTCATTTGGCAGAGTTTTATAAAATTATTTAAAATACGTCTTTGTTTTTGTAACTGAGTTGAGCTATTCCGCCTGACCAACATATTAATGGCATACACATACATTTAATGAACAGGTAGCTGAAACGGTTGGAATTTATTTTATAGCTATAAGCTTGTGCTTTTTGTTAACAATTGGAGGAACGCTGTCATTAAAATATTTTAAAAGCCCTTAAGACGTTGTTTATTTTTGGTAACTGGGTCAGGACTTGGTGCCAGTTTGTAAAAACAAATTAAGCTGATGATTACAAGGTAGTTTATTGATCTCGAAAAGAGAAATCTTGCTAAAATGTACATGTTTTTGTTAAATTTGTCTTTGAGATTTTTTTTTCGTTTTAACTAGATCTTATCAATTTTAATCAATTTTATGGAATTAATTTTTTATTGCACATGTTATTCGAAAAAATTTCCTTGTCATTTACAAATTGTAAAATTAATTCAAGTATATTAATAATTATTAAAGATATACATTTGCAATTTTCGCTATACAGTGGCGTGAAATAAAAAAGGTGTAAGATATAAGCAACTTCTTAAATACCTACTGACTCGATGTGCATGAAATAAATTGCGTTTAGTAGTAGAGCCCTGCATAAGATATCTTGCTGACGTGTTAAGATATTTCTTATGCTTCGAAATGTTTTCACAACAATAACGTTACGACTACCATGTGCTATAAAATTTTTAGAGAATGCTATTTCCTAAAAATTTTGCATCCAGAGATATTTCGTAGAACTAGCCGTTTTTTGAACTTAAATTCTCGCTCTCAATTAAATGGTGGTTCAAATCTGGGATGGAAATTTTTCATACGATTTGTATAAATAAGAATTGCGATTATATACAGCCGAGCCACGTAACAAGTGAAGCAGAGATGCACATGAGCACTGACAACGGGAGTGTGGCGGGTTCCAAAAACTTTGTATGTTAAAAAATTAAATTGATATTGATTTTTCGCTTGTTTTCGCTTTGACATATCGATCATGTCTAATTCTTTCGGAATATGTACAATGTTGCGAAACCTTAGCATATATAATCACTTTGGACTAAATTAAAAGGTATTTTAATGTTCTTTCGAGTGATATCGGTTTGATCAATATTGGTTTCGTATTATGAAAGATATGACCAATTTAAACAAGTTTTGAGCAGCGTAACGCCGAAGCAATAGAAAAAAAAATTTGCATATTCATTTTAGAAATGGCTATAACGTCAACTAAATTCAGAATTTAAGCTCCATGTTATTGGGCTAAGATGTACGTTAAAAGAGCTAAAATTATTTTCTTGGAGTTAAAACCTGATTTGTTGTCTAAATAATAAAAATTACAATAAAATAATGCAATTTTTAAAAATTCTAAAGGGGGAGGAAGGTTAGGTTATCAGGTCGCTGGTGAAAATTATAAAGAAAGGGTTGCAGCCCACTTGGGTCCAATAATAATGGTCCCTTTGTGATACTGGTCCCTTTGTGATAAAAGGGGGAGGAAGGGGCAAAATCAATTCTGGGTTGGATGTTTCAGCCTCCAGACTGACCTCTCTACGCCAATGGCTATGTATTACATTAAGGCATCTGAAATTCGTTTTCAGCCCTAAAATAACAACTTTTTATTTGCTCTTTAAATTCAGTCTACACTACTGATGTATAAAATCTTCAGTGTGTATAAAAAATTGTACCTTGTAGTTGTCATACATGTCATAAAATAATGTGTGATAAAATTTCATTAATTTTTAACAAATAAATATCGTTGGAAAAAAATAAAATAAAAATACTTGCATATATGCAAATAAGCAATATACAATAACACAGGCCAACAAAATGAAATTTTTTTCTTCGGCAATTTGGATACACATAATGTCTTTAAATTACTTTTTTTTTAATTGTCACTGGTTCTCATGATTTTCATACAACGGCAAAATTTTAATTTGTGTGTATGTGTATGTGTGTGTGTGTGTGTGTATACATCGCCCATTTACTCAAACAACATAATAACTCAAAAAAACCTAGTTTTGCGAAAAACGATTTCAAAGTTTTCAATTTACACACAACTTAATGGAAAAGTAAAATTATTTTCTTCTCTCACGAGGTGAGTAGCACACAAGATATTTTTACGATAGTTCTACACAATATAAAGAACGATATGACGATTGGCTCTGCATTATTAACTCAAAAATCTCTTTATAAGGAATTATCAACTTTTGTCAATTGAGTTCCCTCACTAAATTGTGAATAAAATCAATAGTTGTGGATAGCTTCTAAATGAAATATGGCTCATTTTACTTGTAACATATGTAGGTAATATAATTTAAAAACAAAATTTAAAAACCCCCTTAATATCTCCAAAACTATAAGATATGAGATCATAGTTTGGAGATAATTTTAATCCCAATTTTTGGTATTTTATTTAATTAAATCGTATGGCTAGTTCTCTATGGCTACGCACGCGGTGCAACCTCATTAATTTTCTATATAACGGTAAATCTCGAGAACCAGTTATTTAAAAAAAAAAATTTTATAGGCATTGAACCTCCGTACTATGTGTATTCAAATTGTTTGAGAAACGCCAGGCCACAAAATTCATGTTGAACTGTGTAATCATTAACATATTATGACTACATACATATATCAAGAAATAACAGTAGCCCAACAAGTTTATTTAAGCAAAATTTATTATAAACGGGAAAGTGCCGAAACGCTAGCTGCACTTTGATGCCATTTAATTTGTAGACAAATCTAAAAAATAAAATTAAGAAACAGATTTAAATTTTCAAATTAATATGGGTGGTGGTAGGGGATGTTAAATTAATTTATTGCACACATTATTTACATAAAGTATGCATGCAATATGAATGCATATTACGAAACTAGATCAGACTTTGACAAATAGACGAAGATATCAGACGTGTTTTTTTTGAAACATATACATATATTATATGCATGAAAAAAACTTTAACTCAATTCTCTAAGTCATTATTAATAATGGTTAAAAAGTAATTACCTGTATGTAGTAAGTCTTTGTATGTGATTCAAATGTTAGACATGAATTGCAACATTTTTGACATTACAGCAGCTGTTAAAGTCTATTTAAAATCTATTAAATATACGCACGCGAATGTTAACGATCAATCATGAGCAGGGAAACCGCAAAGATGTACATAATTGCATGTCTGTTCCTGTGCGATGTATGTAGGCACAAATAAGTTATTTATACGTTTCAGAACTTTTTAAGAACTTTGGCATCGATTTGTTAGTGCATATTTTTGCATATTTCGCCCTTTACAACATGTTTTTGAAGATTTCACACTTAGTCGCATATATTCGGCATTTTTCTAGTTTTTGTGTTATATGTTACTGTTTTTTCTGCATATTTTAGCTTTTTTAAATGCTTATATGCATATTTTCAAAAAACCAAAAAAATCTGTTTACTGATCGAATAATTTTGAAATTTTTCCACATTTAGAAAATTTTTCAATTTACTCTTAATTTATTTTGCCCCATTTTTTTTAATTTTCCTCATTTCATTGCTTTATTCCCAGTTTATTCACAGCTTTAAATTTTTTCAATTATACAATTTTGAAAATGAAATAATGTTCATAAAAAAATGCAAATAAAGTTCATGCAAATGGTACTGCAGAGTAAAGATTGTTTGCATAGCCCGCCTATTGTCGTTTTTAAGGGGTTTTACCTCTGGGTATGTCGAATAGTGGCTTCGCAGAGCTTAGATTTGCTTTATTTTATTTAAAAAACATTGTATTTTTACCACAGCTACAAGTTTCTTTTGTTTAATTCACGCAAACAACAAATGCTGATCAAATTTGACAGTTTATGTTCAACATTATTTCTTAAACATAAGTTTGAACAATTACGTCGCAATTTATTTGCAAATAAATGTTTCTGCGGTCCACACGTGAACATATGATGTTAGAAATAGAATTTGACAGCTGAGAACATAATTATTTCCAAGTTTATTGCTCGTGGAGATCCCCAGTAAAGTAAAACTTTAAAATATTTGGTCGTGGCTATAAAAAAGCTCAGTAAAAGTTCTGCTACTCTAATTGAACTTGAGGGAATTGTTAAGCTTTTGATTAATAATTCAATAAAAGCCAATAATAATATTGCCAACGATTTAATTAAAAATCTAATGATTGGATTTAATGAGAGACGAATTTAAGTTTAAAATACACTTATTTTATGCCTCCACACAGGAATATTTACTTCGAGCAACAGTGTTTTAAAATACAGTACAAAAACGGAAACTAACTAATTTGGAAATAAAAATGTTTCCAGAATATTATGTATGAATGTGCTGAGCTTTGCCCATGATGACCAGACAACAGAAGAAACTATCGATAGTAATACAAACAATCTTTTGACAGAATTAACCGAAATAATTAGAAATATTAAGAATTTTAAAGAATTAAAACAGGACTCTAATGGCATAAGGAAAAAGGTATATGCTTAGAGAAATCCAGGAAAAAGAGTTACAAATTATATATGTATTCTGTAATATGGGTTACTTTCGATTTTTGCAGCCTCTACGATAAGTGAAATGATTTTTTCCAAGTCAAGTTTTATCAAAACTAAAGAAAAGTATCGCTTAAGTCCTTAAACATTTAAACCAAATTATTTTTCTCAAAGATTATTTTAGAAGATCTCCTTATACTATTGAAATAACTAATAAAATAATCTCGAAAAACATATTTTTTTTTATTAATACATATTTATAATTTTTTTTTTCTTTGCTTGTCGATTAAATGAATAAATACCCCAGTATATGCATTCAAATAAGTTTGATATTCATTTGAAATTAATGGTTAGCAATTGATAACATCATATTTCAAACATTTGTTTGTTTGGTTTACAAAAAACATACGAATGTACCCAGTTGGCCAGATTGCTTTGCTCGACATTGTCATCTACGATTCTTGCACGAACTGTCCTCTGTCGATTGGTTTTCTACTCGGCATTGTAAAGGAAATCGTCGTTTACGACAATCTGAGCGACAAATTGCTGCAAGTTGTCCTCAATTCAACTTTGTTGAGGACAATATGAGTGACAATGTCTTACATTTTGTCCCCATTGACATTGTGGAGGACAAGATGAGTGACAATGTCTTAATTGTTGTCCTCAATCCAACTTTGTTGAGGACAATATGAGCGACAATGTCTTACATTTTGTCTTCAATCAAGCAAATGAATATGTTGGCCTCTTGTTGTCTATGTTTTAAGTGGTGCAGCAGCAGGGTGGTAAGCGCGAAAACTTATAAACATGCAGCCTTAGTTCGAATCTCAGCTAGATCAGTCAATAATTTAAATGAAACGGAAGAACAGATAAGCAAAAATATTCAATAATTAAGTAGGTGACATTGTCGCTATGTGATCGTTAACGACAAGGTAAACGACATTGTAGCCTATGCAATCATTGACGACATAATATACGACTTTTTTGTTTATATAATCATTGACGACAACATAGGCGACAATGTCGCCCACGGAATCATCTTGTGTTATGTTAACGACAATCTGAGCGATAAATCCTGCACGATTTTTGCGACACTTGTTCGAAAAGTTCATCGATGATTTGTTCCGGCTGTCCGACATTTGTCGTCGAGGACATAACATTGTCGTGCACCCGTCATTGATGATGTCTTAAGGACGTGGCCAACTGGGTACATATGTATGTATGTAAGTAGATATGTATTCATGTACTTATTTCAGCGGTAAAAGGCAGGAGTAAAGATGCCTTCTATAAGACCTTATTTAGCAGGCTTTAGTCTTTCTACTCCCATTGCATATTCATATATGTTTTACACGCGATGTTATTGTGGAGCAACGCCTTCCTCTACCCCTTACTCTATAGGCCTGATTGAAACCATTCTTTAGTAGGCCTATTTGCAGGTCATACGTGGTAGGCCTGTTGGAAGGTATGGCCTATTTTTCCTATCTGGGTATTTTTATAGCGGCTTCTATATTTTTTATTAATGTGATTTTTATTTCGAGCTATTTCCTTTCATCCAAAGTAATTTTTTATATATAAGAGGCTAAGGTTCATGTATTTATTAAGAAGGAATCGGACATGATATAGTTTCGACAGAGTAAGGATAACCTAATCAGCTCCAACATATAGGGAATAATAACAGTATGTATGATGTCTATTGTACGTCAATTTCATTCTTATATACAAACTAGCTAAAACCTGTGTGCTACTTTTATATTTAGTTATTTTTCAATTACGTTTATTTTAAATTAAATATAAAAAGTAAATATTTAATCTATTTGAGAGGTTGACTCCTTTCCATAATATTATTCTCGTTTTTGACTACAATACTCAGGAATAAATTTCAAAATTATGACTGTCTTGGCTTCCAAGATATTTTAAAGTAAGTATTGCTTCTATATTGGAATTGCCATCAGTAATACACTGTAAATATTTCAGATAGATCGGTCCGCTGGTATTGGTTTTAAAACATCTCAGTTTAAATATTTGTTCTACATGAAAGGCGCCACCCCTACTGGTCCAATTTTGAAACTTTTTCCAGAGACAATGCACAATATCGACAAAATTATCCCAACAAAATTGCAAGGCTCTCTCTATATTAGTTTTTAGTATGGGAGCTGCCACACCCTCATGTTTAATCCAGGCTTATTTTTTAGCGACAACGCAATCTTTAGAAAGCTTTGCGTACACAAAATTTCAAGTTTCTTGCTGCAGTAGTTCCAAAGATATTCAAAAAATAATAATATGAAAAATTATATGTGGGAGCTAAAAGAAGGGAGAACGAATGTGTATCGGATATTTTAGATACGAATGTAGAGGCCTTCTAGAAGGCCATTCTGAGAAAGCAGAAAAGAAATAGTTTTGGATCTTATATCGGGTCTTTGAAGGCCTTTTAGTGAATGCCTCGTAAATTTTACAGCTGGGTACTTATGGATTGTGTAATATTTTATTACTCTCTGTATGTAATTAATACATATTTACATCACCTGTTACATGTATACCATTCGTTCTCAAATAAATTGAATTAACCTTATTTATAACCAAGTTAATGAATTTTCAAGGTGAACTAAAAATTCCATAGTAATCTATCATTATTAAAATATGTAAATATTCAATACAACGATTTATTGACCATTTGTCTGAAGTTATTTTCAAAGAACACGATAAAAGATTTAGAATATATAGTTTAAATTTCCTCAAAAATAACATAATCATACACATTTGACCTTTAAAACAAAAATTCTTTATCAAGGACATCATTCATGATCGTGAGGAAACATTTAAATAGAAATTAACACAACGGAAACAAGATTGTTTGAGTAATTAAAAAATATATATTTTTTTCAAAATTGTTGACAACGATATCTCTCGAACCACTTAACCGGCTTAAGGCATGTCCAAAAAAAAACTAGACAAATGATGAAAATCAATTTGGTATGAATTTTTTTGTAGTAACTAAAAAGTACTTTTTTAGAAATTTTCGACAAAGATATTTATGCGGTGTAGATAAAATTTGCGGCATTCAATGCAGTTTTGTAAGTGCAAAAAGTAAATGAGTCCTGAAAATCGATTTGACAAGAGCTTTTAGAGTTGTTAAAATAAAGCGCTTTTTCGAACGTTTTCATCATCGATATCTCGATTTGAATCAAATTTGCAGCAGTTGACGTTATTTTTTGAGCTTAAGAGCTGATTAGATTTTTCATTTGACCGGTTTAGTAGTTTACAATTAATTTGAATAAAAACTTTTTTGGAAGACTTTATTTTCGAAAATTCTCAAAATCTACTTACTAACCGAATTATCTCACGAAATCGAAGTGAGGCCAATATCTTAACTGCACTCTAAAACACTTTTGTTGAAAATTAGGTCGATAATAGTCGGCAACACTTTACAGATTATTATCGACCTAATATTAAACACACATTATTTTCCAACAAAGTGTTTTTACTAAAAAAAGCGATTGGCTGCGTGCAGGTTTGAGCCGCGAACTCCTGACTGATAGTCTAACGTATCTACCATTCAGCTATAGCCGTATTATACTTTATGTTACATTTTTTCCACTTGGACTAAATATGTTTAATTTTAAAGGTTTTTTCTTTAATAAAATAACTACAAAATCGATGTAATTTTAGGCAAGGAAAAATTTTCAACACAAATTTAGACAATATATGATCGTAAATTTGAAGTAATGTTTTAGAGTGTGAGTATTCAACAGAACACTGAAGTGAAATTCACAATAGCGCTATTTTTATCGAATGTGCGCCATAATGCCAAATGAAAATTCGTTCGATCAGTTAATTCGACCGCAATAGGCACCATAATTTCTAATATTTTTCAAAAATTGTATGTGTGAAATAAGACAAGCAAATGCAATTATTCTAAAACAGTTATAAATTTAATCTCGTTTTTGGAAAAATTCATACATTATTAATGTGGAAAACCAACAGCATGCATTACGAACACGCCATTTTGTATGAAGAGATCATAAACAGTATTTTTGTTCTTCGTTTTTAACACACAATGGACAGTCTTGCACAAAAAACTCTTGTACATTTATTTATAATCTATTAAATCATGCTAAAGTGGTTTTCATTTAAAATGTATGCGTTTATTTTATGAAATATTTTACTATAGTTTTAACGGACACGAAAAAAGCATTTGAAATGAGAATCAGACACACAACCTTTATTAAAAAAAAAACAAAACCATAGCTTGGTCTGCGAGGAAAAAAAGTTCATAAGTTGTCTCCGAAACAAACAAAAAAAAAACGCACTCGCAGATTTTTTACGCTAAAGCCGTCTTGAAAACCAAATAATAATTTTACGTATGTATATTTTTTGCATGTTAATATTTTGCAACTTTATTTTAAAAATATCTTGTAAAAGGATATTTACAAATTTCATACACGTTTACATTATAACGAAAAACTTCAACGACATCATGCATGGTACTTAAAAGTGACCTACATTGTCTTCCATTTTTGCAATTTCTTTGTTGTTTTAATAAATTTAAATTTTTAATATTTATTTAAGTTTGTTTTTAACACTTATAAAGGTGTGCTTTAGCCACTCTGATTACTTGTTATATATCGATATATGTACATAAGTTTATTTTTTTTTGTTCACATTAAAATGATCAGTTTGTTTATGTAAAACATTGAGACTGATACCAATTGGTCTGAAAATGTTTAAAACGTGATACGCTTTAAAACTAAAGTTGTGGGGATTATTAAAAGTCTGTTAAATATAAAATTGTTAATCTTAAACGACAAAATAAATATGAAAGAAAAACATGTTTAACACAAAAACATACTTGCAATTAAGAAGTACAATTTTACCAGCTATAAAATGTGCAGAGATATACATAAATAATGACAGTGAAATATGAATGTGCAGCAATTGTACAAGCAGAAGGAATGTTAATTAAAATAAAACTTCCACACAATTTTAATGGTCGTTCTCACAGAAAAACAAACCTTTAGTTGTATATTTTTACTAAACATAAATAAATCTTTTTATTTCTTTTAAGTCTAAATAAACTGCTTGAGTTGGGACAGGATAGAATAAAAAGCTTGCTTAGTTTTTTACTTAAGCATAATGCAGGGCTTTGACAATAGAGTATACATAACATGAAGCAAGCTTAAATTAGAGAGGGAAAAAGCTTTCATAACAATTGTTTCCTTACTTTGCCAAACTATGACATTTTAATTAAAAATTTCGATAAAACCAAATTACACAAAAAGTTTTATTCAGTATTTTTAATATCTTGAAAATTTAATAATTACTGTTAAATTGTTTTGTGAAAACATTTGCTCAATTCACAACCTGTTGTACGCGTTGTAGATCGTAAAACTGTTGTTGGTAATTTCCATATAAACATGTTTCTAAGCAAATGCTTATATGGAAATTACCAACATTTATACGATCTACAACACATACAACAGGTTGTGAATTGGCCAATTATTATGATTCGATGATTTGTTTTATGCTTATTATTTTTAAAATAATGATTAATTAAAATATTAAAAACATGTTTTTGTTAACGCGGTAATTAAAATAATTACAATGTTTAATTTAGTAATTGTAAAAATATTACTGCACATAACACTGTACAAAATAACAAGGTTCTAATGACTGATTCTGGTGGAGATACGTGTTTCGGCGTTTTGAAAGTTTACGCCTGAGATTAATTTTAGAGAGAGTTAAAGTTAAAGGGGCAAAGAACTCACCTTACAAAATTTTTCATTATAAAATTCTACCATATTAATTAATATTCCTAGCATGTGTAAGCCGAAGGTTTTCAAACTGGGATTGAGAGAAATAACAAAAAAGCTTAATTCAACAAGACAAAGAAAATATTGAATCTCCAAACCATCAATTGAAAGCTGAATAACTTTTAAGGTGATTAAACCAATTAAACGTACAGAATATTCAACTAATTGACTGCAGCTGCCGTGATTAGGTGTGAGGTCTAAGCGGACAAGAATTCTGATGATGAGATCGTGGTTGGTCTCGAAACATCGTGGTGTCAGTTCAAACATCCGCGCAGCCAAAACTTTTTTCTTTTTTCAATTGTTGCATGCTTTAGCCACTCTTTCTAAAATTTAAAAATTAAATTAAACGGATTTAAGTAAAAAAAAAAATAATTATATATCTTTGGATTATCTATACATACTAGGATCCCGCACGGTGGTCGAAATTCGACTACTACTACATGTAAACATGCGAAAAGCTCAAGCCAGTAGCTAAATGTTTATTAATATGATTATTTTGTACGTATTTGCTTTGTGAATCTAAATTGATTATTAGGCTAAGGTTCGTAACATTATATTCAGAAAGAATTGGGCATGATTAATATTTCAACAAACATTCACACACACTAGTACTTGTAATTATCAATGATAATTCAAACTAGAATAGAGAAATAATAAAAAAAAGAAGCTTAACACAAGACAAAGAAAAACCTGAATATCAATAACTATCAAATGAAATACAGCTCTAAGAGTGACAGTATGAATTGATTGCAGCTCGTGACTGCAAACACCCGACTTTGGTCGAGCGGTCTAAGCGGTAAAGAACTCTGATGAGATTAGCGGGAGCTATCGAAATGTCAGTTCAACCCTCCGCGCAGTCAAAATTTTCTTTGTCTACATGCTTCACATTTATCTCTAAATAAAAATATAATTTAATTGAAAAATTAAATTAAAACCGAACTCAAGCCAAAATAGTTAAAAATTTATTATTGTAAAAACGAAATACAAAATAAGCGGAATCTAAAGCACCAAAAATGTACTTTTTCGGAATGACAACTACGGAATCAAAACCAATCCGAATGGAATCTGTGACACGGCTGAATATGTAAAGAACTTTATATTATTATATTCTACAGATGCCTTATAGAACGCGAAGCGGCAGGTACCTCTCGTATTCCATATATGTACATATACATATATGCATAAGTACATGAGTACATATTCATATATATGGGAGTATATGTATATACATATGTGTTATATCCTGCACCCATGTTCTATAACTAATGTGAGAACTTTTCAATGCAAATAAATTGTTATCATCCTGTAGAACACAGTGTGAGTAACAAAAAACTTCATATGCTTCGTTTATTTCAATGTATAGATTTTAATTATTTTATGAATCACCCTGCAAAAAACGGAATGACTAAATTTTCGCGATGCGAAAACTTCTCACAAGTTACAGAACATGAGCACTGGACTATTTTATAAGTTGTATGCTGTTCGATAATATTAATTTCTTTTGTCTGCGTTCACACTCTTCAGATTTTCGTTGCCTGCAATTTGTACGTGAAATTAATTGTTAAGAACTACTTATATGTACTCTTAAATTCATTTCATTGTGTATTAAAAGCGTATGGGTAGTTAAATTAACCATATTAAATTAACCATGGTTTGTACTGATATATAAATAACCTAGACTACAAATTTGCAATGTTTTTTACTCTTTTTTTTTAACTGCTCGTACATACCGATAACACAAAGCAAATATCAATTAGCATTTTAATTTGTCTTTTTTAGAGATATTTTATAAAGTTTGTATTACGTGAATACATACATACGTATGTATGTATGTATGTACCCAGCAAACATTTGTTGCCTATTTCAACCTGAAGTCGGTCAGAAAGTCTGCACAAGATGCCGAACTCGTATCGGAAGTCGATCAGAAAACGTACCGGAAATCATATGAGTGGTTGATAAGCAATCGGATCTCTTTTATAGGGAAATTCTAAAGGAATTTTCGGCATGTCTGAAGAATGTCGGAAAAATGTCTGACAAAACATCAGAAAATTTTCCGATTTATCTGTTACTTTTTACATCCTGTCGTGCTAATGCCAGATAAATGTCCGAGCTAAAATTAGAAATTTATCAGAAATGTCGTTTAAAATTCCTTATGCATTGTTCCGCTGCTTATGGCAGCTCATCAGCAAATATTTACCCATATTTTATAAGTTTAAAAACTCATATATTTGTGCACATAAACTAAATCAGACAATGTGCAGAAGTGACTGCTAAAGCTGGTAAGACGTAGGTTAGAAAATGTGCAGACTATTTTGTTAAATGTCTTAAAGAAAATTAAGCGGACTTCGGATGTGTGTGATGTTAATCGCATAATATTTCAGAAAATGTGCAGAAACGATGTACCAGAAAATTGCCGACTACTCTACCAAATCTCTAACTTAGCCTTTACACATGCAAGTGCAAGTTCGATAAACGCAATACACTCAAACTTTTCAACTAACACACTTTTGATTCAGCTGTAAAAAAGACATAGAAATGAATACAAATTTCTCTTTCGTTGATAATACGTACACAGAACTTGCACGCAAGTATTTGCGTGCAAGTTACATGCATTAGCATAAATTCTCATCAGCTGTGTTTTGTATGGACGTGTTTGTTTGTTTGTTTGTGTGTGCAACGAATTTTGTTCTTGCTCAGTATGTAATTTTTGACAACTCACATGAAGATTTGACAACCTAGATGAGAAAATTTTTCTAATGCATGTACCTGTATTATTGCATCATGGTCTAAACGTAGGGTAAGGGAATTTTAGACAACTCGGTTGATTGTCTGGTAAAGTCTCAGCTTTTTTCTGTCGTTAGACATATCGTCAAAAATGCTTCCTGGGTATGTACAACCTCGGCAACATTTGCCAATAAAATAGTGGTATTTGCATACTGTTTTACTTTTTGCTAAAGAAGAAAATAAATATTTGATATCACTCAAATGACAGGTTTTATAAATAAAAAAATTTACATAAATTTAATAAGGAATTTCATTAACTTTTTGATAAAAGAAAAGAACATTTGTTGTAATTTTAATAAATTTTAAAATAACAAACGATATGTATTGATTACAATCAATATTTAAACAAAATATATATTTTAATTTTATTCATAAATTAAACTCAAAAAAAATTTTTTTCTTGTATAATTTTAGCCAAAAGCTGGTTTCGAACCAGACACAGCCTCACTCAGAGAGAAAGTTATACTCAATCCGGGTGAAAAATGGCGTATATTGAAAAATATTACCATAATTTCGTTTGCTTTTATGGTACAATTTACAGCGTTTCAGGTAAAATTTTTTTTCTGTATACGTACATATATATTTGCTTTTTCACTAAGCTTTAATTAATATGGAAATTTTAATTCAATAGGGAACAGCAAATTTACAGTCATCAATAAATGCTGAAGATGGTCTGGGTACAGTATCGCTCAGTGCTATTTATGCGGCCTTGGTTGTTTCTTGCATATTCCTACCCACTTTAATTATTCGAAAATTAACTGTAAAATGGACCTTGGTATTCAGTATGTTGTGCTATGCCCCCTACATTGCCTTCCAGTTGTTCCCAAAGTAAGTATTTTGAAAAAAAGGCATTCTTTACATAATTTTTTACTGACAAAAAATTATTATTTTTATTTAAGATTTTATACATTGGTTCCTGCTGGTATTCTAGTCGGTTTGGGTGCTGCTCCGATGTGGGCCTCCAAAGCAACATATTTGACTCAAGTCGGTCAAGTATATGCCAAAATCACTGAACAGGCTGTGGATGCTATAATTGTGAGATTCTTTGGCTTCTTCTTTTTGGCCTGGCAAACAGCTGAATTGTGGGGAAATCTTATTTCCAGTCTTGGTAAGTTTTAAAATTGTTATTATTCTAATACAAACATATATATACATTAGCTTGACTCTTAAAATTAAAAGTTAGATTTCTCCCGTTCTCACACCCCCCCCCCCCTTCCTGGTTTGGTGAATATTGATTTTAAAAAAAGGATCCTGCCAAATATTCAGATCAATCGGTTGGGGATAAGACCGCCAGCTTGCCTCATAAGTACAAAAATATTAGTTTCCCGAAAAAAATTGTAAGAAGAAAATCTTGCTTGCGAAATTTACAAAATTGTATGCCCAAAAAAAGTTTCTCTAAGTCTCATAGTTAACAAAATAAATATAAAATTTACAAACATCGGTTGTTTATGTCAATGTTTCCTTCGTCCTCCCAGCTCATGACAACTAAAACAAAAGTTTACAATGGTTTGGACTGGAGCAACTGAATGTTGTTTTTTTATGTTATATGGGATGCTGAATCGGAATCTACAGTCGGTTTTTTTGGTTCTAGTTTTCGAGATATGAATACATTTATTTCAAAATTGAATCAGTTGCACGAAGAATGTTAACATAAATTAAAACAAAAACAAAAAATTAAACAAAATTCGACAGCAATATTATCTTCAAGTCGCACTAGCATTGTTTTTTAATCTGCTCAGTAGTTTCAGAGATATCGTAGAACAAAAATAAAAATGTTTATAAAAAACACATGTTTAAAAATTTCTAATAACTTTTTCGTTCACTAGAAATGAAAGTTATTTCTTCAGTTATTTGGAACGCTGAACGCGAATCTGCACTCCATTATTTCAGCTTTATTTTTCTCGATATAGCGTTATGTAAAAAAATAACGGCACTTTTACCAGTAGCATAACTTGAGAAGGGGCTCCCATATTCAGTAAAGAAAACAAAACCTAAATTCGACAACAAAATAATATTGAGGCAGTGCAAACATTGTTTCTAAAAAATTTTATAAAAAATTTAGAATTTTTTGTTTTTAAGAATTACATAAACAATAATAATACAACAACGAGCAAGTTTTTGGTCCAGTAGCATTTAGATATATATTTTCCAAAGGATTTAAGCCCTTTTTCATTGAAATTGATGCACAATTTTTGATGTTATTCAGAATTTAGTGAGAGAACTGAATTTATAAGAATTCAAATTTCTATACAACAGTAGCAAACAAAATACAAAGTCAAAACTTGCTGTTGTATGAAAATTTCATTTTTCTTTTCAATGAATTATCCCACTAAATTGTGAATAAAATCAAAAGTTGTGCACCAATTTCAATAAAAAAGGGGTCTCATTTATTTAGTACTATATTTAGCTACATGCTGTTGCATTAAAAACTGACTCGATGTTGTATTTTTATTTTTTATGAAGTTTTAAAAACAAAAATGTTAAAATTTTTTATAAAATTAACCTTTTTTGGTCCAAACTGTTACGATATCGCCAAAACTACTGTGCAGATCTAGAAGTAAGGTTTGCACGGCTTAAGATTATTTTGTTGTCGAATTTTGCATTTTTTACTTAACCGAATAAAGAGAGTATGGCCTTCTCAAGTTATGCTAATATAAGTATGTCCTGCAAGTGCCTTCATATTTGACATAACGGTATACCGCGAAAATTGCATAACATATGTAGTCAGTAACGCTAAATTTTCCGGAAAGCGATATACTGCAAACAAGTGAAATCCGTTATTTTTCTATGAGCATATACATAAGTAGGTGTTTTAAACAAAACAAACCAAAATTAGTAAAATCGATTAAAAACTTTTGATTTTATTCACAATTAAGTTAGTGAACTCAATTGATAATATTCACGATGTTCATAAGATGGTAGGACGAAGGAACCGTTGCAATAAGCAACTAATGTTTGTAAATTTTATATTTATTTTGTTAACCATGAGATTTAGAGAAAAGTTGTTAGTTAGTGCATAAAATGTTGTAAACTTCATAAGCAAACTTTTCTTCTTACAAAATTTTGTTGTGGAATTTTGTTGTGGAGGTTATGAGGCGAGAAAATTAAATATTTTGGTTCTTCCTAAATTTAAGCTGATCTGAAAATTAGGCAGGAACATTTTTTTTATCAATATCCAGCAAACTGAGGGGTGAGTCAGAGTAAAAGAAGGTTGACAAAAAATTCGCCATATAGCTAAGGGCGACCCTAATATAATATGCCTATCAGGTACTAATCGTACTCTCTGTTACAGTGCTCTCTAGCGGTGCTCATGGAGGTGGTGGCGGTGATGCCAACAGCACTATTTCCGAAGAAGATTTGCAGTACTGTGGTGCCAATTTCTGCGTTCATGGTTCAAACGGCCACAGTAATTTGGAGCGTCCACCTGACCATGAAATCTTCGAAATCTCAATGATCTATTTATCTTGTATTATTGCTGCTGTTGCTATTATTGCCTTCTTTTTGGATCCTCTCAAGCGTTATGGTGAAAAGCGTAAAGGCTCGCAATCAGCTCAGGAATTGTCTGGCATGGAATTATTGTCGGCCACTTTCCGTCAAATGAAGAAACCCAATCAACAGCTGCTCATTCCCATCACCGTATTCATTGGTATGGAACAGGCTTTCATTGGTGCTGATTTTACACAAGCGTATGTCTCCTGTGCTTTGGGCATTCATCAAATTGGTTTCGTTATGATTTGCTTTGGTGTCGTTAATGCCATCTGTTCGATTTTGTTCGGCTCCGTAATGAAATACATTGGTCGTACTCCCATTATTGTTTTAGGAGCTGTCGTGCATTTCACGTTGATTACCGTGGAATTATTCTGGCGTCCAAATCCTGAAAATCCTTTGATCTTTTATGCCATGTCCGGTCTCTGGGGTGTTGGTGATGCTGTATGGCAAACCCAAATCAATGGTTTATATGGTCTGTTATTCAGGCGCAACAAAGAAGCTGCCTTCTCCAATTATCGTCTCTGGGAATCGGCTGGCTTTGTGATCGCTTATGCCTATGCCACCACATTGTGTGCACGCATGAAACTTTATATTTTATTGGCTGTGTTGACTTTAGGTTGCATTGGTTATGTCATTGTGGAAATTCTTTATAGAAGAAAGGTAAAATATAAAATTTTGTAATAGTATTACATCCCTGTCGGAAAATCACTAGTCGACTACAAAAATAATTAACTTATAGTTAACTTTTCTTAGACTAATTAAAAGCTAACTACAATGTAATGCAGAATGAAATCCAGAAAATCAATTCTTAAGTTGAGTACATAATCGGATTTGGTGAGAGCCAACGACTTTACTCTCAGCTATTTTGAAACTCATTTCAAGTTTATATTAACTTTTTGCTGTTTTTATTTAAATGGCACCCAAGGCAAATTCATACCAGGTAATCTCACTAATAAAACAAGTACAACATGTAACAAAAACCACAAGCATTTTGTTTTTGTAAAATCATTGTTCGTACTCAAACTCACAAAGCAAATAGTGTATTTTGACGTCCGACCATGAAGACAATGCTAAAAAAAAAGTTTACAGCTGTGTTTACAAGTTCACCTGTAGTGAAATCGCCTTGATGGTACCTTAACTGGGTGGTCAGCGCGTTGACTATAAAACGTGTGATACATAGCTCGAATCCCAGCAACATCTTTTTGTAATTATACTAACTACCAGGTGACTTAAATAAAGTCAACTTTAAGCTAGTTGAAAAGTAGTGCAGAGTTTGACAATTGACTAGTGCCTAGGACATTGCAATGTTAAAATAGTTAGTTGTTTCCATTGGAAAGTAATCCATGTTTTAAGCATGGTACTGTGTTCATCATTTCGTGCGAACTGCTGTCAAAAGTTCATATAAAAAAATTGTCACGAATTTCTCATGAAAAATTGTTGCAAAAGTAGTACTCTGTTTATTTTGTGAAAAACATATGTATGAAATGTATCTACAACATTTTGAGTCTTCATGCGAAATAATATAAGCACCACTTTTTTTGTGTGGAATGTACAACAAACATATTGGAGTTTTTTTTTAAACGTACACAATTGCAGCATACATTTAAGGGCTATTATAAGTGGGTACTTGTCATATTTTTCGTATGAAAAAACTAATGTTGAGTTAACTACGTTTCCGGCAGGGATATCATAAAGTTTTACATACATACACACTTATATAATAATTTTCCAAATTTTCTTTGTTTTTATAGCAACGCAAACTAAAGAAACAAGAAAAGGCTGAACAAGCTGAAAAAGAAAAGGAAGCCGCTGCTGCTACAGCTGTTGCCGAGGCTAATGTCATGGGCACACCTGAAGTTGAAGAAACCGACGATGAATTGGATGATCTCGAAGAAGATATTGTAGTCACTCATTTCTAAACAAAAAATTACATTAAAACACACACACCTACAAACACTAACAAACTTATTATTAAAAAAAAGCTGTTTAAAGCTTTTGTTTTAACAAAGTATAATATACAATTTTAACAAGATAAAAGCTTTTATAGGCTTTAAGCTTTGTTTTAAGTAAAATTGTACAATTTCATTTATTTTTATTTTCCATAAAATTTTAATGAAAATTGAAAAAAAAAAAGTTTCAAAAAGTGTATATAAATTAAAAAAAAAATCTGTATGAAAGCAGAAAGAAACTTTTTGTTAAATATTACTTAAGAACCTAATACACAAGAAAATGTCACAAAAAGAAAGTGAGTAATCTGTCTGTCCATTACGGAAAAGTTTCCCGAAACAAATACAAAAACGAAATGTAGTGAAAATAGTAAAACTTCATTGGAAAATAATATCTAACATCCTATCTATCCTCTTCTCATTATGCCTTTAAAACTATACTCTTTCATTAAAGCCAAAACTATAATTATTAAGTTCACAACATGCGGTGGGTGTTGTAGATCGTATAATTTTGCTGTTGGTAATTTCCACATAAACATGTTTCTAGTTAAATGTTTATGTGAAAATCACCAACAACAATTATACAACACATACAACAGGTTGTGAATTGGCCAAATGTTTCGTTTTTCTTCTTCTCTTAAATATCATCATTGTATGCTCAGTATTATGTTAAGTTTTAAGAAGTGTTTACTATTTCTACATATTACTTATTTCTTATGTACTTCTCCACCATTTCACTTTCAACAACTTTTCGTATTCTCATTTTTTTTTCTATTTTACTGTTTTTACTACACACTCTATTTTTTTAAATTATTAGTATAATTATCCATTATACCCTATTATACTATTTTAATTGTCCTTTTATGTAGTTCTTTCTTTGACATTTGTTTCGAAGAAAAAGCTCTTTCTTAAAAGTTTTTATTTAAATTTTTATTAGTCTTATCTGTTATAAAATTTATGAATAGTAGCTTATTTAAGTAGTCATTAATTAAAAAAATTTTATTAATTTTATGAAAATTGTGTTTTTTTATTGTGATCGAAATTACTTTTACATAATTCACATAATAAAAAAATAAATACTTTTATGCAAAAGTAATAATTATGTTGTATGTATACATACGTATTATACATATTACACACAATTCTAATAAACTAAAAATGAATATTATAAAATGTATACATAATAACAAATAACAGTATGAAATTGTCATATTGTGAACTAAATATTATACATAGAACATGTAAATATTTAAGAAGAAATATAAAAAAGATTAATAAGAAACTTTTAGTTTAATATTATTATTTTAATTTTATGTAAGAAATAAAGCAAAATTATTATGTTTTTAGTTTAAAAAAATAATTTTTTCTGTGTATTCAATGAAAGTTCGCTTGAATTAAGCGGCCCATCCATTATATGTACAATATTATTGCATGTTACTGTACATATTTCTATGCAATATATGACAGAAAAGAAAATATTGCCCAATTTTCCTAACAATGAAAAAGTAAACATAAGACTAAACAATCTTGCCACCACATAACACAAAATTCATTATTGTACAATACAAATCAAAAGTCTTTTGATTTTTTTCAATATATTCAATATATTATATTGTACCACCTTCGAATACAAAACACACATTGGCGATATTATTGTACAATACGAAAAATTTTACAATTATATTGCAAGTGGGTGGGCCGCTTTATGTATTAGGTATACTGTGTACAGTGGGAGCGATTGGAAAATATATGGCATTAATTACATAACTTGTACGTAAAGTAGTTTTTGCCGTTTTTGCACATAACTTGTTCATACTTATATATCGTTAAATAAAACGCAAAAGATCCTATCTAACAAAAAATTATAATCGGGCTTTTAGTAAATTGCAACAATGTATTTCACAAACATAAATAGCTACTATAAAAATCTGGCTTATCCGAACCACCGACCAACCAGACGCGACATGAACAGCAATCTATTGCCTACTCACTCTTGAGAGACTGGCGTTCAAAAGAGAAATAAGAAATAAACATGCATACGTAGGATTTGCAACACTTTTATTTGGATAAAATTAAACAGGAACATATAATTGTTGTCTCTTTCTCAAACTGCTGCCCTCAAAATATGATTTCGGGCGACCAACCGGTGCCCGAACCGAAATAGTGATTATATTAAGGGCCTGCCCCACGATGTCGACAAGTCGATGTCGTTCGAAAAGAAAAAATACTGGCCAATTAAATGATTAAGCATATTTATTATTTTTCTTGTAAAATGACGATTTGTAAAATTTCAAGTGCGACGCACAGTGGTGTAAATAAAAAAAAACTGGTAATAAGTATGGAACTTCTAGATGGATTTGTCTAAAAATTAATATGCTTGTAGAGAAGGAGCCAAGGTCTCAGAATCGTGTCTTTCAAAGTCTTTAGCTGCACCGGAGATACAAGGGGTCAAAATAGGACACCTCGCCACCAAGGCCGAGTTAGTAAAAACGTATCACGTTCGTATCACCTGGCAAAATCTGTAACATAGACAAAGCTTGTTGCTGTTTACTAAAAACGTATCGTTGCTTTTCTCACGTAGAAAATCTACAGAAAGTAGATTTTTACGTAGCAAATATCACACTAATGCCAAAGTCACTACAATCCAATATTAACAGCTGACAAAATTACTTGGGGTGATACGTATTCTATAACTAGCCCCTAAAGTTGAGCGGCACTCAAGGCGAATCCATACAGGTGGCAGCCCAACGGCAGCTGATTATGTTTTGCTCTATTCATATTTTAGCCAAGAAGTGTCAAAAAACATTGTCGGCGTGTTCTTCTTACATTGTGTGAGTGTTTTTTCTTATTTTGTGATTGTGTTTTCTTCTTTGTGTTTTTGCTTTTCTTCTTTGTATTTTTGAAATTTCTTGGCGATTTATACAAACAAAAATGCACGTTGTTGTTGTATTGTTGTAATTGTTGCCCTAGTGCTGCCACCTGTATGAATTCGCCTTGGCGGCACTGAAAGTTCTAGCGTTACGCGATACGTTTTACTAAATAGACCTTTAAACGCGCGGAACAAAGCTTTGAAATATCTTAAGCCTTTAAAGCATGGTACTGTGTTCATCATTTCGTGCGAACTGCTGTCAAAAGTTCATATAAAAAAAATTGTCACGAATTTCTCATGACAAATTGTTGCAGAAGTAGTACTCTGTTTATTTTGTGAAAAACATATGAAATGTATCTACAACATTTTGAGTCTTCATGCGAAATAATATAATCAGCACTTTTTTCGTGTGGAATTTACAACAAGCACATTGGGTTTTTGTAAAACGTACACAATTGCAGCATACTTTCAAGGGCTATTATAATTGGTTACTTGTCATATTTTTCGTATGAAAAAACTAATGTTTACCAGCATTTTTCGCAAATTTGATCAGAGTACTTAGCTTTAAGCAGTTTGCACGAAATGATGAACACAGTACCATGCTTTAGTGAGAACTAGTTGCGAAATATTAAAATTGTCGCAAAAAAGCTCTAAACTCAAAACTTTGAAATTTAACTAAAAATCATACATTTTTCAATTAATCTGGTTATCGTCTTTGCAATATTTAAATAATTCACATGTACATACATGTGTATTTTTTAAAATTTTTATAAAATTTACATACTTCTTTTTTGTCCAATTGATAATTTTTATTTGACAATAAAACGATAAAAAAAACTCTAAATCAAAATTTCGAAGACACGTAACTAATTATATTAGTTAAATTAGCATGGATTTTAGTAAAATTGTATCGTACAAATTACCTGCTGGCATAGTTAATAAAACTAATTTTTTTAATTTTCATATAAAAAGAAAATAGCCTTCCTGGATTAGTAAATATTACCTCTTATATATTTTTGTGTCTAGAGAAATTATAAAAAAAAGTCTGAAAGTGATAAAATTTTTACTTTGGGTGGCTACCAGTCAGAAGTTATACAATAAAATATTTAATTTTTTTTATTCAAATTAAAAATCATGTGGCATGGTACACCTACATAAATATTTGTTGATTTCACTTGGAATTAATCTGTAACGAACTGAAATTATATCTTTTAACTAACTTCTAATGCATTAATAAACTTATTTAATAGATCTCATGAATTGCTATTTGTTTTTTGTTGGAATAAATTAAGTTAAACAATATATATTGTATCGTTTTGTATTGGGCGGGAATTCCCGGGAAATTGAACAAATCCGGGAAAAAAAACTCTAGTTAAAGCGGACTTTTAAAAAATAAAAGTTAATATGGTCTTTAACGGCATGTTTTGTATGCCGAACTTGCCGTTAAAGTCCATATTAACTTTTAATCGTATATTGTGAAAAGGTCCGTTAAACGCACAAATATTCACCGTTCCTAAAAGTATGCTATTTTTTTCTTTTTAGTGCAAATGATGCTGGGAAAAAATTCTGTCAAAACCACTTTGAAATTACTTGATTTCAATAAAAATTTCCTATTTTCATTTTACGGAATTAGATAAAATTCTATTCTGTGACATGGCCGATAGAAAGAACTAGGAAATGAAATCCATAACCAAGTTTTATTTCAAGTTTAATAAAAGCGAAAATTTATCGGCTGATTTAATTCTTTTATTTAATTTTCATTAATTTTTAGTTTCAAACTTTACACAGGGCATATTTATGAATTGGACTTGACTTTACAAATTCAGCTTACTTAAAATAAAGTTTCGTTTACCTTATTAAAAATGAAGAAATAAATACAGTTTGGTATTATGTAATTGCATCCCTTTAAATGCATTAGGTTAAGGTCTAAGGAAATTGTAGCTAAATCAAATTAAGTACATTTTTAATATTTTCAGTCACAAGTTGTCAAAAGACATACATACATACATATTATAGCTCTACAAGATAATCGGTTCATCTTCAACCGATTTTGTATTTTTTCGACGTCGTGATGACTTAATTTTCGACAATACACTGTAGGCCTGTTGAATCTCAATAAAACGTTGATTGGCTGCTGCTTTTTGTGTTTCATCTTTCACCTTATCGGGATGATACTCTTTTGAGAGTTTGCGATAGGCTGATGTGATTTCTGATTGTGAAGCGGTTGCACTCACACCCAAAACTTTATAGGCATTACGCTCACCATCAACATCCATAGATTCAAATATTTCTTTCCAAGTTTCATACCAACCGTGATGCTGGGCATAGTTGTAGGTGTCTTGCAATGCCTGTGCTATGTCTGTCCACCAAGCAGAAGCTAAGAAATTCTGAAAAGCCTCATGTATGGGTACTTCATTGCCATCTTCATCGGATATGGTGCCGTTAAAATAAAGGAAACAGCCCCATAACGAAAAGTAAATGCATAAAGCACCGGTAAACTTTAAAGTTCTCTCTAATTTGCCACGCCTTTTAGGGGGCGTACGCAGCCATTCCTTAGAAAAATGATCAAAGATCAGACTTGAAGCCAAAGCAGTTATGAGCAGGGTATAGGTTTCATCGTATATAAAAAAACGCACTGGATAAACAGCAATAGCCGCCAGGAGGCAATGCCACAAAACACCCTTCTCACGACCTATGTTGCCAACAGTCCAAACTCCCAAAGCAACAAATACAGGTATAAACCAGTGCAGGAAGCTAAAGTCTATAGTCGCGAAAATGGTCTCCGGTATAGCCATCTGATAAAGTTGGCCAAATAAATAGCCTATCATCACTTCACCCAAAAAGCGTTTACCCGAATAAGGTGGTTTACGATAGTGTTGTAATTTTTTAACAAACACTGCTATAAATTTAGGATCTTCATTGGCATCTCGCACATAACTGGGTATATTGAAGACCTCAAATAGCCAACCCACCCCAAAGTATCCACCCAAAGTGCACCACCATACAAAGGCATGACGATCACGATGCAAATATAAATGATGTAAGCCAAAAATACCACCGAACAACCATAGTATATAAGCAGTTATTAGAGATTTTTGCGGTGGTAAAGTGTTCGCCTCAAATTTGTTGCTTTTGCCATTTTGTTGTAAAACAACTTTATCTTTGGTCATATTGATCTAAAAACAGAAATCATAATGTAAAATATTCTTTCTTAAAGACTATTTAAAAACATACCTACTTACATATAAAATGTATCTGCTTTTCAATTCGTTGAATGGATGAATACTTTCTCTTTTCACGTTCTTTCTAAGATACCTTCAACTAGTTACATACATATAACACGTATGTACTACATATGTATGTTGCGTACAAGTATGTACTACGTACACCAAGAATAATTGTTCTAAATTAAATTTTAAGCCTTAAGTTTTGGCCTATACTATATATTAGAATCTTATTTCAAACTTTAAATAGTTTCTTGGTTTTATCAAATATAATTAACTTTAATCTTTTCCTATTATACTTTAATTTTATTATTTTAATTATTGTTATTTTTACTTTGTGTTTTTCGTTCTTACGTCTTTGCTCTTCAATGTAAAACTAATATTTCTTTAAATCTTGAAAATGTTTAAGCCAGACAAGACCGCCTTTAAATCAGGTCAAGAAAGAAATTTTTCTTGTATGAAACAGTAAGAGAAAATCTTTATTACATTACTTTTTCTCTTTTGAATAAAAGCCGTTCTTTGTATTAATATTCTTATGAATGGTTCTTGTCCATACTAAGCAAACGTAAGAGCTGGCAGCACTCTTCAACTTTTTGCAAAAGTTTATGCTATCACTTCGTATTGAATGATAACCTATTTATTAACACAAAAGTGACATTGTTGGAGCAGACTTGGTAAACAATTTTAAAGGAAAATAATACAACAGATTCAAAACGATTCAATGACTAGTTTACATTGTAGTGTGATTATCTTTACGCTTATTATAAGTTTGACAAGAAGTTCCAATGCTATCCAAGCACGCAGTGACCGTGAACAACAAGTATCTGGAGCTGTTGCTTCATCCCGTAACGCTGACAATGCCAATGTTTATCACCATTGGGGACCTAAAGTTTTATGTTCCATGTTACCCGATGACTTTATCGAGTGCAATAAACCCATAGACCATAAACTTAACAAAACCGCCAAAGAAGAAAAAGGTTATGGATGTTTAAAATTCGGTGGCATCAATTATGAAGATGTGGAGCACACCAAAGTACAGTGTACGGTATTTGCTGATATTGACTGTCATGGTCCCAGAACATTTCAACGTGATGGCGTTCCTTGTATACGTTACTCGGAACATTATTTTCTCACCACTTTGCTGTATAGTTTACTATTGGGATTTCTTGGTATGGATCGTTTTTGCTTGGGTCAAACAGGTACAGCTGTTGGCAAGCTTCTAACATTGGGCGGTGTAGGCGTTTGGTGGGTTGTCGATATTATTTTACTTATTACCAACCGCTTGACACCAGAAGATGGTAGTAATTGGAATCCTTATGTCTAGCATAGGTTTTTATGGAAACGAGAGGGTGGTACTGGAAGTGTTGATAGATTCTAGGAAATACGATTGTGATGTATGTATGTATATAGTGTGTATGTATTATAGAAGATAAACGTTAAAAATATATTAGTTATGTAAGTTGTATAAAGCAATGTGTAAAATATAAGTAAATTAGGAGAATTATAAAATCTATATAATTAATAGACAAAACACGTTTTTTAGATCCCTCTTACGCCCGTAATACTGAGCCGATTTTGGAAAGATTTATATGTTCTTAAAGGGTTTTTTACATAGAACCGGACAATCTTAATTTTACTTAAATCGTTTCAGTACTTTAGCAGTAATACGACTACCAAGTTCTTACTAACACCAATAAACAAATCCATGTATTTTTTCCCAACTAGAAGTAAAACACACAAGTAAATATTCGATTGTTTTTGCACAAATAAAAAGCAAAATTAAAAATAGAGTAAACCAAGTATAGCTTTTACTCTTTAAGAGAATTAAAATGAAATTTTGGCGATTTTTTTGGTTTTGGATATTTATTAACATTAAAATTTATAAAAATTACGGCCATAAGTGTTGTATCGGCTATTCATGTTATCCACGACAAAATTTATGTGGCAAAATACAAGCAACAATTTTATAAAACTTCGCATATATGTACAACAGTTAGTACAGCCTTGTGAATTCATTTCACATGTATACGTTTAAAACTTGTACATATTTGTCCCATATTCCTGATTGCATTTCCGAACGGTATGAAGTTAATTGGAAAACTTAAGTTTAACTTTTTACCCTTTTCATTTCCAATATATTTTTACTCATTTTTCAGATGTAGAGCTGGAAAAGATCAAAATTCTATCAAAAACCGAACCTATATACGTAAAGGGTACAGTATATATTCACATGTGTGTAAAGTAGAATTCTTTAACAAATGTGATCTCCATTTTTAACCCCCGATCAAAGAAAGGTGTGTTATAAGTTTGTAGGGTGTTTCTGTACAGACCAAACGGCTGGACTGAGAGTGTTCTTAGCTATGTTTGAATAAAATCGGTCCAGCCGTTTAGAAGATATTACATCTTTTCTAGATGTATATATTATTAAATCTGAGTCTGACGCCGCAACTCTTAAACGGCTAGATCGATTTTAATTTAATAAATTTTGTTTGAAAAGTGACTTGATGCAAAATGTTCTAACCTATGTTTGAAGAAAATTTATGTAGCCGTTTGGAGGTTATCATCTATTTTCTTCGGGAGTTTTCAAAATTTTTAATTTAATGTTATCTATTAATTTGACTACAAATTTGTCTTTTTTTATTATTTGATATGTAGTTACAAGAATTTAAATTATTGATACGTATTGTTATTTTTTCCTCAAGTTCATCGCAAATTTTATATTTTGGGCAAACCAGCAGATATCGAACTTTCAATGCCACAATGGTCCTCGCCACGCAAAATCTTGAAGAAGCCATTGTTGCCCCAGTCTGTATTCCACGAATTGGCAATCAACCAGTAAGGAGTATCTTTTTCGACACCCCAACCCAAAATACGTATAGCATGACCACCCAATTCGCGTCCGTGAACGTGTTGATAAACGCCATCTTTGTAAAGTATCAAGTCTTCATAAACAGTAAAGGCTCCTTCTACTGGACCGTTTGTCATAATTTCCTCCTGAATATCGCGAACATTGCGGCGAACAGAATACGATTTAGAACCGAAATGTTTATCTTTTGTGTAATCAATCTTATAAGATTTCTCACATTGATGTTGACAGCGTGGTGTCTTGCCATGTTCACCATCACAGGGTGGACGAGTTCCATTTGTATGATGTTCACACGGAGCGATTTCGTAGGGGCGACAACCTTGATTGCTGTCATAGGAACCACCACTTACAATGCCCTTACGTGTCCAGTAGGCCCAGGCGGCACCGGGGAAACCTCCATTGCAACCAAAACCGCATGTATGGCAACAGGAGACCAAATCATCGGCTGAAAAATGGAAATGTATTGAAGCTTTGGAATGTATGCAAACCTAAACAATGAATGATAAGAAATATTTATTTATTTAATCATGAATATCATTTGAAACTGTTGTAAGTAAACAAAGAAATAATAAAAACAGCATTCGTAGAAAGAGGTATTGATAACGATATACACACAGCCAGACATATGAGCGCACATACATACATCCATTCCCAACAAACACATTTTTAAACTTTTGAAATATGGTTGCTTTATCGTTTGATGTTAAACCTTAATCTGAATGCTTTTTCAAGCAACCAGAGGTTTGAGATTTATGGCCTTATTTTGTGAAACGCAAAGTTAAGCGTTGACCAATTTTGTATGTGTTTTCTTTCAGTAATTTAAGTTGTTTACACACAAAATTTATTAACGATAAGCGTTGCGTTTAACAAAATTAAGCCCTTAAATTTTAATTCAAGATGATATTCATTTAGATACAAAAATTTTTTCAAATGCCACTTTCTCAATTTGATATCAAGTGTTATTCCTATATAATTGGCTACGATTAGGAATAATTTTCAGAATAAACCCATTTCTCAATTTCAGAATAGTTCCATTTGGGTGAGAATGCTATTTCTCAAATGACATTCAAATCAGTTTCAAATATTTGTCCTTTGAGATAGAAACTGATATCAAATCTCTCCATTTGATATCAAACCTGCGTGTTTGCTGGGTACATACATACATATTTACGTGCATAAATGTGTATGTATGAATGGATTTGCCAAATGTAACAATTTGCGTTGTTGCATTGAGCACCGCAAAACTTCCTTTTAATAATTGTTGGGAGTCTTGATTGTTTTCATTTAAATTTAGTTCATAATGGCATACGTATTTACATATATATGTATGTATGGTCATTTAATCGTTTTCTAGTACGCTTGTGTACATCCATATATGCAATTGAAGCTTAAAAATTGAAAGCAAAAATGAAAAAAAAACTTACTCGATCAGACATAGCCTCTACAGCTCCAAATGCCCAACATGACCCGCATGAGCCCTGGTCTCTAATTTCTTGAATGGTTGGACAGTTTGGCCAAGCTTTTCTGGCATCAAATTCAGCTGGCAACTCGCGATCGACTAATCCAACTTGTTCTCCCAATACCAATTTCTTTTCAGGCAAGGCAAATTTATGAGCATCCCGATGTACACCCATTAATCGATGAATGTGGCTCTTAGGCACTGATTTTGCGAAATTTCTACCAACTGTCCATGTTTTTGCTTTACTACGCACTATTTCCATAAATTTGTCCGATAACAGGTCGTATTCGGAATCAAGATTTGCAATCACCTGACCTATGACCAGGGAAACAATGAGAATTGCCAGAAAACGCTTACGCATTTTGTTTTCTACTTCTATTTATTTTAACAAAGAACTTTAATGATGAACAATTTATTGATGATTAACTCAAGAAGAACAATTTTGATTTATAGAAAATCTTTTGTTGCGTTTACGGTGTATCAGCAAGGTAGATTCACACAAATTCTGAACAGTCACTGTATTAATAAATACTGATTGATTCTTTGTCGATATGAAATTTGACAGTTTGATTAGATAGCAATTAGCCAGTTGGTCTATAGAAATCAGCTCGCTATTTTTCCCGTAGCTGCATTTCTTCAATAACAATTATGAAGGGTTGTAAAAACTGTATTAATGTTTGAGATGCAAGTCAGAGCAGGGAATAACATATTGATACAATTTCAAATATTTTCAAAAATTTTATTGAAACCAATCCGTGCCAATATGGAGTGACTGCTTAACTCTGCAGTTACACGTTCAAGAAATTGCTTTCAAGTTGATCACACGTATTGCTTGTTAAAACTACTTTAAATTGACGCTATGACGTAGGCTGTAAGCAACTTGATAAATTTTGTTTTCAAGATGCCGTCGTCAAGGAATCAACAACGAAACAGTAAAACCCGGTTATAACGAATTCTCGGTTGTAACGATCTAAGTCTAAAGTGCCGACGTTTCGGTTGCCATTTTCATACAAAAATAATTCGTAATAGCGAATTCGTAGTTAACGAGTCCTCGTTTGTATCGAACTACGCTTATTACGAACTTGTCATAGAGCGGTTTTTTTTGCTGTTTGCACAAAGTTCGCTATAGCCGAGTCTTTCTGTAATTTACTTACAATAATAGAGATCAGCTGTTTAAATTGAACGAAAAATTGAAACAAATCTTGAAAGCAAAATTGAAATCAAGTTGGTAGTCAATTTCCAATTATGTGTGTGTGTTAGTAAAAAAGTGCGAGTGTATTGAAACTTGAAACAAAAAAACTTGAACGTGTAACCTCCAAATAAGTCAACTTAAGCGAATTTTAGAATTCAAGCAAAGGCGAATTCATAACAGGTGGCGTTATCAGCACAGCTGATTGTTCAAGGAACTGCCAAACTTGCCTTGATAAGTTTTTTTTATTTAAATAAATTGAACATTTTTTTATGTAAATTTGTTAATTTGTTTTGACAATTGCTTGAACAAAAAAGTTGCTTTGTTGTATCAATTCACCGATGACTATACCTTATTGATCTACCTTGGTTCAAGCCGTTTTATGCCTTAAGCGCCTATTAGACGATCATACTTGTATATAAGAATGGTATGCCATCATACCATCATACTCGCGAAAATTCGTGTCATACTTGGTATGCTGAAAATCAAAAAAATTTTGATATTGTATTCAGAGAAATAAACCGATCGGCTTAAGAGCCGAAGCCAAATTTCAATGTAATTTCAAGCCGCCGTCGATCCACGTGGCTAGCCTCGACTTAAAATTGCAGCCGGCTAACTGTTTTTTTGGTTGCAATTTGTGCATATTACAAATTATGTGAAAGTCGTCAGGTGTTTGAAAAATTTTATATAAAAATTCGTTTAAAAAAACTTTTAAAATTTTACTAATGTATGAAAATCGTGACTTTTATCAATTGAATCCATTCACATAATTTTGAGTAAAATCAAAAGTTGTAGATCGATTTAATAAAATACGGCTTGTTTTGCTTGGAATATATTTCCCTATATGCTAAAAGAAAAATAACGTAATGCTTTTTAATTTTAGGAACCTTTTAAGAACAAAACCTGTTATAAACTTTTTTTGCGCGTGTTCCACGAATTTATAAGCTTGTGTATTTTTTTATTATAAATGAATTTAAACATAACATATTTACGATGTATTTATATACATATATACTTCCATTTACATTTAAAATTATTTTTAAATAAAATAATCCTTGAAAAAAATATATACATATTTTAATATTAATTTATCTGTCCCGCGAAAGTTTCGAAAATATCGTTATTTTTTGCCTTTTTAAAAGCTTGTCCTGCTTCTTCGAAAATTAAAACTTGCAACCCTTTTCATGATAGACTAAAGCGAATGTTTAAGCTAACAGCTTTTCAATAGTTTTGGAATTTAAAGTCCAATAAACTTGTACCTCTGAGCACGGCCCGATGAATTTCAATATTTGAATGTGTAAAGCATGTTTTTAACAACTTTCAATCACTAAAAATATTTTTAGAGTTCAAGAAACTTTCAATAAGGTTTGCTCGGCCGTTCAAATACATAGTTGAATAGTTTTAGAATCCTTTAAACACATTGCCTTTTTCATGTTCATAGTACATGAACTTTATGCGTATTAAATCAACATATTTTGAATTGACCGAATATATTTATACCTATTTTATTCAAAATGGTTTTACTGCTAAAAAATTATTTAGGTTTGGTATGAACATAATTTCCATTAAAAATTTTCTTAAAACACATTTCAAATTCAAATAAATTGTTTATGAATACTGCTATTGTTTTAATTAAAAACCTTTGCGTATAGTAATTTCTTCTTAAAAAAAGTAATTTTTTGAGGGCCGTACGGTAATTAAAAAATGGAAGTTAACATCACTGTGCCTCAAACGAAAAAGATGAAAAAAAAAATTTCGGAAATATTCATGTTATTTTACACTTTTCGTCAACTAATTCTCTCAAGAATAATAAACAGCGTGTGTCTAATTAATAAATAAAGCAGACATTGCAGTTTTTTTTAGCAAGTTAGGGTCTTGCAACTCTGATCGCATAGAAAATATTACAGCCTAAAGTGTAGTATGCAGTTCTGCCCGAATCTCAGGCAGCCAAAAAACGTACATATGTGTAAAAAAACAAACAAAAAAATTGGCTTAAATCCAGTTTAGCCAAGTAGGTCCAAATGAAAAAAAAGCCTATCTTATAGAAAAATAAGAAGAAAATATAAAATAGCTAAATTGGCGGCAACCCATATTTTCCGAGTTATGGGCCTCTGAAGTTTTCATATAAAACTGATTACGCATTACATTTCGCAAAAAAATAAGAAAAAAACACCCTATCCAGTTTAGCCAGTAGGTCCAAATGAAAAAATCGCCTTTCTTATAGAAAATTGAAAAATAAGAAGAAAATTTTAAATAACAAAATTGGCGGCAACCCATATTTTCCGAGTTATGGGCCTCTGATAAAAAAGATAAGAAAAAACACCCTATCCGATAGAAAATAAAAAAATAAGAAAAACAAATTTAATAAAAAAATTGGTGGCGAGCCTCAGTTTCCGAGCTATGGATCTCCTAAATTCTAATACAAAATTATAATTATACGAAATATTTTCTAACGAATCTGGTTACAATTCGACATACATAGGAGAAAACTTCTTAAGGCCAGCTAGGCAAGAAATCTTTACTCAGCGAAGCCGCTATTCGATATACATAGATGAGAAAACCTTTAAGCCCGGCCGAAGGCTAGCTGTACAAAAAAGCTTTACTCAGCGAAGCCGCTATTCGACATACATAGAGGAGAAAATCCTTAAGCCCGGCCGAAGGCCGGCTGTACAGAAAGGCTTTACTCAGCGAAGCCGCTATTCGACATACATAGAGGAGAAAATCCTTAAGACCGGCCGAAGGCCGGCTGTACACAAGGGCTTTCCTCAGCGAAGCTGCTATTCGACATACATAGAGGAGAAACACCTTAAGCCCGGCCGAAACTTCAGAGGTCCATAACTCGGAAAATTTGGGTTGCCGCCAACTTTTTTATTTAATATTTTCTTCTTATTTTTCAATTTCCTATAAAATAGGCTAATTTTTATTTTTTTTACCTACTTGGCTAAACTGGATTTGTTCCTTCAAAAATCTCAATTTAGCATTCCTTTAAAGCAAAAATTTACCTTCGTAAGGAATGATACAATAATTTCTAATAAATTAGCTTCCTCAAAAAATCATTATTTTGCAAATTTTCATTGAAAAGTCCGAATAATGAAACATTTTTTTGTAGAAAAGAAAACGACACAAGTTATTTGCTAAAAGAATGAACAGGGACATTCTATTAGCAAACAAAGAAAGTTTCATTCTACAAATTTCATGAAATATTTCATAATGTAAATTCGGTATACATCGCTACCTCAGTATTGGTTTGCTCCTTTCTAATACTTTTTCCTATGTTTATGGAGCAAACCAATACTGAGGTAGCGTCATAATACTAAATTTACACGATGAAATATTTCATGAAACTTTTTTATTTGATTCTTTATTGCAAGTGTGCAAAAACAAATGGAGTAAAGAAAATTTGCCAAATCCATCTAAAAATGGTGTTTTATTTAGTTTTTCATTTTTCCTGTAAAATAACTAAAGGCTGATTACGCGACCGTAACGTTGATGTAGTTGCATGTGCTGATCGTTTCTGTCTCATAGCTTTTCAATGTGACAGAAACGATTTTGCTGTAGAGTTTTCGATTTTTTATTTTATTGAATAAAGCCCTTCTCAAGATATGCTAATAATGTCGTGCAAGTGCCTTTATTTTTGACATAACGCTATATCGCAAAAACTAGAGCTGATAAAAAAAATCGGAGTGCAGATTCGCGTTCAGCGTCCCAAATAACTAAAGAAACAACTTTTAGTTTTAGGGAACGAAAAGGTGTATCGCAATTTATGTTCAATTTCCACTCAAGAAGATTTGGACTATAATTTTCATTTTCAGAATTTGGCCCTCACACTGAAATGAGTTTGACATGCCTGATCTATAGTGTAAAAAATCTAGTTTTCTTAAGTCGACTTTACAGATTTTTTCCTTTTTAATCAAGTTCAAAATAATTCTTGCAAAAAACCGACCACAAAATAGGCGTGCCACTGCCCACATTTTTGATAATCATGTTGTACTTTCACGAGAACTAATTGTGTGAGCGAAGTTTCATAAGAATCGGTTAAGTAAAAGTAGTTAGCATAAATATTTACTTTTCATGTGCGTGGCACTGCCCACTCTGCTAACCATAATGTCGTATTGTAACGATAACTAAATGTGTATACAAAGTTTCATAAGAATCGGTTTAGTAGAAGTTGTTTTAAAAGAATAGCTACTTTGCAGGGGCGTAGCAGTGCCCACTTTTTTAATTATGATATAGTATTTAAACATAAGCTTAATGTGTGTGCAAAGTTTCATAAGAATCGGTAGTAGTAGTAGTTGAAAAGGAATGATTTGGGATTTTTTTTCCTTTATTGAAAGGGGTGTACTTCCAGATTGGTTCCGTTGAAAAGTGGTCAGGGTCACGCGCACAAGCTTAGTACTCTGTTCAAATTTGGGAAAATTTTGATCAACATTGGTATTTTCATACGAAAAATATGACAAGAACCAATCACAACTAGCCCCTGAAAGTATGCTGCAATTGTGTACGCTAAAAAAACACAATTAGGGAATTCACAATGTGTATCTTAAAATTTGGAAATAGCAATATCGTTACACCTTAAAATTTCATTGTGAGCAAGGATACAAAGCACAACATATTAAAGTAATAAAAGCAACGACGAAGTTTGCCGAATATTTCTTACTATTTACATGTATAGAACACGAACTCAAAATACACAACAAATAAAACAGCAACACAAGCACGTTAGTGGTTGGTACCTATCAACAAACCAAAGAAACACCAACACACTTTAACCACACACAAATTCTTTATTTAAAATATTGCCGCATTGAAAAAACATGCTTCTTGGACTTTTAAACTTATTATCTGGTGGTAAATTTCATTTTCACACAAAACAAAACTATCCAACCCATAATAAAAGACTAAAATTAAAACGTCGCTATATTAAGACACATTTTAGAACGCTGTTGTGAATTCCCCAAATGTGTTTGTTGTAAATTCCACACGTAAAAAGTGCGGCTCATATTATTTCGCATGAAGTCTTCATTGAAGACTCAAAATGTAGATACATTTTATATGTTTTTCCAAAATAAGCTTAATATATATATATATATATATATATATATATATATATATATATATATATATATATATATATATATATATATATATATATATATATATATATATATATATATATATATATATATATATATATATATATATATATATATATATATATATATATATATATATATATATATATTAGTTCCTGTTGTTCCTATAAGAAGCATAGGGCCTCGACGAATTCATTTCAGTTCTGCCTGCTCGCTGCTATGATCATGACTTCGTTCCACGATTTGTTTGCGCTGCCTGCTTCAATTTCTAACTGTCTTCTCCAGGTGTGACTGGGTCTTCCCCTTCTCCGGCTGCCTTGAGGATTCCATTCTATGGTTTTTTTCGTAACGTCATCCTGGGGTCTGCGCAAAGCGTGTCCGATCCACCTCCATTCACGTTTTTTTATTTCCGTTTCAATTGGGGACTGCCCAGTCTCAGCCCATAGGCGGTAGTTGCTGATAATATTTGGCCAAAATATTCGTAAAATTTTGCGCAAGCAAAGGTTAATAAAGGCTTGCAAAGCATTGAGTTCGCGCCGGTCTGCGTTCCAGCTTTCACTGCCATATAATGCCACCGATTTAACACAGCTATTAAATATGTTAATTTTCGTTCGTCTGGATATATGGTGCAAGCTCCAGACTGAATTCAGCTGACCGAAGGATTGCCTGGCCTTATTTATGCGATTCGACACATCTTCTTTTGAACCACCGGTTGTCGATATTATACTGCCCAGGTAGCAGAAAGTTTTAACGTTTTCCATCTGATGATTATTTAGGAGGAATTGCTGAGTGCTGGTGGTGTTGATTCGCATTACTTTTGTTTTTGTAGTATTGATCTTCAGGCCGCATTTCAATGCCTCGATTTCTAGGGCTTTAAGTTTGGCCTCCATAAATAATAGAGGAGATAGAGGACAGCCCTGCCTAACACCTATCTTAACGTTGATTGGGCTGATGGTAGCTTCGTACAGAACGCGGCATTTCGCATTATTGTACATGCCTTGGATTAAAGAGATAAGTTGTTCAGGAATCCTTTTACATCTTGGAGAATTCCAAATTGCAGAATGCTGAAGGGTATCGAAAGCTTTTTCAAAATCGATAAAGATTAAATAAAGTGGAGATCGCCATTCAACGTACTGCTCTATTATTATCCGAAGGCTATTGATGTGGTCAACGCAAGATTTTGTAGGCCGGAATCCTGCTTGTTCGCTTCGGATTTCATGGATCAGAGCGTCGGATAATCGCTTGTGTAAAATATTCGCGATAACTTTAGTGGTCATGCTGAGTAACGTTATGCCTCTCCAATTCTTATATTCCGTTAATTTCCCTTCTTTGGTATGTTAATAATCATGCCTTCATTGAACTTGTCATCAAGATTGCCAGAGGTCCAAAAGTCGGATATCATCTCGTATATTAGTCGTGCGCTTATGTTAGGGTCGACTTTAAGGCGTTCCGGGGAATGTTGTCGACTCCAGGCGTTTTGTTGTTTTTAAGACATCTAATTGCGTTTTCGATTTCACCGATGCTTGGGGTTAGTTGGCACGTCATCTCTTTCAGTGTGTGCCGGGCAAGAACATGTAATTTAGTATTCAATAGAACACTGAAGATGGCACATAGCCGAAACCGGTCTGTTTACAAACCAAATTTGACGTGGGATGACGGAAAATCGTTCCAAACATGTAATACCATACGATGGTAAAGAGTTATTGCTCAGAAGGGCTTTGTAGTGATCTTTCCATACTTCGAGCTGTCCCGTTTTTTGTGATGAGTTCTCCGTTTTTGTTTTTGAGTGGCTTTGAACTGAAAAATTTTTTATTTGATAGTTGTTTTATCGCTCTGTATAGGTCTCGGCTTCTGTTGGTCTCGGATGCTCGTTGAGCCTCTTTTGCGATGGCTTCAGTGCATGCGCGTTTATCCTTCCTGGCGCTACACTTAACATTTTTGTCCGCTCTGGTGTATTCCTCTTGCAGTCTTTGTTAGCTTTGTTTTGGCTTTGCTTGCATAACTTTCTTTCTTTTATCAACTTCCATGTTTCGTCGGAGATTCAAGTTTTTCTTTCTGGGTGTCTGTACCCGATGCTTTCTTTGGCAGCGTTTACAATACCGTTCATGATATTGTGCCAGTTGTTTCCTTGGCTGTATAAAAATTGTAGAGCGTTAATATGTTCCTTGGTGTGCTGAGTTATGCAATTTCCCTAAGTCAAATCTTCTTCGATCAGTACTAGTATTTCTCTTGATTGCTACAACTTTTAAGCGCAAAGTACCAATGATGTGATGATGATCACTATTGCAGTTTGCACCATCCTTGTTTCGGACATCTAAGAAACATCTTCGCCAGCTTCTGCTGATGGTAATGTGATCAATTTGGTTCTGGGTAACATGATCTGGGGATACCCATGTGACTTTATGCGCCGTCTTATGAGGAAATAGTGACCCACCAATTACGAGGTTGTGAGCTAAGCACATTTCCGTAGAAAGTTCACCGTTCTCCGTCATCCGACCTAGACCATGCCGGCCCATTATGTGCTCCATACTGGTGTGGTCTGAGCCTATTTGCGCGTTAAAGTCTCACATCCTATAACAATGTCCCCTCGATTTATGGATGATGTAACTTCCACGAGTTTACTATAAAAGTCCTCTTTTATTGCGAGGTCTACTGCCTCTGTTGAGGCATTCAACACATGTAAGGTTCCTAGCTCTCGTGCAAAATCTGGCCGTTATAATCCTGTCACAGTGCGGTTTCCAGTCTATGAGAGCGTTACGTGCTTCCTTTGTTAGCAGAAATCCGACTCCACTTGGGCGAGGTTGATTAGTTGGTTTACCAGCATATAAAAGAGTGTAGCCATCTGTTGTTCTGAACTCTCCTAATCCATCCCATCTGGTTTCACACAGTCCTATAAAAAGCAGCTTATAATTGTTCATTCAAAATAAGCTTAGTACTCTGTTCAAATTTGCGAAAAATGATAATCAACATTGGTTTTTTCATATCCAAATTATGACAAGTATCATAACTAGCCCTTGAAAGTATGCTGCAATTATGTACGTTTTAAAAAACACAATGTGTTTGTTGTAAATTCCACTCGAAAAAAGTGGTGCTCATATTATTTCGCATGAAGACTCAAAATGTTGAAGATACATTTCATATGTTTTTCACAAAATAAACAGAGTACTACTTCTGCAACAATTTTTCGTGAGCAATTCGTGTCAATTTTTTTTATATGGACTTTTGACAGCACTTCGCACGAAATGATGAACAGAGTACCATGATATATGTACATGGTAAATACACATTCCTTTTCAACTACTTCTACTCAACCGATTCTTATGAAACTTTGCACACACATTAAACTTCACATACACATTTAGTTATCATTACAATGCAACATTATGGATAGAAAAGTTGGCAGTGCCACTCCCATGAAAATTAAATATTCATTCTAACTACTTCAACTTAACCGATTCTTATGAAGCTTTGCACACACAATTAGGTCTCGTGAAAGTACAACATGATGATAAAAAAATGTGGGCAGTGCCACGCCTATTTTGTAGTCGGTTTTCTTGCAATCTACTAAACGAATCTCAATGAGAGATAGGATCGTGAGTAACTTTTCAACGATCATGCAGGCGAGCTTGATTGACACTTATAGAAAACGCATGCACGCTCACGTAAGTGCAAAACAATTTGAAAAATCACGAAATGCTGGTACTAGTGATTTTTTTTAATTACCAAAGTAATTAGTCCGTTGTTACCACCAAAAGTTGAAATAATGCACAATTTCAATTTGCATTTCAGAATTTTTGAGTTGCTTTTCAGAAATTTCAAATTATATTTTAGAACAGCCACCGCTTGTTGGATTGCGGGCCGGGCCCTTTATGAACTATTCTGCTTGCATGCGGTCGCCCTATTATTCTGACTTCTTAATACGTTTAAATTTATCTATAAATTTGATATCCAAAAATATTTTTCTATTTTTAGTCTGTTATAGTGAAAATTAAAATAATTGAGACAATCAAGGTAGATTAAGATAAAATACATAAATTTTCAACACAAACACGGGTAGAACTGAAGTAACATGCCACTTTTCTCATAACATCATATCTCCTGGAAAATGTATCTTTTTCTTGAAGAATTTGCTAACAAGAGTTCGAAATAATTGCGTAAATAAGTTAAAGTAATTCCTGAAATATTCATATATGTTTCTAAATAGTTTCTTTTTTCATAAAATAATATTTTTTTACTAAATTTATACGATGCAATAATTCATGAAATTTGTTGCATGAAACTTTTTTTTATTTTCTAATAGAATAGGCAGGAAAACAAGTTTTGTGAAAAAGTGGTATGAAATTTCAGATATTTTTGTCAGGTTTCTTTACTTCATTTGCTTCTCCACACTTCCAGTAAGCAAATAAAAAAAGAGTTTCTTCAAATATTTCTTCGAGTGAATTTAGTCTTTAAAAAAATTAACGAGCTTGAACGACCATATATGTATAAGCATAACAAAAACTTGGCATAAACTTAGCTTACATTAGCTTAAATGACGAAATTAAAGGGGGTTTTAACGATTTTTTCTATACATTAAAAACTACTGTAAATTGATAGTCATGACTCAGGCAAAACTCGTTAAGATCCATTTCAAATTCGCCTCTTATACTAACTTCATGCCAAGTTTTTGTTATGCATTTGGTCCTAAACTTTCAAAGAATGAAATATTATTTTTTCGTAAAATAAAATGTGTGCGTAATAATTTTCTAAACAATGTTTTCCAGACCTCTTCGCGGACCCCCTAGAATGCTGCTACGGACCCTCATTTTAGAACCCTTGTTTTAGAACATATCAGCCACGGAAACCATTCACAAATTTTCTTCATGCACGTCCACGCTGAACTGTTTTGCATTCACGTTCATGATAGCACGTTGATCCAACAAAAAGTTACACACGATCATGCGTAATTGTGCATCTCGTTTTTAATATTTATGTTGTGATTATTTAAAGAAATGCGTGTAAGTGGAGTGCAGAAACTTGGCATGCGCCCTAGATCCAGCAGTGGTCGACTAACAAAAATATTAAGAATGCACTTCATCGCAGTTGGTTAGTAAAATTGGTTAACAATTAGCAAACATATTTCCTCGCAACTGTTTATGCTCTCTGTACAAGGGTGTACTAACTGTAGTATCGGCTGTATGTGCTAAATTTTTTGAAATTTTGTTTGTATTTTGTCACATAATATTTGTAGTGGATAATATAAATAACAACTTTAAAAGTTTTGAAAACTATTAGCATATATCGTGCCATAACCACAAAAAAAGCTTAAGCGACTTGCTTTTCGAGTATCGTTTTTTTTAAGAAAATCGATAATTTACGATAATTTGGACTATCTGTCAAAGTTTCAAAGTCATTCCAAGTACCGTTACGGGAATACAGGGAAAAAAATTTAGCTAAGTGCATTTTCCCTTTAAATTTGTTTAAATTTTTTGTAACTGCAAAGTATCCCAGCAAAAACTTTGCTTACTGGTAGGCAAAAAAGTATATGATGATTCGGTCAAGTTCTTTCTATGATTATAAGTAGTGAAAGCAGAAGCAATTACATAAATTTGCATGTACGTTTGTACTCTGTGTTCAACGGTTAGTGCTATTATATTTTTTTTAACTTTTAATTACTGAGTCTATGTTCATACGAGTCAACTTTTGATTCTGCAACTTTCTTAAATTTTCTTTTGAAGTTACATTCGTGTTCACATAATGAAATTCTTGCTGTAAGTGGCACAATACTTTTAAACAAAATATGGTGCAATTTTTCTCACAGTGAAAAAGTAAACATTGTACTGCACAATGTTGCCTTCACATTAAACGGTATAGATTTCTTGGTTGTGCAATAAAAATCAAAATATTATTGTACAACATGAAAAATTGCACAATTATATTGCAAGTGTATGGGCCGCTTAAGAATTTATAAAAATTAAATTAAAAACAAAAACATGCATGAGGATTACCAAAGTGGAGATTTTTAAAGAGATTATCCTGAAAGCTTCGTATGTATTGTAGTCTTAGCGTCTTTTTGAATTAAATACCACACACTAGGTTTTTGGTGGTCCCATTTACACAACTTTATTTTAATATATGGTAAATATAAATTTAACTATAATGAAAACAGAAAAAAAAAATTTTAACTGGCGTCATGTTCAGCTTTATTTGGTGCTCGATAAGAAACGAGTATTTTTGACCGATACGAGTACTTTTTACCGATACCTACTTGGTACTCGCTAGTTAAGTATCGATTCCAAAAGTACTTGGTTTGTAAAGAAAAGTATCGAGTAGTTACTTGTATTTACTCGAATCGTTTCATCCTTATAAAAAATACATTTCCTGTAAAGTTTACTTTTAAGCGCTTAAGTTTTTTTGCGGTTATGGCACGATATAACCATGATCCAATAATTAGGTCTATACATCTCTACAACAAAAATGCCATAATCGTGAAGATGTCAAACAAACTCCATATATAAACAATTTTGTTTAGGTTTCTTTTATATGCAGTTTGACATCTTTACGATGGTAAACAATAAACAGCTGGATATAACTTACAACACTTAGTACACATTTTGAACTCCATAAATATTATTCGTTTTCACAAAAATTGTGGCTAATATTTTTTTTTTTTGTTAAAGGGTACCCTATACTCACATACTTGTATGACATACATGCCATATTGGACGGATTCACTGACTGTGTATGGTTAAATTTTTTGAATCACATACATACATGCTGGACGAATATTAAAAATTTTTAATAATTCTTCTTTGCTCACACATTGCATATGGTGTAGCCCTACGTCTTCATGAGCCATCGACTTGAACATGACATGAACATGCCGCCGGCAGAGCAACTGCACAAAATTCATCAACTTCTTTGTAGTGGTAAATACGTACGATGTCCATGTTCTGCCTTCCATTTCTATGGAATATTTAACAATTTCTTTCCGTCTCTTTTGTTTCTATTAAAAATGGTTGCTGACGGCGAATCTCATGGCGAACATTGATGCTCAGCCATGTGTTCGGTCATTGATGTGAGAGCATGGACGAAACATGGACATGAGCGGTCTACATTAGCCATATGCGATATCCGACATGATGTTCATACTAAGTTCGTAGCTAATGTAGACCCCCAGTAACCCTACGTCTTCACGAGCCATCGACTTGAACATGACATGAACATGACGGCGGCAGAGCAACTGCAAGAAATTCATCAACTTCTTTGTTGTGGTGAATACGTACGATGTCCATGTTCTGCCTTATCAATGTATTTGGTGGTAGTGCAATAGAAATGGAATATTTAACAATTTCTTTCTGTCTCTTTTCTTTCTATTAAAAATGGTTGCTGACGTCGAATCTCATGGCGAACATTGATGCTCATCCATATGTTCGAGCATCGATGTCAGAGCATGGACGAAACGTGGACATGAGTAGTCTACATTAGCCATTTGCGATGTCCAACATGATGTTCATACCAAGTTTATGGCTAATGTAGACCCCCAGTAAGGGAAGAGTGACATACTTGAATGTAAATATCAAAGGAAAACGAACAAAATTTTGATATTTTTCATATGCAGCGACATATTTTTTTAAATTATTTATATTTTTCAATTCAAATTTGAAATCACAATTGGTTTTGTCGCAATTTTATTTAGTTTAAATATGATTGAAAATTGAAATTTTTTTTCAGTTTTCTTTAGAAAAAATTTTAAATAAATGTTTTAAATAAATTTTTCTATGAGCAGTATGAGGAGAAAAACTGACAAATACCAATGTTTGTCAGCTTTCATGTATGTCATTCATGTATGCGAGTTTATTGGTCCCTTAACTCTACGTCTCCACCTAACTTTAAATGCTTTTGTAACTTGAAGTTATGACTGCGTTGTTAAAACAATTGCACTAACAACTATGTTATAACCTGAAAAAACCATTAACTTGAGCGGTGTACACTTAACATTAAATTGAAGTTAAGTTAAGTACACCTAACTTAAAATAAGAGAAGTAACACACTTACGGCCCTTTTCACAATGTATGATTAAGAGTTAACGTCGACTTTAACGACAAGTTTTGTATACCGAACTTGCCGTTAAAGTTCACGTTAACTTTTAATCGTACATTGTGAAAACGGCCGTTAATGCCAATAGTAAAGTCGCCGTTTTTTATCGCAGGAGTTTAAAATTTTGGTGGAATATATAGTTTGATAAAACGAACCACAATCAATCAAAACAGATTTAAAAATTTTGTGTAGTTACTTCCGTTTTCATTTTATTGTACATCCAATAAACCAAAAATACAAAACTTCCTTAACCCTAGGTCTCCACGTAAAAATTTTTATTGCCGGCAATTGTCGAATTTCATATTGAAATTTAAATTATTCTTTTTAGGTTGTATTTTTTATATGAAGTTTGGCTATTACCGCAATAAATATTTCTACACGGATACGTAGGGTAAGTTTATTTTATATCAGCTGGAAAATAAATTAGGGTGATTCTGTGCCTAGTATACATACATATATTGTATTTTGCCTATGTTAAGGAAGAAATGCTAGATATACTTAGACAACGCAAGCACTTTTATTTGTTAAATTTTACCAAATTTCAAGCAGCATTTTTTCTATTCTCTACTGTACCAAACACTCAGTACATATTCTGCGATCAAACTTGGAGGTATACGCGCCTTGCACTTGCGGAGACCAAAGTGGTGACACTTAAAATACTATTTATTTATTTTTGTTAGCCTTTTTGCAATCTTAAAAAAAGCCAAAGTATCTAAAGAGATACAAAATAAAATTGTATCCGTACTGTGTGTTGGTTGTCTGTCTACAAAGTTTATTTATATTCCCAAAAAGAAAAAGAACTAAACTGAAACGGAATTGCATGTGTGAGACTTTAAATTTTCCTTTTTATTTTTGTATTTAATATATGTGTGTATATTAATTAGAGTGATTGTTAAAAATTATTATTTTTTCTTCTGATAAAATCGTTTTGTTACGGAGTTGATAATTTACACCGAAAATTTTGTAAAAAAAAACCTTACAAAAGGTGGGTGTGTATAAAAATCCGAAAATAGCGTTACGTAATATGTGCACAGCTCCTTATAAAGACAATAAAAACAAGAGAATTGAAGAACCTGCCTTAAAATCATCTACAACACTCCTTGACATATTTTAATTTTTGGAAAGTTGAAATTTTCTAATGCATTTTTAGGGTTATTAGGATGTGCTAAACACGAAGAAATAATAAAAAATATAATTTGGACAATCTAAGTGGAAAAATGAATTTTTTTCATGTTTTTGGTCATTAAATAGATTAATTATAAATAAAAGACATAATTTACATATCGTCATCATAATTTTAAAAAAATTTTCCAGGGAAACAACAAACTTAATAAAATGCAAACTATTGTGATTACGAAAACTTTTTTCCAGTATAGTATCATTAATTTAGACTTTATTAATTATTATATATAGAAAAAAAATCGTTTTTGTAATCACAATAGTTTGTATTTTATTAGTAGAGCCATTTTCATTTAAACACGAATATTTTCAAACCGCGCAAACATGCGCAATGATTTTTCCCCCAATTTGTATAAATAGATGAACCCAGTTTTTTGCGAAATACAATTTCAAAGTCGAATAACGCTGAATATCTATTTAGAATTAATCTTGTTTTTGAATTCAGTGTTTTTCTCAAACTTAAAAATATATGAACTTTTCCTTAAATAACACTACGTATATTTTGCACTAAATAGCAATGTTACCTATGATATTAGTCAACCAGTAGGTCGTCTACTAAATGTAAAAATAATTATAAAAAAGGCGATAACAGTAAAACGTTATACGCTTTTAAAAGTTGATAACTTTCATAATGTGTTGTTCTCATTTTTAATTAACTCAAAAATGTTTAGGTTAAAAGTACGGTTATATTGTTAGTATCGACAAATTACACAAAATTGTTTATGTATTCTTAAGCGAGTACTAGACAGGTCAATATTTAGGCTTCAATATATGTGTTTGTGTGCGTTTCTTATGAAAATCAAAAGCATTTTCAATATTTTCCGTCATTTTTTTGTGAACAAACGCACACAAACACATATATTGAAGCTGGATATTGACCTGTCTAGCATTCGCTTTATTTGATGAGAAGTTATCTTTCATATCTGATTAAAATTGTTGCTTAAATTTCAAATGAAAAAATCGATTTTTGTCCACCTAGATTGTCGAAATATCACATTGTGCATTGTTCAGGTAACGGTATATTTGTGTTTTTCGATGTATAATACTCTTTAAAGCGCCATCCAGAGTCACTGGCTGGTTCGATAAAAAAAATTACATGTTGGTTGAAAGGTTTGCTTTGATGAGATAAAAACTGACTCAGTTATAGTGGATCAAATGAAAACAGTAGCATTTAAATTTACCAAAAAATTCACTAATAAAAAGCAAATTAAAAAAAATTTCATAAAGGATGTGCTAGTAAATTTAAATGCCAATACTTTTGTTTGATTCACTATAACTCAGTCATTTTTTATCCGATCAAAGCGAATTAGTTACTATTCGACGCGTAGTTTAGTAGCCTTTAAACCAAAATGTATTTTTTTTAATTGAATCAGCTTGTGACTCTGGATGGTGCTTTAAAGAGTAGTATACATCGAAAAACACAAATGTACCGTTATAATTATTATAATCCTAATTATGCTAAAAAATTCATTAGAAAATTTTGACTTTTCAAAAATTCAAATACGTAAAGGAGTGTTGCGGATGATTTTAAAGCAATTTCTTAAATTTTCTTGTTTTTCTTGACTTTTTAGCTCCAAAAAGTTGGTCTTATGTAAATATTATTAAAAACATTTTTGTTGAAAATTTTGTCAACTTGAACACTTTCATGCAAAAATTTTAGCAAAAGTTATAGTTTAAGTCCTATGAGCAAAAACTAAAATATTTTACTTTAAGGCGGACCCTGCTCCCTCTAGCTCACCCGCCAAACACGGGTACTCTTTAGTTTCCTTAAGTGGCTGCTAGACAGATCAATATTTAGCTTCAATATATGAGTTTGTGCGCGTTCGTTTACAAAAAATATTTATACATATACGGAGGGGAAATATCAAAATGCTTTTCATTTTCATAACAAACGCACACAAACTCATATATTGAAGCCAAATACTGATCTGTCTAGCACCCACTTTAAATATATGTACAGTGAAACCTCTCCTAAAGGACACCTCCCATAACCGGACATCTCCCTTAACCGGACAACTTTTTTGAACCTCTTTTTTTCAACTATGATTAATATTTCTGTTAATGCTAATGAAATTTGTAATTCCGACGCTACCACAAATTGACATACTGGAATAAATGTTCATTAAAAGAAGATGTTTATTAGAGCGGGTGGTTCTGAAATAGACAAAATGTACATTAATTGGCTCGTTAATCAAAAATTTCTAAGTCACAATAGACTAGTTTTCCATTGCTTTAATAATATGTAACATTATAAAATAAAATATTTTAAATAAGTAAGGTGTTCACCTCTTATAAGCGGACACCTCTCATAACCGGACAAAAATACTGTGACCGTGAGTGTCCGGTTTTGAGAGGTTTCACTGTATGTACAAAGGACCAACTGTGCCAATTTTCAAAACTCCGGAAATTATTTCCTTCGATTTGTCTAATTTGAATGGCTTAACTAACGTGTTCTTTATGTTTAAAAAATAAACAAAAATCAACTTGATATTATTTTTTTCAACAAAACGAAGAGGTTTTTGGGGCCTCCGAAAAAATTTATGTTTTAACGACCACTCTAGTGTAAGGCATTCATAAGTACGTATTTCTATACATACATCCATACGTGTATGTATTGCATTCTGTGCATACTACTAGATTGAAAAAGCAAAATCGTAGTGCAATATCAAAATATAAAAGTAGAGGGAACTTTGCAGATATTTTTATTTATACATACAAATACACACAAACATATACGAAAAGTGCAATTTCTCAGATACGAAAAAGAATTTTTTCGTGCCGCAGAGGAGTTTTTAGTTTTTTTTGATAATTAAACATTCAGTCGAATAGAGAACTGATACAGAGCAAGAGGTGAGTGAAAATTTCAAAGAACATTTATTTATATAACGGTCACATTTTTGAGTGAACATTATTTACACTAATACATACATAAGTACATATATTACATTTACGAGTTTAACTGCTCATAACATATTTTTCCAGATGAATGCCGACAAGTTGAGACGTTTACAGGCCCAGGTTCGTATAGGGGGCAAAGGTACACCACGTCGCAAAAAGAAGGTTATGCATCAGTCTGCTGCTACAGATGATAAAAAATTGCAAAGTTCTTTGAAGAAATTATCTGTTAGCACAATACCCGGCATCGAGGAGGTTAACATTATCAAAGATGATCTAACCGTTATACATTTCAACAATCCTAAAGCACAAGCTTCCTTATCGGCCAACACATTTGCTGTAACAGGTCATGGTGAAACAAAGAAAATAGTGGAAATGTTGCCAGAAATCTTGCCACAATTAGGCCAGGACACTGTCATGCAGTTGCGTATGTTTGCCAATACCATGTCGGGTAATCAGAAAGAAAGTAATGCGGTCCCAACTCCTCTTGAGAATGTAGCCGAAGAAGATGATGTTCCCTTATTGGTCAATGATTTCGAAGAAGTAGCAAAAATGGAGGAAACTGAAACTGCCAAATCAAAAGCTGATGGAAAAAAATCTGAAGAATTTTCTAAAAAGAATGAAAATGTCTCTTTGAAAGAAGAAAACACTACGAAAAAAATTGATAGTTCGAAAGATGCTGCTGAAAAAATTGATAAAAAATCAAAGAAACAGCAAAATAAGCAGCAGCAGCAGTCGGCCAATGGGGCAGTTAAAATTAAATCAGATGCGGGAAAAAACGAAAACAAGCAACAGAAGCAAACGAAACAAGAAAAGCCGAACAAACAAGAGAAAACACAATCAATATCGGAGAAAAATGATGCAACTGAGAACAAGCAAACTGCAAATAAATGTGAAGCAAGGTTTATTAAGGAAACGGATGTAAAGAAGGAGGAACTTTGCCAACAAAAACAAGAAGTTAAATCTAAAGAGATTTCTTTAGAAAATATTCAACAGACTGCACAGCCAGGAGAAGCAAAAATTCAACAAAAAGTTGAAGCAGCAAAAATAGAAAAAAATCAAAAGTCTGCGAAGGAGGAAGCAAAGAAAACGGATGGTAAGGTGCAACAAAAGACAATAGATAAATCTTCCAAGCAAACCGAAAAAATTGTTGAAAAGAAAAACGAAAAAGATATCCACGCTCAAGAAGGTAAAAAGAAAGATGAAGCATCTAAGCCCAAAGAGACGAAGGATGAACAAAGTAAACAATTAAAATTGCAACAGGTTGCAAAGAAAGAGGAAACGGCTAAAGCCAAAGATGTTAAAGACTCTCAAAAGACAAAAAAGACAACTGAGAAGAATAAACAGTCTGATATGAAAACCAAAGATCAATTAAAACAAGAAGATACTCCTGAAAGTGAGGGAGTTTCTGTAAAACAAACGGAAAATCAAATACAACAGGAGCACAAAGTTTTGGCCGTAGAAAAAGAGGAATCACAAAAGGAGATGACTAAAAAGACAGAATTCACAACAACAAACAATTTAAACAAAGTTCCAGTATGCAAAACTGAAAACAAGGAAGAAATTAAGCAAACCAATATCGTGGTCGAAACATCTAACAGTCCAATCTCAGTAGAACTACTTGAAACAATAAAAACCCAAAACAATGAATTGACTCAGGCAGCTGCGAAAACAAAAGAAAATTCTCAAGACATAGTAGAACCAAATTTAACACCTTCTAAAGAAATTATTGAACAACCACTTGTAACATCTAGTCCATGCGAGAAACCTACGATGGTAGTTAAAGTTGTAAAAGAAGATGAATGTGGAGAGAAGCAAAAACATCAAGGAACTATCGCACAGTCAACACCACAACCTGAGCTACCACTAACTGCAGAAAAATCTCCGGAGGAAAAGACAATCAAGCCGTCTGAGTCTGATAAGGCCAAAGAACAAGCAGCTGTTACAGCTGCCCAATTAAATAAGCAGCAATCGCCAAAACCAGGTGAAAGTAAAAAGATACCAACAAGTCCAAATAAAGCTTCTGCTAACAATAAAAAAGAAGAGTCTAAGGGAAAACCCGTAACACAACCTGTGACTCAAACAAAGCCTGCAAAGCCAACAACTCCAAATCCATCTCTACAAATAAAGCCAGTAACCCCAGCTAAGAGTCCTGATAAATCCACTACTGCTGCGAAACCGGGAACACCCACTAAACCGGGAAGTCCTCAACCAAAAACACCTACAACGCCTAATAAAAAACCATCTCCTGCCACGGCAACACCCCTTACAACTCCTATTGAAGGAAGTATTGCCATTGCCGCGCCAGGGGCTGAAGCTAAATCTCCAAGCGATGCTCAAAAGAAACCAGCTACAGCTCCTAAGCCCGCACAAATCAAAAACAATCAGCAAAAGCCAACGAATACAAATCCAAGTACAGCTACTAAACCAAAACAGTCATCACCTATGAAAAATGCTCAAAACGCTCAAGCTCAACAAGAACAAAAGAAACAAGTGAGCCCTGCAAAGACTGAAATTGCCAAACAACCTCAGTCTCCTTCAAGCACTTCTCAGCAACAGACTTCGAAGCAACCATCACCATCAAAACAATTAGCTCCAATTAAACAATCAACTCCAACCAAGCAGCCATCACCAGCAAAGCAGGCACCCTCAACAAAGACATCAACGATACATGAGCAGCAACATCAGCCAAAGGCAACCACTTCTCAGTCAAAAGATCAACAACCTAAAGCCACTACACCAACACAGCCTTCTTCACCAACTATCCAGCCACCAATAGCCACTATACCAACAGAACCTTCACCAACAATTCAACCATCAAAAGGAACTTCACAAGCTCCTGTTACCCAACCTAAACCTGCTACTTCACAGCCAGATTCTCAGCAACCGAAACCCTCAATACCAGAGCCAGGTACTGCACAACCGAAAGCAACAACACCACAGCTAGGTACTCAACAGCCGAAAGCCACAATTGCGCAGCCGCAAACTCCACAGCCAATTGCTTCTCAAGAACCGAAAGAACCTACTGCACAGTTGTCAAATGAACCACCAAAAGTAAATGCTCCACTATCATCTGTTGCTCAGCTGCCTACCGTTTCCCAACCTAATGCTAATATTCCAACACAAAAACAATCTCAGGCCAAAGCTTCTACTCCACAAACAGCTGTTGCACAACCAAACTATCTTACACCACAACCAACTACTCAGCAGCAACAACCCAATTCTGAAGTTAAAACTGTTGCTCCACAGCCACCTCGTCAACATTTGATGGATCCAAAACAACCAAATATTCAGAAGACGGCTCCAGCCACAGTTCCACAAAAGAAAGTAACTACCCCGCAACCAACTGATCAGCCACAACAACCGCATGTTCAGCAGCCAATTGGGCCTCAAAACAATCCCTAAGCTTCAACTTATGTATTCTCTTCGCATTTTATTAAAAGTACTACATATATATATATATATATATATATATATATATATATATATATATATATATATATATATATATATATATATATATATATATATATATATATATATATATATATATATATATATATATATATATATATATATATATATATATATATATATATATATATATATATATATATATATATATATATATATATATATATATATATATATATATATATATATATATATATATATATATATATATATATATATATATATATATATATATATATATATATATATATATATATATATATATATATATATATTTCCTGCAGCATTTCTAACTAACAATTATTTTGCGTTTAACCGTTATTTTCTATTACTAATCTCGAAACCCTTTTGTTAAAAAGAAAACTTTAAAAAATCCTCAACCATCGGGCCAAAAAGCACATACATAAGTACATAATTTCATATAATTCTTTCATAAATTGGAGTACAATTATTAGCTTTGTTCGCGTGTTTGATAATTTGCAATAACAAAGATCTGTTTTAGTTTCTGTCATAAAGTTACTGAATTAAATTACATTGTGCATGAATTCGACACTATTTTTTCCGACAGAAGAGGCTCCCGACGGGTAAACTTAATTCTAGTACGCTGATTTCAGTGCCATTCACCGTTTTTCAATGTTAGCTCTTAAAAAGAGATATTTATAATTTAGTATTTAAATTTAAGGACCATTCCCATTTTGGACCATTCTCATTAAAGGCTAAATTCTGAATATAATTAGAAGAAATTTGATTCATAAGTTATTTATGCAATAAAAATATACTAACTAAAATTTGAGGAAATCGGTCCATGTTTACACCTAGTCTTCATACAAGCATCCGCAAAAATTTCACCTAAATGTCGATAGATCTCATGATTTTTTTTAGATTTAGCTCAAATTCAATATGTAGATAACTTATCTTCGTAGAAATTATATTGTGGAGTTTTAACGTGATCAGTTTTTTTTATGGTTGCTAAACGTCGAATTTTATGTAATATCAAACGTAGTTTGTATAAGCTGTTTGACGTGTAGCAACCATACAAATAAACCGATCACGTTCAAGCTTCATAATATGATTTCTACGAAGATAAGTTATCTACATATTAAATTTGAGCTAAATCTAAAATAGTTCTTGAGTTCTGTTGACATTTCGGTGAAATTTTTGCGGAGGATTGTATGAAGAATATGTCTAAGCATGGACCGATTTCTTCAAATTTTAGTTAGGTATATTTGTAGTGCATAACTAACTTATGAACCGAACTTCGCCCAATTATCTTAAGAATTGTGCTTTTAATCCAATGAAAATGGTTCAAAATCTGAAATTTTAAATCTTAAATATCTCTTTTTTAAGAGTTAACATTGAAAAACGGTGAACGCCCCTGATATCAGTTTATCCGTCGGGTGCCCCTTCTGTCGGTTTTTTCGACTAGCATAGTGTGTTATTACTGCAAAAGTACGTAAACACACGTCCTATTATTTTTTAAATTAAAGTAAAATTACGAAACTAGTTATTCAAAAATAAATAATGGTCAATGGTTGAAACAATTTTATGTGTTTAATTGCTTAATTTGTGAAACAACAAGGTAAGGCTGAAATGGTGTAAGATTATATAAATAGCTATGTTTGATTTATAGTATGTAATCAAACATTTGTACTAAATTCAAATCCGTTTTTTTTTTGCTATCACGTCCAAATATTTTTCTATTTCAGAAGTATGTGGAAACCCCCTACATGTATGTATTTTTGATACTAAAATAGAAGCGTAGGGAAAGTCGGACAGATTTTTTATAATCTCCAAAATGTAGCGATTTTTCGTCATATCGCATTATTTATGAAATAAATGCAGAAAAAACGTTATTTAGTTATAGTTTTTTTGTTCAAACCGGCTGAAAATTTAAAGATTTAAAAAGTATGTATATGTTTTTTTATTCAATGTTGAATAGATTTTCAAGTAAGAAGAAGCATCATGGTTACAACCTTTACCGCATTTATTGAAAGAAAACTCTTTTCCAATCTTAAATGAAATTTATTTGCTGGTGCTTAAGCATTGTCTATATGCATTTCATTTAAAATAATATTATGACAATATGTCAAATAATAAATTTCTTGATTCTATTCCAATCAGTAAGCAAAAAATCGTAATGGAAATTGTGAAAATTTGCATTTGTGTCTACAAAATAATCCCCCTTATTCCGTAACTATTTGTCGACGTCACGTTAAGACAATACCAAAAAATTGGTACATTTCTACTCGTCATCGACAACACTTTATTATTACTGACATCTACTTACTATTCTCTAAGGCATAGAAAATGGAAAAAGGCTGTTAATTAGAGTTGGGCGAAATCGTTCCTTTTGTGGATTCGATCCGACCAATCCCAAATACTAAAGGAACTAGGTCGTTCCTTTCGTTCATCGTTCCGGTTTTTTTGTTTGAACAGTGAGTGAATGAACGAGGAACGAGAGAATGTCTCTGTCGCTCCTAAAAACGTCAACAAACATTTTTCATTGTTTATTTTCATTTTTCGACATATTAATAATAAAATAATTCTTTGTTTTTGTAAAAAAATCAAATAGCCCACAACAAGTAATAAATTTTTTAAAACAATAAAATCTATCATAAACATAAATAAATAAATTTGTTACCGACTAGATAATTTATACTAAAAATTTTGTAAAAAGCGTTACGAAGGGTGGAAGGGGTTTGAAAACTCCGAAAATAGCGTTACGTAATATGTGAATAGCCCCCAACGTGTAGGGAAAAATCGGATTTTTTTTTAGCATGTGTAGGTATTTTTTCGAAAAACTACTGGCAACACTGATTATGGAGCCCGAAATAAGGCGGTCACTCTAATACATTTTATCAGAACTCGAGATCGGTTAGTCCGATATGGACAACTAAAACATCGAAAGATGTGGAATAATATAAGGTTTAGGTCGTTTATATATAATTTTTTGTATTTCCAACTGTTGTGGAGCTATTAAGTAATTAGCGGCGAAAAAATATTTTTTTTTATGTAAAACTAAACTTTTTTCGTTTTCAAAAACTCATAAAAAATTAATAGTGCAAAAACTTTACATTTTCATCATTTATCAGAAAGTTAGATGTATTAAGAACAAAATAAGATATAAATCATTAAAATCGATGGACAAATGTCGATTTTATTCATAATTAAGAGACGAAACTAAATTGACAAAAACTGCGATTTTCATATAACATACATACACACGCACCCATATTAAAATTCCTCTGTTGTATGGAAATTGTGATTTTTATCAAAGGATTGTGAATAAAATCTACATTTGTCCATCGATTTAAGTGATTTGTATCTTTCGGATAAATGAATTAAGTTGCAATCTAATATGTAATATAACACTGCACTGTGGGGCAGAATCAAAATATTTGGAACATAAATCAGACATTTCTAAACGGATAGTTCTATCGGAATAATTTCACATGGATATAGCAGAGGAGTATTTCTATTTATGTTTTAAATATCAACTCTCTTACTTGCTCAGGAGTGGAAGTCTCAAAGTAGGACACTTCGCCAATGTAAAACTGCTTGCCATGTTTTTCTTTATAGTGTGATTTCAACATTTTTTTCTTGCTGTAATAAAGCTCTTAGTAAGATCTAAAAAGATACATGTTTGGCTGTACACTTATCTCTTACAGTTAGTGAGTTATACTCAAATTGAAATTTCTCAATTTTCCAAAACTTTGGTCCAGTATTTTCCAGACATCGAACTCATACATATATCATCCGATTTTTAAAATTTGTTCTTCGTTAAATGAAGAACAAAATTTCAAAGTGTTTCAAAAAAATTTCATGAAATGCTGCTGTCTGAGTTGAAAATATTAAAATTTTAAATTAAAATTTTAAAAAATTTTGAATTTTCGACAATTTTTGCTAAAAAAGCACCATCACTCTTTTATATATGAGAGGCTTAGTGCAATAACTTTGTAAGCCACAAAAAATTTAATAAATCGACTTTTAAGTTTAAGCAAACTTTAAAATTTTATGGTTTTTTTATTTTCTACTTCAAATACGCTGCATATATATTAGTAAAATATTGGAATTTATCAAAAACTTTCTTTAGGATGCTAAGCTATGCTGGTCAGCAAGATAATCAGTGCATAAAACGCTATATGCTACAAATAAAATGAGCCATATTTCATTAAAATCGATCCACAACTTTTAAGTTTATTCACAATTAAATGAGTGAACTCAAATGATAAATATGTATAAAAATTTTCATACAACAGCAAATTTTTAATTTGTGTATGGGTATATGTTGTGTATGGAAATAGCAAATTTTCTTAATTGAGTTCCCTCACTTAATTCTGAATAAAATCAAAATTTGGGGATCGATTTTAATTAAATGTGGCTCATTTTATTTGTAGCTTATGTAGATATAAAATTTAAGATTTTATTCATTTCAGATTTTTATGAAATTTTAAGGAAAAAATTTTTAAATTTTCTTGAAAAAATGTGTTTGTTTTCCAAAGTTTTATCAATCTCTCCAAAACAATAAGGATAGCAAAAAGTGATACGGTCATAATTTGCAGATATTTTGAGTCCAAGTTCTTTGGTATTTTATTTAATTAAATCGAACGGTTAGTTCTCGAGTTATAGCAAATTATGTAGTGCAGTGTTCTTAATTTTCTATGTAATGGTAAATCTCGTTAGCCAGAGTCAATTAAAAAAAGAAATTTATAGGCATTGAAGCTCAATATTATGTGTCCAAATTGACTGAGAAGCCCTATGTTACACAATTCATCTTGGCATATGTTATATGTCTATTTTTTTATGAGTTTATATGTACAAAAATAACTAAATAAAGAATTTCAGTGTTGTGTTTTTCTTCCGACGGGGGTTTTTTTTTAATTTGGAACGATTTTCCGTCATCCCACGTCAAATTGACGTGGGATGACGGAAAATCGTTCCAAATTCAAAGAATTTCAATTCGTATGGAACGAAAAAGTTTAACGTAATTTGCAAATTTATAGCCTTTTTTTTTTTGTTATTTTAATAGTTATGGCTTTTTTCGATATTTTGCTGTTTATTTTGTTAAATACACGATTTAGATAAAAATCGGTAAGGCAAAAGCTGTTAAAAACTTCACAGAAAACAGCTTTTTAGAAGAAAATTTTTCATTATGTATGTGGTCATATTTTTCAACTTTTGGGTCATCATGTCGTATAAATGTAATTTAATCAAATTTCAACCGCAAGTCGGCACGGTTAAGGCGTGGTCCCAGGGGTGTGAAATTGTTTGCGTAATTTTTGCATCAAGCCATTACTTTTTGGGGGGTTGAGACAAAAAATATATCCACTTTAAAAAGTAACAGACACCCTAATGTACATATTATTACACTATCTTTACAAGTTTCTGTTGAAAAAGTACAAACATACATATAACTCATTTGCTGCGACAACATCATAACTCTAAAAAAGTTATGTTTGAGTTAATAGTGCAGAGCTATTTGTCATATCGTTCTTCGTATTATGTAAACATTTTATATAAATATCTAGAATACTTTAATATTTTCTTTTTGCATTCAGTTGTAAGTATATTGAAAACTTTAAACTCGTTTTCAGTAAAACTATTTTTTTGTGTTATGACGTTATATTAGCAAATGGGCGATATCTGCATATACATATGTAAATTATTGAACACAGCTAATCATAAACAAATATAGTTAGATATGACATAATAAAGATAATATGCGTATATAGTTTTTTCACATTTACTCGAATGTTTGTTTGAAAAAAAATTCTATAAAATCTTTCTACGATTGTTTAGATGATTCAACAGCATTCGCTTCATTTTCATTGTTTGTATTCAGCTTGTACATAGAATAGTTTAAGAGGGAAGCAAAACCCAACCAAGCAATATACGGAATAAACAAATAACCGGCAACTTTGTTAACTTTGTAGAACAAAATACCACAGCCCGATGCAGTTGCTGTTAAAGCAACGAGGTTTATTAAACCCTAAAAGAAGAGAAAACAGTGTAAAATAACATAACAAACATAGTAATGGAATTACATCATACCCCTTTGATATTGTGCTGGCCAAAGAATATTGGAGTCCAGGCCCAATTCAAAGCCAACTGTGTACCATACGCAATTAAGGGCAATTTAGCATCACCAGTGAAACCTCCGCCATCTTTCCATACCAAATACGATGCATAACCCATACCCGAATATAAAGCGGTCCAAGTTGGTGCAAAAACCCAATTTGGTGGTCGGTATGAAGGATGTTTTAATGTTTCAAACCACGGTTTAATATTTTTCCTAGTAATATAACCTCCAGAAATGTCTCCCAAATTTGGAAGCAATACAGCTCCAGCAATTTTCAATATATCACTCATGTTTTTGTATAAATTTAAAAAATATATATTTTGATTTTATGCGCAGAAAGTAAAAATAAATAAAAACTGTCTTTATTTTATGAACTACGAAATATTACTGAGATCAAGTTGAAAACATTTGGAATACTCTTTGTACTCTCCACAAATTTATTTGTGTTAAAAATCTAATAAAGAGGTGTTTGTTACTGCTGTTTACTACCCCAAGTTAAGTCAGTGTTCTCAGTTTAGACGATTTATCCCCAAATTGGGCATTTTTATCGTAATTGGAATTAAAAAGTATTTTACTCATTTCTATTTGAAAACTAAAATTTTATGTATACAAATTTTTTATCAAGGTATACAAATACTACTACGGGTCTATTCACATATTACGTAACGGCCTTTTCCAACTCAAATTCAGGTTTTTAAAAAACATTTTCATAATTTTCCAAATCACATTGAGTATTTTAAAAATCCAATTCAGCATTTTCAAACCAAATTCGGAATTTTAAAAATAAAAACCAGACTATTTATTTCAAATGAATTTAATTCGAAATAGGCTGATTTTGATTTTTAAAATGACAAATTTGGTTTGAAAAATGCTGAATTCGATTTCTAATATATATAGTCAATTTGATTTCGAAAATTCTTGACTTGTTTTTTAAAAACCTGAATTTGATTTCGGAAAGGCCGTATTTGAAGTTAAAGTCCTACATATTTCAGTATAAAAAAATTTAGTATTTTTACTTTCCTGAAAATTTTAAAAATCACATACTTAAATTGTTTTGTCAAAAGTTCACAAATTTATATAATTAAAAATATTTGTTTTTTTTGTTTTTAATTTAAAAAATAAATTTTTTGATTAAGAAAATATATTTTGCGTTTTTTTATATGACAAATCTAAAATTGGAATAAACTACAAATTAAAAATACTGAGAACCCTAAGGTAAGTACATATTCTCCCTCTCTCTCTTTCTACACAAATAGATTTTTAAATAATATATTTAGTAAAAAAAGAAATTAATAATAGTTTCTTTGACTTTGTATGTATTAAGTAATAGACTTCAAACTCGATTGTGTATCTAAATATCGACAGCTTAAATGTAACTCTCCAGTAGAAGCAAACGCACATTAAGCTATAAAGCATTTATTTGTTAATGGATATTTTTAAAAACTCTAATATAAGTTCTATAAATTAAAATAAAATCGAGTAGAATGAAATCTCTTCTACGTATTCAATTTTTAAATTCATTGCTTTACAGATATGAATACACAGATTTGAATAATTTGCACCAGAGATTTGCAAACCTCACAGGAAAATTTTGTCTATAAGCAAAAGACTCACCTTACTGAAATTGCAGCCTTACTTGGGCAATTAAAATCAGTCTAAATTCGAATTGCATGACCGAAAGCTTCTAACATTTCTTTTCCATGCCACTGAATGCAATCAAGAAATATTGAATCAATCGACAGATATTTTGCATAATTCTGCAAACGGAAAAAGAAAAGTTTCTTCGGAAACTCTTTTAATTTTCGAAGTCGAATTCACAACGATTTTTTTGCACTAAAAGTTGTTCATGTAAGGTAACCTTCCACGTCAATAAGAAGCTTAAAATGATCTTTGCATGTTAAAAATTGTAATTGTCACCTTAAGGATTTAAATGCTTTGTAGTGAAAAATAAAATATACATAATATATAATCTGAATCTGAAGAAAGTTGTTTTATTTTCGATCCGAGCTGTAAATACGGATATTAAAAAATTTCGATTAATATGTAGGGAAATCCGGATTTTTATTAATTTACTACTGATCTAGTGACTACTGATCTAGTGACTACTGATCTAGTGACATTTTCAAAATGCTTTTCTTAGTTTCACTTGTAACAAAATAACAATATATGTAATAGAAAATTGTAAAGTAATTTTAGCCATTTTCAAGAAGTCTGATCAACTTGAAACTTATCACACACATGACAATACAATCCCAGCAAAAACTTTTGTAATCGGTAGTACTTTATTAATGGGTTATTAATGAGTAGTACTTATTTACTTTATAACTATGCTTCAAATTAGAGCTACTACTTAGTTTTTAATAAAATTAGCACGTATTTCTATTATTATCTGAAAGTAGTTGATATGTATTAATGAAATAAATAGACAACCACTTTTAGAGTCAACATGTGTTTGTATATGAAAACTAATTTTTGTCGCTTAAACTTGTAAGTCAACAACAGGTGAGTGGGTAAAGTACTTGTCTTCAAATCTGAACGAGCATAGGTTCGTATACCAGCTGGGTTAAAAAAATAATAAATAAATAAATAAAATGTTAAAAATATAAATAAAATAAGATGTGTATAAAAATTTATTTTTATTTAATTTTAATTTGTTTATTTGACTACTTATTTTTTAGCTTCCAGTAAGTCAAATAATAACTAGTTAATTGCTGTGAAAATGTAAATACATTTGTGAGGGGTACCCCTTATTTTTTGGACTTCTCAAACAAAAATAAGTAGTTATCGAGTAAAATTGTAAGTAGTTACGACTTAAATCCTCATATACTTTTTTGCCTACCAGTAAGCAAAGATAGTCCAAATTATCGTAAATAGTCGATTTTCTTAAAAAAAACGATACTCGAAAAGCAAGTCGCTTAAGCTTTTTTGTGGTTATGGCACGATATATGCTAATAGTTTTCAAAACTTTTAAAGTTGTTATTTATATTATCCACTATAAATATTATGTGACAAAATACAAACGAAATTTCCAAAAATTTAGCACATACAGCCGATACTACAGTTAATACACCCATGTACAGAGAGCATAAACTTCTACTTAACCGATTCTTATGAAACTGTGCACATACCTTTAAAGATAAGAAATGTGGGGAGTAACACGCCCATATAAAAAAATACTCTTTTTGAACTACTTCTGCTAAAGCGATTCTTATGAAACTTTGCACATACATTTGCTCAATTCACAATCTGTTGTAAGTGTTGTTGCACATAAACATGTTTCTAAGCGAATGCTTATTTGGAAATTACCAACAACAATTATACGATCTACAATACAGGTTGTGAATTGGCCAATTGAGTTTCCCTGACAATACGAATTATTGATTAAAAAAGTGAGCTCTGTATGCATTTTATTAATTTTGATCAGGGTAGTCTGATTTTTTTTATACCCGTTTATATTGAACAGATGGCTGCTTTTTTGTAAGCTAGGGTAGTTTGCCTTTTATGTAGCGATATACATAAATACATTACTCACAATATTAATACTTAATGATTGTTTAAAGCAGTGCTGGCCAAACATACCCTATCACAGTCCGTATTTGAGTGTTTCGCGGCTATACACATAGATGTGCTGTGAGTCTCTCTCGCAGTGTACATGTGTTGATGTTGAAAAAACAGCTTATGCACTCGTGCTATTTAAATTGACAGTTTCAACACCACTGACTTAAAGAAAAAAAATAGAAAGGCACTGTAAGAAACAAAAGTTTTCAAAAACATAACACTTAAATCAAAACAACTTTAAACGTTTTATTTGGCTGTGACTCAGCAAATTTTTTATAAATACATCTTAATCAAATGTTTTTAATTTTACCTTTCATCGATGAAAATATTTTAAAATCTGCGAGTAGGCCATGATAATTTTTTAACTATTTTTTGAAAGTTCAAAATTATATTTGTTAAGACTATTGCGTTTTTAAAACGCACGCTTAAGCATTTTTGCACTAAATTTATGGTTTTTGAGCAATACATGCCATTATACTAAAGATTACTATTTTCAGTTAGCGAAGGATGAATAAATAAACTTATAAGGTTCAAAAATCGCATATTTACTTAAAAAAGCAAAACAACGGGCGTTTTAAAAACGCCCATGTGGCATCAGTCATAATGTTGAGTTTATTAAATTTCTAAAGTAAAAGTTTCATCCTAAAAATTACATAAAAAATTTAACATTTTTGTTTTAAAAGTTCATAAAAAAATACACCAACGATCCCATTTTTTGTCTACTATCATGTACCTTAATATATCCCTAAGGACATGACCTTTTTTTCATGTGAATTGGTACACAGCTCTTGATTTTGTTTACAATTTAGTGAGAGAACTTTTAAAATTTTTTATGAAATTTTTAAGTTAAAACTTTTGCGATATCGCTGAAGCCAGAGTACGGATTTGCACGTGAGTGTGCAGCACATGTGGCTAAAATTTGGCGCATACACACGTGCAAGTGCCATATAATTTCTATCTATTCAATCAAACTGGCACTTACACGTGTGCATGCATACTAATTCAGGCACATGTGCGGCAGATGAACCGCACTACCGACCATATTTCCGGCTCAGCTCCTAAGCCGGAAGTACGAACTGCACAACTGACCGAACTTTCGGTCCAGATCAGAGCCGGATATATAAACCGCATTACCGACCCAACTTCCGGTCCAGCCCCTAAACCAGAAGTACGAACTGCGCTACCGGAACCAGTACTGTCATCCCAATATCCGTTTTGAGATTTGTACCTGGACTCAGCCCATAAAGTGATGTTTCTACAATGCAAACAGTAGACTTGAGTAAAAAATTGGTATGAAAGTACTCATATTTCTGAGTGATTTTCATAAAAAATTTTTAGGCAAGTCGACCGTTTGGATTGTGGTAACCACACTTAAATCTTAAAAAAAAATCACCTTTTTTAGTTCTTGCTCATAACTTTCTTAATAATGGTCCAAATTAGACGAATTTGTTTTGAAAAATGGAAAAAAAACTTTAGGGCCTTATTTTCTATATCCCTACGCCTCACTTCACATAGAATTTCTTGAATTGCTATTTTGGTAAACACTTTACAATGGCAGGTGATTGCTAGTGTTGAACACCTGTTGTTATTTTTTAAAATTAATATATGAAAAACAAATTTTATAAAACGTTTCAGTGAAAAATAACCCACTCTATATGCCAAATCAAGCACAAGTTTTTTATATTTTATAACAAAGTCTAGTACTGTTAAACAATCGGCAGAACTGTTAGGAAGCTGCAAACATGCCAAAAGTCGCTTATATTGCAAACTTTGCGAAAATTCGCGAGAAGTTGCAAAATGTTGATCAAGCTAGAACAGTAAGGAGTGTAAAAAATTCGGCAAAAATATCGAAAATGGCGAAAAGTCGCAAAAACTCACTAACAGCGGAATGATAACAAATCTTGCATTGTTTAGAAATCGGCAAAACTGTTGTGAAGCTGAAAACATGCAAAAAGTCGCTTTTATTCGCGAGAAGTTGCAAAATCGGAAACTACCCCTAAAATTTATTAGAAATCGCCAAAGCCGTTAAAAATAAAGTCAAAAATAAAACGCCAAAACATTGCAATTTAGCGAAAAATTGTTATATGTATGTAATAAAGAAATTACCTGTAAATAATAAAATTCGCAATAGTAACTGCAAAAAGCAGAAGTCTTGTGTTTATGGTGTACGATATGTTCAGCAGTTCTATGTAAAACACCACAAGCAAAATGAGTTAATTTTTCCCTTTCTTAAAAATGGTCAAAAATTCCCACTCAGCGGCGATGTAGCGGACTAAAATGTTCAACAAAAATATTTGCCATAAAATTCTACTAGTGGTTCTACATAAAAATGCTAAACATATCTTTTATCGAGGGCTTATATTCAAATACTGTTATCTGCAAACACACAATTTTTTTATGAGAACAAAAATTCGTTTCGTTATCTTTACGTGAAGAGAGTTGTCAATCTACGTCATAGATAAATAAGTAGATTTCCAACCAAGGCATATTCATTACAGGTACCACCATAACTAAAACAAATACAACACCAAAAACACATGTATTTTTTTGGTACAGAAATATGTCAAATCTATTATGTGAGTCGCACACATTCATAAGTTCTCTCAAATTTACTAACAAATGCCCGTTGTTGATAGAAAAATCCCAGACATGTGTCAAAATCTAATGTCTGTGTGAAGCACACACTCTTAAATTTACTAAAACAGCTGTTATTGTAGTGGTACCTGTTCAATCTACCTTATTTCCAACTCTCGGCCTGTCAATAAAAATTGACAACTCTCTCCACGTATAGGTCTTATGTATTCAACAAACTTGAGAAAGGCAATTCATCACACATCAGAGAGCATAACTTTTTGTAAATTTTGTAAAATGCTTTTTGTACAACCAAGTATGGTTTTGGTGCTGTGGGGAAATTCTTATTTCAACCAATAATAATACAAAATATTCTTCTAATACATTCTTAGACTTAAGTTTTTTTGACAACCGACTTAGGCTTCTCACAACAACCACTCATGCCTCTATGTTTTCTATGCTACACACTACTTTTACTCAGTTATCATTTATAAATTTCGACTTACGGCAACTCCAATTCGGCTTCGAGTTTGCCAAAAAAAAAAACCAAACTGGTTCCTTTTTTCAATTTATTAATGTAAGAAACTTATAAGCGTTAATTTAAAATATGAAACGTAAAATAACCCCTAAGGAAACCAGCAACGAAGTGAATAAGGCTGGTGGTAATATGGTTGCCACAGCAACGGTTATCTTTAAAATAGCCAAAACAAAAACAATTATTTTCACCAGTTAAGTTATTAGTGAATAAAATTAAAAATGACTTTACTGTTCGATACAAAAGTCGAATTTTTAGATTCGGATGCAGTTGGCACCATAGGATCATGGCATCCTCTTGAACCCATATTTGCTGTGGCGTCGTATAGTCAGGAGAGGGGTGGTTCAGTAACTATTTTTACAGATACTGCAAGTTTTTCTGACTTACTTACCTCTTCTATGCGAATATGTAATTAATTTCTTATGACATATTTGCAGGGAGAACCACAACGTGATGTTACCTTTCCAGTCTACTTAACATCGCAATGTACGGCTATGGCTTGGCATCCGCAGAGAGTGCTTTTGGTAACCGGCTGGGAAAATGGTGATATACACGTTTGGTTTGCTGGGCATCGTGAATTCGCCAGTGTAAGTGGTCCTCATAAAGCAGCCATAACAATGGTGGAGTTTAGTGAGCAGGGTGGACGAATGGTGACAACAGACACAATGGGTCTTTTAACGGGTTGGCGTTGTGATGGACAATATCAATTTTTAACCATGTTCTCCCATGACTTACGCGACGTTTTGACACTTATAACATTTCGCTGCTCTATATGCAGCGAAGTGCGAGAAGAAATGGTAAATTTAGCAAAAGCAGCTGTAGCTGGCGATGAAAATGCACTGGATACGTTAACAAACTGGAGGCCACGCACAGCTGTACGTACTGCCACCCACTCGGATATAAAGGATAATTATTGCTTTTATGTATCTACACAAATTGGCAATTTGTATTACATTAATCAAGGTGGTACCTGCACAGATGTATTAAATAATAATTCTGTTCCAATTACCCAAATGTTATGGCATCCAAAAAAGTTCGTATTTCTGATATTAAGTACATAATGAAAATATTGTCTTTAGACTGTAATTTATTATAGAGATGCAGTAATTTGTTTAATGGATGATATGTCGGTAATTTTGTATTTAGTTGAATCTACTGGAATTTTGACCGAACTAGATCGTGTCAAGCTAAGCTGTCCCATAACAGGGAAAAAGGGAGCTATAACCTGGACGTCTTCAACACTAGCGATAATTACTGGTGAGTTAGATAAATAATATTTATACTTGTGCAAAAATTATAAAATTTTCAAATCTTTAATAAAATTTTTTTAATATTTGAAATGGCAAATATTATACGAGTAACATAAAACAAATCTAAATTGTGAAATTAAAAGGCGAACAATAAGTAAGAAAACAGTTGCTCATCTTATCAAACTTTTTTATCAAGTGTTATATTGTTCGATAAAGTGGTGGCAATTTTTTTCAAAGTATATTTTAATAACTAAAGTTTTCAATAGAGCAAATAAGGAATTCACAACCTGTTTATTTGTTATAGATCATATAAATGTTGTTGCTAATTTCCACACCAGGATTTGCTTAGAAACATGTTTATGTAGAAATTACCAACAACATTTATACGGCCTACAACACCTACCACAAGTTGTGAATTGAACAAAACTGTCATAATATATTCTTCCTTGGTGTAAAAGTAATATATCGCAATGCTTGAACAAAATATATTAGCATTTTAAATTAAATAAAAAAAGTTTTCAATTGTTTTGGGTTAAGTTTGTCTATATGTGTGCATTTCATTGTTGCTTACAGCAAACCATCAATAGAATATCTCAGATAATAAATTCATTAAATAAATTAAATTAAAAATTCATATCTGCTATTTTGGAAATAAAAAATTTAAGCTACTTTTACTACAGTTTTGTTAGTAATTTTCGAATTTTTTATGATTTTACAGCTTTTCCTAAACTTTTAAATTACGTCATGTTTTCAATTATTCGATCATAACAACATTCAAAAAGTTTTTAATGGTGGAGTTAGTTCACACAACATTCGGTAACTGTTTACTCGTTAAATTGGTAAAATTTCCCATACATTTTCTTGTCAAAAATTTTGTAAATAAATTTTACAGCAACAAAATATATGGAAAGTTTTACAAATTTAACCACCGATTTTCGAAAAAAAAATTATGGGACCATACTGCAAGCAAACCCTTTCAAAAAAAAAAGAATTTTGAAAATCGGCTGACAAATGACAGTTATGCATGAGGGGAGCAAATTTCCCTCCTCCGATTTTCGAAGAAAAAATTGTGGGGCAAATCCTTTCAAACAAAAAAAGAATTTTGAAAATCAGTGGACAAATGACAGAGTTATGCCTGTGCAAACATAAACAAACAAATAAAAAATACACACGAATTGATAACCTCATTCTTTTTTAATTCGGGGAAAATAAAAGATTGCGCTTTATAGCACCCAATCTCTTTTAATTTTTAAATTAGAGACTCCACTTAAAAGTCTGGTCGCAGTATGACAGCTGAACTCGGATAAACAATTTAGTTCTACTCCGGGTGCCCTTGTGGGTGAGCGGTAGGGATGCTACCTGTCAGTCCAGAGGTCGTGGATTCGATTCCCGCCATAGACCCTGGGTGTTTTTCCCAGACAAGCTAATCGATTCGCGGGTTGTGTTTGTTTATAAAAAAAAAGTACCTAAATTTTTTGCTTCCTTCCTTTTAGTGGATTTTTACTTCAATGAGCTTTTGGCTAAATTATATACATATTACATTAGTCGAACAGCAACCAAAACTATTTAAAATGAAACATATTTTAAGAAAAAATAACATAAATTAAAGTATGCATACAAAAACTTTTACAACAATAATAAAATCACTAAAATTGCTAATTTAAAAAGTTTATTTCTTAGCTTCTCTTGATACTGAATATTTGATAACCGTTATATTCATTAGCATTCCTTTTCTTTTTCTTATGAGTATGTTTTTGTTTCACCTGTACTCCTGTCTATCACATATCAAAAAATCGACAAGATCGGGGAGCTTTTGGCCAGCTAAAAGTGCAAAAAGTAACAGTGTGCATCGTCAGATATTTAAATTCGATTTTATGTACTTAGTTTTGGAAACTGCATTTTACAGTTTTTCCAAATTTCTAACGGATTTCTGTTCAGTCTTCCGACAGGAGTCCTAAAAGTTTATTTTCGCATTTATTACTCTTCCGATTTCGATGTAACAGTTTGTAGCACTACGTCTTGACGAGCAAAGTTTTTGTTATAACAATGAACAAAACGTCGGCAGAGATGTTAGCAAACATTTTTTAAGGAGTTTGTTGTGGAGACTACGTACAATGTTTTTGTTAGGCCTAGTCATATTATTTTAAGGTAGTGCGGTAGGAATAGCAAATTTCTTTTGTTTGCTGTCTCTTTTTTTTTCGTATTGAAAACAATGCTTGTTGTTAAGATATCGTTGTTATAATAATTGTTTTAACAACGATGTCATAACAATGACAAAACAGTAACAACAGCGGTCCAGACGTGACAAAGTCGTGTGCTAACAATTGTTATAACAAATAATTTGCTCCTGAAGACGCTATGTCCATGGTCCATGGCAACAAGGTATAAAAATAGCTGATAATGATGACATTTAACATAGGTTACAAAGTATTTGTATTGAATTTGTCACTTCGATGCATTGAATAAAACACATCGATATTTATTCGATGTTGATGACTAAAAAAACATCGGATTGTTCCGATGTATCGATACCTTACATCGAGTGTTTTTAAAACATCAATGTATATCGTCCACCACTAATACATATTACGAGAGATATGTCCAATGAAAAAATAAAGTTTTGCACCCCGTAACTCCTTAACGAAGCAATGGAACCAAAAAATACATATTTCTTTGGTTTAGGAAGAATTATGACACCATTAGATTTTTTTCATTTCTAAAAGAGCGGGAGGTTTAGGTCAGTCATTGCAAATATGGCGTAGCCCTTTCCACACTCTGCGCTCTATCTCATAAACGGTTGATTATACGAAATATTGCTGCATACAAAATTTTTAGGAAATCATATTCTCTACAACTACGAAAAGCGTATTCAAGACAGGAAGAGAGATAGATGTTTACAAAAATCTGATTATTGAGATCTTACACCTCTGATTTCCCGTGGCGCGTACAGGAGATTATGTAAGACTTTTGAGACAACTTATACGACGGGTCGCGATGCCAAGACAAACGTGCATACAACATTTTAGCTTTTTATCTAAAATTGAGAGGTTAAATTCTTATTTGAATTAAATTCTATTTTAACCTTAATGTTTTTAGGAGATCTATCAGTGCGTATTTGGGATATTGAAAAAAGTGATAATTATTTGCTAAAAATGTATCTGCCAAGCACCAATGCGCCCATCGAACATCAAACTATGGCATCACAGTTTTTCAGCCACGATAGTACCGAACACAGTTCCCTAGCAAATAATTTAAATGCTACCGGTGGAACAATTCTGAGACCTATGAAAAATACTTACAATTCCAATGAGTATTTTGTATGTATCATTTATATAAAGGATAATCAAGCTCTTTGTGCTGGCACCAATTTGGGTAATATTTATACTTGGAAACGAACTTCAGGTTCCATTTCGGCTGCACCTGAAGACATGTGGAAACTGACTAACATTTCCACAGTAAGAGGTGCCATAAAACAATGTTTATGGGGTTATAATGAGCTAGCGAAGCCCTGTATTTTTGTAAATTGTGTATCCAATGTATATGTTTTGAAAGAACAACCATTACTTGCACACCATAACCGCGATATATGGGCAATACAACAGAGTGCATGCAATATTTTTTTGGAGAGAAGTGATCATAGAAATTGTGTCGTTCAAGCTGAATTCAGCGTAACAGTTTTGGCTTTGAACAATTCTAATTTGGTTTTGAGTAATGGTCGCAGTATTTCTACCTACAACATAGAAAAAGTCGATCGTGTAACAGATTTTCGAAATAGCCTTGATTCTCCTCCTCCAAATGGATCGTTAAAAAGTGAAAAACATTCAAATCTCAATGTAAAATTGTTACAAACATTTAATGCTGAATGTTTGGATTTGAGCATTTATAGCCAGAATGTATTTTGCTTAACAGCCATAGATGTCAGTGTTTATTCCATAGGCGGCGTTGTGTTACATAAGATTCAACCAAGTAGTACAGAAGGAAAGATTATTGGCATGGATCTTACATCATGTTACTGTTCCATATTTACATTGAATGGTTACATTAAAACTTTTGATGTATCAAGACATGATCCCAAACTTTTGTTTCCTCCCAAATCTGCTTATGATCTTTTTGAGGACTTTGGCGAAGTTATACAGGCTAAGTGTAATGCCAGTGGAACTCATTTAGCCTTGGTTATAGCTAATCGAAGTTTTATTCCAAAGCCTGTGCTTTACTGTTGGAATTTCGAGAAAAATATGTTAATGGAGCAAGATTTGGATAATAAAGAGAACATAACAAATTCCTGTATACCAGTATCATTTTGGTGGGATACTGATGAACCACGTCTTTTGGCCATTGAAATCAAGACAATGCATCAGAAATCAAATTCTGATAAAGCTAAACTTCAAGAAAATATAGTATACGATATCAAAGCAACCGCTTGGGTGATGTTCTATTCAGAAAAACATAAATTAAGTATATTGGAAGTCAAACATTTAGATGCTGGAGAACAATTACTTAATATATGCATACCAAGTGTGGTAAGTTATTAATATGTCTTATAAAACAAACATCTCTTAATAGAATTCATCTTAGGTAACAATTGATATTAATTTGATTCACGAGAAACCGCTAAGAGATTTTGTAGATCTCAAGGATTGTGATCCCTCCATCCGTCAAATGGTTTTAAATTTTAGCATGCATGTGGCAGAAGGAAATATGGACTTGGCCTATCGCAGCATAAGATCCATACAATCGAAAGCAGTTTGGTCGAATTTGGCTAAAATGTGTATTGAAACCCAACGTTTAGATGTCGCTAAGGTTTGCTTAGGCCATTTAGAAAAGGCAAGATCAGTAAGAGCAGTAAGACAAGTTCTCGATGATAATGATCTTGAGCAAGAAGCCAAAACTGCTGTATTGGCTACGGAATTGGGCATGAACGAGAAAGCCCAAGAATTGTTAAGAAAATCCGGAAGATATGATTTATTGAATAAACATTTGAGGTCGATGGGTCAAGTAGATGAAGCTATACAATTGGCTGAAAAGCATGATCGTATAAATTTGAAGAATACGTATTTTCAAAAGGCTACAGAACTAAAAGAAAACGGTGATATATCTGGGGCTACACAATTCTATGAGAAAACGCAAAATCCAGTGCAAAACATTACACAAATGCTTTTGGAAAATCCGACAACAATGAAGGTAAGTAACTAGGTAAACCTTTTACGGCGGCTGATCGTCAGTTAACTTAACCCAAGTGTCAAACTCCATATAAAAGTAAATTTTGTATCCAATTTGTCAAACCCAATATAAAAAGAATCCTACAACAATATTTGGCTAATTCACAGGCTGTTGTATATGTTGCAGATCGTACAAATATTGTTGGTAATTTTCATAAAAACATTTGTTAGAAACAAGTTTATGTGGAAATTTCCAAAAACATTTATACGATCTGTAACACCTACAACAGGCTGTGAATTGATCGATTATATTTGTTCCCCTTGTTCATTGGTATATTAATCATGCCTGATTCTTTCTTCGCCGATTCTTATTTATATTGTAATCAGGCGCGGATACAGGGAGAAAAATGCGATATTCCCCTCCCCCCTTCCCCAAAACAAATAAAATATACCCCATTTCTATTGAGTTTCTAAAAGAAATTTGGCAAAATAGTATGTTTACATTTACAATACACAGAAAAAAAATTGTAAATACAATTAATTTTTTTGTTGTATCAATTAAATAATTAATAGATTTTGAACCTACAACGATTTTTGTAAATACAATTACGAAATTGTAAGTTAGAGGAAAATCAGAAAAAATGTTTAACAATTTTTTGTTGATTTCAAATTTATTTCAATTAGGATTATTGTTATATCAACAATGTGAATTGTAGATTTTCCGAACAAATTTTAACTATCATAATTGTTGTATTAACAATATTTTTTTATGCAATCGCAATCCTCGAAGCGACTTTTTGCTTTAATTTAACATATTAACAATTGAAATTGTTAGTTGCAGTTTGATGATATTTTTTCTGCGATACAATGACAATACAATTTAGTAATGAGAAAAGTGGGCAGAGCCACTCTCATACAGACAAAATATTTGCATGCACATTGAGTTCCTTTGACAATACGATTTAATATTAAAAAATAGTGGACAGTGCCACGCCAATACAATGTAAATAAAGCATTTTTTAGTTTTTTTAAATTATGTATTATTTAAGGCAGTATTCTAACACCAATTCGAAAATGTTTGCTAATGCTTTATAATGTTTTGATACTAATAAAGATTTAATAAAATTTTATTATATATATGTATGTATATTATATTATTTCAGCGTTATATGCAAAATACCAATGACCCAAAAATGCTTAAATGGTGGGGTCAATATGTGGAGAGTTCTGGAGATATGGATGCTGCTTTGATTATTTATCAAAAAGCAGAAGATTGGTATTCCCAGGTAATAGAATAGTTTGTGACCGTTAAGAACTGGAAGTCTAGAATATTTTATGAAACTCTTCAGGTTAAAATACTTTGTTATTTGGGAAAAATATCCAAAGCTGATGCTATTGCGCGTCAATCTGGAGATCGTGCAGCTTGTTATCATTTGGCTCGCCATTATGAGAATGTGGGTAAATTTCAAGATGCCATATTATTTTACACTAGAGCTCAAACTTTTAGCAATGCCATACGAATATGCAAAGAAAATGATTTTCAAGATGAACTCTGGACAGTAGCCAGCTCTGCAAGAAGTCGCGAAAAGGCCGTAGCTGCAGCTTATTTCGATGAATGTTGCTCTTATAAAAGAGCTGTAGAGCTATATTATCGAGCTGGTATGCTCCACAAAGCTTTAGATATGGCCTTTGAATCGGAACAGCCAGATATATTGGAAATAATAGCCTCTGAATTGACATTAGAATCAGATCCGGAATTAATACAAAGATGTGCAGATTTCTTTATGAGCGTGGAGCAACATCAGAAGGCAGCTTTATTATTGGCTAAAACAAAGCAATTAAAAAAATCTATACAAATATGCCTGAGCAAAGGAGTACCAGTGACAGAAGATTTAGCTGAAATATTAACACCCACTAAAGGTGAAGTGGACGAAGAATCAAGAGTTTATATTTTGACACAATTGGGAGAATTGTTACAGCAGCAAGGCGATTATCACACAGCTACCAAGAAGTTTACTCAAGCTGGCGATAAGGTAAGAGGTATGAAAAGTTTACTCAAGTCAGGCAACACCGAGAAGATTATATTCTTTGCCAATATGTCGAGACAGCGTGAAGTTTACATAATGGCTGCTAATTATCTGCAAGCTCTTAATTGGCAGGAAGATAACAATATCCTAAAACATATTGTTACATTCTATTCGAAAGGACAGGCCTATGATTCACTGGCTAATTTCTATGCCATCTGTGCTCAAATAGAAATCTACGAATTTCACAACTATGAGAAAGCTTTAAAGGCCATGCAAGAAGCTCATAAGTGCTTAGAAAAACTGGGAGGTCATACCCAACAGGCTAGCAATAACCTACAGCGCACCATGGCCGAGGTCAAAATTATTTTGGATTTACAAAATGCTTTGGTAAATGGAGAAAATCAGACAGTTATATCGGGATGTCGTAATATGTTGAGTAAGTTAAGAATCTCTTAAAAAGAAATATTTCAGAAAAGTTTATTGTCATTTTTCAATAGTCAAACCCGAAATGCCTCCTATAAGGCACTCAGACATTATAGCATTAATGGTACGAGCCCTGGCCTATACCAAACAGTTTAACGAAGCGGCCAAAGCATTGAAGGAATTGACAATGCGTGAACCAAACTGGAGTTCATCAGGTGTGCTAGAAAAGAGTTTAGTACTTAAAATAGCCAAAGAATGTAATTTAGATTTTAACACTATTTGGAAGCCTCTGTATGGCTCAATTGAAGATAACAGCGAAGATACGGATGAGGATCATGAAGACATACAAGAAGTTTTACGTTAATATGGGAACCATGAATACATACAAAAACGTTAAGCTATTGCTGGTTTTGTAAAAAATGTCATTTCTAAACGAATCCAAATTGATTATTAGGCTAAGGTTCGTAACGTTACATTCAGAAAGAATTGGGCATGATTAATATTCCAAGGAACAAGGGAAAAATTAACATCAACTTAATTTTTCAACTTACACAGCAGAACAGAGTAGCGCCACTTTCGGAAACCGCTACACTTCCATCGTCAGTGCTCAAGTGTATTTGCTTATCACCACTTGTCAGGTGGCTCTGTTGAATGTGATTTTAATTTTTATATATACCACTTTTTCGTGAAAATTGAATACGAGAATTAAATCATTCTCAAGCTGATATTAAAGTGCACTTTCCCACCGTTGCCATCGGTTTATTTTAAAATTGGCATGAAAAATAACGGGCATTCATTTCAAACCGAAACTTTTCCATACAAATTTCAAACGTATAGAAACGTTTCAATTTACAAAATCAAAAATTTAACTATTCCATAATTTTCTGAGATGTTTACATAGCATCTTCACGAGCCATTGATTTGTCTTGACAAAAGTCAAAGTCGATATTAAAAAGTAGCACTAACATTTTTCTGATGTTTTTATGTATGAAGTTTGACAAATGTTAGAACAAAATTATGTCTCGTGAAGACGGGGTGTTATGAAATTATTATTTTATGTTGAAACTTTTTACTTCGGTTCAATTTCAATACTTAAATTAATTTAAATTCAAATTATTAAGAGTGAAATATTAGTATTAGAATAAGTAATCAGAGATGGGGTTCGTACTAACGAAAATTGATTTAAATTTTAATTTAATATAAGAAGTTTATCACAATTTCTTTGTCTACATGCTTCACATTTATCTCTGAATAAAAATATAATTTAATTGAAAAATTTAATTAAAACCGAACACAAGCCAAAAATAATTAAATTTCTTTGGATATAAACCCATACAATTCGACTAAACTAATTTATTTCGTCAATATCTCCGAAAATAGCAAAATGCAGACAAATTTTCTTTAGTTGTCTCAATTCATGCCATGAAAATTTTTATTTTATTTACAAAAACAGGCAGTTACTTCTAAAAAATCGGTTTAGCGCACACCAGAGCTGTGAAAGATTGCAATCAATTCAATTGCAATCACATGATTTCATTTTAATGATTGCTAGTTTTTTTATTGCAATCAAAATTTAAATTTGATATTATGATTTTAATTCGAAATCATGAAATTAATTCAATAAATTTCATTGCAATCAATTTTTTTTAAATTAATTTCTATATTAATTCATTGAAATCAATTTTGATTGCAATCAACTGACTCTAACAATTTAAAAAATGCATGAAATGGCTAATAAATCTACGTTTTGCTACGTTTTTTATATTATTTTGTTGGACTTTCACTATAGTTGTGATTTCAGGGGAATTGATTGAAATCATATGGTTTCAACAAAAATTTGATTGCAATCAAAGTGATTGCTATTAAATTGATCGCATTCAATGATTTAAAAAAATATTTGAAAATGATTGCAATCACAAAAGATTGCAATTTTTACAAGATTTCATTTTGAAATCTGAAATCATTTTGAAATCAAAGAATGAAACCAATTTAGTTGAAATCACTTTGATTGCAATCACAATTGATTGCAATTTTTACAGCTCTGGCGCACACCCAAACTTACTTACACCAAACAAACAAAATTTGTTGGAATTTTTTTTTTTATTTTTGTTTGTGTCATAAATCATTTTAAAACTAAATCCAAATTAATTTCTTTAATAGACCACAATATATGACTACTTCAAACGTACAAATAAGCATTACGTTAAAAGTTCAAGGTAAGATGACCTTCCCTTTACTTTATCGGCCACTTTTAGCCTAAAGTATACTTCTAGGGTATTCAGTTATTCGGGTTTCTGTTTTAATCGGTTAACCACTCGATGGTTTAATCTGTTAATAATCGGCTGACTGTGGACTAATCGTTTAACCGAATAATAAAACTTTTCCACAAATTAGCTAATTTCAACAAAGAAAATTCGTACATAAATTAAAATGTAATAGAGACCTGTGTTGCTATCGCTTGCAAAACTTGTGCCAATTCATGCATATAATATGATCACATACATTTTATTCAGTTTAAAAATGACTTTTTTCTAAGCAAAAATAATAAATTCTAAAAGTAACTGTTATTTTCTAAGCAAAAAATCAAGCGCAAAAAATAACTTTTATTGTTTAATTCAAAAATAAAAGCCAAAATGTAATTTTTATTTTCTAAGCAAAAAATAAAATTCAAAAAATAATTTTTATTCCCTGAGCAAATATAACAAAAAATAATTTTTATATCCTGAGGAATAAATAAAACTTAGAAAGTAATCGGTAAAGTTGAGCTTTTTAATAAATAAATAAAAATTAATGCAGCCAAAGGTGGTCCATGTAACAGGATTATCTTGGTGTATTCCTTACGCATGTAGCACTTCTCTGTTAGCTTAATTTTTTTTAGTTTAAATTTGAAATATAATCGTTATTTGCGGTCCCTGTTTGTGACTCCAAATGACAAGAACTGTAAATAATACAGTGTTTTTAATTAATAAAAACCAGGGACCGAAAATAACGATATTTACAAATTTTATCTAAGAAGATCAAACTGAAAGAGAAGCGCTACATGCATAAGGAAAACACCAAGATAGTCCTGTTACATGGACCACCTTTGGATGCATTAATTTGTATTTATTAAAGTTTTATTAAAAAACTCAACTTTAACGATTATTTATTTTCTGAGTTTTATTTATTCCCCAGAAAATAAAAGTTATTTCTTGAGTTTTATTTATTCCCCAGAAAATAAAAGTTATTTTGTGAGTTTTATTTATTACTCAGAAAATAAAAAAAGTTATTTTGTAAGTTTTATTTATTCCTCAGAAAATAAAAATTATTTTTGAGTTTTTTTTATTAGGAAACAAAAATTACTACTTTCTGAGTTTTATTTTGTATTTAAACAGTAAACGTTATTTTTCAGTTTTATTTTTGACTTAGAAAATAACAGTTATGTGCTGTTTCCACAATGCAAACAAGCACTGCTTGTCTAAAATTTCTATGGAAATCACTCAAAAAACTGAGTGCTTTTCATATAAATTTTAGACAAGCAGTGCTTGTTTGCATTGTGGAAACAACACATTAGTTTTTGAATTTCATTTTTTTTCAGTTTAAAAAACATTTTTAAACTGAAAAAATATAAAAAAAATTAATTTTATTTAAAAAATAAGAGTTGCAAAAACGAGAGAATATTGCGTTTGGACACATAATATATCCAAAAATTTTGATATTTGAGAAACCAAAATGGAAATTTAACAGGAAACATTGATACACACGATGTGACAGTGAGTGGATCCTGCATATGCTTCTTACCGATATCTCTCGAGTCCTGCTAATTATATTTTTTAGCTATGTACCTATGTATTTAAAATGATCTAAAATTTTAATTTATTATTAATTATTCTATTTGAAGAAGATTAAGTTTGAACCAAAACCAAACCAAATCAAATATATCGAATTTGGTACTGTAGATATATTTTAAAAAAATATCAATCCTGTCTATTCAGTAAATCGATCCGATTTGAAAACGCTCGATTTAGGTAAATTAAATCCACTAATAGGCTGACTTCCAAAACTTCAGTTGCTTTTTATTCGAACAATGTATAGTGTTTCATATCGTCCCAGTACAAAACATTGACAATGCATACCTTTTCAAAACGTCGTCGACAAGTATCAGAAACACCGTAAAAGAGTAATCAGGGTATCGGTTTCAAAGTTGATGCAATGTTTAGCCACTTCACATACATACACAATCTAAATACCGCAGCAGAACTGTATACAAACTATGTATTGATACGTTTTGGAAGTCAGCCATAATAGCTAATTTTTTCAAACTTTTTTTTGTTTTCTTTTTTTAGAGCTTAAAATATCGTATCTGAAATTAATTTATTATATAAGATTTAAAGTACATCAACGAAAGCATGATTAATTTTTGGAAAACGAAAAACTTACTCGCCTTCGGTCTACACAACAATGAAGAATATATTGCAATTAAAAAAAATCGAAGATATACATACATATCATCATATGAAACGTAAAACCATCATATTCGGGACTTTAAACAATTATTGTATATTATACCAAACTCTACGGCCCCACAAATTTGTTGGCTTCTACTGCCATGCTCGACGTTATCATCAAAAAGAAAACAGCGTAGCCACTACAACTAGTACTATTTCATACACTGTTTTAACTCTCCTGTAAAATTTAAAAAATTCTGAATCCAAATTGATTATTAGGCTAAGGTTCGTAACGTTATATTCAGAAAGAATTGGGCATGATTAATATTTCAAGGAACAAGGGAAAAATTAACATCAACTTAATTTTTCAACAAGTGGTGTTAAGCAAACACACGTGAGCACTGATGATTTAAGTGTAGCGGCTTCCGAAAGTGGCGCTGCGCTACTCTGTTCTGCTGTGTACGTTGAAAAATTAAGTTGATGTTAATTTTTCCCTTGGAATATTAATCATGCCCAATTCTTTCTGAATATAACGTTAAGAATCTTAGCCTAATAATCAATTTGGATTCAAAAAGCAAATACGTTCCAAATAATCATATTAACTAAAAAAATTCTAGTTACATGGTTTTACGGTTTATATGACGATATATCGGTATGTACATACATATGTACATAGAAAAAAGTTTGAGCATAAATATACTATAGTATAAAAAAGTTCATAATCTACTATTCATATATTTTACTAATTTATAAATAAAAACAGGAACTATTTCATACGCAGTATGAATTTAGTTTAAAAAAATAATAATTTTATGAAATCTATAGGGCAATAGACACGGTCAACATGCTTGACAAGCGTGGTAGTAGTATGTGTGAAATTTCGTTAGTATTAGTGACACCGACGACGCTTGATGGAAAATCTACTTGGTTTTGATTTTTCGTCCAGCACACGTACACGAATCTGACATCAAGCTGATTGACCGTGTATATTGCCCTTAATGGCGTTTTCTTTTCTGAGCGATATGCTGCATTTATTCTGCCTTTAACATTTCTGTATGCTCTTTTCTGAAAATTATGTGTTAGTTTAGAAGTGTGACTCGTTCTTTTCTCATTATGCTGCCCTTAAAAAGAAAACAAATGCTACATGTTCAACACTCATTTTAATTAAATTGTAATTGCTTTAAAAAATAAACTTATGTTCTTTTGTAAACGTCAAATATGCAACGCTTCTTAAAAATCAAGGGAACATTTAAAAATGTTGCCAAATCACGTGTAACACTTTGGTATACTTTTGTTTTAGAAAAGAAAACGCTATAAGATGTTTTGAAAAAAATTTTAAGTTTTTTGTAAAGAAATTCTGAAATGTTTTTTTATTTTAAAATATTTTTTAAATGAAATATGAAAAAATTTATGTAAAAAAAGTTCCTAAATTGAAGAAAAAAATATCATGTTCGATTCATACCATTTATGAAAAAATTCCTTTGGATAACTATAAGTAATTTGTTTCTGTGTATGAAATAAGTGGAAATGTATCATTGGCTTATGAAATATATCAAATAAATTGCGAAGTCTGCTATGAATAGGTATAATGTAGGAAAAAAAATCGTTTCGTTCGTCCAAAATCCGGCAATACAAGACAGCATTTTCAAGTACAATAGAATAATCAAGTATGTGATGGAAATCGATTTTGAAAACGAAGCACTTTTGAAAACCCCTTTTAAGGGCAATATACACAGTCAACACGCTTGACAAGCGTGGTAATAGTATGTGTGAAATTTCGATAGTATTAGTGACACCGACGACGATTGATGGAAAATCTACTTGGTTTTGATATTCGTCAAGCACACGTACACGAATCTGACATCAAGCTGATTGATTGTGTATTATGCCCTTTAAAGCGATTTTCATGAAATTTTTATAATGTTTGTGATACAACTCTTTTGGAATAAAGAAATATTTTTATAATATATGTGATAAAATTGTTTTTAATAAAGAAATATTATTAAAAAACAGCTTTTAAAATTGCTTCGTTTTCGGAATCGATTTCCATCACATACCTGAATACCTTCAATTATGCCTAATTTGTTTAACTTTTTCCGAAACAGCAACACTGACTGGAATTTACTGTCCTACGTACATAGTAATGTATGTATGTAAGCTGGTGTGTTCCTAATAAAACTAGCTGCCTGATTGCATGACATTGTTGTTGTTATTATTATATTTTTATATTTCCACTTTGCTGTCATTCATTCATTTTTGTATTTTACACACTTGCTAAAAGTATTTTGTTGTTGCTTTTGTTCACAGTCGTCTGCTGGTTCACATTTGGTATCAATTTACTATGACCAAACGTTAGGATTTCAGTCATTTTTTGCGTTCCAAGCTGGAACGACGTGTAAAATAATACAAAAAGTTTTTGTATGTAGATACATACATATAAGTATATTTATCTGCTACTTGTCTGGCACAGAAGCAGAAGGAAAACGAGTAAATTTCAGTTTCATTATTTTCGGGAAACACGCGATTTAAACTTGAAGTAAAAGTGTGATTATTTGTGTTGTATTCGGGTGTGATCGTTTCTAAGTTGAATTGTTTTCGTTGTGGTCCTCTTGAAAAGAAAGCAAAACCCAACTAAAAATTTGTGAAGATTGCTAAGAATTAAAAAAAAGAGGACAACGAAGCGACGTTAGGAATAAGATACTATATCTGAACCATTGACGCACAACTTAAAATCAATGAACCTTTTATGACTATAAATTTACATATTGCTGGATTTTTCCATTGATTTATCCACAAATTAGTTTAATTTTCTAGTTAAATCTTGTTAAGGTGAGTTTTGTATCCAAGCTTAAAACGAAAATCTGAAGATTGTGTGTTTCGTTTATTACATATAATTCAATTTTTCTTAATTTAGGCTATTAAATGTAAATTTATATATGTACATACTTACGGATATTGTTTTCTGTATTTCACTTTTCTATGTACGTACTTAGATATTTATCGTGTTTTTTCATTTTACTACAATTCATTTTTATCTCATGATCTGTCACTTATTTTCGCATGTGTGCTGCAGAGAAGGGAAATTTAGTACTATTGAATTTTGGATACGTCAAAGCAAAGTGTGTATACAAAGTGGCGTTGACAGCAGAGACATAGCTGCCAGAAATGACGATTTTTTACGATATGACTAAAAACGATATGACATACTGTGTTCTCATATCGTAAGTTTCTTACGATATGACAACACTGAGAAAGTCATACACGGTGTATTGTTTTCTCTGTGTTGTCATATCGTACAAAACTTACGATATGTCAACACAGTATGTCATATCGTATTTTGCCATATCGTAAAAAATCGTAATTTCTGGCAGCTATGAGCAGAGGTGTTATGTGATCCCGAGGCTGTCAAATGTATTTACTTGATACTTGTTTAAAGGAGTGGTACGCTGGAACACAATATATTTCTGGTACAATTTTCTAAATTTCAAATAACAACGACAATATCTTCTAGAAACACACTATTCTTATTAAAATGACAATGAATTAGAATTGCTTGTTATGAAAGTCTTGACGTACAAATGTCACACTTATATTAGATCGAAAACTAAAGCAGTTGAGTTGCTTCCAGGTAAGAAACAAGTCATTGATGCAGACGTTTTACATAAATTTTTGCTGGGAATAGGGTACAATTTTAATCGTAATCGAGCGATTAATGGACTCGACTACGATTAAATGGTGCGTTTAATCGCGATTACGATTTTACGTTGTCAACGTTTCACCATCGGCTTATTTTGGAGAAAAGCTTCAAATTACTTCCCAATGAAAAATATTGGTTGTTGTTTTAAAGAACTATTTTTGAATTGCTTCTGAAGTAACAATACAAATGTATTTTAAACTTCTCAGAAAGCTTTGGAACTCATCCATGCTAATCTAGTTCCGCAATTCTCTCTGGTGCTCTCAAAGTTGTTTTGTTTTAGGTTCACGCCGTTGATTTTATAGATGGTGGCTGAGGTAGTAAGCGCATTGCCCTTTAAACGTCATGAACTCGAATTCCTTAGTTCGAGCCCTACTCGTGTCACTCAACAAAAAACGAAAAATACGTTACAACAACGAAGAATATACTATAGGACAAATAAAATTTGTAACAGTTTCAAAAAGTTGTTTTTCCGCAACAATGTGAACATTAAATAGGAACGATAAAAAAACTTCTGGCAATGACAAACCTATATAAACATCTACAGAAATTATACGGACTTAGACCACTTTCGGATCACAAGTAAATTATCTTATTGACTTCTTTTAAACTGCTTTTTCACTGGATTAAAGATATTTAACAGAAGGGAATCACTTACCCCTCTTTTAATATCTTTTGGTTCACAGTCAGAGCGCGAAGCCGGTCGGCTAATAGCCGTCGCCGATGATTTTCAAAATTAGTTAGCCGCCGCCGATTAGTGCGCTTAATATCAGCTAATGGCTAAGCGCATTTAAAAATATTTAATTTAGTTTTGAAACGTATTAAGAAAGCAAGGTAAATTTATTTATAATTGGGCCTAGTATACCTGTTATAAATATGCCTTGTATGTAAGTAAACAAGAAATACCGTGTTAGCCAACAGTTAGTCGGCACATTTTGCTAGCCGCCGGTGAAAAATTTTGTTTTTAGCCGGCCATTAGCCGCTGACGACTATATTTGGTCTTAGCCGCCGCCGACCACCATTTTATATTGGCTTCGCCCTCTGCTCACAATATGAAAATTTCCTTTCTGAAGAGAGTGGAGAGACGAATGGTATGGGCAGTGTGGCCATATTAGCTCTTTTGGAGCTAAATTTAGCTTTTTTTTAATGTTTAGCTCGAAATATTTCATTTAGCTCTTAGCTTTTTTTCAGCTTTTTTCAACAATGCATTTACCTTTTTCTAGCTTTTTCTTGAATTTCAATTTCGTGTAATTAATTTCTATTTCAAAATAAATAAAACAGTTTATCAGAATAAATTTATGTGCCGTAACCATATAAAGTAGTTAAAAAATAATAATAATCTGGCAGTGCAGAAACATTCACTGCGGCAAATTTGATCGACATCATGGTGTAATAAGTATACAATGGTTGTAATTAAAAACTCACTTTCAACTTGCATCTATTTCGGAATCCTGCCATCAAGCTAAAGTCTTGAAAATCTTGTATAGTGAAAAATATTTACTCTATTTGAAATTTTCAAAGCATTTACTTTCTGATGTTCAAAAAGTAAATAAAATGTTCGAAATTAACGACGTGAACCCCGTACTATTGGTTTCAGAACTTCACTTGCTTTTGAAAAATCTGTAATCAAATCGTTTTGAAGCCCGAAATTTTTCCCCGTTTAAAATCAAATTTAGACGGTTTTCTAATTCCAACTCCGTATTTTAACTATAAGTTTGAACAATATCTGATTTAAAAAAAAAAATACATTTTAGATTCTGAAACAGGAAAAGAAATTAGATACACTTGCCGAGATTTTATTTAACAGTTAATATACCAACCAACTTTACAAATCACAAACATTTTTTCATAGAAAACAGTCTAAGCAATACAAAAGTAAATTGTATGAAATTTTAAAGATGAAATGTCAAATTTTAGCGTAGGTGATATTACTCTTTTGAAATTACAATGGCAAAAATCACTTCTGAGTTTAAAATCGCAAATCTCACTATTGCATGTGCTAAGGGTCGCGCATTCTGTTTATTTTTCGAAATAATCTTCGAAAAAGATTCTTACCAATGCTTACCATAGTATCCAACAGAATTTTTCAACTTTGTTTAGATTTTTCCCTTACTATTTCTGCTTTATATGATATGTTTTATGCATCTGTTAACAATATAGGTTGACAAATGTGATAAGCTGGTGACGCGCACTATAAAATCGCCATTTTTAAAGTAAACAAAAGTAACATAATAGTCGAAATAAAGCAACGTACTTTTTAATTTAGTATTTTGTATTAAAATGTATAAAAATTTAATTTTTTTAAATGATATTAAATAGAAAGAGTTTAAATTTTACTGGAATGCTTTTATTTTTGCAGTTTGAAAAAAACAAATTTTTAAAGGAAAGTTTACTTAGATTTCAATTTTCTCTTTGCTTTCGAATTGAAATAGCTAAGTTTTTTGTGATTGCGATTTCCAACACACCAGTTTAGTGACTTCGAGTCAAAATCGTATTTATTTTGCGAAATGGTATTTTCAGCACTTGGGTGGTTGTTATTGATTGAATGTTTTTCATTTAAATGAGCCAAAAATATATTTTCATATTATTTATACCTACATGAACACCATTTAAACTATAAAAAATTTAAAAATTATGAAAAGTTACTATTGCAAAGCTGTAAAAAAATTTTGCTTTATTTTTTGGCTTTAAAATTCCTTATTTAGCTCTTTTTAGCTCTATTTAAAACCTGATTGAGCTTTATATTGTTTTAAAATCTGGTCGCACTGGGTATGAGGTACACCCATGGTGAAATAAATATACAGGTGGCACCATAACGTCAGCGGACTATTTTTTGCTCTGATAGTTTTATGCATAAGCCACGTCCAGCACGTATATTTTTTTGATAAGCATCTATTTCTTTGTTGTATTTGTTTCCCTTATGCGGCCACCTGTACACTTATTACCTACATTTTTATTCATGAATTTTTTCAATTTATCCTTGAAAAAGTCTTCTAAAAACCTCTTGCATTTATACGATGAATTTTATTTTCATGTTTTTTTTATAACTTTCTTTCAAAATTAATTAAGGGCCCAATAAACTCGCATACATGAATGACACACATGAAAACTGACAAACATTGGTATTTGTCAGTTTTTCTCCTCACACTATTCATGGAAACTGACAAACATTTATTAAAATTTTTTTTAAGAAAACAACAAAATTTTCAATTTTCAACCATATTTAGACTACACTGAAAATAATCCATCCAACATTTTAGGAAAAAAAGCTTTTGTAGTAACTTTTTTCGTAAAATATACGAAACTTTCGTATATGTTACGAAAAACATTTGGCCAATATTTTTTTGAATTAACGAAAGTAACGAATACCTTTCGTAAACAAATTTCCATTTTAAAAAGTATATTTGAAATAAAAAAATAAATTAAAATAATATTTTATAAATTGACGTATTTTTCAGATGTAAGTAAATAAAACAAATTTTTAGCTCTTATAAAATAAGCAGAAAGTGGCTCAGTGGGTAGAGTACATGACTTGAAATATGAAGACTGCGAGTTCGTGCCCCGGTTGAACCATACTTTTTTTTTAATTTTATTTTTTGATTATTTTCGTACATTTCGTATATTTTACGACAGAATTTCGTGGTGCGAAACTACGAAATATTTCGTAATATGTACGAGCGTTTTCGTGCATATGTTGCATGGAATTTTTTCAGTGTAGATAAAATTGCTACAAAACCAATTGTGATGTCAAACTTGAACTGAAAAATATAAATAATTTAAAAAAATACGTCGCTGCATATGAAAAAATCTAAATTTTGTACGTTTTCCTTTGATATTTATATGAAATGTGTGACCATAGAAGAAATTATTAAAAAAAATTTAATATTCGTCCAACATGTGTCATTAAAAAAATTTAATCATACACAGTCAGGGAATTCGTCCGTGGCATGTAGTCATACAAGTATGTGAGTATAGGGTACCCTTTACACAATCACAAAAGAGAAAATTCAAATTGAGCTAAAGAACAATATAAAAAAACATGGAAAACTGAAAACGTGTCGTTTTTTATGGGCCGTTTTCTTCTCTACCGCGGTAGCTCACCAAAAAAACTTCATGAACTTTATTCATTAATTTCATTCATGGTCTAAATTGGACCTTAGTCTCAAGTTTCCATCCCTGGATGACTTCAGTTGATCAGCACTTGTTACATTCTCTTTTGTCTTTATTTTTATTTTGTGCGTCGGTCAAGGTTAAACCTTAACAAGTTTAAAGTTCTTTTTCAATACATATGCATACATGCATATTTATACGAGTATGTATCTAGATATTTTTATTACCTAATTACAGTGCTGCCAGACTATTTTTTGCTTCCACGACAAAGGGCTTGCCGAATTGCCAATATCGTCGATATACATGTAACACCCCGTCTTCACGAGACATTTGATATATCTTAACATAAGAAATAACGTCGGCAGAATGACGTCACAAAAAATTCATGTGTTCAAACTTGTGTTAAGAGTGGAGTAAACGTACTAATGTTTAGACACAAATTTTGTATATTCATATAGTAAATTTGCACGGCATTTTGTAATTTTTTTTATAGATTTCACTTTTTTTATTTTTCTGTTTGTAAAAATTTTATGTTTATGAACATAAATAATATGCAAAAAATAAAAAACATCTAAAACATTTATTTATTAACTTTATTTATTCTTTTTTCAATAAAATCAAACAAATTGTAAAAAAACACACATACATATTAAATTTGACAGCTTGTGTTCTAACATATTTCATCGGGCTTGTGTTTTAACATTAATTTCCAAACATGTGTTAGGACACAAACACATTCGATCCACACGTTAATTTCTTGTGTTAGGACAGAATTTTGACAATTGCTAACACACAAATTTCCAAACTTATGTCTCGTGAAGACGGGGTGTAAGTACATATTGAAGCATGTAATTTTAGTGACTGTAACATTAAATATTCAGTTAATTTATGTATTAGCATCTTGTTTCAACATAAATCATTAAAGGCCTCATTCGTAATAAATTATGTCACAATTCATAATTTGCAGTTTACACCTAACTTAACTTAACATTAACTTCAAGTTAATGTTAAGTGTAGACCGCTCAAGTTAATGCTTTTTTCAAGTTATAACATAGTTGTTAGTGCAATTGCTTTAACAACGCAGTCATAACTTCAAGTTACTTTAGGTACTCTAAACTTTGTGACAAAACAAAACACATAAAATTAATTTTTGAAAATAATGCCCTGATATCTGACCAGCCAGCACTCATGCAATGTATTGTGCTGGAATTAGAAAAATATGCTTTAGGAGAGGAGAAAAAAGTATTGTAACTTTTTCAGAATCCATAATTTAAAAGTTATTCGAAGTAATTTAGAGGCGAATGAATATTAAAACAACTATCAGTACTACATTCATGTTATAATTAAATCAATGTTCGTAGAAGTTTTAAGCTGCGATAGGTGAGTTTTCAATCATTAGAATTTATCACAAAAACTTAAGTATCGAAATCAAACCTAAGTAATCAGGTATGTGATGGAAATCGATACCGAAAACGAAGCAGTTTTGTAAGATATTTTTTAGTAATATATCTTTATTAAAAAATTTTTTATCATAAATGTTATAAAAATATCTCTTTATTACACAAGAGTTGTATCACAAAAATTATAAAAATTTGATGAAAAGTGCGTTAAAAGGCACTTTCAAAAGTGCTTCGTTTCAAAATCGATTTCCATCACATACCTGAATAACTTTCAATTCTAAACCAAACTAAGTGGTATTGTCCCATTAAAAAAAATAATTAACGGTAATGGTAACCGCAGGAAAATCGTAACCAACATATTTTTCGAAACTCTTTTCTTGAGGGAAAGCGATTACTAAGGATCATTTAGATTATCTGTCAAAATTCCTAAGTACCGTTGCATTTTGCTTTTAATTTTTTAAATGCTTAAATTTTTTGTTTAGCGAATTTCATGACCAATTTTTTTATGGACCTCCAAAGTTTCTGAAAATCAGTGGGCCCTTAAAAAGGTATCATCACTATTTGGTACCGCTTAACTATATATGACAATAATATAGCTAAGAGTCCGCTAAACAGATTTTATTAAGTTTTTATGGCAAAAAATAGTTTTTACGTGCACTTTTTTTAAATTAAGGAAAAAATGTTTTTTTCACTTCAGAATAACTTACAGGAACTCGTAATTTTTTAATAACAATTTTTGACAAAGTTGTAGTTACGGTAGAGCTAAACAACTTTTGTGAACATATCAATACAATCTGAACGTATCTAGGCACCCCAATAGCACATATAGACAACTTTTTACCTTAAAAATTTTAGTTTTTCACTATTTTTTTATGTAAAAAATATACAATTTTTTAATATTGTATTCAAGTGCACACTTCTCTGTTATGCTTCATGAGCATATTGTGCAAAAAATATATATATATATTTTTCCTGCACTTTTTTTTAAATATCAGAAACAATTATTTTATTTACTTTTTTCAGTATAACTTACAGGGACTAGAAATTTTTCACTAACAATGTTTGGCAAAATAACAACAAACCCTAAGAAATAGTAAATACTAAAATTATCAACATAAGAAATGCAACAGTAATAAAGAAAGTAAAAAATGCTATAAAAATATAGCCTATATGGTGAAAAACTACCATTTTAAAGGTACAAAATAGTTTTTATGGGCTATTTGTATTGATATGTTCACCAAACTTACTCAACCTAACCGTAGCTACAACTTTGTCAGATATTGTTATCAAAAATTTCGAGGCCCCTGTAGGTTATTCTGAAAATAGTAAAATTTTTTTACTAAAAAAATTTTTTTTCTATATTTTTTCGAAAAAGAAATGCACGAATAAATGCTCTTAGCTACATTATTGCCATATATAGTTAAGCGGTATCACCAAGTCTGAATTAGCTGTTGGCCAAAAACTGATGACACCTATTTTTGAGGGCCCATTGATTTTCAGAAACTTTGGAGGCCCAAAAAAGTTTTGCACAATTAAAATAAAAATGATTAAAACCTTTCTCAAAATAGGTTTCAAGTAAATTTTAAAATATATTTGACAAATCGCACTTGATCAAAAAGAGGGTATTAACTCAAAATTTTTAGTTTTTCACTTTTTGCAAGAAATCAACTAACTACATCGATATCTATCTACTGTAAACATTTCAACGTATTCCGATTACTCTTTCATCTCGAAAACCACATTTAGACGATTTTCGTGATATATCAACAAAAAGGTATTATTTTGAGCTAATACAACAGTTGAAATAGAAATGCATCGTATATTTTCATTAAAATAGTATTATTTTGATTTGAGCCTTTATTCAAGTTAAAAATATTCAAATTGTTTTATTTAAATTTGTTGATGAAAGTCCACAAAAACTTAAATTTTTCTTCCAAACATATGCCGGAAGCAGTGGTGAGAATACAAAAAATTATATTGGATATATTTTGAGAAAACTTTATGTAAATCTTCTTTGTTGTTTTTCTCCATTCCGACTTTTTGGCATATGGGCTAAACCAAAACTGAGGTCGCGATATATATTTTTCAGATGTAAGTAAATAAATAAAATTTTTAGCTCTTATAAAATATGTACAAAGTGGATCAGTGGGTAGAGTTTTGCCTTTAAATATCAGTATTGTGAGTTCGCGGCCCGGTTGAGCCAAACTTTTTTTTTTACTATTATTTCTTAATTATTTTCGTACATTTCGTATATTTTACGAAAGATTTTCGTGGTGGTAAAGAAATTAGGAAGTATTTCGTAATATGCACGAGCGTTTTCGTGCATATTGCACTAGTTCCTCTAAAGGGGGTCAACTCAGAAATATGCAATTTTCACTTTTTGCCAGAAATCGATATACAGTAGTCATATCTTACCCACTGTAAACATCTTACTTCATTTGCTCCACTCTTTCGCAAAAAAATGCAGTTCTATCGCTCATTATGATACAATAGTAGAGTAAAATATGATGCTTGCAAAAAACCGACTACATAGGCGTGGCACCGCCTCCATATATTATCAACATGTACTTTTACGAGAACTAATTATGTGTGCGAAGTTTCATAAGAATCGGATAAGTAGAAGTAGATAATATGAGTATTTACTGGGCGTGGCACTGCCAACTTTTCTAAACATAATGTTGTATTGTAACGATAACTAAAGGTGCATGCAAAGTTTCATAAGAATCGGTTTAGTAGAAGCTGTTGAAAAAGGATATTTACTTTGCATGGGCGTGGCACAGCCCACTTTTTTGATAGTGATGTAGTATTCAAACAGAAGCTTAATGTGTATGTAAAGTTTCATAAGACTCGATTGAGTAAAACGAATGTGTATTTACTTTATATGGGCGTGACACCGCCCACTTTTCAATGGGACCAATCTGGAAGTACATACATCCTTTTGAATAGAGAAAAGAAATCCGAAATCAGTTCATAAATGGCAGAGTTTTGAGGGAACCAACATACAAAAAATACATGACGAATTGATAACCTTTCTCATTTTTTTTGAAGTCGGTTAAAAAACAACATTTTGCCTCTACTGAAAATGTGTAAATTTTGAGTTGACCCCCTTTAGAGGAACTAGTGCGATATGTCGCAGATTTTTTTTCGGCATATTTATGTCTTAGGGCGCTGGAGTATTTCGTAAATCAGAAATTGTATAAAATAAAACTACAGTAGTACTAAAGTTTCCATCCCTGATGTGATTGTGTTTCTGATTTTTTAATTTTTTGCAATTCATGCTAATACGTCTATTACATACATACATATGTAAAACACACAGTAAATAGAGATAATGTTTATTGAATATACTGCCTGCCCATTCTTATATAAAAATTCTAATACAGTGAACTAGCGAAAACGTGAACAATTTTTCCCCGGTTGTCACGTTTTGAAAATTGTTATTAAATTTCAAAATATAAAAAGAAAGCTTAAGCTATCCATACACGTATGATTTGTTCGTCTGATTTGTTCATGTTCGACGTAAACTTTTATGTTTATGCGACTGTTAACGAACAAATTAAATAAATGCTAAAATTTTCAAACTTTTCTGATTTGTTCGACATTGCTTTTGTGTATGTATATGGGGTTGTTCGCTAACATTTTAGCATTTTTTAACGTCACTTTCATTTGAAATTTTAAATATGAGCTTCTTAGCTAAAGAATTTGCTAAAAATATGTAAAATCATGAATATGTGCTTACGTTGTGGGTTTTTAATAAATAACCAAAACCTCAATGCATCACCCGCTTTGACACAAATGTTTACTTATTAAAGTTAAGTACAAAATGTATGTTCGATGTGTATGGAGAAACGCTTTGCGAACAAATCAGACGAACAAGTAGTATGTGTATGTTAAAGTGTCGAAAAATGTATATAACTCATTGAGGATTAGCTGTTAAAAGTTTGACAACAGTTCCAAACTGCGCTTCACGAAACACATCTCGCAAGTTTGCACAATTAATGATTGATACATTATTTTTAAGATAATTTTTCTTTCTACATAAAAATTATATTATGCAATTGACCATTGAACGGCTCTTATTATAAAATAGAATAATAAATAAACTGTTCTATATATTTTGCCACACTTTTAAAATAAACGGCTCAAATAAATCAGCTAAATTTTTCAAGTCATTACTTTGTGCAGTTAACGTTTTCGCGAGTACACTGTCTATATTGTATGCATCAGCTAAAATATTTTGTTTTTAATATACATAGTACATACCTTCATACAAACAAAATTATCTCATAAAAGTACAAACACATCACATAATTATTTAATTTAATTAAAATATCAAACAGATTTAGAGAATGCATTATTTTCAATAAGCATCAAGAGAAGAGGTACATTTTTACAAATCTTAAACTTTGTATGTTACTAGAACAGCTAATTTCATAACTTATCATTAAACCATGCGTGCATATTTTGCAATTGAAATTTTTATATCATTTCTTAACTTAAAGGGTCAGACTTTAAAAGGAAAAAATTTGAATTTCTAAACGATAACGAACGCAAACAAAAGAAAACACACATCATTCTACTTGTATTTACTAAAGTCTAATTTTTCATATTTAGTATTACCATACATAGATACAATGTACATATGTATTTATTCTTGTGAATTTAATATGCACTGGAACAATCTTTGACATTTCGTTATAATTTTGTCGAGTTTTTTAAACTAGAGAAATTTTAGCTAAAGCTTAAATTAGTCCCTCTAGTATGATTATGTCATCAAAATTACTCTAATGTTTGAAATTAATGGGACAATTCTGGGAAGGGCTAAGCCTCAGAAGAGCGTATCTATGCCAATGACTCCTAACCAATCTGGTAAGATCATCTTCAAAATTTAAACTAAAATTCTCCTTTGCAATGTCCACGCGCAATTTTCTGTTGGTTGGAACAACTGACCAACTGTGCCAAGTCTGAAGGAAATAATTAAAAAAACAAACTTTAAGGTCGATTTTATTGAATTATAGTAAATTAGGCTTTTATTTCAGAAAAAAGTCTCTCCAACTGTTTCTAACTGCTCAATCGTTGCTATCTTGTGCAAAAATAATGTTTTTAAAAGGTAGTTGAATGCTTAAAATAAGAGATCATTCAGTAATAAGTTATAAATGCGTTGTTGTATAAATTATTTCTAGTGTCCGACCGATTAATCGGTATTCGACATAAATTTTGCTGAAGGCCGAACTTTTTTATAAACCGTGAAAAACACAAATAAAAAACGGTTAAGACGAAAAAATTTAATTTAAGTTTTTTGCAAACAATTTTATTAACACTAAATTATACATATGTGTCTATAGTGTATTTTGAATGTTAGTATGTAATATCATTTAGCTTAAAAAAACATCGTGTAAAAGTCATATTTGTAGAAGAAAAGGCTAAATGAAGCGTGGCTAGGCAGAAAATCTTAGCTCAGCAAAGTCGCTTTTCGAATAATAAAAAATAAATTTAAAAAAACAAAAAATCCGACTGCGTAAAAAACTAAAAGAAAAAAAAACAAGTCCATTGTGCGGAACATAGACTTTTATATCAGGGAACCATTATGGCGAAGGATTGAAGATTCGATTTTTAGGATTGAAGATTCGATTTTTAATGCTTCCCGACTGTAAAAGCGCACAATGGACTTGTTTTTTTTTTTCTTTTATTTTTTTTACGCAGTCGGATTTTTTTGATTTTTTAAATTCATTTTTTATTTGTTTTCTTTTAGTTTTCGTAGACAGACATCTTGGTTTTAGATTTTTTGTTAAGGCTGAACCCACACCAACAACAGACAAAACGTTGTTGCCTTTCAAGTCAAATACACTTGTTTGATGCTAACCCAGACCAAAAAAATACGTCTTATCAAGTTTTTGTCTTAAAAGCCCTGAAGAAAGCCAGGGGCCAAGTGTCTCCAAGTCACCACTTTTGTCGACAAGTTTGGTGACGTTGTCAACGAATCGCCTACACCTTTTATTTTGCTTTAATGAGAAGAGAAGTTTTTATCAGCTAGAAAACGATTTTTATGGTCTCATTTTGATGTGTTGAAATATATGAGGCTGAACGGAAAACTAAAAATGTTCATAAAATATCTAATTTATTTGTCTTCGCTGGTAAAAAGTTTCATATCTGTTGACTAGAATCATTAATATGCACTAGTGAACCTCTGGTACCAAAGTCTCCATATGGTCCCATAAGAATCACTTAGTCTATAGTAACTCAACAGTTCCGAGGTCAGTAGTGGAATCTCAATGACAAGCACATGTTAAATGTCTATAGCACAGAACATTGCCTGGGTACAATTAGTCAGTAGTACTGGTGATAAAGTCAATAGTGAATCAGTACAATTTTACTATCGAAATTTCCTGCAGGGAGGCAACTATTAATCAGACAGCAATGTGACTATGCTTTTTGTATTTTTTAGTTTTTTTTTACTTGCCTTAATTGGTGTTAGTTACATCATAAGAAAGCATGCAATTGTGTGCAACGAGGTTCGTTTGAGTCTGTTTTGTGTTACTCTTTGTATGTATGTTGCATCAAACCACATGTATTTTCTGCAATGTGGGCTCAGCCTAAAAGTCCACTTTTTAAGCAATTGCGATTTTTGGTTGTTAAACAACTTTAAACCGTCACAGATCCTAAACAGTCATCCGAAACTAAAAATTATAAGTGAAACCTAAAAATGATTTTCAAATACCTGTCGAATGATACCCATTTTGATATAGTTCGCCGATTTATTTATTTTTTTTGGTATTCACAAAATGGCGTCTGTTGGTCGCCATATTGAATTTTGACTACTGCCATACCGTTAGTGACACTCCCGGGACTAAGACAAATCGATTGACGTAAGAATCATCAAAATCGGTCTACGCGCTCAGTTTATATAGTGCCGCAAAGGAACACACATCCATACATACATACATACCCTGTAGGAAATACGAATAGTGAAATTGTAGTGATTTACTAGTAACATTGTCAGCAGTACTACTGACCAGATGTATCCCAGCCAATGTAATCATCTATTGACATTTAACATTAGCTTGTCATTGAAAATCCACCAGTAGTCTGCAGCACTACTGACTAAGTAGCTCTTTTAAAACCTGATCATGGAGACATTGGCACCAAAGATTCAGTAGTAAATTTTACTAGTGGCATTGTCAATACTACTACTGACCAGGTGTACCCCAGCCAATGTCTATATGGAGACATTTGAACCAAAGATTCCCTAGCACATTTTTAATTGTTTGGCGACTGTTTTTGTTTAGGCGCTTTTTTCGTTTTCGTGATTTTTTCGTTGTTTTTTTTTTGTTGTGATTTTTCGTTTTTTGCAAATTTTTGCCGATTTGTTTTAGTTTTGGCGATTTTTGGTTTTGGCGTTTTTTAAAGTTTTTTCGCTTTTTAACGATATTTTTAGTTTTAGCGATTTATTTTAGTTTCGGCGCTTTTTTCGGTTTTGAGGTTTTTTTCGGTTTTTGGTGATTTTTTAGTTTTAGCGATTTTGTTTTTACACTTTTTTTCGTTCTGGCAATTTTTTCGGTTTTTGGCAATTTGTTCTAGCTGTGGGGCTTTTATTTTCGTTTTGGTGATTTTTTTAAACTAGTGTCGTTTTTTTTCGTTTTTGATGATATTTTTAGTTTTAGTGTTTTTTTTAGTTTTAGTTCTTTTTTTTCGTTTTGACGATTTTTTCGTTTTTTGAGTTTTTTTAGTTTTCTTTGCGATCTTTTTAGTTCTGATGATTTTTTGCGTTTTAGCGATTTAATCTCGGTGCTTTTTTTCTTTAAGCGCTTTTTCATTTTGGCGATTTTTCGTTTTGAAATTTTTTTAATTTTGGAATTTTTTAGCTCTGGCGTTTTTTAAAATTTCAAGATTTTACCTCTTACGGTTTCCGAGATAAGCAAATTGTCTAAATTACATACATAAACACCCTTTAATTTTTATTGTTTTAAATATCGGTGTTAATTGGTGTAGTCTAATGTACAGACCACCAATTAACACGAACAAGTGTCAATATATATCAGTGTCTGTATAAGTCTTCGTCCATAACAGTTGACTATTATTAATATCCTCTATTAATTTTCTAAGCCTTAGAGAATAGCAGAGCTGTAAATGAATCATTCAATTTTGAATTAATTCGCGAATCAATCACGCACTGAATTAGCAAATTTTGAATTAATTCTTTTCATACAAGAAAATGAATTGAATAAAATTTGAGTCAATTCAAATGAATTTGGTAAAAATGAATTGCAATTCATTTCCAATTCAAATGAATTTGTCAAATGAATTGCAATTCGTTTCTAATTCAAATGAATTTGTCAAAGTGAATTGCAATTCAATTCCAATTCATTTGAATTGAATTGATTTTGAATTAATTCAAATGAATTAGAAAAAATAATTAGCAATTCATTACCAACTCAATTGAATTGATTGAAGTTTGAATTGCTTTTGTAAGTAAATATGCAGTAAGCATCACTGTCGTTTTGTTATTCAATTAATTTTTTAAGTAAAAGACAGAGCAAACATTACTCTCCTTTTGTACATATATCACCTAGTATAGTGCAAAGACAAAAAGTTCTTAGATTTGAAATTTCTATGATATACTGGAATTGTCAGGTAGCATATTTCAAAATAAAAATCAGTTCTTCTTGAAGAAGCAAACTCCAAACACCATATTTTATTTGATCAGGCGCGGATCCAGGACAAGGCTTTTCAATTTTTCTACTGAATGTTTGCCCCTTTTTTAGGAGAAATTTCCATTTTTCATTCCCCCTAGATCTGCTCTTGAATTTGATTGATTGCAACTCATTTTTGATTTCATTCATTTGAATTGCAATTCATTGTTCTATAATTCATTTGAATGTATTCAAAATCAATTCAATTCAAACGAATTGGAAATGAATTGCAATTCACTTTGACAAATTTATATGAATTGAAAACGAATTGCAATTCATTTGATAAATTCATTTGAACTGGAAATTATTTGCAATTCATTTTTACCAAATTCATTTGAATTGATTCAAATTTTATTCAATTCTTTTTTATTGTGAAAAGAATTAATTCAAAATTTAGCTAATTCGTAACGAATTAAAATCAAAAAAGATTGATTCATTTACAGCTCTGGAGAATAGAAAGAGATTGTCAATAGTAGTCAATTGTTGTCGACAATGAGTAGACAAGTGATAATTTTTGCTGTCGTGTTAATGTGACGTCAACGACGTCATTAATAATAGGGGGAATATATATTCCCCCCATTACGAAACTCGACGTCGACGTCACGTCAACACGACAGCCAAAAGTTTTCACTTGTCCACTCTTTATCGACAACAACTGACTAATACTAACATACTCGTTCAATTTTGTAAGCCTTAAATAATAGTAAGATAATGTCAATAGGAGTCAATTGTTATCGACAACGAGTAGGCAAGTGAGCTGTCGTGCTCATGTACGTCGACGACGACATTCATAATAGGGGGGATTATTTTATCTCAAATATTTCGAGGTGTTGCATGCTTATATGCTAGTGTTTTCGGTTTTTCTCTTTGATTTCATCTTTGATCCACTATAACTCATCACTTTCAAAAGGATATAGATCACTGTAATCGAACCAGCCTTTGACTTTAGATGGCGCTTTAAAGGGAAGTATACATCGAAAAACACAAACGTACCGGTATCTGGAAAATGGACGAAATTAATATTTTTTCTGTGCTTAGCATATCGACGTAGTTGCGTAAAATGGTCCAATCTGCTGTGTTAAATGGTGAGAGATTTGCCCTTTTTACGCAACTACGTCGATATCCCAATTACAATAAAAAACTGCATTTGAAATTTTATATCTACCAAAAATAAAAATTTGTAAAGCAGTGTTGTGAAAAAATTTAATTTTGGAAAACTATTGCTTTAAACAATTTTGGTCATATGTGGCGACATCTATACTTATTTTTCATTGGGACTTTATGGAAATTGTAGCGAAGGATTTATACCATTCGAGGAATATGAATCCCATTTCGCAAATGTATTTGTGAATTTTTTTAATGTTGAAAAATCAACTTACACTTTCGATATAATTCCCATTTTTTTTAATTCAACTTTGAATATATTAAAAGTTAAATTTTAGATTAGATAATTTGAATAGCGTTTGATTAATTATTTCTATTTAATTTGCTTGCAATTTATTTCCAGTTTTATCATGTATTTCCTCTTTAGTAACCTTCAGTAATTTTAAATTTGTTATATGTAATTAATATAAGCAATAATTGTTTATTTGTGTGCAAATCAAAGTTTGTTTTCATTTCGAGGAGTAAACAATTTTTTCAAAATAATTTGTAAGTAACTAATACATTTATAAGATAATTGGAGCATTATATTTAGAATCTTTCGAGTGGTTATTGCATATTTTTAGATTAGCTTTATAATATTTACTAGTTACCAAGGGGAAAATATTCCCAAAAATTTTCAACCAAACGTTAGTACTAGGGTATTCAATTGGTTAACCGATTAATTTCTACCCGATTAACTGTTCGATTAATTGAAATTGATATTTTGCAGAGCTGTGAAAGATTGCAATCAATTTAATTGCAGGCACATGATTTCATGTTAATGATTGCTAGTTTTTGATTGCAATCAAAATCCTAAATTTGATTTTATGATTTCAATTTGAAATCTATATTAATTGATTGCAATCAAATTTGATTGCAATTAAACTTTATTGCAATCAAAATTAAATCAAAATCAAAATCATCGTTCTCTTCAAAATATAATCCTTCTTCTAGAAATAAAGCTTACTCTTAAGCTATGTACAGACAATTGTCAGATCTTACAATATTGTAAGTAAAATGTGCTGAAAATTTTTTACAATCGTGTGAACTGAAACTTTTTTGTCTGACAACATTGGCAGAAAAAGCATTATCAGTCGATTTTAATACTACCTGCTGACAAAAATTGTCAGACATCTCACAATCGTGTGAACGCTTCGCGTTGCCATTGTCAGATTATTGTCAGACAGTTTTTAATTGTCAGGTGTGCGAAGTTTCTGCATTTGACAATGGCGTCATTGTCAGAGTTCTCTATATTGGCACCACTGCACACATCTTTTGTTACACTACGTTTATACCTGATATATTTTTATCATGACAAAAGTCAAACTTTATATAAAAAAATTTGACATTTGTCATGATAAAAATATATGAGGTATAGACGTAGCGTTAGGGAAAAAAGAAAATGAAAGAAACTATGCAGCTAAAATTTCTTGTTTATGTTTAATACTAATTTATATTTTCACTTTTTAAAGTTGACACGAGCACAGATGATAAATAATTGTTAATTTCTGTTAAATGATCTGAGTCTGGCAGCGCCTTGGACTTTCACTATAGTTGTGATTTCAGGGGAATTGATTGAAATCATATGCTTTCAACAAAAATTTGATTGCAATCAAATTCATTGCAATTAAATTAATTGCATTCAATCATAAAAAAATGATTTCAAAATGATTGCAATCACAAAAGATTGGAACTTTTACAAGATTTCATTTTGAAATCTGAAATCATTTTGAAATCAAAGAATGAAATCAATTTGGTTGAAATCACTTTGATTGCAATCACAATTGATTGCATACAAATCTTTGTACGTGGCTATAAAAAAGCTTCATTAAGATTTTATTACTGTAATTGAACTTGAGGAAATTATTAAATGTTTGACTAATAATTTGATTAAACGATTTTGATTGCAAACGATTTGATTTAAGTAGAGACGAATTCAAGTTTTAAATACACTTATTTTGTGCCTTAAATCTGTAATATTTCCACTTAGTAACAGTTTTTTTTTAATACAGTACGAAAACAGAAGCAAAATACAAGAAACTATCGATTCGAATGCAAACAGTCTTGTAACAGAATTAACTGAAATTATTAGTGTTAAGACTTGAAAAAATCCAAACAAAACTCTAACCGCACAATAAAATATTTTATATGTTTAGAGAAAAGCAGAAAAAGGACTGAGAAATTTGATATTCTCTAATATGGATTACTTTCGACGTCACCAACATCTATGATTTTTTCAGGTTTTATTAAAACTAAAGAAACGATCGCGTAAATACTAAATGAAACATTTGAACCAAATTAAAAATATATTTAAACTAACTAATAAAAGGATCTCACTTAGTTGCTTTTTTTATTTAATTCATATTTATGAATTCGGCTCCTATCTAAATTAGTTCAAGAATTTTTAACTCCTCTCACCCATCATAACACATTTTAACTAATTTCAGGAATCTACTCTCAACTCCGTACCAATTTTTAACTCCGTCCCCCAGGAATAAAGTTGTTGATCGCCAAAATATATAAAACCTAACTTCCTTAAGCAACAAGTGTATCTGATTTTAAATTTTTTTCTCAGCAGACAATTACGACACATTAAAATATATCACCAAATTCATTCAAATCATTATTTATTTATATATTTATTTATTTTTGTAATTTGCAAAAGGTGTCAGTCAGTATAAGAGACCTTGCAGGAAAATTAGAATTTATGAATGCAAATAAATAGCTTACTGGAATTAATATTTCAACTGGACACACCTATACTGTTCATATATACACATCCACATACCCTGAAGGAAGCCAGGGGCCAAGTGTCTCCAGGTCAACACTTTTGTCGACAAATTTGGTGACTTTTTAGTGATATTGTCAACGAATCGCCAACACTTTTTATTTAGCCTGTAATTGGAAGAGAAGTTTTTGACAGCTATAAAACGATTTTTGTTGTCTCATTTTGTGTTGAAAATAAATTCGGCTACACGCAAAACTAAAAATGTTCATAAAAAATCTAATTTAATTGAATTTTCTAGTAAAAAGTTTCATATATGTTGACTAGAATCATTAAAATGCGCTAGTGAATCTCTGGTGTCAATGTTTCATTATGGTCATAAGAACCACATAGTCTATAGTAAGTCAATAGTTCCGACGTCAGTAGTGGAATCTCAATGACAAGCAGACGCTAAATGTCTGTAGCACAGGACATTGCCTGGGGTACAATTAGTCAGTAGTACTGGGGACAAAGTCAATAGTGAATTTTAAGCAATTTAATTACTATGCCAAAAATTAACTGTCATACAGTTCGATTAAAAATTAGGGAAGCATCCAATGCCGATACATCGCACAGACAGATATTAGTTCAATCTAGGTGGCCAAAAATTAAATTTATTTCTTGAATTTTCGTAAAAATTTAAATCAAATGTGAAAGAGGACCTAACACCGAATAGGAAAATGTATAGATATTGTGCAATTTGTCAACACAAAAAATGTTGCGGTACTTTAAACTTGAATGATTTTAAGAAAATTCAAAACAGCAATAGCACTTAAAACTACTGATGTTTAAAAGCGTATAACTTTGTATTGGAATAGTCTTTTTTAATAATTATTTTTGGACTCTAATATATCAGATAATTAGCTTTATATTATGTGCTGCACATACTAAAGAGAACTACTACAGGAAAAGTTAAGGTACATACTTTGAATGTATCCTCACATTAGAGTGAAATTAAAAAAAAAGTATTTGTTATACTATTCTGTCAGATCCCGTCATAGTTTCTACCATAATTGAAAGCTTAAAGCCATGAGTAGCGAAAAATAGAAAAATTGTCCACAGAAAAGCGCAGATGTGTAGTTTATTAGAAGATGTACCATAGGCAAATTTTCGCAATATCAATGACGGTTATATCATAGGACTCTTTTGACGACCCAAAATTGGCTTCTGACAGACAGAACAGGAATTAATTATGACCTAATACAATTGCTCTGCTTATGCGCCAGCGAAATCCAATTATGTTACTAACAAAAGCTCTTATTTTATTTACAAAATTTTGTGTATTCAAAATATTATCTTTCTTTGAGTATAATTTTTGTGATTTAAGTTCCATGAAATATTGGTTATAAAGATGGTGGTAAAGATGTTGGAAACTAACCCCCATATTCATAGAATTCAAAATGAGTCTGAAATGTACTCTATTTAAATTTTTTTTATAAAAAATTTTCTTAAAATAGATTTCAAATACATTTTGTTTATTAATGATTTAGAAAAAAAATACCTTTCGTGTTTTATATTAAAATTTTTTGGGATAATATATGAATAATCATGCTTGAAAATACATATATCGAAATATCGATATTTTTTTATCGATGCCGATCGATATTAAAAATATATCGATATCGATATATTTTTTTCACCTGCCCATCCCTAGTTTGCAGTTTGGTCCCGTAATGTTTTTTCCGAAAATCCGAAGGTAAATTTGCCGCCCCCTTCCCCCACCAAAATATTGATTATTGCATAACTCCGCCATTTATGTACCGATTATAAAAATTGTTATATGAATGGGCATGAACGGTTTGGTTCTTTGTATTAAAGTCGATATCTTTTGCAACACTGGGTATAAGTGTGCTTTGGAGCGTTTGTGAAAAGATATTAGAGAATCCGAATAAGAATATCTAGATATGCAGATACGCTTATTTTCTGGAGCAATGAGGACTTCTTTCAATAAGATTTTTGAGTTAAAAAAATAAATGGTCAAAACAATGGGATATTTCACAGAAAACTATATGTGCGACTTTTCGCAAAAAATCTAAATATGAAAATTTCGAGTTAATACCCTATTATTGAACGAATGCGATTATGTACATCTACAATAAACTTTTAGAATTCATACGCAAACATTATCCTATACATACACATGTCTACGTAGAAATCATGATCATGCATATAAACGTATGTATTGTCAAAAGTATAAATAAATAAAAAAATTTTAACAGAATTTTAAATCCAAATAAAATTAACATATTTTGCAAAATTTACATTAAGCACACGTAATGCTACGTAGAGAATGTCAGTTTTTAAAATGGTTTTATTATTTGAATATTAAATAAAAAGTTGTTGCTTTTACTTTCTTTTACAGTTCAAATTCCCTTTTTAACTTAATTTATTAAAATGTCCAGTGAGAATGTAGAAGAAGCTTTTACTGGTGAAGAGCCCTTTTTGGGAACACTGGATATAGTTCTCCTTGTAGTATTGATAGCTGGGGCTGCTTGGTATTTTATCCGTAGCCGCAAGAAGGAAGAAGAGCCCATACGTTCATATTCTATACAGTACGTACTTAATAACTTCATACGATTTAATTTGGACTCTATTAATTGCTTTATTAATTTATTTAGACCTACCACAGTCAGCACTACTACAAGTGCAGATAATTCGTTTATAAAGAAACTAAAAGCATCTGGTCGTAGTCTAGTCGTATTTTATGGATCACAAACGGGCACAGGTGAAGAATTTGCTGGTCGCTTGGCTAAGGAAGGTATACGCTATAGTTTGAAGGGAATGGTAGCTGATCCTGAAGAATGTGATATGGTGAGATGTTTTATTGAAGAAAATGTTGCTTTACGCAAAAACTTATTAATTGTTATTTGTTGTTATTTTTCAGGAAGAATTACTTCAACTAAAAGATATTCCTAATTCGTTGGCCGTGTTTTGTTTAGCCACCTACGGTGAAGGTGATCCTACCGATAACGCTATGGAATTTTATGAATGGATCACAAATGGTGATGCCGATTTAACTGGTCTGAACTATGCTGTAAGTAGTACAAAATAAATCTCTCTTTGACTTTTAATTCCACAAAAAAAAAACTTGAAGCTAATAGTAGTAGTAGTATGTACTTCAAAGTTAAATCAATAGTTTCATTCATTTTATGCCTTTTTTTTAATTCGACTGTTTTATTCATAATACGAGTAGTTTATCGAAGGTTTATTAAAAGCGTTACAAAACTAATTTTTAACCCCCGACCAAAAAAGGGGGTGCTATGATGTTCCAGTGTGTAGTAGTGCTAGAAATTTCTGCTACTTTGAGTTAATACAAATCAATTCTTTTAATTTGGGTACTCAATACTTACTCGATACTTTTAACACTTAAAAAAAGTTACACTTTTAAACAGTGTTGTATTTCGGGCCGTCTTATTATTTCCATTCGATTTAGCTATTAACAAACATATTGAGTATCCTAAATAAAGAGAATGTACTCGATACTCGGTACCCACTACTCAATACTTTTCCAGCACTGCAAGAGTATCTGTCGCACCGTTCTCCCAAATGGCTGGACCGATTTTAATTTAGTTTTCTAGTTTCCGCATTGATGACACTATTTCTGATCGGATCGAAATTTGCCATTCTTTACTCAATGATATTAAAAGAACATAGAAATCTTGTAAATATTATGCAGCATTATCTGTATCTGAGGTTTTTAAAATTTTTAATTTAAGTTTATGTAAGGAAATTAGTTTAATAAACCTTTTATAAGCAATTGAAACTTATTAAATCTGTCTTGAGGTCATTAACTCAAATTATAAATTTAAATTATTTTCATTAAGCAAGGAATGCAGGAAAAGCTAACATTGTAGCGTAACGTACATAGATTAAACGTACTCAGAATTTTTTAAAAGTTTTATAATCTTAAATGCGTTAAAAGTCATTAAGGTTCACATTTTGAAATTTTTGTAATAGGCAAATTATATATGCATATGTGAACCATTTTAATGTTCATAAAGTATTCGTATTGAAGGTCAAAATTACAAGCTATTAATCTGTATTTTGCTTAATAAACCTTTTATCGATAGCATTTAAAATAATTTAAAACAGTTTTATAACCATTTTTATATACATACCCAGGCAGAAAAATACAATCGGGCCAACGTTGGCAAAGAATTTTCTAGGGTGGCTCAAACGTTATCAAGACGTAAGACGTTCAACGTTTAAAGTGATTCGCCAACACGCAAATGATAACGTCGATCCACGCTTGGCCGATCGTTTTTCATGTCGATGGCCAAACATTGTGAAAACTAAATATTCAGTGCTTTCCCAATATCATCATTTTGTTTAGTAAAACATTCAACACATTTTCCGAGTACCTCACTCTTCAAAACTACAGTATTTTCCGAAAATGCTAATAAAGAAAAATTATATATATTACCAAATCATCATCACTTATCGGAAGAAGATAGCCCACTACTGGACATAATTAATTTTGATCCCATAAAGCACGTCGCTATTGATGAAATACACATGCTTTATCTCGGAATTAGTATACAATTACTTCTGAAGTTGATTTTAACGAATTAGTGATATCTAATAAAAATGTACCTTTTGAATTTGCAAGAAAATCATACGGAAAGCTGGAAAGCTGCACAATTCCGTTTTTTCTTGTTATATGCTGGAACAATTGCTTTAAAGAATGTATTAGATGTTGAATGTACAAACATTTTTTAATTTTATCTACTTCTTGTCGTATTTTGTCGTCAACCAAGTTAGCCAGATTAAAATCAAAATACATTATAGATTTGATAAAATCCTTTGTTGAACTTATTTATGCCTAGATATTATGACATAATCTAGTCCATATACCAGATGATGTAATTAACGTAAATAGTTCTTTAACACAATTTTCAGCTTTTGACTTTGAAAATATTTTGGGGTACTTAAAGTCAATTGTCAAAGTAAGTACAAGTCCAATAAATAGTACAAGTTCAAAGAAAATTGTACATTTTCCATACTAACAGTTCCTCAAATAATATCCCATTTGTATATCGGTTTGTTAAAAATAAAAGATATTTGGACTTGGACAAATTATAGAGACAAGACAGTTGGTTGAACCGAAAACACTATTTTCTTTAATTAACATTTATGGCTATAAAATTACTGATAATATTTGTTTATTAAGTAATGGAAATATTATGGTTGTATGAGCAATTTTCAGTAGCAAAGTTTATATATACAAATGTGATAATATTTACTTAAAAGGCAATATTTTTAACAAAATTATTTATTTTTTGAGTATCCATCTTCATCCAGGGACATAGGATTGTGTATCGTTAAAGACCAGAAAACAATTGAAATAGACTTAAACTAGTATGTGATGCAAATCGGTCGATTTGAATCGGCGCCGATTTAAAAAACGAATTCTACTGAAAAGTTACTTTTTTACTGAGCTTTTTATTGTTTTGTATCGAAAAAATATTCTAATAAAATATTCTAACCCTTGAAAACAATAAAAATGGTAAATAAGTCATATTTCAGTAGTTCGAAGGATTTCCATCATATACCAGATTGATGGTAGATGTTAAGTGTTTTCTTACCAAATTTCAAAATGAAACAGTTGCTGCCACTCATTTACATAAATAACTTAATTTTTGTACGGTTTCTGCCTGGGTATGTATTTCTGCCTGGGTATGTATATATTATTTATTAATGTATGAGTTATAAACTTTCGGATTTTTTATCTCAATGACCATCATTGCTTATCTCCGAAAACTTTTAGTATGATTAAGTACAAATTTGGGTGTAGTTGCAATCTTCTGTTCCTTTTAATATGTTTTATCAAAGTCAGATTTAGGCTTTGTGAATTATATAATTCTTTTTTCACTCTTTTTTAAATCATACCCAATTAAAAAAATCTGTGCATAAGAAATGAATACTAAGGATTTTAGTTTTAAAATTTTCTTTTAAATGTTAGGAATACTAATCCAAAATATTGCAAACATTTTTCTGCGCAGAACACCTTTCAGTGATTTCAATTCACTTTACGATAAAGTGATTTTCAGAACATTTATAAAACAGATTTCCATAAAAAATTTGATTCATAAACCTTTCATAAACTTTTGATTAGTAAAAACAAAAAATAAAAATGCAAGTTCAAGAATATTTGGCATAATTACTTAATAAGATAGTGATTTATAAAAGATTGAGAGTGTCAGAAATGATTATCACCAGTCGTTAAAGAAATCCAATTATTATCTTTACTTTAAAATTTTTTGGAGGACTCGTTCAACTTGGTGAGTTTTAAAATTTCTGTAATCGGTATTCAGGAAAAATACAGATTTTTAGACATATACGCAGAAAATTTAACTGGTGAATGTATTGTTGTTACGTACACTGAAAGGAAAATCTTCATGCCAGCTATGAGTTTATTCATTGGATCATTGACTTTTGTCATTAATAACGATCTAACGTAAGATTTCATTGTATTAATGAAGAATATTTCATAAAGTTTCATATACAACACTTCATTGATTTCGTGAAACTCGTTCATCCAATAAATAAAATAATTTCATTATACATATGAAATTAAGTCATTGATTGCACGTTTTGTAAATATTGTTAAGCAAGCACATTAATTGACAACCGCTCACAGTATCGAACTCGGACTTCATTTTTATCATTAGATTTGTATACAACGCCTTAACCACTTCAGCCAACAGTACAATAACAACAGCGTGCATTCAACACTTTAAAGTTTTTTCTATAAAAATGTTTACTATACAAACTGTTTCATTGTATATGAGAAACATTTTTTTGTATGTATGAAACATTTTCTTAGACTGTTAGGGAATTTGAAAAAAAATCGGTTAAAGAGTATTTTTGTAAGAACATTTATTTTATTTCAGTGTTATAAAGTGTTTTTGCAAAAATACTCAAATCTAATTAGGTAAACTTTTAGTCTTCTTAAAATTGTAAAAACCTTCTACATTCACAAAAGTTATATAGTCTCGCTTCGCACTATGAAATTTTATTTCATGAAAGTGGCAGTTTGTTGGTGAGAGGGGAGAGAAGAATGGTGTCGGGTACACACTTTCATGTTCACTGAAATTCTGTTTTGTATTGTAATTCGTAATTGTCAACATGAAGTTGGCTGTACCATTATTTTTGATTTTACTTTATTTGTATATTCTTTTAATGGTAGTGACAGCAAAAATTTGTTTTAGAGTGCAAAATAAGTGACAAAGAAGAAAAATAATGTGAAAGTAAACAAACAAAAATATTAAGTTTCATGAAATTAACTTTCAGTGTGCAGCCACGAGTGAAATTTTAAAAGAGAATTTCAGAAATTTCATGAAAGAAAATTTCATAGTGCGAACCGAGACATACAAGGTGTAGTATGACCAATGAAGTCTACTTGTGTACTTAACTCATTTTTCAAAAAATGTCAGTTACGTCGGTTGGTAAAAACATTGACGATATGTTTGGAAGAAAATTGTAAATTTTTGTGAACTTTCATAAATGCAGTTAGAAGTTAATATTCTTTTACTGGAAGTAAAAAATATTGTTTTGTGCTGCATTAGCCACTTTTTTAAATTTATTTTTAAAAAGTAGCTTTTTGTGCTGCATGTTAATAGAGATGAGAGATCCCGTGATTTTTAAAGAACATCGTAAACAGTGAACGTGATTAAAAATTATTGGTACTTAAAACTGTGACTGTGATCACTGTTCTTATAGCAAGGTATGAAATTTGGTATTTTACTTGATTTCTGTTTTTTTTTTATTATATTTTTATTAAAATAAATTTTACAAAAAATGTATTAAAATTGTTGATATCGAGCACAATGAATGCTTTATATCTCAGAAACCAGAAACGATTTTTCGAAACATGTTTCGGAATCTGAAAGAGGGTATTCAAAACTTGCCAAGAGTCGCATGCCTCTGATGTAATTGCACTATTAGATATAAAAAACTAATATTAGACTTATATAAAATATTTGAGTTAATTGCCGATTTTAAACATGTTTTTGTGGTCTCCTGTAATATTTTCAAAATTTGGTGTAGTTTACCTTCCGCCTGCAGACATTATAAAAGGTTTTTAAAACAACATTTGTACAAAAAATTTGTTTTATACGTTTTTTTACCAAAAATAATTTTTGTGGGAAAAAACAACAAATTAGTTTTATAAAATACGAACAATCAAATTGAAGATGAAAAGTTCTATGATTGCAAATGGTATTTTAATTGTACATATGTATTTGGACCAACACTACATGCGTTTCTTAAACACGTAGAACTAGGTGAACACAAAGTCTAACAAATAATACATAATTGTGTATTATATTACTTTAAATTTATTTACTTGACGTAAAACGTGGACATCCAATTGATTTGAATTAGAAGCGGGAAACAAACAAATTACGACTAGTATATGGTACAACTATTGTGTCAGCAGTTGTTATACATATGTATTAACAAATTTCTTGTTTTATTTTAATAACGAAGAAAGCATTTTATATTACATATGCATAGCTTAGATCGAAAAAATTGTATGCGTAAGAATTTATGTTTATTAGTAAACAATCACGTAGGCCTTTACAATAAGGTCGTTCTTTTTCAAGTACAGAAATGAATACATATGTAATCTTAAATACAGAGACGTGTTAGAATGGCTTTTTACAACCTCCGAATTTTTAGAATTTCTCCACCTACATATCCATGCACGTATGTACATCAACTCCATACACTATATCCTCCTTCCTTGTTTTTTTTTTCTTTCTTATTTTCTACTCGAAACTAAAAAGAGAAAAAAATAAATTTACATACATAAGTATATTTGGCAATATGTCAAAAACGAATTTTCGCGAACAAGAACTATTTTATTGTTGAAAATTATTACTTGGGCATTCGGCAACAATATTTGCTCTACGACTTTTTTATATTTGAGCTATCCAAAAACTTACCGCTATTTTTCAGTCACTCACGAAAATCGCCGATTTCACACCAAAAACTTCAAAATATGGCCTTACAATGTTCAACAATTTCGCGAAGAAGAGTTAATTCTTTATTTTATTGGAATATCTTAATATTGAAAAGTTTTATTTAATGGGAAATTTTTACAATTTTCTAATAAGTATTTGATTAGTGCTATCTTATATTTGATTAGTGCCATGTTATAGAAATAACCAAACATGGGTCCATTCATAATCAAATGGCGTATTATCATATGACCTACCGATTTTCGTAATAAAAGGTCTTTGCAGAAACAATTACAAAAGGTCTTTCATAAAAAACGATTCATATTAGTGAGTAGTACAAGTAGTAACATACATACTTATATTTTGAAGTTTAATTAAAAAAAAGTACAAAAGACTTTTCATAAACAAACCATTCATATTAAATAGTTTGAATTATATTAATATCAGGGAAGTGCGATTAATCGATTGAAAAAATTTTTTGATTAATCAAATTTGAATAATTTTATTCAATATAATAAAAACACAATATTTCAAACAAAATGAATGTAACACATACAAATATAAAACGAAAGAAATACAAAAGAACTAAAAAAACAAAAGTATAAAATAAAAAAAGACAAGACAAAAATTAGAAACACAAATTATTCAATTGTTCAAAATATAAATCATTCAAAATCATGATTAATCAAATAATCCTCATTTTGAATAATCAAATTTAAAATTATTTGAGTAATCAGGATTCATGATTAATCGATTAATTGATTAATCATAATTTTGACTAATCAAAAATTTGATTAAGCGATTAGTCGCACATCCCTAATTATTATATATTATATACATATAATACAATGAAATAAACTTAATACTACTTAAAATATTTATTAAATTCTAAATGTCGTTTTTTTCAAAATGTGGTCACCGTAAATTTATCTAGCTTTATTTCTCTGAGACGAGAAGACAATTTTTATCGGCTCAGATCTTTAATAAATATCTAAAGTTCAAAGATTGCTTAAAAATATATACTTTATTTTTTCCAGTATTTTATGAATATCCGAAACTATGGAGCCGATTAAAAAATAATCCCCCTTATTCCGTAACTATTTGTCGACGTCACGTCAAGACAATACCAAAAAATTGGTGCTTGTCTACTCGCCGATAAAAATTTACTAATATTAACAGCCTCTTCCCATTTTCAATGCTTTAGAGAGTAGTAAGTGGCTGTCAGTAATACTAAATTGTTGCCGATGTCGATTAGAAATGAGCCAATTTTTTGGTATTGTCTTGTCGTGACGTCGACAACTAGTTACGGAATAAGGGGGAATGTTAATAAAACGTCGAGGTAATTTAGTGCAATTTATTTTATTTTGTATTTATAATATCTAAATCACTTCTTTGGGTCATGATTTCATAAATTTATTTGGAATAGCAAAAAATGCCTAAAATTTGCTCGCTTGTTTCGTAAATGGCACAAAAACGGCTAAAGACTATTCTAGGAAATTTCGCATACTCGTTTATTACATAAGTATCTAAAATTTTGATATGCGGCTTTACGATGCAAGGCTTAGTTTCTGAGTTATACGAAAAACAAGATTAAAAAAACGCTAATTTTGCCATTTTTCCATCTGTTTTTCGGCGTTTCTTAATTTGTCGCCAAACCAAATATTACATCTTAAAGCGGTAATTCAAAATTGTAGATATGAAAGTCTTTATGTGAAAGTGTGTGAAATTTTTCTACCAAATGTTTAGCCGTTTTTGTGCCATTTTAAATGTAAAATAAGAAATATTTCATTCTTAAGATATTTGCTCTACAATGTTTTCTCTAAGTGTAATGACCAATTATTTATTTATAATGGAAGATAACAAGGCCAATTGCCTATCAAAAATAAAAAATTTATATTACTAACTATTAAAAAAAACTACAGCTCAATATTCGTAGTCGGTCAAAAACAATACGAAAGAAAAAACACGGTATTTCACATACCGGGAAAATCAGGGCCACTATATATGGCACTTGTGGCAGCGCAATATGTCCCCGAAACAATAAAACTACTTGGGTATGCAAATCTTGAAGTAGAGAAAACACTTATTTTGACATATTGCTACAGATATTACAATTAAACTGCTTATAAATTATAATTATAAGTTATAATAATAAAAACATATAATTACCTTTAACTCTCTCTAATCGTATAGCACAAGGGGAGCATGAGTATAACTGGCAACCTGTACAACTAATTATAATAATAATAACAAAAATGAAATTTGAAAATAACGGATATGATTGATTAACAAAAAAAAAACTCTGAACAAAAAAATGCGACTCTGTCAACTTTAGTTTTAACAGAGATGTTATCCAACGATTTGCTTTTTTTAACCCTGCAGTACTAATGTTACTTAGCGCTTACACATGCCACTGGGAGTTCGAAAAACTCAATACATTCACAATACATCCTCATTTTTTCTATTGGCAGCTAATTTTGCATGGGAGTAAAATTTGGCACTTGCATACCACTAAATGTCAAAATGATAAACAATGTTACCCTGCCAAAAACTTAATGCAAATTTACTGAATTACAGTAAAAATGTAATTAATTTAATTTATTATTATGACGTATTTCTTGAAATGAGCACAAAAAATAGCACGTTTGTTAATTTTCTGAGCATTAATATTATTAAAATAATATGCGCCTATATGATGAACCCGGTAACTCTACATTGCAATGGCATGTGTAAATAGAAAAGCAAATTGCATGAGATTCGACTATTTCGAATAATTTTTCGTTGATAATACGTATACAGCAATGGCATGCCACTACTTGCATGTGTAATTCCAGCGTTAGTAATTTCGACTAACTCTTCTTATTTCTGCGTATAATTTTTTTAGTGTTATCGATAGCTCCAATTTGTTGTAATCTAAGTTGTTGGTTTGCTCTTGCTTTTAACGGTCGCCTTGCTGCAGTAAGTATTGTTGTTTTAGTTTTTGGAAGTTTTTTGAGATCATGTTAGTCGAAATGACTAACAATTATCATATCCGCAACTTTTGACTTCTATGTATATTTTTAGTTTTTTTTTTTACATTTGTTTGAGGGAATAAAATAAGTTTCAGAAAAGGATTAACTGATAATTTTACAACGAAATTTTTAGAAAATTGCAACGAAAGTGATTTTTTATTTTTCTCGCACAATGAATATACGTATCTCGCATAGTATACTTTTGGACTCCCTAATATTGAAGCATTTCACAAATTGACATATATAAAACTCAAAAACTAAAAATCCTATTTTAAGAAATTTATTATTTGACATATTGTCATAATTTTATTTTAAATGAAATATATTTGCTGATGGTTAAGCATTGTCTATATGCATTTCATAGACTTACAGCATGTTTACAGAACCCAATACGCCTATAATACGCGTAAAAATATTGACGTCAATCATGTTTGCGGTGTTGTATCGCGAACGTCATTGTCCATTTGTAAAAAACGTAACCCTGTCATTTTTTTCTTTTTTTGGTATTTAGAAGACGGAAAGTGACGTCATTGACACTAAAAACAGCCAATTGGAAAATAGCATTCGTCTTAACAATTAATTGTTAAAATAACGTCACTTTCACATCAAAAACTGGAAAACTACCATTATTTGAACTAAACAACTTTATTTCATTTATTTGTGTTGAGCTATATACCATATAATTGTCTTTATATACAAAATGAAAATCTTTAGCTAAAATCTATTTCTTTTGTTTACAAGCAAAAACTTTTAGTAGTGCGCCATTAAAAGGGCTACCATTATTTGGATAAAAAACAATAATTTTGTATGAGAAAAAGTAAACAAATAACATTTATTGTAGATGGGCAACTCTATATGCACGAAACTACGTAACTTGAGACGAAAAGTAAGGAACGTCATCTATAGATGCAAAATGTTACGTAATCGTCCATAAGCCACTCGCACAATTTGATTGCAACGCGTTCTGTCAACATGCTGTTACCATCAGCAAATAAATGTCATTTAAAATAAAAATCCTATTTTTTGTCCTCCTGTGGCTGAGTGGTAGCGATGCCAGCCTGTCAGTCCAGAGGCCGTGGGTTCGATTCCCGCCATAGACCCTGGGTGTTAATCGCTTCGCGGATTGTGTTTGTTAATCAAAAAAAAAAAATTATCTAAACAAGAAAAAAAAGTTGCAAGAAGCAAAAATACAACTATCCATCTATGAGTGTCAAACTTATAAGGACGAAAAATTAATTGCTTAAAATATGAAGCTCATGCGTAAAGCAACTCTGAGCGAGTCGTTGACATCGCAAGTTGCAATTTTCCGGTTTTTATCTTATAATTTTCATTCGGAACTTCCAGGAAAAAAATCCCGGGATACCGCATATTTTCCGGGAAATTTGTGCGGGAATTTCCGGGATTTTTTTAATATTATTATGGCAACTTTACCTTTGTAAGCACACATTTTTAGTGCTTCGCTTAAAAAAATATGAAAATAAAATAAGAAATATACATATATTTTGAGTCCATTTTATTTGCCTCATATTTTATTTTCACATTTTTCTCAGGGACAACAGATTGCCACTAAGTAGACATTTTTGTCAAAACGGAATTTTATTGATTCTACTTGATTGCTTGCGTGCAGTAGGCAGCAACTTATGCCAAGTGGACATAACGTGCAAAGTATAGGCTATATATTCTAAAAATTTCAGACTTTTTTCTAAAATAGCGCTTTTAAAAAAATCTTATTTCGTAAACGCGTGAAATAACAAAACGGCACTGAGTGTCATAATGAGTACAGGCCTATATTTTCTGAAAATATCATATTGTTATTGTTATGCACATGTTATACACATGGGTTTTTGAAGCTCAAAACTGCTCAAAACAAAATTTTTTTTTTAATTTAAAAATCATGCGGCACGGCACACCTACATATTTGTTTAGTTCACTCGGAATTATATTTTTTAACTATATTTTAACGCACTAATAAATTTATTTAATAGATCTCATGAACTGCTATATGTTTTTTGTACAAATAAATTAAGTTAAATGATATATTCGGGTATGTTCTGTATTTCATGTGGAATTAAAATGTGCGGAATCAACAAAGCATTGTTGCTATAAATATTAATTTACAACAACAATGCTTTGATAATTCCGCACATTTTAATTCAACATGAAATACAGAACATACCCATTGTATCGTTTTGTATTGGGAGGGAATTCCCGGGAAATCCAAAAATCCGGTAAAAGAAAAATTCTAGTTTTGAGGTATTGCAGCGTGAACTTACAGTAGACAGTTCACAAGATCTGTAGTTGTATTTGCTATAGTATTGTACCTTACAACGTCTGTGAATTGAAAAATTGTTTTCCATTACTATACTAGTTGATATGTCTTCTTATACAGCGTGTTTGTTTAGACTTATACATACTTCACTGGGCATCACTGCTTTGCTTAATTACAGATTGGACAGCTCACAGTTGCATTGTGGCCAGCGATTTATTTTTAGCATTTTTTACGATATAACAAAAACAATGTGACATACTGTGTTGTCATATCGGTAAGTTTTTTTTCGATATGACAACACTAAGATAGCCATACACGGTGTTGTCATAATACAGTGTTGTTATATCGTAAAAGACTTACGATATGACAACACAGTATGTCATATGTGGCATTGCTCAAGGTGAATTAATTTTATCAGGTGGTGTTGATTCTAAAACAACTACAACATTACAATAACTTTGATATCTCAGCCCCTATGTCAACGTATACAAATTTTGACATACGAGCATCTAATTTGCGGAAAAAAAGTAGAGCAGCTGTGCTTATAATATCACCTGTATAAATCCACCTTGGCATTGCTGATTGTGGCTAGTATGGTTTGACATTTTATAATGAATATACTCACGGCTGAGCAAAGCTTGCAAATCCTAAAAATTTAAATAATTTATACAAAAAACTTGAAAAAAGTTTAACTCATTAATTACCGGAAATTTAAACTTTGGAATTTTTTGACGATAATGTCAGGAACGTCTTATAATACCGATTTTAACATCTGAGAAAAAAATTTACGACGAGTAGTTTCTCTGAAAATTGCCGAGTGTTTAGCCACACACGAATGATTTTACGTAATTTTTCTGTTAATTGGCCACCAAGATCGTGTGATTTATCAGCATGGGGCTATTTATAAAGTCACTCGTCTAGGCCGATAAACCAAAGCCTTCTCACAAATTAAATACAAATCAGCAATAATTTTTTTTAATTGTACTTACGTCGCTGCGAAGATTTAAACCAACTAGTGAATCAAGTGAATTTACACCTATAAAAAAATTTGTGAGGGGTCTTTAAACAATTTTTTTTTCTTTTAAAAATATGCACATATGTATAAATTTATAGAGGGTATGTCTATCTCGAAATTGGTCGCAAATTTTATGCTCTATGATTTTCATAATGGGTGTTAACATCATCAGAGCTACTGAAAGCTAAATAGTACGAAAACCCGATTTCTGTTACCTTTCACCTTGAATAAACCACGACGCAGACACGAGATATTATGAGAACTTTTGAGAGAACTTTTATAGCTCCAAAATAAAGGTGTAAACGAGTTTTCAGCTTATTATCTCCCATTCCAAGGCGAAACGCTTATTTGACTGAACTAGTTGGCGGAAGTGTTCTTAGAAAAGTTCTTTTAATAAAATTAATGTAAAAATTAATTTATTTGGAAACAATTTTATGCTATGATTTGTTTAGACAAAGGACAAAATAATTGATAAAATTTGGAAACATTTTTTGCTTATCATGTATAACTAACAAGAAAATCGAAGTTATATTCATGTTCGCCGATTTGACTAACAATTAGTATTAACATACGAATAAATCATGTTAGTACTGCAGGGTTAACCAAGACGGCGTATCTACTAGATACTATCTAGTTGTGCCATGCGTGCGCTCAATAAAAGTACATACTACTACATTCTTATTATATTACATCCATTTATATGCAGTGTTTTAAAAAATATGGATGTAAAATTAATTCTAATTCAGTAAATGTGTTAAAATGTAAATAAAGAAATATAGAAAACATGTTGACTATTGCATAATAATACATTAAAAATACGATGTTAAAACACTTGTATTCCCTTAAATTGGGGTCAAAACTAATGACTCAAAAATCATCATTATCCTCAGTAATATCATTTTTAATGGAATGTAATGTTTCTATTAATAATAAACATGTGACGTGTAGCAGACACCGAGCAATGGTCACTGTATTATTAGACAACTTGTGTAATAATCGTGTATTTGATCTATTTAAGAAACGGGTACGAGTACCCTTGCAAAAATGATAATAGTATATTTCCGCAAATACATATGTACTTCGGGTTAAGCTGACATTAGACTTTAAACTTTTTTAATTGATAATGTCGTAAAAAGCGTTTTAAGAAATAGCAAGCACTTACAGCCGGAAGTTAAATTTATAATATTTTCCTTTTTTCTATTTAACTTTTCTAGGTATTTGGTTTAGGTAATAAGACATACGAACACTACAACAAAGTTGCCATATATGTTGATAAGCGTTTGGAGGAGTTGGGCGCCACAAGAGTTTTTGAACTTGGTCTAGGCGATGACGATGCCAAGTATGTTTGTTTAACTTTTATAATGAAAATTGAAATAAATTCAAATAATATTTTATATTTCTATTAGCATTGAAGATGACTTCATCACCTGGAAGGATCGTTTCTGGCCTACCGTCTGTGATTTCTTTGGAATTGAAGGTGGAGGCGAAGAAGTGCTCATACGGCAATTTCGTTTATTGGAACAACCTGATGTACAACCTGATCGCATATACACTGGCGAAATTGCTCGTCTTCACTCTACGCAAAATCAACGGCCACCCTTTGATGCTAAAAATCCCTTTCTGGCTCTCGTTAGTGTCAATCGTGAGTTGCACAGTGGTGGCGACCGTTCCTGCATGCACATTGAATTAAATATTGAAGGATCTAAAATGCGTTATGATGCTGGTGATCATGTTGCAATGTATCCCATTAATGACAAAGAGTTGGTCGCAAAATTGGGCAAATTATGTCAGGCGAATTTGGACACCGTCTTCTCTTTGATCAACACCGATACGGATAGTAGCAAGAAACATCCCTTCCCATGTCCCACCACATATCGCACCGCTCTGACTCATTACTTAGAAATCACTGCCATACCAAGAACTCACATTTTAAAAGAATTGGCTGAATATTGCACCGATGAGACGGATAAAGAATTTTTACGCAACATGGCATCAATTACGCCCGAAGGAAAAGAGAAATATCAAAAGTGGATTCAAGATTCCTGTAGAAATATTGTACATATATTGGAAGATATTAAATCGTGCAAACCACCAATTGATCATGTTTGTGAATTGTTACCGCGGTTGCAACCGCGTTTCTATTCGATTTCCTCGTCATCTAAGGTAAGATTTTAAGTAATTTCAAAGCAAATGAATAATTTTTTTTGGTAGGTAATTCAGAATTTGTACAAACAAATTGTTCAGAAGCGTCACAAAAGTATTTTTGGACCTAAGATGAAGAACAATATGACGATTCTATCAGCGCTAACAACTTTTGCAGGAAATAACACTTTAACCTCGTAACTAAATTTTTTTCGAAATAGAGATTAATAGTGACAAACATTCTGTAGCACTTATATTACGTAACAAAAAAAAAACCGAGAGATGTCTTGGGGAAACCAGGATAGAGCTATGCTCCTTATCTTATTTAACATTTATTGTGAATATTTACATGAGTTAAGTAAGGGTAGTGTTTTTTTATTGGTATCCCGGAAATTATTATTTTGTAGATACGAGGTTAAATTAGAAACTCGAGGATAAGTTGTTTGATAGTTACATCAACTTAATCCATTTAATAATCCATTAAATAAATGTAACCAGCTGCGCTAGTAGTGCCACTTTATTTCTCCGCCTTGGTTTAAAAGAAAAGCTAGTGATGACAATATGTTGATAACAAAAAAGTTCTTCATTTATGTAAAGGAAATTTATCGATATACATACATATATAAGAAACTGGAAATAGATTTAAGGAACAATAATAGGAAACGAGTTCTCTAATTCTATATAAACATTTTTTTTTCGCTTTATTATAAGTTTTTTTTCTTGTTCATAATTTCAGATCTATCCCACAAATGTTCACGTTACTGCAGTTTTAGTACAATATAAAACACCCACTGGACGTATTAACAAAGGTGTAGCTACTACCTTTTTGAAAGAGAAACAGCCATCTTCCGGTGAGGTTAAAGTGCCAGTTTTTATACGTAAATCCCAATTCCGTTTGCCAACTAAACCTGATACTCCTATTATAATGGTTGGACCTGGTACTGGTTTGGCCCCATTCAGAGGCTTTATACAAGAACGTCAGTTCTTACGTGATGAAGGCAAAGTCGTTGGTGATACTATACTCTATTTTGGTTGTCGAAAAAAGAATGAAGATTTTATTTACAAAGAAGAATTGGAAGAATATGTGCAAAAAGGGACACTTACATTGAAAACGGCTTTTTCGCGTGATCAAGAAAAGAAAATCTATGTCACACATCTATTAGAAGATGATGCAGATTTGTTATGGAAGGTTATAGGCGAAAATAAGGGTCATTTCTATATTTGCGGGTAAGTTTGGTATTTCTTATATGTTTGGTGATTACTATTATGTTACTATTTAAAAATAATTTTTAATATCCTTTCTAGAGATGCTAAAAACATGGCTGTAGATGTAAGAAATATTTTAGTTAAAATTTTATCAACCAAAGGTAATATGAGCGAAGCTGATGCTGTGCAATATCTTAAAAAAATGGAAGCACAAAAACGTTATTCCGCTGATGTATGGAGTTAAAGTAAGATACCTTATTTTCATTTGCTTGGGTCATTTTAAGGCTTGATGCCTTGTTGTAGAATCTTGTTTTGTAGTGGCTCCTAAACACACATCATTCCATGAAAGATTTGGAGTAAAAATGCACCCAGGCAGGAGCATTTTCAACTACTTTTTGACTAGACTTTTAATTTGCATGTGCGTGCTTTTATTTAAAAAAACTATTAAAACAATTTTCTATTATTAAGTTTTATCGACTTAAATGTAAGTGTATATTGTATTGTAATATAAGAAATTAAAAAAGTTCTTCCGGTTTGGGAATATTTTCCACTTTTCGAAATGACCATCATTAAATTCATACAAATATTTAATTGAATTATTTTTGGCTTTAATTATTATATTGTAAAATACACAATTATAATATTTTTGTAATGCAATGATTTTTTAACTTAATAGAAGAGACAATAAATTAATTTATATATTTTTATAAAAATATAAACTAAAAGCTTGGTTGTTTGTTATTATATGAAAATCCTATCATGTTCTATCATATTTACCCAAGGTAGACAATTGATATTTTCACTATGGACGTTATATCAAACCAGTCAGTACTCATCCCATATTAGCATGAGGAGGACGATCGACTGATCAAGTGTCAAGCAATTATTTTAAAATAAAGTAATCATAGTAATTAGAATAACTACCTGAGGGGCTAAGTATGAAGGAGTTTCATAATCTATTAATAATATATTTTATTAATTTATAAATAAATAATTCCTGCAAAAAAACCGTCTAAAATATTAATTTTGGGAAATAGTGCGATTATAAATTAAAAAAAAACAAATTTTAGCAATTCCCAAAAAAATCACGAACCACCTACAAAATTAGAGTGGTACTGCCCATTATTTGGATCATTATGTTGCACTTTCACGAGAACTAATTGTGTGCGAAGTTTCATAAGAATCGGTTGAGTAGAAGTCGTCGAAATTAATATTTACTTTTCATGGGCATGGCACCGTCCACTTTTGTGTAGAAATAAATACAAAAATTCAAACCTGAAATTCAGGCGGATCTGCATCTAGGGCCTAGATTCTAGGCTTAAAGCTTCAATTTCCCATCACTTTGTCGTAAATTAACCACAGAGTTTGGCAGCACTCTGATTATTATTTACTAAAGCGAATGCCAGAGAGGTCAAGATTCAATTAGTCAACGCGCTGACCAACCAGCTAAAGCGTAGTATGCAGGTTTGCATGAATATCAGGTTCGAAATTTTGCATTTATTTCTACACGGAAAAATAGAGAAATTTATTTTCATTCACGCAAATTCACTTAAATTTATTAATTTTATCGTGTAAAACATAAAAAATTATTCACAACACTACACAAAAACAAAATGTTAAAAATTCCGTGAGCAAACAATTGTCTGAACATTAATTTTTGTTTCAGTTGCCGGAAAAAAATCTCCACTAATTGATATCACATCCCTGTGTTATAGCCCATTCAGACTGCACAAAAATTATTTAATTTCGTGCCGAAATTACTTACCAAATTAAAACCGTTCATAGTGCTGATAAATGGCATTTGCCTTAATTTTAGTTGCCACTTCGGACTTGCTCGGACTTCACGTTGATTTGGCCACGATATTTTCTCTTTCTTTAATTTAAAGGTTTTTTTAAATATAAATTTATACAATAAATAGAAATTTTTTAAATAAAACAAATGTCAATGTATTTGTTTATTTCCGATAGTTGTATATAGTATGTTGGTCCAAAAAAGGAACTTTAAAACAAAAACAGGGATGTGCATTGTAATTTTAAGTTAATTTCGCCGAAATTAAGGAAAACAACATAATTTGGGATATGACAAAATGTATGGGATATTACTTGATTTCGAGTTGATTTCAGCCGAAATCAAGAAAAACTTAATTTGGCTGCAGTCTGAAGGGGGTATTAGACAAAATGTGTATTGATTTTTGTTTTCAGCTGCGTACCACCAAACGGAAAGTTACCTGAAAATTTTTAGAACATGAATTTCAGTTTGTTTTTTACACATACTTCTTACGGCAGCCTGATATTCAACCAGAACTGCAAACTACACTTAGCCCTTATGACAGTACTTTTTTTCTTTGTATTTTAAGCTTTGGAGAACAGTGCAAATATAATATAATATAATAAGGAATTTTACCAGGTGCAAACAGTTTAACTATATTAAGATAAATACCAAATTGTGAAAGCTTTTACCTATGTTATCGATAAAAAATGTAGCTCTGTCAAACAAAAATGTAAAATTGTTCAACTTAAAATTTAAGTTTCAAGCTTGAAACATTAAAGTGTTTAAAAGTTAGCGGTTTATTCACGAATTAGGCGACTTACTCCCCGTCCACACATGCAATTTTTGTTGCAGCAATTTCTGAATTTGTGGGAGAGTGTTGAAATAGAAATAAATACCATATCTATTCCTCTCGCTCTTTCTCTCATCAAGAATTGGTGCAACAAAAATCGCACGTGTGGACTGGGACTTAGCGCTTTTTTTTTACTTCTTTTCTGTTGGCGTTTTATTATACATAAAAAGTAGGCAGCACTTAAAGAAAACATTACATTTTGTTTACATATTGTACAGTTGTTTCTTTCTATCATTTGATGTTTCTTTCTTTCAATTATATAGCAAAACAATGCAAGGTACCATTTGAAATAATAATAGCAAAATGTTAATACATATATATGAAAACAGTTTCAGAGCAGCTGAGAGTAATGTTGTTGGCTCTCACCAAATCCAATTGTGTACTCAAGTTACGAATTGATTTTCGGGATTTCATTCTGGATTACATTGTAGTTAGCTTTTAGATGGTATAACTATAAGTTGATTATTTTTGTAGTCGACTGGTGATTTTCCGACAGGTTATTGATCTGTCTAGCATCCGCTTTAGTTATTGGTTTAACAACTCTGTTTAACAATATTTTGTTTTTGTGCCGCGCGCGTTTTGCATAAAAAATACAAGTTGTGAAGAAATGTAAAATAAAAAGAAACAATTAAGTAATTTTATATTATAAGCTGGAAAAATAGTTTATAAACAATGACGGACCGTCGCAAGGATATGTGGAAACTGTTGTACAGTTTGGTGAATCGCAATGAAACTGAAATAAATGACGTATTTGTGTTTGTAGATGATATTTTGTGCAAGGAACCGAGTTTGATAAGATACTCGGTGAAAGATAGTATTAATCGCTTCCAAGATACTTTTATCTTGTGGCTGGTAAACAAACTAGTGAAGTCTTTGAAAGTGGAAAGTGAACAGGATTATGAGTAAGTTTTGTGATGTGCTCAAATCACAGATTGGATTGTGGTTCAAATTTATAATTTTTAATGAAGCATTCTTTTATTAAAATATATGCACACATATGCATATGTGTATATACCCAAAAAATATTTTTTGCCGACATATCTGAGACTACCAGACAATCAACCAGTTGCTAGGCGTAATAGCAAGCAAATTTCGGTTATGATGATTCTGCACATAATCTGTTACACAATCAGGCCCATTATCCGCTTAATACCAGCCTAGTCTGCACATTATCCGAAGGTAATTTAATTTTCTTCAATACGTTTAACGGAACCCACGCATTAAAACTTTTAGCAGTCAGTTCTGCACATTGCAGAACTTAGTTTTCGTAATAATTCTCATTTAAAGCCTAGTTCGAATGTGGGAATATGGAAATAATGTTGAGCAACATTTCTTATTTCGTACGAACAATTTATGCCTATGAGTTTTATTAAAAAACGCAATGTGTTTGTTGTAAATTCCCTGCGAAACGAATGCCACTCATATTATTTCGCATGAAAACTTAAAATAATGCCATATGAGTTTCGCAAGATGAACATAGTACTTCTGCAACATTTTATCGTGAACAATTCATGCCAATTTATTTTTATGAATTTGTCGCAATATTTCGCACGAAATGATGAATAGAGTAGGGATGGGCAAGTAAAAGAAATATATCATATACATATGTATATCGATATATTTTTAAATATCGATCGGCATCGATATATATATCTAATAAAAAATGTCGATATATCGAAATATCGATATTTTTCAACAATGATAATTCATACGTAGTCCCCAAAATTTTTTTTAAAAATGAAACAAAAAAGTACCTTTGTTATAAATAAATCACCTGGAAAGAGTTAATTCCCAGATCCTTAGTGTTCCACCAATATTTCATGGAACATACATCAACAAAATTACGATCAAAGAATGATAATTTTTCGAATAGACAAAATATTATAAAAAACGTTTATTATAACTAAACTAATTATTCAGTACTTTTATATGTATAAGATTTATTCTTTGTACTGGATTGTAAGATATATTTATATGAAATAAATGAAAATAAAACAAAAGATTTTGTTAGTAATATTCTATTTGATGAAGACTGTGGCGAAATGTTCTTTAAAAATTGCACGAAAAACAAAACTAAAGCTAAGAAATATCGAATTTTATACTGTCGATATATTCGGAAAAAATATCGATATGTCGATATATCGAAATTAAAAATATCGACGATATATATCGATATATTTTTAAGAAAATATCGATATATCGATATTTTTTGCCTATCCCTAGAACGGAGTATCACGCTTATCTCTTAAAGGTTTTCCGAAATTCTGCAGCCATGTCTCAAATTCCTTTAGAATTTCCCTGGAAAACTTTACAACTCATAAAGAATAATCTAAAACATTTCGGCAAAGTTCTTAGAATTTCCTCAGACAAAGAGATCCGATTTCTTGTCAACCACTCATATGGACTCGGAACGTCGTGCAGACCTTCTGACCGACTTCGGATCGAAATCGGCAAAAAATGTTTGCTGTGTACATATGAATATGTATATCGTCCCTACCATGTCAAACTATCCAATATGCAAAATTCGTTTTGTAGATTCTTTACCTTGCTACTCCAATTTATGCGAAACGACTCGTTTGAAAATGCTGAAATTCTCAGAGTATTGGCAACTCAAAAAAAAAATTTTTTTTTTGTTAACCTGGCACTTTTAGGAAACGCAGACTTTAAATTCACAATTGATGGGTCCTTGCGCTCTTCTGAAAAGTACAAATTTGCGTGTTCGCCAGTTTGACATGGTAGGAACGATATGTACTATTATACCCCTAGTTATTTATTAATATTTTAAATTTCCTTTTAGAAACTATGAGAAGAATCTTAAAGTTCAACGTAAATTATTAAATTCATGTTTGATCAATAGAGGTTTATTATTTGAAACCTTGATAAATGCCTACATCTCGGCCATAGAACAGTTATGTGAGGAATATTCAAAAGTGGATCTCTCATGCCAAGATGAAGTAGAAGGTCGACATCTCATATTATCAGCTTTCACTTCAAACGATGATTGCTTAAAAGAAATCGATGATGATTTTTGTTTTCCCACCATTGAAGTTGACATTGACGATGTCGATGATTATGTGCAGGCATTGTTACAAGTTTTGCATCATGGTATTTACATAGGCTATACAAACTATTCAGCAGCATTTGAAAACTCTCCACTAACAGTATTGAAGGCATTAAAAGAATGTGAATTTTCTACAAAATTGTATTGTTTACAATATTTGGGTAGGCTCTTTGAAAAGGTGCCATCGCTTAACGCCAATCTCCAGCATATGTATGCCGTTAGTCTACGTGCCTTAACAATGATGTGGAATTACATGCCCATTTGGCTGAATAATAATTGTTTTGAATTGAGCGCTTTCGAAGATTTTGCAGAAGAATCCTGCAGTTTTTTAAAAATCTTGAAAGGTTTGCAGCACCAAGTTGAGCAGAAAGATTTACTCATTCGTGACTGCTTTCTCCTAATGGAATATATTTATGAAACTCATCAATGGCAACGTTCTCGAACGGCACAAACTACCACAAACTTAACAGATGTTTTAAAAGCTTTGCTGGAATTAATGTTCCAGTTGTTAAAATCTTTAACTATTGTTAAAGATCAGAACGGAAGGTATTATAATTTATTTTGGCGTGTTGTTGATGACTTTCCATTTGTCTTACGTCTGTTACCAGTATATTTGCAAAATAATAATGACATTGTCAAACAAGAACAATATTGTAACTTCATTGAATTAAAAGTTGTGGAATTCTTAAAGCTGGACACATGGAAAAATCCAGAATTTGAACTAGCTAAAGAATGCTTAAATAGTTTAAGGCAATGGGAACATTTTAATCACCATCAACAACAACTGGAAAAAGCTAAATCTGCTCATAACTTGAGTCAATTTTCGACAAGAAAACAAAGCAATCTACAAGCTAATATAAGTCTTGACAAATGGATTCAACCTTTAGAATTGTGGTGTTCAAAGATTTCCCATATAAACCGTGTGTCAACTAATGAAATTAATGAAATAATAATAGCAGCTTTTATGCTTCAATTGGACATCATCGTTACACAATTACCAGAGCACTTACAAATAAAATTGTTAGAAGTGGTTTTGAAGCCAACAAAAAACTTGGATCCCATTAAGATTCTCAAAAACAATACAAGCAATTTGGAACTTTCTTTAGAAATGTTATCTCTCGTAGATAATTTAAAAAACGAAAATGCAGTAAACTACATCAGAATCTCCTTGCAGGCTATAGGCAAGCAAATATTCATGTCCAACAAAGAACAAGATAATTTGATTTTAAAGTTCACCTCTTGCCTACCTAGCTTTGTTGTCAAGCAATGGCTTACAGTAGATTTAATAATTAAAGAATTTCTAGTTGCCAATATTAAAATAGCGGAAGCTTACACATACTTGCTGAAACTTTTAGCCTGTTTTAACGCTGAAACAAAGGAAGTTGTGGTTATAAAGAAATTCCCCTTTTCAGCAAGTATTTGTGAGCCAAATTTTTCACAATTATTTCAAACAGAAGTCATGTGTGAAAAATGTTTCAATTCTTCCCTCCAATCTTCAAACAATATGACAGAGTTTCTAAGGAATGAAATAGCTGTTCTTTATGTTATAAACAATGTGTCATCAACGGCCTGTAATAATCAAAAATTACCTTCAGACATGAAAACAGTGCTTATGCAACAATTATTTTTAAATTCTGACCTACATCTAATGAGCAATCATTTAAATTACTGTCGTATTAATTCTGAAGATTGCTTAAATGCAATATTTTGCAACACCGATGTGACAAAAATCTTTTTGCCTACACTGTCCTTGGTTCTAAACAAATTTATAGAAGGTGAAGCCGAATTTCTTCATAAACTTTCTGCAGCTGTTTTACAAAAAATTATTGAGTCCTTAAAACCAACGCAAACGTCTCAACATCAAAAAATAATTCTAGAAGTTATTTCCTGCTGCACTCAAAATGGTTTACTACCCGAGCACTGGCTTTTTCATTACTTTAAAATGACATTTTTTTATCTTCTACATCCCGAATCTAAGGTTGTGCATGAGGCTGTATTAACAGGTTGTGAAATGTGTACTGCTTATAATATTCAGCCTATTCAACTGTGGAATTGGTATAAGCGAGATGCTCTAAATTTAGTAGTTAAACTCATGATCTATGTTTATCTTACCAAAGGTGTGCGAATGGCCAGATCTCTGAATGCGGTAAGTTGAATTTAATTAGCCACACATATATTATTAAAAATTTAATGGAAGGAATAAACCTAGAATACAGGCACTATTAATTTTTTCATAGATTGAATATACGTGAACATGTTTTGGTGCTCTCACCTCGTTCCGGAGTTATTGGCACAAAAGATTTTTATTTTGGTTTAAAGGGCCCAATAAACCTGCATACATGAATCACACGCATGAAAACTGACAACATATTTAAAATAACAAATTTATTATTTGACATATTGTCACAATTCTATTTTATATTAAATTTATTTGCTGGTGTTTAAGCATTGTCTATATGCATTTCATGGTGCTTTGCCAAATCATCAGTAGACTTCAAACACAATTTTAAACAGTTACAACCCCTTTATCTTATGTATAAATGGCTTTTAAAAGTGTACATAAGATAAAGGATTTGTAACTATTCAAAATTGTGTTTGAAGTCTACTAACGATTTGGCAAAGCATCAATGAAATGCATATAGACAATGCTTAAAGACCAAGAAATAAAATTCATATTTAAAATAAATAAAAGTGCGATAAAAGCAATTGTGATTACAAATTTGAAGTAGACATTAAAAATATTTTAAAAAATATGTCGTTGCATATGAGAAAAATTTAAATTTGTTATGTTTTCCTTTGAAATTTACATTTAAGAATGTCAGTCTTCCCCTTACACAATAGGAAATGTGTGAGCAAAGAAGAAACTATTAAAAAATTTTAATATTCATCCAACATGTTTGTCACTCAAAAAAATTAAGCATACACAGTCGGGGAATCCGTCCAACATGGCATATATGTCATTCAAGTATGTGAGTATAGGGTACCCTTAAAATGCTTTGCAATAAACTATCTGTTTGCATCGCGCGATGGCAACGCAGTAAACCCTAAGTAAGCATTGGCGGTTTTTGAAATACCTTCAGATACCTTGGCTACACAGAAAACCTTTATTAAGCGAAGCTAGTGTTCGAAACACGAAAGATATTTTAAATAATAACACGCTTTAGCATTGTTTCTGCACCAATTTTCAATTTTTAAACGATGTCGAAAAAAAGATTTTACTTTGACATATTTTGTGGAAATATTATTAAAAGAAAATTTAAATTTTGTATATTTTTTTCAGATTTTTTAATGTGCGCATTATTTTGCAATACTTTGCTTAAAACCCTACCCAATTTCTTTGTTATTAAAAAGTGTATCTTTCAACAAATACAATAAGCCTAAACGGGAAATTTAAACTTTATATAAATAACTTTATATTTAATTCTACTGACACCTTATATTCATAAAGCGAACTTTAAGCACGCGAAGCGGGTTGGGCACATCTAGTATAAAATAAAGTAATTTTAATAATTGAGTTATGAATTTTTAGCCGAACTGTATGGTTTTTATCCAAAGTTATTTAATTAGTTTGGCTTAAGTTCATTTTTTTTAAATTTAATCTTACGCTGCTAAGACCGAAATGAAAAAAGCTTAAAATAGTTGAACATACTAAGAAAAGACAGTTAGTGAAGCTCCGAACATTTAGAAAAAAGTTCATTAATAGGTGCGACTCGCCGCGAGATGGCGACAGTCTGTTAATTGAGCTTACTAAAATTAGTAGGATTTTCGCTACAGTGTTGTTGCTACTGTCACTGGTAGTGTAGGTAAAGGGCTCTGATGAGTAGACTTGGTAGTCTCGAAACAGCTGCTTGTCAGTTCAACTTTCCGTAAATCCAAGTTTTTCTTTGAATGTTCAATATTTACATGCTTTAGAATTTCTTTCTTAAATAAAAAAATAATTTGATCGAAGTTAAACAAAATGAATTTAAGCCAAACTAATTAAATAACTTTGGATAAAGTAATTTTTTTATATCATATGCCTCGATATGCATATACATTGTATATTTATATCGAGACATACCGGCAAAAAATCTTAACCAGCATTATTTTCGAGATTCATTGTTTTAGCGAAAATCGATTATTTACGATAATTTGGACTATCTGTCAAATTTTCAAAGTCATATCAAGTATGTACTGTTACGGAAATACAGCAAAAGAAATCTTAGCTTAAAGCGGCCCATCCACTTGTAATATAATTGTGCAATTTTTCGTATTGTACAGTAATATTGCCAATGTGTATGTCATATTCGAAGATGGCACAATATATTGGCAAAAATCAAAAGACCTTTGATTTTTATTGTACAATAAAGAAAAATGTGTAATGTGGTGGCAACATTTTTCAGTGTTATATTTACTTTTTCACTGGCAGGAAAATTGGGCAATATTTTCTTTGAAAATACATTACCATATATTGCATAGTGTAGGTCAAAACGACAATAATATTTACAATAACATATGCAATAATATGGTATAATAATGGATGGGCCGCTTAAGTCCATTTTTCCTTTTAAATTTTTTTGTAACGGCAAACTGTCGGTTAAGATAAAATTCTATTTTTCAAGTAGAGCAAATCTAGTGTGAAAAACTGCAAGAATATGAATGAAACAGTTAAATAACAGTTTGCTACAGATAATAATTAATGGTTTTAAAATAATTTTTTTAAATTAACTGATTTTTCATGAGAGGAAAAATATCTTAACCCACGCAAACTTAAGTTGTCTTTTAGGAAATCTATTAAAACTATTAGTACAAGTGAACTTCGTCTAATTGAACTTTTTTTTTAAAGGATTAGAAGTTATTTTTAATTACTTATGCTACTTCATAATGTGTTCATGCTTTGATGGTTCGCAAAAATTTTAATTTTTTTTTATTTTTAGTTTACAAAAATGCTTGGCTTTTCCTGTGTCGAGGAATTCATTTGCAAATATTATCGTCTTTTGGTTACTATGATTTTGCCATATTGTGTTAAGGAGCCACTTTGTAAGGGGCTTATTGTCAGTATTTCGAAAATAACACGAAAACCTATAACTAACTTATTTGTGATATCATTTCTTCGTATTTATACACACATTTATTTAACTGAAGAACCAGAGATTGGCAATGGCTGCATAGAATTCATTGGTAAATGTACTGGATCAAGCTTAAGTAAACTGATGAACACTGACGTCAAGGTAAAATAAAATTTGAAACTAGTAATTTTAAAAGTTTTTGAGTGGACAAATATTTGTTTCTTTTCATAATGTCCTGCACAGCAAACTGTTTCCGAGTTTCTTGTGTATTTTAATCGCAGTCCTACTTTTGTAATGCAAGCCTTTCAGTGCCTTTTGCCAAATGAGGTGGGTGCAAACTCCTCCACAACAGCTATGAAGAAATCTTTTAAAACGCCCACACACGAATTTGCCAGCTTTATAACAGATCGCTTTCTGGGTGTTATAACTTATTTTCAAACCTGCTTAGCCGAACCCAATTTCGAAAAACCCCTAAAAGAAGAAACTCTTTATAGTCTGGGACAGATAATGCGTTTAATTGGGCCAAACAATGTTACACAATTCCGTTTTAAAATCATTGCCATGCTAAGCTTTGTTCTAACACTCAACGATAGTAATTTGCAAAATATTTGTCTAAAAATATGGAATATATTTTTGCATATTGTCCATACACAAGAACTTGGTCCTTCACTAAGTCGTATAGTAGCCTCGTTGCAACCGCTGATGGCTACAAATCCTCAAGAAATCAATGATATATACGATTATTTGATAATGAAAAACGATAGCTTGTTGGGTGTTTATATACCAGATTTATACTTCTTGGAAGATATGCCAGATGTCAGGCCTAAAATAAGACAATATGTGGCCCGCCAAACGGAGATTCTAAATATAGAACAGAATACGGTGGCGGACAAATTAAATTTTCTCTACAAACAAGTGTGTAACGAAAATCTTCAAGTACGCATTTATGGCTTAAAACATATGAGATCATTTATAGCCAAATATCGGTCGGAAATAAATCATATGATTTTGGATACTGTACCAGTGGATCCACTAATTGAAAAAATCGTGGATGAACTAATGAAAGGCTGTAGACATGATGATCGTAATATGAGTTTGGCTTCTGCGAAATGTTTGGGCGAATTGGGTGCCATTGATCCCAGTTACATGTCGTCAAATTTTTCCTTTATGAATTCTACAGAAATCTCTTTGAGCATACATACTGATGATTTTGCTATAATGGCTTTAACAGAGCTGTGTAAGGCTTATCAGTTTCAAAAAGACACAAAATATGTTGATAACTTTTCATTAGCTATACAAGAAACTCTATCGATTTTTGGCGTGTCTCCTAAAGAAAATAAAAAACTAAACGTTTGGGAGGCTCTTCCAAACAGAATGCAACAAGTGATGGAACCTTTACTCACTTCATGCTATACTGGATCCAAAAGAGAATGCAAATTAACAGAGCATCCTTTGTTTGAAAGTAGTCTTTGCCGCAATTATGAAGATTGGTCATTCGCTTGGGCTTGTCGCCTTATAGATTTAGTACAAACCGATGAAACAAAACATTTGCTAAATTCCTATAAACCCAGTATTAAAAGAGACACAAACATATTGGCAGCATTTTTCCCCTACATACTATTACATGGTTTGCAAGAGTGTTCGCAGGAGAAAGTTGAACAAATCTATGAAGAGTTTATGGCTGTTTTTAACTTTTGTAGTCGTGAAAATACCACACAACAAGAAATGGAAGTCTCTGGTTATAGAGAGTTCAAATCTAGCAAATATTTTGCAGACAGGAAGCCCTCCGAATCGGTTAATTCTGAATCATCAGAAAGTATAACACAAACTTGTACTAAACTTTGCTCCGAGCAAATAGATTTTTTGCAAAGATGGATTAGAGATTGGCAAAAAGTTAATATGGTTGGTGGAAAATTAACCCAAACTGATAGTCGTTTTCAAAATATTCAAGGTTTTATTAAGAAATTTAACAAGGCATTAATATCAAAATCCAACTACAACTCGGGAGAGTACGCAAGATCTCTGATGTATTTGGAAGAGTATATTGAGGAGCAGCCCCCTGTGCGTTTGCAAGAACAATTATCATTTCTTATAGAAATTCATGGCAAATTAATGGATTCGGATTCCGTAGAGGGTGCCGTATATATGAAAAAATCCAATTTGTCGTTGGAAGAAGAAATTTTGGTTAATCGTTTAATCGATAAGCCCGAAGAGACAATCACCTGTTATGAGCAATTATTGTCGAAAGATGATCATCAAATAAATCAGGATCATATTAAAGGTATATTTAAGATTGTAATTATTTTTATATAATTTTAAACGAACTATAATATTAGTTTAATCGAATGTAATTGATAAACCAGACTTGATGGGCTCGCTAATTTAAATTATTAATTTATATTATTTTTATTGAGAAAAGCATATAGAAAAGTCCAATTAATTCTAGCAATCCTGAAAACCATTATTAAAACTTGGCGTTAGTTAAAGGTAGTAATTTATTGGACGTATAAAAAGTCTTTCATTATTAGAACCTTACTTTATATATATATATATATATATATATATATATATATATATATATATATATATATATATATATATATATATATATATATATATTATATATATATATATATATATATATATATATATATATATATATATATATATATATATATATATATATATATATATATATATATATATATATATATATATATATATATATATATATATATATATATATATATATATATATATATATATATATATATATATATATATATATATATATATATATATATATAATAAATATATATATTATATATATATATATATATATATATATATATATATATATATATATATATATATATATATATATATATATATATATATATATATATATATATGTATATATATATATATATATATATATATATATATATATATATATATATATATATATATATATATATATATATATATATATATATATATATATATATATATATATATATATATATATATATATATATATATATATATATATAAATATATATAAATATATATATATATATATATATATATATATATATATATATATGTATATATATATATATATATATATATATATATATATATATATATATATATATATATATATATATATATATATATATATATATATATATATATATATATATATATATATATATATATATATATATATATATATATATATATATATATATATATATATATATATATATATATATATATATATATATATATATATATATATATATATATATATATATATATATATATATATATATATATATATATATATATATATATATATATATATATATATATATATATATATATATATATATATATATATATATATATATATATATATATATATATATATATATATATATATATATATATATATATATATATATATATATATATATATATATATATATATATATATATATATATATATATATATATATATATATATATATATATATATATATATATATATATATATATATATATATATATATATATATATATATATATATATATATATATATATATATATATATATATATATATATATATATATATATATATATATATATATATATATATATATATATATATATATATATATATATATATATATATATATATATATATATATATATATATATATATATATATATATATATATATATATATTAAATGCAAGTTCATCCTACCTGGTAGCTTAAAGTAAAGTTGTAATAATGAAATAAAATCCTACTTTTAACTAACGCCAAGTTTTAATAATGTTCCTAAGGCAGAAAGTAACCGCATAATATTCTCGAAGACCATAACACTCCTTCATCTTTCAGTTTTTTTGTTTTATTTAAGTTTTTATACGTCTGTTGGTAGAGTTTAATTTATTTTTATGACGTAAAATAACAACATACTAGAAAAGAGCGATATTTCAGTACCTGTGATTTAATCACTGTTACTGAAAAATCACGACTCACAGTTTTGACAAAATTTGTCAAGTAACTGCTATTTGCGAAGTTGTTCTTTTCTATTTGTTACATACAAAAAATTATGATATTTCACTGTTTGTGTGAGTAATAACGTTTTTTGTTTGCGTACAATAACAATAAACGAATATATTATGTTGCTATTTCTTGTGTTCTCTTCTTCCTTATTAGTATTTCTTTTTAAAATTCAAGGTATATCTTAAGGCGTATTGATTGTTTTTGATAATTTCATTGCTATAAGAGAAATGAAAACAGTGATCACAGTCACAGTTTTAAGTAACAGTGATTTTTAAATCACGTTCACTGTTCAAGATGTTCTTTCAAAATCACGGGATCGCTTATCTCTACAACATATCTCTTTCGAAAACCACTTTTTAGGTTGCTAACAAACTTTATTAGTATAAAACTCCTTTCGGTTTAGAGAGATAATGCGTGTATGAATATTTTGTTTTTATCTTCGTTAATAGATCTTTCATTAGCAGGGAATTTCGTAGTATCCGAGTTCGTTAATATTATAAAATTAATATGAATAATTTATTATAAAGTTTAATTCTCATATTCTATTTCGTAAAACAAATTGATTAAATAGTTGATATATCCTTAATACTAGTACCCGCGATCAAACGTGGTAAATGACTATCGAAATTAGTATTACTAATACGTTCTGTTGGTCTGATTACATATTTTAATATTCCACTCTTAATAATAATTTGAATTTACATTAATTGAAATAATGAACTTAATCCGAAATAATAACTTCCGACTTAATATTAATATTTCTAATAAGCGATTGATGAAATTTTAGGAATGATTAATTGCTATTTACGCCTAGACAATCCTGAAACCGCCCTCCTTATTACCGATGGCCTCTGGCAAAAGTTAGCCGATCAGTATACCGACGATTACTTCAAAGAATGCAAATCGGAATTGCTTTGGCGTTTAGGACGTTACGATGAGTTGCAGGAGTTATTAGAAGATTCCGTTGTTAAACGCAAAACTACCAATTGGAATATACAATGTGCCGAGTCGTTCTTGCTTTTCCGCCAACCAAACGATACCCAAACACAAACATTTGAAAATTTCTTAGAACAACTGGATATTATACATTCGAATGTGGTTAGTTCAATGAGATCTTGTTCCGTGGTAACTGGAAACTCCTATACGCATTCTTACGATGAAGTCATACGCTTACATCTTTTAAATGAGCTGGAGAATAATAAAAAAATTATTAATAAAGTAAATCAATATACAATCGAAAACATTTCGGACAAACAAGAAACTGAAACAACAGGGTTATGCCTTAAAGAAGTACAAGGATTTTTCACCCATTGGGATGCTCGTTTAGAAGTTTTACAGCCAATAGCACGGGTATTAGAGCCGGTATTTTGCTTTAGGCGTAATTTACTTTTAGAAACCCAAAGAATTATAAATAATAATTTGTCTAGTGCCAATAATATTATACAAATGGTTAATAATAAAATCAATGACCATTTGGTTAAATTATGGTTGCGCACAATACAAATGAATCGCGAAGCAGGATGTTTGCAACAAGCTCAAATCTCCATTATGAAAGCAGAACAATACGAACCAGTTACTCTATTTCTGGAAAAAGCCAAACTTTTGTGGCGAAAAGGTGACCAAAGTAATTGCTTTAAGCTGCTGGAAGAAAATATCAAGGTGCTGGAAACAAAATGTGAAGGTGATTTGCGAAAATTAGACACCGTAAGTCGTCATATCTATGCAGAAACAAAATTTTTGCAAGCTTCCTACAATGCTGAATCCATGAATATATGTTCTGAGGTAAATCTACGTTACTTTAAAGAAGCTGTTGCTGGCAATCGAACTTGTGAGAAATATATGGTGCATTATTCTCAGTATATGGAAAAGATTTATGATTCTTTTTCTCGTGAACAAAAAGAATCTGAAAATGGCTGTCGCTTGCTATTGGATATCATGTTAAACTATGCTAAATCTTTAAAATATGGTTATGCCAATGTGTATCAGTCATTGCCTCGTTTGCTTAGCATATGGTTAGACTTTACCTCTCAATTAGTCTCAATGACAGACGCTAATCAATCTTCGCAATCTGGTCAAAGTGCTAAAATACAACTGTTTCAAGAACTGGCCAAAAAAATGAATGATATGATAAGTAACTGTGTAAACATGTTGCCTACTTGCATATTTTATACTGCTTTTTCTCAATTGCTTTCACGAATATGCCACCCCTCTGTCGATGTCTTTAATAATTTAAAGAACATTTTTATTAAGCTCATTGAACATTTTCCTCAACAATCTTTGTGGATGCTATTGCCTATATTTAAATCTTGTCACAACACGCGCATCAAACGTTGTCGCCTCATCTTTACCGATGCTCGTCTCAACAAAGTTGCCTTTCAAAAACTACTCAATGATTTTAATATGTTGGCCGAACGTTTAATTGATTTAACAAATAAAGAAGTCTCTTTCGATTGTAATTACGAATTAAGTTCTTTGGTGCGTCAGTTGCCTCGTCTTTTTGAGGATAGTAATTTTTCAAAAATAATGTTGCCTTTTGAAAAGTATATGCAACCTGCTTTTCCTATTACCTCGACAGCAGAATCTTTAAACTTTAATACATCGCCATCACCTGATACTAGGGTCAATACATCATCTGTGCCTACTAATCCTTTTCCCAGTTGTTGTGTCTATTTGAGAGGCATCAGCGAAGAGATAGTGGTATTAAGATCTGCCGCCAAACCCAAAAAGATCACCATTGAATGTAGTGATGGTGTTTCATACAATGTTATGGTTAAACCTAAAGATGATTTGCGCAAAGATTTCCGCTTGATGGAATTTAATGGTTTGGTTAAACGGTTTTTGAATCAGGATTCAAAGGTAAGTTTGAACATAATGATTTTGTTGATTGCAATATATTGTATTTTTGAATAATTTCCCTTCATTTGATCCCGAAACGCTAGACTAGATTTTTTTAAACTTTTTATAATAGAATATAATTGCGAATATTTGCAAAAAAAAATTGGTTAATTATGAGTAATTCATGCTAATTTCTTAGGTTTTATCGATAAATATCAAGAAGGGGACTGCACTTGAAGATAAACTCGTATTAGCTAATTTTAATATTAAAAGATACTGGTAGCCGCCAGTTCATAGTAGTTGCAAATTTGATTATACAGGCGAAATCTAGGAATTGGGACCAGACCCATGTAATTAAGGCCGTTCACCAACTATCTAGTCGTTAGATCTGCAGAAAAAAATGGTGTGTGCTCAGAAAGTGTGTTAGTATGGATTAACAGTGAATATGTGTAACAGATCTGTCTGATTTGCTGATTTTATAAAAAATTTCGTAAAATAATACTTTCATGCGAATAGATTTATATTTTTGGAGGCAGTTGATAAAAAATAGCAATGTGTGACTTATTTATTAATTAGACATACGCTTTACGTATTTGTTACCGTATTTAAAAGCAAGACAAACGCCTGACTGACTGAATGAAACGAAAGTGTATTTTTGTCAAATTTTCTTATAAATGAATCGTACGATCGTGCAGAATAGTAATCAGGGCCTTTAACGATATCTATTACAATAATATAATAAGAGAAAAATGTTTACAAGAAAAAAAGAAGTTAAAAAGTTGGTGAAGATTGGTGGCCAATTTAGTTAAATTTGGAATTACACATATACTGCACTGTATTTACGGTCACATATCTGAAATAATTTTCGAAATTTAAGTAATTCAATTGGAAAAAAATAATTTTTTAATTAAATTTATTGAGAATATTAGTGATCATTTTTGTCAAATATGTTATTCGAATAAAAATTATTCGAATATTCGAACAACTTTTTCATTTTTGTTCGAGCGAACAAAATTTTTCAATTTGGAATAAAAACTTATTCGAACAGTTTTTGTCGAATATGTATTCGAATACTCGAATAATTTGCTTAAGCTACTTTTTATAAAAATTGTTTTACATTTAGGAATTTCAAATAGCGTTTTAAATTACTTTACTTTTCAAGTTTGGCTGAAAGGGGAATGTCTGTTAATGCCTTTAAAAAGTAGCAACTAGTGATAGAATATATCAAAAATTCAGTAAAGTTCGACTTTGGCTCGCATACGAAGGGTTCCGTACAAATACACATATATCCCATTTCGTTTTTGCCCTTTTTTCTCATTTTGAAATTTTTTCATTTGTTTTTTCGTTTAATTTTAGTTTTTTATTTTTTAAGTTTTTTTTTGTTTATTTAGTGATGCTTTTTTTGGTTTTGGCGCTTGTTTCATTTTATAATTTTTTCGTTTTTTTTGGCGATTTTTCGTTTCTTGTAACTTTTTTGTTTTTTGCCGATTTTTTTATTTTTGCGATTTTTTGGTTTTGGCGTTTTTTTTGGTTTTACGCTTTTTTTCGCGTTTTGACGATATTTTTAGTTTTAGCGATTTATTTTATTTATGCCTTTTTTATCTGTTTTGGCGCTTTTTCGGTTTTTGGGATCCTTTTCGGTTTTTGGTGATTGGCTGTTTTCTCGAGAACCCCAAGAGCTACGGACCTGAAATTTGCATAGCACATGTAAAACTTTGGCCGCTAATATATGACATTTAAAAATTAAAGGGGTGTTCTAAGGATAGCAACGAAAAATGTTGAAATACTAATGTAATATTCAGACACTTATATATAGACACTTAGAATTTTAAAATTTGGTGTAGTCTGCAGAATAGACTACAGCAATTAACACTGATATTTAAAACAATAAAAATTAAGGAGTGTTCTATCAGTTAATGTAATTTTGACTATGTAATTTATATAATTTGCTGCATCTTGGAAACCGTAAGAGGCAAACTTGTTTTGGTGATTTTTTTAATTTTTGGCCATTTTTATCGTTTTTTGACGATATTTTTAGTTTTAGCGTTTTTTTAGGTTTTAGTGTTTTTTTTTCGTTTTGATACCTTTTTTCGTTTTTTTGCGTTTTTTTTAGTTTTTTGTTGATCTTTTTTAGTTTTGGTGATTTTTTGCGTTTTTTTAATTTTGGTGCTTTGTTCCTTTGAGCGCTTTTTTCGTTTTGATGATTTTTCGTTTTGACATTTTTTTAATTTTGTAATTTTTTAGTTTTAGCGATTTTTAAAATTTCAAGAGTTTGCCTCTTACGGTTTCCAATATACGGCAAATTGTCTAAATTACATGGTCAAAATTACATTAACTGATAGAACACTTCAACATTTTTCGTTGCTCGCTTTAGAACACTCTTTAATTTTTAACTGTCATATATTTGGAACGGTTTTCCGTCATCCCACGTCAAATTTGGTTTGTAAACAGACCGGTTTCGGCTATGCGCCATCTTCAGTGTTCTATTGAATACTTGTCATATATTTGTTGTAGCGGCTAAAGTTTTACATGTTCTGTGAAATTTCAGCTCCGTAGCTCTTATATTTCTCCAGACAACAGCCTGTGACAGACGGACAGCGTAGCGAAAACAATAGTGGTCCTTTACACTTTTAGCGTACGGAACCCTAAAAATTGAACTAAAATTTCATTGTGGGTTTTCATTATTCGTTCGAATATTCGAATAAAAGTGTAAATTTATTTGGCTGTTCGAACAAGAAAAAAAATGAGATTTTATTCGAACGATTACAAAACTCCAATAATTGACAACACTAACGATTGGTGACCATTTGTGTACCAAGTTTGTTAGAAAGATTGGTGGCCATTTTAGTAAAATTTGGAATTGCTCACATACTGACTGCACTGTATTTATGGTCACATATCTGAAATAATTTTCGAAGCTTAATTTATTTTGAAATAAAATAACTTTTAAATGAAATTTCTTGCGAAAATTAATGATCATTTTGGTCAAATATGGAATTGGGAAGGATACTCCAAAGAGTCCTAAATGGTCACGTATCTGGAATAGTTTCGGAAATTTACCTAATTAATTTTGCAAAAAGGAGTTTTTTTGTGAAATTTCATGAGATGATTGTGTACCAAGTTTGATAGGAATCAGCAAAGATTAAGTAGTTGAATAAACTGTCGCAAGATTTGAGTGCAAATCCCCAGACAACGGGCAAGTGAAACCAAATAAAAGCTTTTAAAAATATTACACGTAGCATCTCTTATTACTAACGCTATTTTCTTATTTCTATAAGGCTCGTCATCGCCGTCTACGTATACGCACGTACGCTGCCATACCTTTTAATGAAGAATGTGGTTTGGTTGAATGGTTACCTAACCTTAATTCCTTTAGAGGCATTTGCGTTTCCATGTATCGTATGCGTGGCTTAGGCATACCAGATCGAGCATTACGACAATGTGCTATACCTAAGACCGATCCAATTGAAAAGAAGAGATCTGTTTTCAAAGAAGTGCTATTACCACGTCATCCAGCTATCTTTCACGAATGGTTTAAACAACGTTTTCCTTCGCCACACAGTTGGTATCAAGCTAGAAGTTCCTATGTCAAAACTATTGCCGTAATGTCGATGGTCGGTTATATACTGGGTTTGGGTGATCGTCATGGCGAAAACATACTCTTCGATGAAACAAATGGCGATGCAGTACATGTTGATTTCAACTGTCTCTTCAATCAAGGTGAATCATTTGCTTATCCAGAAATTGTACCTTTTCGTCTGACTCACAATATGGTCTTTGCTATGGGACCTTTGGGTGTAGAAGGAATGTTTCGCAAATGTTGTGAAATTACTTTGCGTGTGTTGAAGGATGAATCGAAAACATTAATGTCGGTTTTACGGCCATTCGTATATGATTTGGGTGCCATCAATCGCTTGAAAGGTAAACCTCAATCTGGTTTAGAAATAACCGATCCAAAAGCCATTACCGATGTTAAACGTATTGAGGAAAGGTTGCAGGGTTACGTAAGTATTAATAAATCTAAAGAAAACAAAGAAAAAATTACTGTTTTTTTAAATGTTTCAGGTTAAAAGAACTCTGGGCAATAGTATGCCTTTGTCAACCGAAGGCCAAGTTAACTTTCTTATAAATGAAGCCACAGATGTTGATAATTTGGCTTCAATGTATATAGGCTGGGGTTCCTATATTTAAAAATAGGCTGTGTTCACTATTTGTTATAAATAAATAAAAATAAAAAAATACATTTGATACTTAAGATGAAATCATAATTATTTAAAAGCATTCAGTCAAATGAAGCCACTACACAAAAACTTATCATATAACAGCAATACTGTAGTTTTGCGTAGCTAACTGTAAACTTTTAATTATTCGGTTCGTTTCGGTATTTCAGTTTTCGATTCGTTTTCAAGGTTTGTTTAAATCTATTCCCGCGAATAGTGAAAATAAATAAGTGAGATATAATTTATTGTTTTGTTCGTATGCATTGTATCAGAACCGTCGGCGAAGTAAAAGAACTAATAACAAAATGGCTACATAGCTTAAAAACATCGCGATGCCTCTACTTGACACCAGAGAGGCTTGCAACACTGCTCTACAAAAAACGCTCTATAGCAGGGATGTAAATGAATTAAGCTTTCTATCTCTCTCCCACTTCACCACCTGTTCTCTCTACACTATCCCTTTCCCAAAGAAGGTAACACATTAATTAATTAACTGGTAGGCATTAATTGTCTGATTGTGTTACTTCTCTTTAAAAAAAATGTGTGTTGGTGTTTATTTGAAACATGTGCTGGTGTTATTTGAAATAAAGAGTCATCCGCTTGCTTTGTTGATAGCTAAAATGTTGTTGAATAATAATAATTTATATTAATTATTACGCTCAGTTGTTTGGTTTGTTGCTTATTCAGATGTTTGTGTGCTGTATATGCAAAAAGCCGACAATATTCGTGTTACCAGCACGAATTGCATGGCACTGGCTTAAATCGTTGTGGGGTTTGTTGTTTATTTTGATGTTCATGTGGTGTATATGCAAATAGCCGACAATCTTCGTATTACTAGCACAAACTGCCTGGCACTGGCTTAAACCGTTGTGCTATTAATGTTAAAAATAAGAAATTTAGATTCGTCAAATACCTTCAATGCCGACTCAGTATTATTAACACTACAATTAATTGACGATTTCAAAATGCTCAAATTTTCAAAAATGCATTTTCTGAGCACTTCTCAACCGAAAAGAATGAGTAAATAATACCACTTTTAAAGGACGAGCACTATAAGTATCTGCGTACAAAGCAGCATATCACTATTGATAAAAAAAACCAAAAAAATCAGCATAAATAAAGAGTTTATAAATAGAATTAATAAAATATGCAAAAGCGAAGCTTTTCCATTGCTCGCGTACATATTCAGTATTATTGCATGGTCGGATACGGCTCTAAATAATATGCATATGAAAATAAAAAATAAGAATCATAAGAATTGGTTAAGTAGAAGTAGTATAAAAGAATATGTATTTACTTTCCATGGGCGTTCCACTGCCCACTTTTTCAACCATAATGTTGTTTGTAACAATAACTAAATGTGTATGCAAAGTTTTACAAGAATCGGTTTAGTAGAAGTTGTTGAAAATGTTATGATGTAGTATTCAAACAGAAGCTTAATGTGTGTGTATGTTCCCTCAAAACTCCACCATTATGATAAAAATTATGGGCAGTACCACGCCTATTTTGTAGTTTTTGTTCAAGAGTTGTTTTAATTTTAATATAATAATTTTAAATATATGTGCTAAGGACATGTGTCTTACGAACAAAATAAGACATCAATTATGAAGATCGATGGACAAATATTGATTTTATTCACAATTAACTGAAGGAACTCGATGAAAATCACAATTTCCATACAACAGAAACATTTTTATTTGTGCGGGTATATGTGTGTTGTATAGAAACTGTGATTTTGTCTATTGCCTTCCTTCACTTAATTGTGAGTAAAATCGACAGTTGTCCATCGATTTTCATGATTTATGGCTTATTTAGCTCCTAAGACATCTGACCTTAAGAGCACTGTGTGAAATTGAAAGTTTTTGCAGTTTGTAGTTCTATAAGAGCTTTTAGAAAAATCATTTTTAATTTTTTATAAAAATCCACCATTTTTCGATACTATTTTGTGAATAACTAAGAAACCACTGATTTGTTTACATAATTATGTTTTGGAAGGTAATTTTATCGTGCATCTGCTGGTCTTTTGCTGATCGAAGTGGGACACACTGTTCTTAAGTTAGGGTTAAATATACTGGTGTACTTAGTTTGGGTGCCCCTGTGGCTGAGTGGTAGCGATGCTAGCCTGTCAGTCCAGAGGTCGTGGGTTCGATTCCCGCCATAGGCCCTGGCTGTTTTCCGCAGACAAGGTAATCGCTTCGCGGGTTGTATTTGTTTATAAAAAAAATATTAGATACGCTCATAAAAAAATCTCGAAGTAATATGAAAAGACTGAGGTCACATTTTTTTGCGCATTAAACTATATATATACCTTGTCTGCCACCACAATAATATTTTTGCACCGAAGATAGCATATTTACAGTAACCATAATATGTGTATCACAGCCATCATATAATTATCTCAATCTAACAATAACTTATGCCTCCAGTTAAATCAAATTAAGGTTGTTTTATAGATTATATTGGTATCTAACTTGTTTGCCACAATCAAAATATGTTTGCACAGCCATAATATGTTTTCTACTTCCATAATATGCTCGCCACGCACATAATATGCTTACCACAACTATCTATTATATAATTATCCTAATAATTTAATAATAAATTCCCGTCGTCCCAGCTTGTGTTGTCCTTGGCAATTGCTCTTTCAATTTGGCGTCGCGATGCGTGTGATGGTCTTACCCCTTCTCCAGCTGCCCAAGAGATTCCATTCTAGGCGATTCTAGTTGTATCGTTTAGAGGTCTGCGCAAAGCTTGACCAATCCAACGCCACTTTCTTCTGAGAATGTCGTTATATATCGTAAAATAACCTAATTTGAACCAAACCGGTTTTATAAATTATATTCTTGTCTAACTTGTTTGCCACTACCATAATATGTTTGGCACAACAATATCATATTTGCCGCAACCATGATACATATGCTTACCTCATTATTCTGTAATTTCGAAATATATTTCTACATATTCTAGATGTTATTTACCCCAACCATAATATAATTGTCGTAATCTAAGAACCAGTTAAATCAACCAAAGGCTGTTTTAAAAATTACATTATCCCTAGAAAAATTGAGCAAATTTCATTGCTTTAAATTAATTTTATTTTACTTCCAACTAACTGTTTACTTTTTTTAGCAAAAACATTCTTTAAAATATTTATAATCTTCAGAATTTTTTTTATTATTTTTGTTGTTTTAATTTCAATATTCTTGGTAATCAATTCAATCAGTTGTTAAAGCTTAAACTTTTATTAGTGCAATAGAAGATCACAAGCACACACTCTATTGCAGAAATTACATGCATTTGCTATTGGTAATGCAACAGCAACAACATCGACATCAGTAAAGGTGGCATGCTTGTTGCTAATGCGGTTAAAAACAATTGTTTCCTTTAAATATCATCCTCCAGTTGTTCTCGTTTTCTATTATTATATATTTTTTGTTCTGCTGGTGGTGGGTCACAAATAAAAAGGCGAAACAAATGTGGTTTCTAGTCTATTTTTATGGACGCTTTTCGAAACTTTCTCGTTGATTTTTACAATGGTGACATGCTGATTTTCTACAACGACAACATAGAACAGCAGTAGCTCGAGCTACAACAAAAGTTGCAACAACAGTAAATTTTAAATCAACATCAACACCAGCTGCTGTTAGTGATGCTCCAGCTTTTTTGTGTCGTTGTTTGCTTGTTGGTTGTTCCGTACGTTGGTTAACTTACCAAATAACACCATGAACATACATATGTACATAAATACGTACATACATTCATCCATACTAGAGGGCTGCACGAATATACTCGAGAGTACTCACTCGTATGTATGTTTGTGTGTGTATGCATGTATGTTTCTTAAGTGGCTATTACACAGCGAACGTGCTGTCGAGCATGTTGGTCGTCCGTGTCCTATTACACTGTAGAGCATGTTAGCGAACATTAGAATAAATAAATTTTCATATAAGATGCTTGGAATTGACGCATGAATTTGTGTAATAAGTGTAAACAAGAAAAATCGAAATATTCTATTCCATTAAATAACATTTTTATTCTATTAAATTTCTATTTGATTTTTTAATTTTAATTTTTTTTTTAATTTTTTGATTAATTTTTTTAATTAAATTTTATTTTCAAGCTTTCTATTTCTGTTTTATTAAAATAAGCTCAATTAAATTAAAATTTTTTATATATCTGTTGTGGTATAAGATCGCTTTTTATTTGTCATAACTAGGCCAATTTTTCATATAATTCAATAATTTATTTAAAACTGTCGCTCGCCAGTTTCGATTTTTCCGGTTTAAAATCTTTTATGAAACGGAAATTTGTATGTGGGTTGGACGAGCAAGCAATTTCATAAGTTGGATGGCTCGATGGCGAACCAAAATATAAAAAAAATTTTGAAAACACGCGAGCTGCTCGACAACATGTATGTTTGCTTTATTACACGAGCGAATGGGTTGGTCCAACATAAATGTTCGCTAACATGCTCGAAGTGTATTAGCCGCTTTAGTATGTATATGTGTATATATGTATGTATATTTGGTCGTGGATATCTATGTACATACAATACATGCATATATACATACGTACATACAAAAGAACATACATATACGCACACACGAAATTCATACGAGTACATTCTACGAATACATTTGAGTACTCTTTGCAGCCCTCTAATCCATACATCCAGCTAGCAGCCTAATGCTTTAGTTGCGCTTTTATAATCTAAAAAGAAAAATGCTAACAGACAGAACAGAAACATTATGTTGTTACTGGTGTTGTTCCTGCTACCGTTTGGTCACGTTCACTAAAATAGAAAAAAAAAAATGCAAAAAGTTTGTTTTTGTCAACACAATCTACACAAATGCATCGCAAAATGGCAATAGCAACATTTAAATGTTTGCTTACAAATTTTTCTATCTTTCAAATTTTATTTAAGGTTTTCTTTTTTTTTTTCAACTTTCTTTTGAGGCCAAAACCAAATGAAACAAAAATCGATTATTTGTTTTTTTGTTTGTTTGTTTTCCATGTTAAATAGCGAGTATATTGCTGTTGCTATTGTTTTTATTGCTGCTGAAACTACACTAGTTAATGACAATGATGTTGCACATGTTTTCAGTTCATTTACTTTTGATTTTGAGATAAAATAAGAGTTCAAAAGGAAGTCGAACTTTTATACACCCTTCATTTAAGAAGTTATTGCATCTGTTGTTTATATTATGTTTGCAACGCACACTGGTTCCAATTGAAAAAAAACAGTAATAAATCTGTATCTTTGAAATTTGCGATCCGATTACAAAACGATGCATTGAGGAGGACCCAAGGCAGATTTATTTACCACGTAGTCGCAGTTCCTTGAAGATGTCAAATTATTAAAACACATACACAATATAAGTTGTGTATTTAGATACATAATTGACACCTACCAATAAAAAAGAGCAAACAGCTGTGGAATCAAGAGTATCTGGTAAATAAATCTGCCTTGAGGACCTAAGCTTTATGACTGTTGAAATTTTGACCACAATGTTGAAAAATACGTTCAGCTACAGGGTGTCAAACTTTTCATGCCCAAATTAGTCGTCTTTGACAGTCAAAGTCGACTATCTCGGGCATGACAAATTTTGTCAGCATCATAACTTTTACAAATCTTAACCGATTTTAATGAATTTAAACTTGCTATAAATAGATAAATAAAATCCGTTTCACTTTATTAAAATATCTTTAATATTTTCAAAGATATTTTGATTTGAATTTTAAAATTTTGGTATTTAGCCTCGACTTTGTTCTCTATTTCGTCAATATCTCCGGTAATAGTATAGCCAAAACTAAAATTTTTTTTTATGATTTTTAACACAATCCTTGATGATATGCAGAAAATTTTTTTAGGTATCTCAGTTGATGTAGTCGTGAAAAGGAATCAAAGTCAAGACTTTAAAATGAGCGTGCAAAATGGCTAAATTTTGACAAAAATACGACGGGTTTTCTCAAACACTTCAAAACTAAAATTTTTTTTTTCAATATTTCCAAAGAATATATGTATGTACTTCAAATATGACTGCAGATACAATTTTAAATCGATTAAAGAATGCATTTTTCTACGAAATTTTAAATTAATCGCTTAAGAAAAAAAACACCCATCGGGGTTTTCAAATTTATCTACAGATTATATTAGATATATTTAATATAATTAATTTAGCTTATAATTGTTACTCAAAAATTTAGCAAGAAGAGCAGATTTTCTAAAAGTAGTTAAATTTGCGTAAGCTTTTTATTTACCTGAATGAAACCTGTACTATACTTATTTTTTAAAATTTTATTTCTTTATTATTTATTAAAAAAACATAACAATCCTCTTAATTTTAGAAAAATTTTAACGATATATTAAACGGGCGTTTTTTATGAATTTTTAATTAAAAAAAACCTGAGAAAATGCGGATATTCAATATTTTAGGACAAAATTATAATACGTATGAGTAATATGATGGTACCATAATATTACTCATACGTAAGTGTCTGGATGTAATCACTTAATTGCTAATAAAATCAACATTTTTCTATATATGGCATATTTTGCTCTTAGAGACCTGCCCTTAAGAACAATAGTTAGTTAAAGGTTTTGCAGTTTCAACATTTGTTTGAGTTTTTAGAAAGGAAATATTTGTTAATTTTGCATAAGTTTTTCGATCTTAATTTATGAATGACTCCGATAGCGAAAAAATTTGACTTTAGGCACACTATGACACCCAGAAGATCAATTACAACCTAAAAATTCCATCTAGAAGAATTTATAAAGTTTTAAATGCTAGAAATAAAGGTTTATTTTTTGGGAGGCTCGCAACTTTTAAAAATTATGGTTGAATTCTACTGATAATTTGGTAAAGCAGCAATGATTGCATAACCCTCAACAAATAAATCATTATTTTAAATAAAATTGGGAGAATAACTCAAATCGTCGTTGCTCTGACAAAATAAGCTATGTGACAACTTTAGAAAATTTTTTTATTCCACTATTCTTAGCATTTTTTTGGTCATACATCTACGCACCAAAGCGTTTAAGGATATCTTGATAGTTTTAGAAGTTAACAAAAGTAGCTATGTGAAAGCCATATATAGAATGATCCTACAAAGGAATTATGTGTATAAATTTCTAATGAAATTTCAAATATTTATTATATACCATAAACCGTAATAGTATTTCTTAACACATAAGAAATACTCGTAATCTAAATCAAAAATAGTTTTATTTAAAATGCTTCAGAAAAAATTAGCTATGTGTAGTTTTTCGAATAATTTTATTATAGCTCCCCAACTTGCAATTATTCTTATTGTTTTTTTTTGCAAAATGCTTGTAGTAGTGCGAAAATTGCTTCAATAAAGCGCTTGACGCTAAAAAAATATCGCAAGACTACCATATAAATCGGTTTTCTCGCTCTCCTGAAAACATAGTAAAAACACATAGCTGATTTTGTTAAAGCAACGACGAAATAACAAATTTAATAAATGTTTTGAATGCAACATATCTATTTTCTTTAATTTCCTTGTAACAACAGAAACGAAAGATTTAATATAGGTACTTACATAATTTCTAAACTCCTAAACTAAATATGCAAAAAGTCTAGTTAAAAATTAAACATGAAGGAAAATAAAATAAAATGAATTCACATCCACTTTAAAAACAATTTAAAGTTTAATTTAAGCAATTACAATACTCTATTTGACACCTGATATTATTTCAAATTAAACTAAGTTAAAATTCTCATTTATTTTTATTTAACAAGCCAACACCATTTAAATAGAAACTTTAGTTGAATGCCAGCAACAATATCGGAAAAATGTTGTTGCATGGAAAAAAACCTCACAAGTGTTAATCAAACACTTTCATCTCATTGAAATATAGTAAAGTGTAAACATATCTCTCAGTTTTTGTTGCTCCATTATTTGTTTAAATTTCTTTTTGGCTAATTCATGGACAGCGAAATTTTTAAAAAAGTACTGTCATCGGAAATATCCTTATCAATACTGATTTATAGGATAAATGGCATGATTGCAAAAAACATCTCAAGTTTTCTTACTTCCTGGCGTATCTGTTGAAATGAAGGCAACTTTGTATAATTTAATTCTTTTAAACATTTTTTCAACTCTTCGTAGTAAATTTCTATAAAAATTTCACGCTTTTCTTTTAACAATTTCAACGGTAGGCTGGTATTGAGAAAATAAAACAAATCAATGCCAGCACTGCCCCATATACTCATTTGGTAATCGACAAATACAACATCATGGGGTTGTTGAGAACTATGTGTATCACTTTTAAACATAATATTGTTGACCCTCATTTTGTTATCCGATCATAAAGCCACATATATTACAAATAAAATAGGCCTTATTTCATTCAAATCGATGGATAAATATTGATATTATTCATAATAAAATGAAATTACGTGATTTTGCTAAAATTGCGAATATTTACACTGTACAATAAATTTTTTTCAAATAACAAAGTTTTTACAACTGATTTTGGTAGAAGTCGCAAAAAAAAAATACATACCTGTACCAACGTTTTGAAAATTTACATCTGCGATTTATTTTAGGGGGCATTTAACTCCCCCTTTTTGCACATAGTTATACTGATTCGACATAGTATATCTTGTAGGTCTTACTTTTAACGTATAAGATGTGTTCAGCATTTCTATGTAAAATAACACGGTTAACATTTTTGTACAACACTTTAACCCGATAGTTCTTCGGGGTATGGGTCTTTTCGGCCCCTAAATAAATAAGGGGCAAAAAACTCCCATTCAGGGGCGATAGAGCGGGCTTAATTTTTCCACAAAAATGTTCCTTGTGATGTTTTACATAAAATTGTTTAACACATCATCATACGTAAGCCCCTACACGATATTCTATGCCGAGTCAATATAAATATGTGCAAAGGGGGGAAATTTAGCTCCCCCTAAATTAATTCGCAGATGTAAATTTTCAAAACACCGATACACATATGCATTATTTTGGTGACTTCTACTAGAATCAGTTGTAAAAAAACTTGTTATTTAAAAAAAAGTTGATTTTGTTGTACAGTGTATACATTCGTAACTTTTGCAAAAATTAGGTGACTTCAATTTATTATGAATAAAATCGATTTTCATGAAATAAAGCTTATTTTATTTGTACTATATGTGGCTTTATGATCAGTTAATAAAATTGTTAAGTTTTTGCCGTTTTCGATTTTTTATAAATTTTTCAATAATAAGAATTTTCCAATTTTTCATAAGAAAATATATTTTTCATCATTGCGGTTTGAATAATTCCGAAACCATTTAGTATGTAAAAAAATAATGTTAAAGGCAATTTTATTACAAGTTTTTGAGTGTTTTTTGTAAAGAATTTGGATAACCCGTTTCATAGTTATGATGACATTGATGTAGCAGCCTCTTGAAAAATCCCAAATTTTAGAAAAAAAAAAAACGTATCCATAGAATTTTTAATTTCGACTGTTTTTGTAGTCAAAAAAATATAGTGGTGATCAAAGGTCATGACAAAAGTTTCATTTAGTTGCATAGTGTAATTATCACCCGCACTACTACCCAATTTTATAAAAATCTTTTTAATTTGAGGATTGGCTTCCTGTACAGCATTTCCAACAACTTCTTCGAAAAATTCTAAATTCAAGTGTTTTGGTATGACAACAACCAATTTCTCGTATTGAATTTCCATTTTAAAAATATTTATGATATTTACAGGCAGTAACTTGTTAGACGATTTGATATATATATTTTTTTTAATTTAGGAAAACCTTTAATTTTCTAACAAGAGAAAATGATATTCAAATCGTTAAAGTATATTATATTAAAGTGGAAAGATTTTATTGTTAAATAGTTTTATTTTTGTTATTAATAACGTTACATTGTCAACAAATATAAATACATAAGTACATAAATTGATATCGTGTAGAAAACGTTAAAATTTTCAAACTATTATTAACAGAGCTCGGACTTTCGTGCAAATGCATGTTTTTTGTGGTATTAAGCTTAGTTTAGACGATATGTTGAATCAGCATATTTATGGTAAAAAATTTGTTACCAGTGACAACATATCATGTAGACACAAAATTTTTTCAACATACGTATGTTTAACCACATATGGCGGCCGTTTTTTAACGTTGTCAACAAACGTATGTTCACGATTTTAGCATATCGTGTAGACACCATATTTTTACGTTTTAAGAAATTTACTACGTATGCTGACAGAAAAGCGTACGCAAGCTTTTCAGCATATAACAAATTTGATAGCATATAGAATTTATATTTCAGCTCAACACTCATATTATATGTTAACTATGTTGCCTGATTCGGAACGTGACATTGCAATTTCGGGGATGTTATCAATTTCTTGCGTATTTTCGCTATTTTCGCGACTTATTTCATTTTCTTATTCTTTGCAGTTTAGTAATTTCTTCGGAACAAGTCAAGAATACCAATGCTGTTGAAAGTTAAAATAAAAAAATCATGAGGTAATAGCACTTTTTAGATAAACAATATTTGTGCATTTATTTTCGGCGCTCTCTTTTGGTTCGGGAGTTACGGGGCTCAAAAATTTTATTTTGAACTGGCCATAACTCCTACAATTCTGCACGGATATAAACGATATGTACATCATTTTAAAGCGCTATAAAATACCTTTCTACTGGTATAAGCAATCCGTCAACCCAATTTGATATCCGTTAACCCATTCTGAAACAAATACTGTTTTAAAATTTTTTAACCCGACTTTTTACGTACCGTTATCTGAAAAAATTACCAATATATCGATACTTAAGCATGTATATAATGTTGTAGCGAACCTTCCAAGTTCTCATTTGATATACTTATTTTTATTATGTGTGTCGAATGGTGGTTTCGCTGAGTAAATATTGTCTGACTAAGTGGCCTTTCGCGAGCTTAAGGATTTTCTCATCTATGTATGTCGAATAGTGGCTTCGCTGAGGAAAGATGTTTTGCCTAGCAAAAAACCTGTTATAAATTTTAGCATCTCCTAAACTAAACACCACTTTTCATATACATACATACCAATGCACACATGGAGATTGCCTCTAAAAAAATATATATTTTTGAAAACTCATTTTTGAAGTTGCATATCTTCCGTATTTCATTAGTGATAGCTTTCAAGAAAGTTCTCTATAAATTTATATACATGAGTATAAAACATGCGTTATATGGGTAAGTTTTTGAGATAACGATGTTTTTACGTAAAAAGTTGGCTTAATTTTTTTTTAAATTGCATTTGGCTCACAATGGGTTAATGAATTTCAAAAATGTATATACCAGGTGAAAAGTGTTTTAGATCACTTTTATTATTCATGAAGAATTGTGGGAGTTATGGCCAATTCAAAATAAAAGTTTTGAACCCCGTAACTCCGGAACCAAAAGAGAGCGCCGAAAAAAATTCACAAACATTTTTTGTCTTAAAAGGGCTATTACCTCATGACTATTTTTATTTTCAACAGCGTTGGTATTCTTGACTTAAGCCATTTCTTCAACACATTTTAGCAATTTTTCGCGTATTTTCTAATTGTTTGCGTTCTTCAGAACAATGCTAGTGATATATACATCGATGATTTTATTTCATTTTTAAAAATTTATTTCGCACTAAAAATATTAATTTTGCAATAAAAGCGATAATGGATAGAAATAAGTGATAAAGAAATAGTATTGTAAAATTTATTTGAAGTTTATAAACAAATGTTTACACGACTCTGCATATATATCATCATTGGAATTCAACATATCATGTAGACGCAAAAATTGTATGCTAACTGATATGTTGACATATCATTTGCTGTTATATGTTGACTTCAAAAAATTAGGTATTTTCAGCATACCGTGTAGACGCTTAGCATATTGAATATGCTGACAGACGCATTTGTTGTTATTTTAAAGCATATGAGTGTTGGCATACATTTGCTGATTCAACATACAGTCTAGACTAAGCTTTAGATAAAGAGGTATTAACTAATTATCTATCCGAATCATTAAATTTCAAGTAGTTTGACATCGATTTGTAGTTGCATATTTAGGTGGTAAGTGCATATTTTGGCAATTAATGCATACTTTTGGAGTTATAAAACAATTTTTAATGCATTTTTAAAAATTTAAAAAAAAATATTAATAGGCCTAAGTTGGGTTGCCACTTGCTGAAAATTATACTACTGATGACAACTGGCAACTGAGAGCTGTCAATTTAAGTTGCTATTCAGTGCCTTTCTGGCAACCCCTAATTTTCATTTGCCTACTGGCAACGCAACTAAAGTTCGGTTGAATTAATTGATAGACTCAATTATGTTTGTTTTATGTTTTTTTCTCTAATAATAATAAAAAATTAAAAAAAAAATATTTTCATATTATTTTAGTTTTGGTACTTTGTTCGTAGGTAAATTCATATTTTTAATTTTTAGGTGCATTTGTTAAGCGCTTAAAACAATTTTTAGTTGCATGAAAGTTCGAGCCCTGATTATTACATAATATTGTGTATTCGGGAAAACGCGTCGAAGTAGTGAAAAGTTACATGATAACAGAAACAAAATTTCACAAATTGTTTTTGTTTTCCATGCATTTCTAAAATCAAATAAACGTGAGAATTTCTTTTAAAACCGGTAAATTTTGTATGATAAACAAAAACAATTTATGCAGTTTTGTTTTTGTTTGCCATGTATTTTTCACTTAGGCTCAATTTAGTCCATGCATTAAATGCATGCATAAAATTCATGCATTTTTTTTTTGGTGGACGAGCGGGGTAGAGAAGAAAACGGGGCATAAAAAAGGCACGATTTCTGTTTTCCATGCATTTTTTACATTCTTCTTTAGCTCGATTTGTGTTTTCTCTCATTTTCTCTCTCTCTTATGTGATTGTGTTATGATTTTTGTTGTTATGAATGAATAAATAAAGTAAATTTTGAGAGAAATTTATAAAAAAGCATGAAAATAAAATTCATCGTATAAATGCAAGAGGTTTTTAGAAGATGTTTTCAAAGATAAATGGAAAAAATTCATGCATAAAAATTCATCATCTAAATTGAGCCTTAGTCGACGCGTATTCCCGAATAGACACCAATATCTCAAATTAATGAGCTGGCAACAAATACAACAATGCAAAAACAGACGATAGATGTGAGTCAAACTCAATATAAAATATAAAGCAAAAATGTAAACAAAACTGAACGACGGACGTATCGGGTAGAAGCCACAACAAAATGACATGTATCGGAGTTTTGGAAGTATACATCTGGGGCTCATTGTGGGAAGCGCTAAAGCTCCTTTCGGTTTGCACATACATAGTTATAATATAAGACTTACGTTTAAGGCACAAGATATGCTCAGCACTTTTATGTAAAATATAGCGAGGAACATTTTTGTGCAACACTTTAACCCTCTAACTCTGCGCTTTATGGATCTTTTTGTCCCTTAATATATCGGGCTGAAATGATCTAAACAAAATTCTGCTATAAAGTCTATAAAGACACTCAAGCTCTAGAATCAACAGGAACCACCGAAATCATTCAAAACTTAAAATGTGTAATTATAAGGGTTAATTTCTTACTTATTCGTAATTACTCGTAATACTCGGCATAGGAAATCTGGCAAGTCTTACATTTAAGGTATACTCATATGTACATGGAGTTTGGCATGCACCGTCACCAGCGAATTGGCCAAGGCGAATTGAGTTGGCCTATGCTGCCACCTAGTAAAATAAATTCTTGATTTGTATCATAATCACTAAAAAGATATTTTAAAGTTTAATGAAAGTCATATTTAAACCAGGTATAATCGGTTTCATTCGCCTTCTTGGCATGTCAAAAATGTACTGAAAATTGTGCCAAAAAGACATTTTGACATCTAAGGGATATACAAATTACAAGCGACGAAAATAATAATCTGAGTTGTCAAGGCTAACCACTGAATTCGCCGTATTAATTTCATAAGGTGGCAGCAGGGCTAATTGAATGCGCCTTATGATGTGCGACAGTGACTATCAGGTGTAAAAATAGTTTTGTTGCATAGTGTAATTTGAACTAAGGAACTCAAGCATTATTTAACAGCTCTTAACGTAAAAATAATACAAATGTGTACATATATTAAAATGTCCTCAGAAATAAAAAAGCATATATGAGACTTAAACGTCTATACAGGGAAACGACAGTTTGGTTATATTTATTAATAAAATTAAAGTACATTTTAATCAAGTATACCCATTTTATCGAACTTTTCCAAAGTGTAACGATAAGTTGCTTCCAATCGTGTGGAAGAAAATATTTGTTTTAATTTTTGCTTTGTAAAATCTTCATCATGGAAATTCTCCAAGCTACTATCTTGTGACGTATCTTTATCTTGACAAACAATAGGCAAAATACCATAATTTGCAAAAAATCCATACAATTGCCTTTTTTCCACTTCATTGTATATGTCTTGATAAGTGGGTATTTCTCTAATGCCCAACTCATTCATTGTTTCACTTAAGGACTTATGATATTCTTTTATAAGCACATCCAATTTATTTTTTAAAACATCTAACTCGATGCTGGTATAAAAGAAATAATTTAAATCAATACCGGGGCTATTCCAAACAGACATTTGAAAATCAACGAAGTTCAAATCGATAAGTTTTCGTTGTTCATCGTAACGGAAAAGTATATTGTTGACCCACAAATCACCATGATTTAAAACACAGAAACCATTTTCCTCAACTGCTCCACTGCGTCTTAAGTTGCTCTTTAAATTTTCAGCATAATTTTTTATCTTTCCAGTAAGTTTTTCATATCCCGGCCATGTTTCGATTAAATCGATGAGAGCTTTCAAATTTCCGCCAAAAAATTGCATAATCATGCCCTCATCTTTTTTCAAACCGGCTTCGGCTAGCATCCCGACATTAAAACATTTCTGTAGCTCCGGAACCTTTTTATTCGAAAGAAGAATGTATGACTTAATTTATAAACTCTCAATAATGTGTATAGTTTTTTACCTTTTCAAATAGTTTGATTGAAGCTGCATGATACTTCCCCAGTTTGTTCATAACCATTAGGCTGTGCGGTAGATCTAATCCCTTTTCTCGTGATGCCATTTCAAATTTGCTCTCGGCCAAATCTTCAAAAATTAAGGTATTGACGGGTGTTTTTAAAGAATGATAAAGTCTGCAAAAAAAAAAAACACAAATTCTTGCTGGTCATTTTGAAATAAAGCCTTAATCTATGTAGTGAGCTTTAATCAGTTACCTTGCCCTATTGAATATATTTTTAGGAAAATTGATGAGAAACAGAAACTAGGATGCATAGTTTATTTCCATTCGAGTGAATAAAATTTTTTCAACTCTCGGCAAAAGTTAGTATTCGTGAGTTAAATAAATAGATCTGTTGAAAAATTAATTTTCACAACCTATTGCATAATCACAGGAATATCTTCGTGCCAGCTATGAATTTCTTCATTGTATCAATGAATTTTTTTATTAATAACGAGCTAACATAAGATTTCATTGTATTAATGAAGAATGTTTTATGAAGTTTCATATAAACACTGATATTATTTTACCACTTTAATAAGGAAACTATTTAATTGGTATCATAAAATCTATCATGTACTTAATGAAAGCACTTCATTGATTTCGTGAAACTCTTTTATTTCGAAAATTATAGACCTTCATTATATGTATGTATGATTGCGCGTTTTGTAAATTGTATTAATTAAGTGGATTAACTGAAACTGTCCACTGAACCAAAAGTTCAAGGAAAAAGTTCATTGCTTCAACGAATTGTTCATTAATTTTGACCGAGCTTAAATCAATGAATTGGTTCATTAATTTTATTAAATAGTAACAACAACGAATGCTTTCAATGAATCGTACATACATTGAACTTCAATGAATATTTTCAATGAAACAACGTGTGCGTTCATTGAATCAACATATTTTTGCAAAAGCTTAGTGAATCTAGGTCAATGAATGTCATTCATTGAAATTATATATGATGTTCATTATAACCGAACTCCACTGTATTAAATATCTACGATAAAATTTAACTCTTATCATTTTCTTGTATACTATATATCTCAGATACTTTAACAACAACATAATGTATAATTGTTTTAAATCTCAATTGTGTACTATGAGCTGATGGCCATGGCAGCTAGTGCTCGTAAATTTTCGTTTATATTAATTAATTAATATTAAGTTATACTCAATAAATAAATATTTCAAGTGTTAAAAAAAATCTGTTCCATTTGTTTTGTGTTGGATTTAAACAAATCAATTGTTCAATTCAATACCTATTGTAGGAATTCTTTGTTGAATAGTTAAATGTTGCAGATAATCTCAAATTAAGCATGTTCTAAACAAATGTTTTTTATAGAAACTACCAGCAATATTTGATTATAAAAAACTCCTACAATAAGTTTTGAATTGAAAAAATGTTTGATCAATCATGGTATAATCTCTCTCTCTTATCTCCCATATAATATTGATATATTGAAAAATCGTTGCACCATAAAAAATACTTTTTATTTATAAGAGGTTTATGAAACAAATTTTATTAACATGTTATGAATTGAAAATAATTTTTAATTAATAAGAGACCATTAATAATGGACTAAAAACATTTTATTCTTATGTAAAACATACTTATTTGTTTCAACATTTTTGTGTATTGAGCGCTAAATTTGCTTTCGTGGTTGTTCTGGTAATTATTTTGGCGATAAAAATAAACAACAAAAACTGAGTATAGGATTTTGAAAACACTATACATCTACTCTCTAAAAACAAGGACGAAATTAAAAATTATAATCACTTTTTCAGTTTTGAGTTGGGTCCACATGGAGAAATAAAAAATGATTAACTTTTAAAATATCTCTTTATAAAAATCTATATATGAGCAAAAAACAGGGTAACTCCTCTTTCAAATAAGACCACCTTTAATAAGATGGGCCGACAATGTTAAAAGTTATGTAAATTTCAAATAATTATTCGTACAAAAATACGACATACCTAATAAATACATTCTTCGAAAATATAACAACCCACAGTGTGGTAGAAGCAAAGTAAAAAAAATCAGTAATTTGTAAACAGATAATGTTCTCTATATTGTTTCTACCCTTCAGCTGCTGTTAACTTTTTTTTACGTCCTAAAATTTGTAGATAAATTATACTTAAACATTTTGTAACGTAACGCTCAATACATTTTCTTACGAATTCAATATTTTTTTCAGAACAGACACTATATTTTCAATTTAAGACAATTCAGATGTATAATCTTCGGTGAGTTTTAACATAAACTTCTTATTTTTACACTAAAAAATTTCAATTACATTAAAAAAGTATGGATAACACTCAATTCAGTTTTTGTAATATAATACTATTTAACAAAGTTCACAAAACATCTAAATATTTAGAAGTGCAAAGCTACGCTGTAATTTTAGTGTATGTTTTTAATGCAAGTTCAATAATTGAACTCAGTAAAAAAGTGTAACGCTCAATACGCAAGACTGCGGGCAACAACAAGTTTTAAAATAAAAATTATAGTTTCTATAATTTTTCAAAAAATTGATGCATGAAAAAAGAGAAGCAAATGCAGATATTCTAAAACCATTAAAAATTTACTCTCGTTTTTGGAAAAATTCATACTTTCTTAATGTGGAAAATCAACAGCATGCATTACGGACACGTTATTTTGTATGAAGAGAGTATAAGCACTATTTTCGTTCTTGGTTTTTAACACATAATGGACAGTCTTACACACAAAAAAAACTTATGTACATTTCTTTATAATCTATTAAATAATGCTAAAGCAGTTTTCATTATAAAATTTATGCGATTATTTTATGAAATATTTTACTATATTTTCAATGGACACGAAAAAAACCATTTGAAATGCGAATCACCCATATACACAGAAAAAAAAATTACTTATATCCAAGGAACTTTTTCATAAATGCTATGAATCTAACATGATATTTTTTTCAAAACTTTTTTCATCGAAGCTAGTAATTTTTACCTAAATTAATTCATATTGCTTAGCAAAAATATTTTAAAAAATTCAGTATTGAACTTGTATAGCCTATTGTACAGGCACAACTCCTTCCTTTCTGCCAACAGACTATTTGAAATGAACTAGTGCTAGCAAATACACAATACTTTTCATTTGGGTACTCCATACTTACTCGATACTTTTAACGGTTAGAAAATTTTATGTTTCAAAACAGAGTTGTATGTTGGGCATACAATTTACATTCGGTTTACTAATGCTGACTTTAGACGACATGTATTTTACATCTGACTTGTCAAATTTCCCACTGCAAAAGTGATACATGCCGTGTGAAACATATGAAACATTGTCAGATGACATTTACAGAAGCAAAGTCAGATGACAAATTTTCAATTAGAGCGTGTTCTATTTTCATCTGACAGGCATATGACATCAGCTGTATTAAATTATCAAAAGTGTGGTTTGGCTGAAAAAAACATTAAAAAGCAAAGAACGATTTATATATTTACGAAAATTGTGCAAAAACTCAGCTGTTGTGAACACTCAGAGGTTATGTCAGATATAATTGCACATGTACGTGTGAAAGCAAATATTATAAACCGTCTGTAAATTGACAATTTTGACAAACATGCGAAGTTACATATGTCTCACACACCTAACAAGCCATATGTAAAAAACATGTCGTCTAAAGTCAGCATAATAAAAGCACTACAGTGAAAGTATTGAGTAACTACTTTTGAGTATTGAGTACCCTAAAAAACAGCTTATACTCGATACTCGGTACCCACTATTTAATACTTTGCCAGCACTAAAATTAACTGTATTTTTACTTTATACACGGTGTCTCATTAATCAACTTCAAGCCGAAAGCGGATGATAGGGCAAGTAGTGACTGCTCCAAAAAAGTTAGAAACAAAATCTATGTCACTTATTTTAAAATGTGTTGCCAGTTTTAAAAAAAATGTACTAGGTACTTTTGGCAAGTAACATCAAAAGTTGGCGCGCTTAGCACGAATTCCAAAATGGTATAATACTTTATCGATTTGTTTTTCAAACTGCGAAAAAAATGTTTTTTCCAACAAAAATATCTATTTTTTTTAGTCGTTATTCGAACGTTTTCCTATTTATATTGAAACCCCGTTCAAACAACGGCTAAAAAAAATTTTTTTTTGACTTAAAAAATAGGTATTTTTGTTGGAAAAAAACTTTTTTTTCGCAGTTTGAAAACAAATCGACCAAGTATTATACCATTTTGGAATTCGTGCTAAACGCGCCAACTTTTGATGTCACTTGCCAAAAGTACCTAGTACATTTTTTTTCAACACGGCCGGTTAAAGTTTGGAGTAGTAATACATTTTAGTACGTCGTTTGGCAAAATGTAAGATTTTCTTTGAAAATCAGGCCACTGCAGTATGAATTTTTAACTGCCATTTACAGAAGGATATCTGACAATGATATAGGAGAAAAAAAATAAGAAAAGTGGAGATTTGTAATCACAGCAATAGAAAGATCATTACAGGGTGATTTTTTTTTAAACTGGCAGTCACTACTGGCCCTATCATCTGCTTTCGGCTTGACGTTGATTAATGGGACACCCTGTGTAACTAATGCGGGTGATAGACGGATCAATATTTTAGCTTCAATATATGTGCTTGTGTGCGTTCGTTATGAAAATCAAAAGCATTTTGATATTCTTCAATATTTCCCCTCCGTATATGTGTACATATTTTTTGTAAACAAACGCACACAAACACATATATTGAAGCTGTGTGGCATTCGCTTAAAACAAACATTTTAGAATTTGTTGACAAAAAAATTGAAATTTTTTTCAAAGCAACTTGGATTTCATAAATTAATATTTTAAAAACTAAATTCATACTGCGAATGAAATAATTCCTGTTTTTTATTTATAAATTAATAAAATATATGAACAATAGATTATGAACTTTTTTCATACTATTTATGTTCAAACTTTTTTCATACTGTTTATGTTCAAACTTTTTTCTGTGTAACAAACCTTGGAGCAAACTTGACATCATCCTTGCACATTATCTCCAAAAGTGGCAAAACATTGTTGTAAAATATTTTCTCTTTATGGAAAACATTTAAATCGACTAGAAAACCAGTAGCATCCGTATGTGGCATACTTTTAATTATAATGGAAATACAACCATCATTTCCGGTTTCACTAGTGGATTTGTAGGAAACTTTGACACGATAAATTTGACTGCAATAATTTTCACCAGTACTACTGCCCATAGTAAAATGGATATTTTTTATTTCAAAATTATTTCTTAGTAAAGCGTTTTCTAGAACATTGACAAATAAATTGAAATCCAAATGTTTGGGTTCAGCCACCACATCGCCGGAATAAGAAATAATCATTTTAGAATTGTATTTTAAAATATTTTCACTTCTAGATGATTTTAATTTATTAAAAATTTAAATGAAAACTTTTAGCTTAAGTTAAAATTTTTGATTTATTGCGTTGCTGGAAACAAGTTTTCATGTAACTAAAACTTTTTAAAAATTTCAAACATCTTAAATAGTCGTCTGTCTCGTCTGCTGAAAATGCGTGCTTACAATGTTATTGTTTTTACTACACTGAAATCTTTCGTTGTTTCTGACTCGCAAAAAATATTTGATTGCTATTAATTAATATTTTTATATCTGTATTTTGTTTGTCAAGATTTAACTTTATTATAAAACAAAACAAACGATATTGTCATTAACCCTCATACGGTATACATATATAAAAAATCACAATTATTGTTTTAAGTTGATAAATGATTAAGTAAATTCTATTATATGATATGAAGTGGAAGAATTACTAACTTGTGTCATTTATTTAAAATATGCAAACTTTTTGTTTTTAGTAAACAGAAATCGGTATAAATCAGCTTGAATTAATCTTATATATATGCCAAGCCCCAGTAAAAGTTTTACCAACCACCCTGCTTTATTTTCCTTTTTATAATTTTTTGAATTGTTAGTATTATTTAAATTATTTAATAGCTTGCAGTTAATGTCTTATCAATTTTATGGTACAAGTCTGATAATATTTTTTATATATTTTTGCAAATATATCAAGTAGAGACCTAGTCGGTGCGGTTTACTGCAGTATCAGGAAATCAGATAGACAGCAAAGCATTTATATGACCACTGAGTGCACTTGTTGCAATCACAATGACAAATTATGCAACTTTATGGGGCATATATTTTAGATTTTAACTTTTCAGGTGGGCTTGCCCTTGATATGAATTTTTCGAAATCACTTCATTATTATTAATTAATGTAATGTTTACTTTACCGATCTTAATTTCAAAGATCTTCGATAACATCTCATTATTATTTTTGTAACACTGTGTGATATGGGCCTATCCGCAAAAATAAATAAGTTTTTAAATGTATTATAGAATATTGATGAAATGCACTGTTATGCATTGAACTTAACAAATTATAAAGGAGTTCCCGGGAGCACACTAACTGTTATATCTGTTAAAGTTTGCAAAATTGATTTATCGGGTATGTTCTGTATGTTCTGATACTTAAAGGTTTTCATAAAATAAAATTCTCATACAAATAACGGACACGCTAATGTTCAGATATGTAATGGACATCGATTTTGAAAACGGATCAATTTCGAAAGACCTTTTGAGTACACTTTTCGTTCAATTTTTACTATAATTGTAGTGATACAATTCTTTTTAATAATGAAATAGTTTTATAATATTTGTGATAAAATTCTTTTTAATAACGAGGTATTACTAAAAACCGCCTTTCAAAATTGCTTCGTTTTCGAAATCGATTTCCAATCACATACCTGATTATAAAGGATTGTGTTAAAAATCATAAAATAATTTTCTGAACATTTTGGGTATTCTATTACCGGAGATATTGGCGAAATAGAGAACAAATTCGAGGCCAAAACCCAAAATGCAAAAATGAAAATATCAAATATATCTTAATCAATTAACTGTATTTTCTTTATATGTTTATAAGCTTTACAGCCAAATATCTTTGAAAATAGGAAAGATATCTTAATAAATAAACTGTATTTTCTTTATCTGTTTATAAACTTTACAACAAGCTTAAATTTTTTAAAATCGGATAATATTTGTAAAAGTTGTGAGACCGACAATTTTTTTCTTGCCCTATGTAGTCAACTTTGACAACCTGTAGCTCTACGTGAGTTTACACAGAGTGGTCTAAATTTCAAAGAGATGAAGCATTCCCCTCTCTGCCTTTCTACCGGTTGAATTAAAACTTTGCACAGTAAACTTTGCTAGTGTGAAAGCTGTGTTAGCAAATTGGACACACTTTTTAAATTATTCTCAATGGAATGTGCTCCTTTATATGTAATTAATATATACTCTGAAATTATACTTAAAAAACGACTTTTGTCTAGCTAGATTGCCCAAATCTTACACTGTGCGCTGTTCAGGAGATTTGATTTCTTCAAAAAAATTTTATCATTGTTTTTGTTAAGTTTTAAATAAAAACCGCACTTTTCATTATGTTATTTAAAAGATATTTAATAACAGGCATTTATTTGCGTTTAATAATTTAATGATATGCTAACTTTAAATACAAACATCAATCAAAATTAAATAATTTTGATTTAGTTTATAATATAAATACATATAAGCATATCGCTCATTTACTTCAATAGTGTCAAAACTCAAAAAGCGTGATTTCTGAGTTACTATTGCAGAATTAATCATCATAATGTTCTTTATATTGTGTAAAATATGGCTCCATAAAAAATCGCCCAAAACCAAATCGCCCAAAAATCGAAAAAAATTTTACACCCAAAAATTCTGGTAATCATCAAAATCGAATTTAAAATATTATATTATATTAAATAATTGAAAGTTTTTCCAATGTGTTCCATCTCCACCATTAATTGGCTTCTATATCAGTAAAAGTGGTTTGGGAAATTGTCGTAAGCGAAACAGATATATATAGAGTTTAAAATTCTTCTACAAAGGCCGGCTACACGGAAAGTCGTTGAAAGCACGTACCAAATTAAGCATTCCGAAGGCTATTAATATTGAAAATTGTCGTAAGCGAAGCCGAGATTTAACATACCATAGAGTTGAAAATTTTCAATATAAGTTGCCTTCGGAATGCTTAATTTGGTACGTGCTTTCGACGACTTTTCGTGTAGCCGGCCTTCGGCCGGACGGAAGGATTTTAAACTCTATGGTATGTCAAATCTCGGCTTCGCTTACGACAATTTTCAATATTAGAAGCCTTCGGAATGCTTAATTTGGTACGTGCTTTCGACGACTTTCCGTGTAGCCGGCCTTCGGCCGGGCGGAAGGATTTAAACTCCATAGTATATCAAATCTCGGCTTCGCTTACGACAATTTTTTAAATTACTTGCCTTTGGAACATTTAATTTGAAACGCGCTTTTAGCGGTTTCCTTGACGTTTTAAATTTCCGTCCTTCGATAAATGATCATTACTATATTATGTATTTACAATTTTTTTGGTATCTATGATAATTATCTAAATTACCCTTAAAGAGCCATACTATAATTTTTGGCCGATGGAAAATATTGCCTTTTATTCATACTTTTATTGCAATTCAGTAAGAAACGAAGACTATTTTTGCTTTTCTGTAAGTTTTTTTTTTTAATATAAAAATTAAATTACTATAATTTTTAATATTTTTTTTGGTGTTTTTTTTAATTTTGGGCGATATTTCATTTTTTTGGGCGATTTTTCATTTTTTTTGGGGTGATTTTTAATTTTTAAACTTTGGGCGATTTTTCATTTTTTTGGGTGATTTTTCTTTTTGAAATTTTGGGCGATTTTTCATTTCTATTTTTGGGCGATTTGGTTTTGGGCGATTTTTCATGGAGCCGTTAAATTATATCTTGTATACTCACCTCTTGAGAGTAGAATGTATGTACATATGTGTGTACTTTTATTTCTCCATTAATTGAGAGTCTTATATACAATTTAGGGGCTTAGTGCAGTAACTCTGTAAGCCACAAAAACAAAATGTTGAATAAATCGACTTTTAAGTTGAAACAAAATTTAAAATTGTATCGTTTTTTAATTTTCTACTGCAAACACGCAGCATAATTATCAGCAAGATACCAGAATTTATCCCAAAATTTCTGTAGGATGCAAAGATATGGTATCTAGCAAGCGAATGATCACATAAAACCAATATTTGATTTCATATGGTTTACCGAGTTATTGCACTAAACCCCTCAATTGTATGTAAGATGAAAACTTTACACAATTACATTAAAAAAAAATTTTAAAAATTTTGTTTTTTTATATGTAATTGTGCGAATGAAAGAACTCTTTCGACATCGGCGAACAGACAGTTAAAGTCGTTTTCACCAAAACAATTTTTTTTAGTTATGACACTATTTCATTAAACGAGCGATATGTTTATTTATACATATGTATACAATTATATACAGATATTTTTATAATTATATACAGATATTTTCAAAAGTATGCAAATATCATTGAAATAAAATTACTAATAAAATTACTCACACAAAGTTTGAAAATCTAAGTTGTATGGGAAGTGCTACAGCTATTTTTCAAATGTCACATATTTTTCTCAAGGGACATTCATTACAGGTACCACCACGACGACAACAAATACAACACCAAAATCCACATGTATTTTGTTGGTAGAAAACACCAGAAATATGTCAAATCTATTGGCTGTGTGTCGCACATATCCTTAAGGCCATGTCAGATAAAACTTTTGCTTCGCGTTGCGTTACAGATTCGCTTTGACATTTAAGATGAAATGTACATACTTATACGAAACATGTCACATAAAGCACTTTTAACGCAGCGTGAAGCGAAAAGTTCGGCAACTCTCATCTTTTTGCTTGCTTTGACAATCAGCTGGAATAATTTTCTTTTATTATATTGCCAAACGAAACATATTGCGCGTTTGAATCTGTTTTAATAAGAGGTAAATATGTATGTGGCATTTATTTATTTATAATAAATCGTAAAATAACATAATTGACTTTTATTTTTATAAAAAATATATATATAAATAGCAAAATTATCAACTACTTTTTTGGTAAACGATCAATGCGCGAGCAGAGGGCGAAGCCGATGTAAAATGGTGATCGGCGCCGGCTAAGAACAAATATAGTCGGCGGCGGCTATTAGCCGGCTAAGAGCCGAAAATTTTTCGCCGGCGGCGGCTACCTAAATTTATCGGCTAACGGTCGGCTAACAGAGTATTTCTTGCTTACTTACATACAAGGTATATTTACAACAGGTATACTCGGCCCAATTATAAATAACTTGCCTTTCTAGACGATTTACTGCCTTATTTATGACTATAATTTTCATAAGAAATTTTTTTCATATGTTCCAAAACCGAATTAAATATTTTTAAATGCGCATGTTAGTAAATATCCACTTTTTATTATAAAAAATCGGCTTAGCCGCTAGCCGATATTAGCCGCAATAACCGGCGGCGGCTAAGTGATTGTGAAAATCACCGGCGGCGGCTAATAGCCGGCTATTAGCCGACCGGCTTCGTGCTCTGTGCGCGAGTGTTGTCAAAGTTTTCATTGTGTCATACTCCTTTTGCTTTACACTTTTCTATCAAAGTTAGAAACGTCACGTAAAGCGACAAAGTTTTATCTGACACGGCCTTTAAGCTTTCTCAAATTTTCTAACACACGCCCGTTGTTGATAGAAACATACCAGAGATGTGTCAAAATCTATTGTCTGTGTGACACACAGATTCTCAAATTTACTAAAACAGCTATTCTGGTAGTGGTACCTGTTCAATCTACCTTGATTTTTCTGTAAAATTAGCAAACAATTTTTTATTTTTGTGTATTTTCAAAGACCTATATTTAACTAATATTAAATTATTTGTTCAGCTTGAGGTCTGGTTTTTAAAAAAATTGAAAAAACTAGATTTTCATTTTTTGTTTCATTTGATTTTTATTGTCCCGATATTTCGATCAACATCGTTGATCATCTTCAGGGGATCTAAAAATATGTGTAAACACAAATATAATATATTAAAATTATAATAAGTTTAATTTAATTTGTTGTTTAAACCAGACCTCAGGCTGAACAAATAATTTAATAATTAGCAAAAAATTTCACGGTTCGCACTAAAATTCTATATGTTATTCGGGTATAAATATTTACTTCGTATGATATGTGTCACGCTCATTATTTCAGAATACTACGTATGTGTTTATATACCGGCATTCTTAATTTGAAAGTTAATTTTACCAAAAATTCGCTCATACTGACACACGAAGCGATATTAAAGTAGCAATTAAAGTAGTAATCATAGCTTTGTGTATTAATTGTTGTATTATTTTATAAAAGCAGAGGAGATCACATGTAATAGCTTTTTTACACTATCTCACAAGCGCTTCGACTTCTGTAGAAAATGCAACCCTGATATAATGAGTTGTTATTGTTTTTTAAAAATTTCCATCAACTCATTAGATCAGGGCTGCATTTTCTACAGAAGTCGAACGGCTTGTGAGATAGTGTAAAATAGCTATAATTAATACACAATATAACACACACTAATACACCGATTTGTGTCATTCCGACTTGCGTTGTCTCGAATTGCGTCGTCAATTATCAATCAAGTTTTTGTTCACCTTAAGTATAAACTATTTTTAAGTTTACTTATGTTGTTTACGTATACCATAAACCATTTTAAAGTTAATTTATTTAAATTAGTTATTTCAACTTATTTTTCTTTTGCAATATACTTATATTAAGCCCGCAACCGAATTTTATTGATGTTCCGAAATGTATGATTGATTTCTTTGATAGAAAAATGTTTTCTTTGATAGAGAAATGTTGTATTAAGCATAATTCGTTTGTGACGAATTTTGATTTATTAAATGTTTGTTTTTTATAGTTGCTTATATACGTACATATTGTAAATTTTTCGGTCTTGTTTTGCTTTTAATTTTAACCTTTTTAAATTACGAGCTTGAGGGGTCTTTTTTATATAAAAAACTTTATAAATTTCATTCATCAATATTTCGCTACTCCTTTGTGTACCTTCTGCAGGATAACAATTTTAATAATTAACAGGAATTAATAATCTTAAAGGCATATCTCCGAAGAAATTTTTAATTATTTTGGCTTGAGTTCGGTTTTAATTTAATTTTTCAATTGAATTATATATTTATTTAGAGATAAATGTGAAGAGTGTAGACAAAGAAAATTTTTGACTGCGCGGAGGATTGAACAGACGTTTCGATAGCTCCCGGTAATCTCATCAGGGTTCTTTTAATCATTATATTTTTATTTAGAGATAAATGTGAAGCATATAGACGAAGAAAATTTTTGACTGCACGGAGGGTTGAACTAACGTTTCAATAGCTCCCGCTAATATCTTCAGAATTCTTTTCCGCTTGACCACTCGACCAAAGTCGGTGGTTTGCAGTCAACAGTTAAATATCATCTACTTTTAATGAATTCATACTGTCACAAAATTAATAAGGCATTAATTCGAAGGTTATTTTGTTTCCGATCCTTCTCGAGTAAGTTCAAATTATGTGATGCAGCATCTTCTTTTTTCTATATAATGGAAAATCTCGAGATACAGAGTCAATAAAAAAAAGGAATTTATAGGCATTGATGCTCAGGACAAAGTGACTACGAAAAAATTGCATTTATGCTGGAGCTTTATGTGTGTGGCAAGTTTCATTAAATTCGGCTAAAAAGAAGTACATTCTAAAACACTTTTGTTGAAAATTAGGTCGATAATAGTAGGCAACACTTTACAGACTACTTTCGACCTAAAATTACACACGCATTATTTTTAAACAAAATGTTTTTACTAAAAAAAGCAATTGGCTGCGTGCAGGTTTGAACCGCGACCTCCTGACTGATAGTCTGACGTATCTACCATTCAGCCATAGCCGTATTATACTTTATGCTAAATTTTTTCCACTTGGACTAAATATGTTTAATTTGAAAGTTTTTTTCTTTAATAAAATAACTACAAAATCGATGTAATTTTAGACAAGCAAAAATTTTCAACACAAATTTAGACAATATATGATCGTAAATTTGAAGTAATTCTTTAGAGTGTAGCTTAAAAATATATTTACTTTAAATGGGCGTGGCATTGCCCACTTTTCTAGTTATAATATTGCATTTATAGCAGAGCTTAATGTTGGTCCACGTTTCATAAGATTCGGTTAAGTAGAAGTAGTTTAAATATAATATTTACCTTGAATGGGCGTGGCACTGCCCACTTTTTCCTCATTATATTGCGCTGTAACAGGAAGTAAATTTTTCTACAAACTTTCATAGGAATCGATAAAGAACTTCGCCCTAAAATAGTTTTGGCCAAAGAAAGTGTACAACTGATTCATAGTGCAACGGTAATAAACTGGTCCAAAAGCTCTGCATGTCAATTAAAATCTTATTGTGAAATTTGCGTTTAAAAATAGTTTAAAGTGACGCCCTGTGGTATTAAAACTTAAAAAAGTTCGGAATGCGTATACGGTATTAAAGCCATTCCGATCGGAATGTCTGATATGGCTGATAGTTCTAACGGTATCGATGCAATTTTGCCAGCTATACCTCATCTAACGTAACTAAAAAAATTATTAAGTCATTCTGTTATTATATTAATTTAATTATACCAACTATAAAACAACTTTTAACAAATTTTTTATAGCAACTACACCCTAAACAAATGTTTAAAATTACTGATTTTAAAATTTAACAAACGTGTGAGACAGAAAACTTATTAAATATTCTTAAAACAATGAATTTTCTTATGTGCTTTTTTCATTTCAATTGTTTTTTAATTAAATACATGTTGTAAAAAAAAGTAATATTACACAAACTGTTCAACAAGTAATACAATTATTATTCAAGCACATCATTATTTGTAGTTTTTTTTTGTTTTTGTAAACTATATAGACAATTATATGTGTAGGTATGTATGTATATTAAACAAAAATAGCTTAATTTACATTTTGTTTCATCAATTAAAATTCTTCTCAAATATCAAATTGTATCTCAATTACAAATTTGCAAATTACAATACTCCTAATTGTTCTAAACGTTCAATATTAAATTTCAACGTATCAATTGTTCTTTTATTGCTAGTGAACATTAATTGAATTTTTTGTTCGGCAAATTTTGTATCTTTTAGTTTTTCCAATGAATTGTCATGGGAATCTGTGGCAAACATTGACATCAATGGGAAAAATGCAAATGCCACAAAAAATCCATAAGCTTCTTTTTCATGAATTTCTTTTTCTATTTGTTTTTTCGTAGGTCGCAATTCCACGGGATAGGGTAGTGTCTCCAGAGTCTGCAATAGTGTATTTGTATATGTATCAATCAATTCGGAGCGATTGTGCTTCAACACATCTAACTGTATACTGGTATTCAGGAAATAGTTGACATCAAAGCCTAGACTGCCATAGAAACTTAGTTGAAAGTCAATCTGAAAAAAAAGAAAATTAAAAATGTTTAGAAATGTAATAATAAAAATTAGGAATTCATCATTAAAACAGGTTAAGCTGCGATTATCGGCCATGTCACAGAGCTCAATTTCGTTCGGAAACGGAGTTCAATCCAACCCAAGATGTCAAGCCCTAGCCGGAGCAGACCCCAGCATGCCAGCGCCGCCAACAGTCTGGACACACCTGACAAATTTGCGCATTTTAGTTTTCTTGTTTAGACACCAGCTGCTACAAAAATGGGGTGGATTGAATTCCGTTTCCTAACGGAATTGAGCTTTATGACATGCAGGAGCGGATCCAGATTGAGCTTAATGGGGGGACTTCTAAGTGAAACATACTACGAGTATTTTACAAAACTTTTAGAAACTCTATAGAAATGTAATCGTTTTGGGAGGGGGAGGGGGAAATATACCGTCCCTCCTTGTATATGCGCCTGATGACATTGCCGTGTATTTGAAATATGACCTTCATTTACTAAATATGAATTATAAAATATATTCTGACAAATGTTTGTAATGTTCCTAAGAAAATTTTTCTCTTACCATAGACACAATGCACTAATTTTGCAGTTCCCACTACTTCTTACTGATAGTGCAAACATATTGCATTAATTTTGTTGATGTTTAGTGGTGAATAGAAAACTAAACATCAGTTATAGTGATGTTAAAAAATTTTACACTAAAATTAAATTATTTTAATTCAAAACCATCAATATTAAGTAGAAATTTTGCACTAAATTTAAGCTAACATATTTGAAAGTTTAGCGAGAGTATGTTTAAATGCAGGTTTTTTTAATGTTGGTTGAAATTTTGCACTAATTGTGTATAATGAAGATTGTTGCACTAAATTTGCGTTTAGTGCAATTAAGACTACCATAAAGTTATTTTTGTGGCAGTGAAGAAATGGTTTTTAATCACTAAGCTGGTGAAAAATAATATGTACAAAATAAATTTATTTCAATTTTATTTAGTGCTTTAGTTATTTAAATCAACATTTAGTGCATTACCCCCAACTTGATTACTAAACAACATTTTTGATGGTAAATATATTGGAGTAGCTTTGGGAGCATTTCAATTTGTAATAAGTTTCAATTTGTAAAATGCTTGCCAAACCCATGATACAATTAACAGGTAGACGCAGTAGAAAATTTCTTGTAGAAATACTTAGCTAGATGTCAAAAAACGTTGAGAGACGGCTGAAACTATCAGCGCAACTAGCTCTATAAGGAAATATTAAATACCGTATAGAAATTGACCACTATACAGAGTTTGACAGTTTGATGGCGATGATAATATTATGATAATTACATCACTCAACTGAGTTTGCCGTTTAGGCGAGTAAGGTCAGCTGATCTACTGCGTGTACCTGTTAATTGCATCATGGTCAACCCCGCGATAAAAAAACAAGGAGTTTAAAAGTTTGAAGTGTGAATTTGTGTATATGAGCGTTTAGAAGCGTCTGTGTGTGCCACCGCACAGTGGTTCCAGTTAGAAAAACTGGGGTATTAAATCTGTATCTTTGAGACTTGATATCCGATTACAAAACGATGTATGTAAAACCTAAGATATATGTAAGAGTGTTGAAATTTAGACCACCCTGTGAAAATACACGTTCAGCTACAGGGTGTCAAAGTTGACTCGGGCATGAAAAATCTTGCCGGCCTTTTAACTTTTACAAATATTATCCGATTTTGTTGAATTTAAACTTGGTGTAAAGCTTATAAATAGATAAACAAAACACAGTTTAAGATATCTTTAATATTTTAAAAGATATTTGGCTTTGAGTTTTAAAATTTGGCGCTTGGCCCCGAGTTTGTTCTATATTTCGTCAATAGTAGGACAGCCAAAATTTTCAAGAAAATATTTTATGATGTACCATCATATTACTCATACGTATAACAATTTTGGCATAAAAATAATGGATATCCGCATTATCTTCACACATTTTTTTCATTCATAAAAATATCTTCGTTTAATATATCGTTAACATTTTTTTTAACATGAGAGGGTTATGTCCTCCTCTATGATTTCACAAAAATTATAGGAAAAAAATTTTCAAACAAAAGTTTGTCTAAATGTTCTTAACTGAATCAGTGAATTTTTTGCTTGAATTTTATTTAGGACTATAACACCAAAAACAACCCCGATGATGACATACACATAAATAACTACAACAACAATGATAGCAAAAGGAAAGTTTGTTTACTGAAGATTTCTGGGTGAATCATTAATGGTGTTGCGTTAATTCTCATTCATTTTTTTTAAATCTTTATATAAACCTACAGAGTTGAACATATTTAATACAGGGAAATTTCATAATGGATGATGATGTTATTATTTAAAACTTAAAAAAAAAGTTTTTACTGACTCAGACAAAAAGTTTGTCTGATATATTACAAACAACCCAGCAAATATATTGTTTGATTCAGTAAATTATACTGTTTAGAGTTTGTAAGTATTTCCAGAAAAATTGTTGTATAAATTCTGAAAAAAATATTGTTTGATATATTGCAGAAAATCCTGTAAATATTTTTGTTTGATTTAGCAAGCTATCTTGTCTAGAACTTGTAAATATTTTTAGACAAATTGTTTTATAGATTTGGAAAATTTTTCTTTTTTTTCAATAAAATTGTTCTGTCTACTTATATAAATTTATTTGTAAGTCTGTTTCTGTATAAAATATTTACTAATTCATTGAATTTCTTTACTCAAAATGAAATTGAATTTGTTCTGTGTAAGTGGCTGAATCGATTTTGATTAGTTTGCTTTGTTTGAAAGATAACTTGATCTAAAGTGATCTTAGCTATGTTTGCAGTAAATTTATATAGCCTTTTAGAAGTGATCAGATATTTTCACGCATTTTATTTATTATTTCACTTCTACAGTTTTTACTAAACTAAATTTTTAATACTTACAAATCTTACATCTATCGGCTTCTTTTCATCTTCCGCATCAGAGCAAAACATTATATTATTTACCCACAAATCGCCATGATTCAATACGTTTAATTCACCTTTTAAGGGATACACTGACAAGAGAACTCTTTCTGCAAAATGATCATAATAGCGCTCTAATTTGTTTATTATACTCAATTCTAATATGGAATTCTTTTTTAGAATTTCTATTAGTTTTAAAAGTTGGCCACCAAATAAAAATTTAAACGATTCGGATTTGCACGAGTCCATATTCAACAATCCAAAAGGATAACGTTGCAAAATATTAGAAAAAATATCATCATCCTTAAATTAGAAAAATATTGTTTTTTTTTTTAATATTTTTATATAAATAAAGTTACTTACTCGCTCATTTAAGGTTAGTGATAAGGCATGATATTCAGCCAGTTTTTGTAAAACCATAATGGAATAAAATTTATCCAAACCAATTTGACGACTTTGCAACTGAAAACCTAATGGTGTAAGATTTTGAAATACCAAAGTTTCCACCGGTTCCGAAATATTATAAACGAGTCTATAAATAATTAAATATACTTTAATTTTAACGTTGCTTTTATTATCTACGATAATTTACCTTCTTACCTCGGTCCTATTACATATTCCTTCTTCTTTATTCTCATGAATATCTCCATTTTGGGTAAAATATTTTTATAAAAATACAATTCTCTATTGTAAATTTTTAATTTTTTTAAAAGTAACTGCTTGTGTTTGGGCATACTTTTTACCACAATATGTTCTTCTTGATCTTTATCATCATCATCATATAATAGCTGATATTTAATGGTGATTTGATAAATCTCACTGCAATAATTTTCGCCCGATCCACATATTAAATTTAAAACTTTAAATTCCTTTATTTTCACTTCGTTACAGCACAAATAATTCTCCAAAGCCGTTTGAATAAATTCATTATTAAGATATTCCGGGACTTGAGTTTCTAATTTTGCCATTTTAAATTTTAGTTGAAAATCTGTAAATACACTAAAAGATTTAATTGAAAATCATGTGCATTTATAACTTGTGATTGTTATTTCAATTGATGTTGCATTTGCGGACAAATAGAAAGAGATTCATTTTAATTGTTTCTAATCATTGTGATGACAATGTACTTTGATTTAACTATTTGTCTAGTTTGGGGGCAAATTGATTGACTTGGAATGTTGTTTCTTGCGTTTTTAATTTCATTCATAGACGAAAGTATTCTTAATATTTCAATATGCTGTTTAACTAATTAATCAATACATCGAATCTTTAAGTATATTAGGAAGGGAGGAAGATGTTAAGAAGTTAAGTACACTCTAAAACACTTTTGTTAAAAATTAGGTCGATAATAGTAGGCAACACTTTACAGACCACTTTCGACCTTAAATTACACACGCATTATTTTTGAGCAAAATGTTTTTATTAAAAAAAGCGATTGGCTGCGTGCAGGTTTGAACCGCGACTTCCTGACTGATAGTCCGACGTATCTACCATAGCCATTTCATACTTTATGTTGAATTTATTCCACTTGAACTAAATATGTTCAATTTAAAGTTTTTATCTTTAATAATTTTAGACAAGGAGAAACTTTCAACACAAATTTAGACAATATATGATCGTAAATTTGAAGTAATGTTTTAGAGTGTATGTAGTTAATAGCACAACGTTTTTGATTGGAGCAACGAAAAGTTGTTTCTTATGTTATTTGGGGCGCTGAATTCAAATTGGCTCTAGTTTTCGAGATCTACCGTTTTGTCAAAAAGGAAGCAGTTGCACGACAAATATTAACATAATTGTAGAACTGTTTGTCCTTTTCAGTTAACTAAAAATCCGAAATGAGATAACAGAACAGTAGTTTCTGAAAAATGGTTGGATCTTATGCTAAAAAAATTTAATAAAAAATGTTTGTCTCTAAAAAATTCAAAATAAAGAAATAACAAAAATGCCATTCTTTTTATATCAGGATATAAATAAATGTATGCCAAATGAACGAGACATAATTCATCAAAATCGATCTACAACTTTTGATATTATTTGCAATTAAGTGAGGGAACTCAATTAACAATAATTTTGATTTCCATACAACACGCATACACACACAGAACAATATTTTACTAACAAACATTGTATGCAAATCGTGACTTTTATCATGAGAGCTCCCTCATTTAATTGTGAATAAAATCAAAAGTTGTGGATAAATATTAAACAAATATGTCACGTTTAGTTTGGAACACATTTTCCTAAATGCTAATAGAAAAAACCGAAATTTTTGTTGTTTTTTTATTCTCTATGAATTTTTTAAAAACCAAAACTTTTATTTTTATTTAAACCGTTCTCCTGTTATTTTAATATTTATTTAAGAATATTACATATTATTTAAGAATATTTTTTAAGAATATTATCTAAGAATATTGTTTAAGAATATTACATGAGACAATATTCCAAATATCAAGGGAAAATGATTCGCCAGATTATTTCAAAGTTATCATGTGTATTTCATGTTTTTGCCACTGTTCAGGTGCATCGGTTGTATGTAAATTTAAATCCTATTTTATACAATTCATGACTGGAAATAGCATACGAGAATTATTTATTATTCTCACGCAAACTCAACTCCACAATGATCGACAAATCCAAATTAGCTATCACTAAATGCCCAATTCTTTCTGGCTAAAAATGTTAGGAACTGTAGTAGCCTTATAACAAACAATCAGTTTAAATTACTCGAAATTGCACGTCCGATTGTCCAAAAAAGTTCCCCCCGGGGAGCACGGCTTATACATCTAGCTGATAACACTAGCCTTGATGTTGTGCTTTCTGGGGAAAAGGGTAATTGGTTTTTGCTGACATTACCTTTTGCCAATAACCCATAAAACATGTGTTACTATCCAATCTCTGGAAAAAGAGCAACGGCGTGCATATATTTATTTAAGGAAGTAGGCTTGCCTACGCTATTCAGTAAGGAGGTTTAACGGCACCTATGGTCTCGCCCAAGACCAAACTGAATAGAAAGTTAACATCTAGGGGTTTTCTAAATGTTCGGAACTTTACTAACTGTCTTTTCTTAGCATGTTCAACTATTTTGAGCTTTAGCTAAGTGCCTTTAGAGCTTTAATAATTGAGTTATGAATTTTTAGTCGAACTGTATGGCTTTTATCCAAAGTTATTTAATTAGTTTGGCTTATGTTTTATTCAAGAAAAAAATTCTAAAGCAAGTAAATATGAGCATGCGATTAACCGATTAAAGCAGAACCCCGATTAAATTAATACCCTAATACATACATACACATCCTAACACACGCTTGTATATCTTTAATATATTATACAGGCAATTAAAATTTTTCATCTAAACAAATACAAGTTTAGAGGTAAATTATCCTTTTTTTATAAAACTCTACACAAATCCATACACTACTCTATTGTATATGTACTTGTATACACCTGTAAGGATATTGTTAGAATTGTCTGTTTATACCCAGTGGTAAAAGTCAACAGGCCTGCAAATTTCAGAATTGCTTGAAGGCCTGCAAGACCGATACACATGCAAACTGCCTTCTTGTAGAAGGGAAGGTGGAAGTAGTACTTTATTTTTTTGATTTTTCGTTCGATACACAATCCACACTCCCTTCTTTAAGCAGGTAAGATGGAAGGAGTATTGTATTTTTAGATTAAAAAATAAAAAAGTGCTTGGGAAACAACAAACATTCACGTATTCTTTTTTCGCATGTAACAATTCAAAGGAAATAGTTCGAAATAAAAAATCACATTATTAAAAACGAACGAAGCCGGTATGAAAATACATACTAAATAGAAAAAAATGTGTATGTACCTCCATTTGCTTTTTAACAGACCTTCCTTAGATAGCCTTTAAAATGACATGGTAGAAGAGGCCTGTAAAAGTCCCTACATTCGGAAGCGACTGTGGAAGGGCTGCGCCGCAATGACAGCATGGGTAAAAATTAAATGAGTATGCAATGCGGATTGGCAGGCCTTATGTCTTCTAAACAGGCCTTCTAGAAGGCCTCTTTACTCCTGTGATTTACCACAGGTTATGTTGGAATGTGTGAGGTAGAGTTTATGTGCAAAAAATAAACCGCTAATAGTTAAAATAAATTTGGCACTTTGCCAAAAACTATGCAAAAAAAAAACAAAAATTTTTTTTGTTGTGAGTCAGTAACAAATTTTCATATGCACATCCATCCATTCACAATAGTACCAGTTTTTTTTTCTTTTGTTTGGTTTAATGCTATTTTACGTCCAAAACTGTAACTATGGTTTAGTAAAAATTTACCATAAAATATTTTATAATTTTAATTTAGAATAAATGTTAGTGGCCTCAGAATAAACATTTACGTATATGTTTAAAATAGGCTGGCCAAAACAAAGTTTTGTAAGATTTTGAAACTTTTGTGCGATGGTTATATTGTCACTAACATGAGCATCTTTTCAATGTTCTGCCTATAAGTGAGTTCATAAGATTCAACTAGTATGAGTTATAGGTTTTAGGAATCCCATTCCCTAGAGTAATTCTGGGTTCTGATTCCTGCAACGTTGCATCAAATCCCTTCTTATCGTCTGCAATCATTTTTGATATTGTATGTGTGTGTTATCATTTCCCCAAACTGGTCACCCTGAGCTTAACATAAATATGTACTAATACCGTATAGAAATATTACATTGTTTATATATATGTATGGAAGTGGTCAATGATATTTTCCCAGCGGTAAAATTTATGATGCATTCACTAAACAGGCCTTTTTGAAGGCCTTCAAAGACCCGAAATAAGATCCAAAAATAAGTAATAAAATAAAATAATTAATAATAAGATTTATACACTCGTATCTAAAAGATCCGATACAAATTCGTTCCTCTTTCTTTTATTTTTGGGGGCTCCGTTTTGTTTAATGAAAAGTCTACTTTAGAAATGACAAACATTATTTTTTCCCAAGTCATTTATATATAATATGACTGAAATCTACGTACAAGAGATAGCGATATAAGACATTCTGCTATTATACCGTTTATGTTACAGATGATTAATTTATCCTTCTTCTGTCGAAACTGTATCATGTCCAATTCCTTCTTGATAAATACACAAGCTTTAGCCTCATATGTATAAAAATCTACTATGGATGAAAGGAAATAGTTCGAAAAAAATCATATTAATAAAATAAAAAAGTATGGAAGCCTCTGCAAAAATACTCAGATAAAAAATTTTCCTCCATTTGCTTTTTAACAGACCTTCCTAGACCAGGCCTTTCGTCAGGCCTGTCCCATATGTAGAAATATGCCTTCAATCAGCCATCGCGGGTAAAAAATATATGAATATGCAATGGGACTGAAAGTACTAGTGCCTGCTAAATAAGACCTTATAGAAGGCCTCTTTACTCCTTTCTTTTAACGCTGGGTGGTTTAATCACTGTCCATTTTTTGTTTTCAGATTTGACTCAATACACTCGCAGAACATTTTTTATATATACATAAGTACTAAGACAAACTAGAGATTCGATTTAATTTAAAATCTTCATATTTCTAAATGTACATGTAATAACCCAGTCAAAAAGTTTAAGCCTTTACCAGGCAATCAACCAAATTGTCTAAAATTCCCTCAAACATTTAGCAGAATGGTCGACTGTTTTCTTGCAAGTCGTTTCTGCACATTTTCTGAAATATTACCTGATTAATATCAGACTAGTCTGCACATAATCTGAAACCAATTTAATTTCCTTTCATACATTTAACAGAATAGTCTGTACATTTTCTACGACTTACGACTTTTAGCTGTCACTCAACAAATTGTCTGGTTTTAGTTTTCGTAATATTTCTCATTCATCTTTTTAGAGTTTGTCGACAAATGTTGGAGTTTTTAAGCTTATAGATATGGGAACATTTTTCTGATGAGCTGCCGTAAGTAACAGAAAAATGCATGGCACAAGAAGGGTCAAAGGGTTCGTACAACATTTTCATTCTACGAGTATGTACGAGTTTTATGCAAAATTTTTAGTTTTGATAACATACGACAGGACGTTAAAAAATTTTTTCTGATATTTTGCTAGACATTTTTCCGACATTGCTCAGACATGTCGAAAATTCCTTTAGAATAGAAAATGCTTCAAAATTCGTGAAGAATTCTTTCATACACTTCGGTAAAGTTTTTCGAAACCTCAGACGAACTCTGCATATTGTAGAGACTTTTTGACCGATTTTGGACCGAAATCGGCAAAATATGTGTGCTGGAAAGTTACATATTATTAGTACTATCTTTTATTTTGTTGAGTGTAAGTCTGTGCTTTAATTTGTTTAATTTTTAAATGTATAAATTTGCATATTTATGTGGCTCACCACAATATTTTTGTTCCATAAAACAAATTTACTTACTCATACCTAAATTTTTAGGGGTCCGTCGACTTAACCTCAAAACAAAAAATTACCGAGATCACTGACTGACATTTGAAATCCATCATATTTTTACTGCATAAATACAATTTAGTAGCAACGAAATTCAAACAAATAAATATATGTAATAAATTTTATAGCACACACATGTATACATAGATATAACGTCATTTGAAGTTTGTTATTGAGCTCTGTAGGCACAGTTGTTACCGACGACATTTTCAGACAATCAATGATTTCTCCCCTTTAATATGCATTTAGATGGCTGCCCCAATTGCCATTTGACCCTGAAAGAAAGCAAATGTTACCATTGCAATAACAATAATTGTTATCGTGATTTCTAACAGTTCGCGGGTTCTTTTTGCTGGATCTATGAATCCTGCTACAGCAGATGCTGTTCTTTCTATAAAAGAATCTGCTTTTTCAATGTCAGACTGACATTTTTTTGAAGCAGTTTTACAGTGGTAAAAAGTACTGACAGTGATTGATACGGTTCTGGCAATATAAATTTAAGAATATAAATTTAAGACTATAAAGACTATAAATTTATAGTATTTGGTTCTATGCTAATGTACATCATAGCGCCCTCCTTCGTGGGTAATGTTAGCAAAATTGTCGGCGAAGTAAAACAATTCATAAAATGGCTACAATTTGTTGCCTACAAATTAAATATAAGAAAGTTAATGCGTCTACTTAACACCAGAGGCTCTGAAATACTGCTGTAAATTTAACATAAAGCGCAATAGCAGAGCTGTAAAGGAATTAAACTTTCTATCTCTATCGCACTTCACCATATCTATTCTATATCGATTTCCAAAAAATTAACACATTAATTAACTAACTGGTAGGCATTAACTGTCTAAGTGTGTTACTCCTCTCCTCTTTTTTTTTGAAGTTTGGCGACAAGGTGGTATATGTTATCGTGTATAAAGAATTTGTTCTGACAAGATTATGAAAATTTGTGCTAAATAGACTTATTGACGACAAGATGAGGAACAACTGCATGTAATATGACGTGTGTAGGGTTTTGTTGTTGGCAATAAAGAGTAACAACTACATCGAAGTTGTCGTGTACACAGTTCTATTACCGACAACAAGAGTAACACCTCCATCGAAGTTGTCGTGTGTACAGTTCTATTACCGACAACAAGAGCAACAACTCCTTCGAATTTATCGTACTTCCATATACGTATATTAAAGAGTTTAAGTTGTCCACCAAATGTGTTTTTGTATAAAGTTTTTTAACTACCTCGTTACACAGAAAAAATTATCAACAAAAAATTTTCAAACAAAATTTTGTCTAAAATAAAATTAAATTTTCAGTAAATGTTCTTTACTGAATCAGTGATTTTCTGTGTAACTTTTATTTAGGACGTAAACATTAAAACAACATTAAAAACCAGATTTTTTCTTGCTTAATGGATACTTTAAAAACATTTTTATGGATTAAAGCAAAAAGTTTGTCTGATATATTGCAAAGAATCAGCAAATGTTATTGTTAGCTTCAGTTAATGTTACTATTTAAACTTTAAAAATATTTTCAAAAAAAATTTTTACTGCTTCAGATAAATATGACAGTAAATATTTTTGTTTGATACAGTAAACTATTTTGTTAAGAATTTGTAAATAGTTTTACACAAATTGTTTCAAAAACAGCTTCTTTCAATGAAATTGTCGAGACATTTTTGTCTGTATTTACAAATTTGTTTGTAGATCCGTTTCTAGACAAAATATTCACTAATTCATTGAATTTCTTTACTGAAAATTAAATTAAATTTTTTCTGTGTAAGTTAGTAGGTAACGTGCTATCTTATCAGTGTTGAGGGTACGATTTTAATTCGATTATTGTATTTTTAATATTATTATATATTCATTAGACGACAACTTTAGACATTAGTTGGCTTTGAATGTTGTCATTGCGTCATCGGTGATAGATACTTGTTTAGCACATGCATTGATGATGTCTCGAAGACTTGGCCTTCGGGGCATATGCATACACATGTATCTTTGAGTTTATATGAATATGTTGCAGATATTATTCAAACTGTGTTTGTGTGTTTATATACACTCGGAATTAAACGTTTCAACTTTCCAAGCTGACACAGGAACAACTTTACATATTTTTACTATACTTCCGCGTATATCCTTTTTACTGAATATATACATACTCCTATATACATATACAACAATATTTATATATTTTCTGATATTTTCTACCGCAATATAAATATTTTTGTTATACGTTTTTATTTTATGTGTATTTTTAATTTTTGATTCTGTGGTCTTTTATGAAAAATATTCAAACTAAAAATAAAATTGTACAAAAAAAAAATAATCACAATCTAAATACAGCTTAGATGACAAAAAGAGCACAAAAATTAAACATTACTTTAGGTATAAATTCGTTATATTGGCTAAAATTGATACAAAGTTATGGCAGACCAAAAACCTCTTGGAGTTAGACTTAACTTTAGAAATTAATATGCACTTACTGCAGTACTACACTGCACTATTGCCGGCAATCGTTAGTTTGCATTCGTTTACAAAAACTTTTAACGCGACATAAAACTTGAGTTTGGAAGTAGGTAAGTTCTACTCTACATAAAACGATAAAACTTTTCACAATATCACAAAAAACATGATACATTAACAACATCAAATAAGTGCCAAAAACAAACATGTTTTCCAACATTTAAAAATACGCATTTCGAGTATAGAACCCATATTCACAGATATTTTTTAATAAAAATACTTTTCGAAAAACAATGTTTTGATGTTGTAAGAAATTTTATGCTTCCAAGCTGATAATACTTATTATAAAAAAGATGAACGTTGGCAGCTTTGTATACACTAGGATCCCGCCCCGTGGTCGAAATTCGACCACTTGATCCGCAGCCGGGTTCCCTTGTAACCGGTTTCTTAGCCGGGTTTTTGAAGTAAAAATATATATTGTGCATATCTAGAGAAAAATACCTTTTAAACCATATATGCTTCATCAATATTGATGGACAATAAGAACTTAAAAGTGTACGACAAAAAATTGTGTGGCCTATTTATGTATAAGATAAATAGGGCTACCAGCTGTCATATCTGTTTTAAATTTGTTCTTTTTCATACATTTGGAATTGAACCCTATAAAGAAAAATTTAAAAATCTAAACTTGAAAAATTTACTTTTTGCCGAAAAATTTTAAAATACGGCCATAGTGCACTGGTGAAAATACCAATGGACTGAATAATGTTATCGATAGACTTTTCTGTGCAAGTATAACTCTTCATTTATTGACATATCAAGTTTCAAATAAATCTGACGAGTAGTTTAGAAGTTATACAAGCAACTCCACAATGAGCTGGGAATATTTTACGTGCGCTACTTTACATTGACATTTTGTTTAAAAGAATTGTAACTTTACGGATTCACAACCGATTTTCATAATACTGGGCTTATTTTACCTGCCATAAGTTAATTTAAAATATAAATTAAGTTTTAGTTAAATTAAGAAATAACTAGTGTTCTAAGCAAAGTGTTGCAAAAACAAGACCGCAAAAATTGTAAGAAATCTGAAGAAAATAATATTTTAAATTTTCTTTGCAAATATTTCCGCGAAAGATTATTGAAGGTAAAATCGTTTATCTTTTAAACGGAAAGCTTAACTCCTCCTCTATTCGACAACGTTAATATTAAATTGTACAGACATTTTTGTTTGAATTCACGAATTTTATTGTAGGTTCATTTCTATATAAAATATTTCCTAGTTCCTTGAATTTCTTTAAAATGCTATATAGTAGTTTTTTGTGAGACACTAATAACATTATTTTCTAAAAAAAATATACACTTCTATTTTTGTGCACTGTACTGTGGTTATAGAAAAATCATTATTGAGTGAAAAAGTTTAATTAAAATGTATTTAATTTTTAAAACATGATGCATGCAACATATAACAATAATTAAAAAAAAAGAAACCAAAACACACAAAAAATGGGGGTTTACAAAAAAAAATAAATAAATGAAATAATTCGAAAAATTCATGTCATTTAGTTATTTGTAAAATTTCTGTTTTGTTGATTCCTTAAAAATGGTTCAAAACAATTAAATGGTCCCTAAAATTGTTGTATTCATGTACATTTTTCATTATTGAAATATTTATTTAAGTCGTGTTTTATTTAATTTTATTTCTTCTTGTTTAATTTATATCGCTTAAAATAAAAGATTGCCGTTTTATAAAGTTTTCTTAGTACGAGTTTTAAACAAGTAAAAAAGTGAATAAATCCAAAAGAAGTATTGATGTCTTTTATCTTGTCTTTGTTGGCCAAAAATAATTTCTTAGAAACCCACCACTGAGTAAATATTTCGGCTTCGCAAAAGTTTTTTTTTCGGTACATAAACAAAAATTAAATAAAAAACCTGCTGCTTGTTCGTTTCTCAATTATTTGGGAATTCGATTGTGATGACATTCATCCATCCATCTAACCAACCAAGCACAGTTAAGGTACGTTAACACTTGGCAAATATTTGCCCAAAAAAAACGTAACCACTACTTTTGCTATTGGGTTAGTGTGACTAACATAAAGTTAGTTATGCTGCAAAAAGCTATTTTTATATTATTTTTAATAAATGCGAACCAATATCTAAAAAAAATATTGAAATTAAAGGAAATAGTACAATGTTAGCTTGTCTGTTGGTCACGTTTTTTTCGGCTAATATTTGCCAAGTGTGACCGTACCTTTAGCTTGTGTATGAGTGTCCATCATCAGTTGAGAAATTATTTTGTTTTGACTTCTTAAAATCCAATCATACATCATTAAACCATTTTAAGAGGCATTTCATTTATGTAATTTTTGTCATCCTGTATTATTGTTTTGTTTTTTTTTTCAGCTTTAGTTTCTTTGCAATTGATATCAAATAAAGAAATCAAAATTCTATAATTTTGTAAAAATAAATATGAACGAACATGTTAAAATGTTCTCAATTATAAATATCGATATCAAATATAATTTCTTTTAAAAAGACTATTGGGTGTAGTTATTGCTTTGAGCTTGTTGTCGTTGAAATAATATCAGTCACTATTCTTATACTTAAGTACTAGGGATGCCAAACGGAACTTGTTTTTGTAAATCCCGGGATTCGGGATTTCAGAATTTCAAATCCCGGGATCCCGGGATTTATCGGGATCCCGGGATTTATCGGGATCCCGGAATTTATCGGGATCCCGGGATTTATCGGGATTTTTCGGCACTTTTATTTTTTAATAAAACACTCAATTTATAGAGTAAAATATTAAGAAAGAAAAGTTAGTTTTAGTGTATTTTAATACACATTTTAATATTTCACTGAATACTAAAATATAAATTTGGGAAAGAGGACGTTACAGAATTAAAAGATAATTCAGACAGTTAGAAAATAAATAAGATATAACAATAATATTGCTCCCTTAGCGATTGAAATTTCATTTCCCTCCATTGCTGAGTTATCCGTTGACCAAATGACGCCACAAAAATGCTCTGAGTCCACTATGACCAGGTATTCAGCAAATCAAAGTTTTGTTACCTATCTATAGCTTTTGAAGTTAGTCAAAGTACTCTAGCACAAGCTCTGATGATAATTTCCATGAAAGGAAAGATTACAGAGCTGATGGGCTATCCGAAAGATAGCTTTATGTGAGCCCTTAGGGCTTTTATTTAAAATAATGACGGCACATGTTGAAATTGTCTCAATTTCCGCCAGAAATATCGTAGGCCATTTGCACTTCGAAACAGATATTTTAACATTGGGTCCAACGACTCGCACAGCGATACCGGGTTTTCGGTCTATCCGCAAACTACCATAAATTTCTGGAAACCACAGGTGAGCCAACATCCTCACACGTAAGCTTGAGTGCCCTAAGCGGAAAGGTGACATAATATTTTCACGAATCTCAGTTCATGGTTTATGCTGTCATTCGGCAGAGCTTAAGATATTGTACTCAGGATCGATGAATGCTTGTTGCCAACATGCAGAGAATCTTATGAAGATCTGAATAGGCGTTGGACTAATTAAGGGCTGAATGGCAAAGACTAAAACTATCCTCATTACACCGGTAGCAAAAATATATGCCAACATCTTGACCTTGCATAGCTTAGTAGCTTCTACAACCAGCTGAGTTCTCGGCCACCATACAATCGCAACGTACGTGATAGTCGGTCTGATATTCAGGCATGTTCTGCATTACTGGCGGAATAAAAGTGTTCGGAGTTGTCGTAGCATTGTTCTTATAAATAATAATTTGCTACAAAAATGGTTTGAAACATTTTCATTCCGCATGGATACAGAAAATACCCGTATAATTTCATAAATCTACATGATAATTTTAGGGCTCATGCTTCATCCAGGTGCATCCAGCACAACTCTAGAGGCTTTTTGTATTTAAATTCATAAATTAGTGTTACAATAGTTACTTTACATTACGAGTTTTTAATATAAAAATTTTACTTAAAAAGTGTAACTTAGATATTTCGGCATTCGCCGGAATTTTTTTTGTCGAATCCCGGTATTCGGGATTTGTCAATCCCGAAAAATCCCGGAATTTTTCAATCCCGAAAAATCCCGGAATTTTCGAGCATCCCTATTAAGTACATAATGTAAGTTTTAATTCATCAACTTAAGAAAAAAACTTTTAAGGTAATTAATGCCTTATAGGTTTTCACCAATTATGAATTTTATAATAAATATCAGCTATAAATATGAACATACCCTGAAGAAAATTTGGGGAAAAATTATCCAAAATAACTTGTCCTTTGACCTAAAAAAAGACATATCGTGTAAATGGTCACATATTAAATATTTTCAATCAATTTAGTTGGCGCTCGGGCTAGTATTATAGTAAACGCCACTGAACAGATTCAAATGCATCTATCATATAGTATCTAAATAATGTTAATTGTCTCCAGGGATTCCAGAATTCCTTCACCAATAATGGCTAAATGTAGACAAAAAAATGTGTAAAAACTAGCCAAAAAATGGCTAAGTGAGACCGAGTGCAAAAATCATGATATTAAGCAAAAATAAGAAAGTAATTCATATATTATTTTTTACATCAAAATAAAATTATTTTTTCAAAGTAAATAAAATCCTATGGAGTGCCATTATTGCGAAATTTTTTCTTTTTATCCAAAGAAATTTTAGTTATTTTGGCTTGAGTTCGGTTTTAATTTAATTTTTCAATTAAATTATATTTTTATTTAGAGATAAATAGCTCCCGCTAATCTCATCAGAGTTTTTTACCGCTTAGAACACTCGACCAAAGAAAGTCGGGTGTTTGCAGTCAAGAGCTGAATATCATCTACTTTTAATCAATTCATACTGTCACTCTTAGAGCTGTATTTCATTTGATAGTTATTGATATCCAGTTTTTCTTTATCTTGTGTTAAGCTTCTTTTTATTATTTCTCTATTCTAGTATGAATTATCATTGATAATTACAAGTACTAGTGTGTGTGTGAATGTTTGTTTGTTCAGTTTTATTTGAACATATACATCCTTTTGCTAGGTGCCTTTTGCAGTTTAACAATTAAGTTATGAGCTTAGTCGAATTATATGGGTTTATATCCAAAGACATTTTAATTATTTTGGTTTGAGTTCGGTTTTAATTTAATTTTTCAATTAAATTATATTTTTATTTAGAGATAAATGTGAAGCAAATAGACAAAAAAAATTTTGACTGCTCGGAGGGTTGAGCTGACGTTTCGATAGCTCCCGCTAGTCTCATCAGAGTTAAAACCGAACTCAAGCCAAAATAATTAAAATTTCTTTGGATATAAACCCATATAGTTCGACTAAACTCAAAACTTAATTTTTTCTTTTTATTATTAAAACATCAGCGATTTTTGTCAATTTTAAAAAGTTTGTTGGGTATAGCTTATTAATGCAAGTATTTCAGAAAGTGAAATTCCTGTTTCTGCATTGTATTTTTACCGCCTATCAATTTCCATTAGCCAAAATTGCGCTCACCGATGATTTTTATAAACAAAACACTTTTCAGTGATGTTTGCCAATTTTGAAAAGTTTGCTGGGTATAACTTCTGAATGAAAGTATTTCAGAAAGCGACAACCCCCGTTTATCGATTGTATTTTTGCCCCCTATCGATTGCCATTAGCTCTTATAACGCTCACCGAAGTTTTTTCTTTTTTCAGCAATTTTTTAATATTTTTAAAAAGTTTGTTGGGTATAATTTCTAAATGCAAGTATTTCAGAAAGTTTTAGCCCCCTTTCTGAATTCTATTTTTACCCTCTATCGATTGCCATTAGCTATTATTGCGGTCAGCGAAGATATATAATTTTATAAACGAAACACTTTTCAGTGATTTTTGCAAATTTTTAAAAAGCTTGTTGTGTATAGCGAACGAATATGAATGTAAACAAAACAAAATGAATTTTTTTCATCCCTGAAAAATTGCTTGAAGTTTTGTCAAAGTTTGTATTCTTCTCATACATGAAAAAACAACAACATATTGCTCTGTTGTATTTTTTGGTAGTGAATAAGTGTTGCTTTGTTGCGAGTTTACATTTTTTATAAAAAATCGGTAAAAAAATTTCATGTATCGGTAAAAAATTTCATGGCTAAAAAAATAGCTAATGACTAAATTAAGGTTTCTTCTGGATAAAGCGGATGACAAATGGATAAATTTAGCAAAAAAATGGCTAAATTGGCATCACTGATTGTTTCCCTCCAATGAGACCACCATATCACTCAGGAACCAGTCCCGTAACTATATTTAGATGTTAACTTCAGCTTAACTGGTATTTATAATTTTGAAATATAAGTGTCCCTGTGGTCGAGTGGGTAGTGTGATAGCCTGTCATGCCGGAGGTTGTCGGTTCGAGTCCCACCAAAGACTCCGTTTAAAAATAAACTACAATTTCTACTTGCACTTGTAGCAATAAAACAATAAATAAACTTTCAATTATTAATCAATAATTACAGCGAAATGTCGGAATAATATTTATATATAATATATGTTATTCTACACCGATTAGGTCTCCATAATATAGTTCAGTCACAAGTCACAATGTGCCTACAAAGAATCAATTAACTCCATCCTAGGCCATCCCCATGTAAAAGTGACTGGTACGCTTCACAGGAAGTGTTAGAACTCGGACTGGTCCCTACCCCCTAGGAACGGGTCACGTGACTTTTTTTTTGTGTCAGTTCGATTTACAGTAGGGTAAGTACTTATGTGGGTGATTCTTATTATAAACGTACATTTTGTATTTTTTTTACCAATAAAACTAAATGAAATATGAGATGATAGGATTCATATTATAGTTTTTCCCTCATTCAATGGATCCTGAAATAAAATTATATTTTTCGATATTATAACATTTTTGTGTATTGAGCGTTACATTTGCTTTTGCGGTTGTTCCGGGAATGATTTTTGCGAAAAAATACACCACAAAAAATTAGTACATAAAAGGTTTGAAAGCACTATACATCTATTCCCTAAAAACAAAAAATTATAATAATCGCTAGACGAAATTAAAAGTTATGACCACTTTTTCAATTTTGACTTGGAAAAATAAAAATATGTTTATCTTTTAAAATAAGTCTTTACAAACATTTATACATGAGCAAAAAGTAGGCCAACTTTTCTTTGAAATAAGACTACTTTTAATAAAGTCGACCAACAATGCTAAAAGTTATATTAATTTGAAATAATTATTCGTCGCAAAATACCACCTAACTAATACATTCTTAGAAAATATAACAAACCACAGTGCCGTAGAAGCAACATTTTTCCAAAGAAAACCGGAAATTTGCAAACAGATAATATTCTTTATATCGTTTCCTATAATTTTTAGATATATTATATTTAAAAAATATTATTACCTGACGCTCAATACATTTTGATACGAATTCAATATTTTTTCAGAACACATACTTTATTTTGAACTCAATACAATTCATATGTATAATCTTCGATGGTATTTTAACATAAGCTCCTTCGGTATTCACTAAAAATTTCACATAAATTAAAAATATAAGGATAACAATCAATACATTTTTTTGGCTACAAACGATTATTGATTGATGAAACGTTTTGCAATATAATACGTAACAAATTTTAAATATTTCGAAGTACAAACCTACGCTGTTATTTTAGTGTATGTTGTTAATGCAATTCTAATAATTAAATTGAGTATTGAAGCATACTAAAAAGCGTGATGCTCAGTACACAAGACAACGGACAACAACAATTTACAAAAAAAAAATATAATTTCTAATATTTTTCAAAAATTTTATGTCTAAAATAATAGATATTCTAAACCCGTTATAAAAATAATATTGTTTTTGCAAAAATTCATAGTTTCTTAATGTGGAAAATCAAAAGCATGCACTACGGACAAGCCATTTTGTATGAAGAGAGTTAACACATAATAGGCAGTCTTTCACAAAAAAAATAAAAATTAAGTATATTAATTTATAATCTATTAAATCATGCTAAAGTAGTTCCCATTTAAAAATGTATGCGTTTATTTTATGAAATATTTTACTATACCTTCAACGGACGTGAAAAATGCATTTGAAATGAGAATAAGCCATGTATGTTTCTCAAATGTTTATAGTTACACTTTTAACGCCACAAATCTTTATGGATATTTGTCTATAAAAACCTTATAATTTGTAAGATACCAATAAATGGAAGAAATAAAAATTCAGAAATAAAGAAAATCAATAATTTTTACATAGAAATACGTTGTGTGATGACCTATTTATAAATTTATGCATGTATGTATGTTCTACATATGTATCCACATACATATATATGTGTATATATTAGGGATGTAACGATACGCCGTTTTGCCGATCCGATACCGATACCGATATTTAAAAATAAATATCGCCGATACCGATTCCGATACCGATACGAATATTGAAATTGAGTTCAAGTTTAGATTAACAAAACTCAAGTCCAATTTTTTATTATACAAAATTACATTATAAGAGAGAATATTTGAAATTGATAAAACATTGGAAGTAATTTTTAAGGAGCTACATTTTCTTTGCTTCCAACAAATCTGTATTAAAAATATGCAGATAATTAGTAGAAAAGCAAGAAAAATTGTTTAATTCCTTTATAATTTAAAAAAATACTCGCCATGCTTTTTAAAAAATCGATTTTTTTTAAAGGACATTTATCAACTAATATTCATCTAAATAACTTAATAGCTTAATTATTAAAAGACTTCTAAGTTTATATTTATTCACTTAAATTTACATGAAAATACAGTTCTGAGTTTAAATTCGCATAAAAAAATTGTGAAAATGGGTACTTTTTTATACTTTTTCCTCAAGGAAAAATCATTATAGAATACCGAAAAAGAAATTTGTCCTAGCATCGCTTCCAATTCGGTGATTGGTAATCGAAAAACAGAACTTCTTGCAAGGGCAAGGATATGTAAAACTAATTAGAAATTATCCAAATTTGCAATACTTCCAGATCGCGAATTTTACATTTTCATGACTTCTTTGGAGTATCTCTTTTTTGCTGGAATAAGATTTAAAAAACAACGGCTTGAATTTGAATTCATGGTAAAATTAACAAAAAAAAAATAATAATGTTTTTACAAAATAACAGCATAAAATATTATTAATTTTTAAAATTGATATTAATAAGATTTAAAAAATAACGAAGTGTATTTAATTCATGGTAAAATCGAACAAAAATAAATTATTTGTTAAAAAAAAACTCTGAAAAAATGTTTAAAAGTATCGTCGTATCGGCAGTAAAATATCGCCGATACCGATGTATCGGAAAATCTGAAGTATCGCCGATATATCGGTATCGGTATCGGTATTCGTTACATCCCTAGTATATATATAAATGTATGTGCTACATAAATAATTTTATTTATATAAATATAGGCGAACTCTCTCACGCCATTTCTTGTTTTAATATGCCATACTATTTTCCTAAATAAAATGCAAGGAAAGAACTGTTTAGTCAAAACCGTAGAGCTTGTGAATACCAACCCTTTAATATATAGTTTTGCGAATATTTACATATACATACATACATACATATGTATGTACATCCTTTTTTTAATAAAGCTATCTTTTTATTTTTAAAAATAAAAGTGTTTTGCATATGTAAACCCGTAGCAAGGTAGAACAAATATTAAACATTGTGAGCACATATCTATTGGTAACAAAATATTGGTAGAATTTAAGTTTAAGCTTTTTGTTTATACGCGATTGACATAAATCGCATTTAAAGAATCCTATAAATTAACAACACTGTACAACAAAATTAAAATTTGTTTTCTTTTATATGGTTAGTTATAGTGATATTTTACGTACGATATACTACACAAGATAGATAGATAGAATAGAAGAAGGATCTGGTCCAAAGTCCGGCATACAGAGGGATGGATTTATACTTTTTATGTGAGTATATTAAGAAAAAACTGGAATTTCATTAAAATCGGCCGCAGCCATCGCCAACCAACCAAAATACCACTGTGCGGCACTGTGACACCTAGTGTATCTTTTGTGCCATATATTTTGCCCTTTTTAAGAAAGAGGCCAAATGGCCCATACAGCGAAGAGTTAGAAGGATGAAATATTCCACAAAAATATTGTCTGTAGTGTTTTACATAAAAGTGCAGAACATACCATATATGGCTGATTCTCATTTCAAATGCTTTTTTCGTGTCCGTTGAATGTATAGTAAAATATTTTATAAAGTAAACGCATACATTTTAAAATTAAAACTGCTTTAGGATGATTTAATAGATTTAATAGAATTATAAATTAATATACTTAATTTTTTTGTGAAAGACTGCCCATTGTGTGTTAAAAACGAAGAACGAAAATCTCATTTTTACTCTCTTCATATAAAATGACGTGTCCGTAATTCATGCTGTTGATTTTCCACATTAAGAAACTTTAAGTTTTTCCAGAAACAAGACAAAATCTATAATGGTTTTTTTTAGAATATTTGCATTTGCTTCTCTTATTTTTGAAAAATCTTACAAACTATAATTGTTTTTTCTGAAATTGTTGTTGTCCACAGTCTTCTGTATTGAGCGTTACGCTTTATTTGTACGCTTCATTACTCATTTTAATTATTAAAATTGTATTAACAGCATATGTTTGTACTTCTAAATATTTAAAAGTTTTGTGAACTTTCTTAATTAATATTATATTGCAAAACGTTTCATAAATCAATCATGGTTTGTATTCAAAAACATATATTGAGTGTTATCCTTATATTTTTAATATAATTGAATTTTTTAGTGAATACCTAGGTAGGTTATGTTAAAATACATCGAATGTTATACAACTGAATTATATTGAATTCAAAATAAAGTGTGTGTTCTGAAAAAAATATTAAATTCGTATAAAAATGTATTGAGCGTTACGTAAAATTTTTTTTAAATATACATAATATATCTATAAATTTTAGGAATTTAAAAACAGTTAACAGCAAAAATCAGTTCCGGAACAACCGCGAAAAAAATGTAAAACGCTCAATACACAAAAATGCAAAAAATTCGAAAAATATAATTTTATTTCAGGATCCATTGAATGAGGCGAAAACTATACTATAAGTTCCAACTTCTCATATTTCTTTTAGTTACATGGGTAAACAAAAACGAATAAAAAAAAGAAAGTCAAAATGTACGTCAGCCATATCGCGACCTCGTTGCTGTTTTGGCCCACCGACCATTAAAAAAAAGTTCGGTTAGATATGGGGTATATATATTTCGAATACGACCTTTCAGAATCCGAAATCTGTTTCGCGAAATTGTTTCTGGTTTCTGAGATGTCAAGCATTCATTGTACTCGATATAATAAATTTTGATAAAAAATTTGTAAAAAAAAACAGAATACAGGTAAAATACCAAGTTTCATCAATATTTACTCTTTATTCCATGTAAATATCTTTTCTAATAAAATTTATACGCTTATTTTCAATAAACAATAGGAAATTTCATCTCAATAACAAGTTACTCAATACACAGCAGTTAGCATACACATGCAGCACAAAAAGCTACTTTTTAAAAATAAAATAAAAAAAGGGGCTAGTGCAGCACAAAATAAGTTTTTCACTTTCAGTAAAATCATATTAACTTGTAACTGCATTAATGAGAGTTCACAAAACTTTACATTTTTCTTACAAACAAATGTCGGAAGCTGTGGTGAAAATACAAAAAAATTCTATTGGCTGCATTTTGAGAAATCTTCATGTAAATCTTCTTTGTCGTTTTTCTCCATTCCGACTTTTTGGTATATGAGCTAAACGAGCAATGAAGCCGCGATATACAAATACACACAAAACTTTAAAGATTTTTTATGCTTCATAGATTATTTTTTTAAATTTTGAAAAGATTTTCAAAAATACCATTTGAAATTTCAAACCCAAAACTCAAAATAAAAAAATAAAAAAAATTAAAAAAATTTGTTTGTATTTTTTTTTCTGAAAAAAAAAAAACATCTAAAATGAACAAAAAACCAAAACAAGACATAAATTTAAAAATCAAAAAAAAAAAACACTGCGTAAAAATATAAAAGAAAACAACTTTAAACCGTCACAGATCCTAGCTTAGCGTTTACACGTGCGGGTGCAAGTTCGAAAAACTCAATACAGCCCAGCAAACCAAAACATTTGAAAATAATATCGCATTCGAATGTTACGTACACATTTCTCGGACAAAACACTCGAGAACGGCTATCGAAGTCGGAAAGAGAAAAAGCTGCTAGAGCCCACTCGTCGCCCAGTTTGTGGCAGCAAATCTTTCGATTTCGATGTTTCGCTGACAAATCAATAGCGAACCAATATCGAAGAAATATCGATACCACAAAAATGCAGGAAAAAGTAATTTTTCAAGATTGTTATCTTTATTTTTTAATTTATCTATTTTAATGAAAATGGAACATTTATTTATTTAAAATTGTAACTTAGAGTGCAGTCAATCAGATTCGAACACGGTACCGCCAGGCTAACAGATTAGCACACATCCACTAGGCTATCGTGGCAAATTTTTTTCTATTCAATTATTGCACACATGAATGTAAATTACACATTCAATAAATTATCGAAAATAGTTCAATGCTGCGAACATTCACATTTTATGAAATTTGGCAATTGGAGCTTATTGTCGCAACATTATCGACAAAAGCTCGCATTTGCGAACATTAGATTTTTTTTAGATTCACGAGCATTTATCGAACAAATTTGTTTCGAAAATTCTTCGTTTTAGCGAACCTTCTTTTATTTCGAATCTCAGGTTTAGTGGGAGTCTTACTTTTTTACTAATACACCTACACTTTTCGCACTTGCAGCCAACTTGCAGCTCACTGGCAATGGATTTTACAAGACAGTGATTTTTGACACTTGCAACAACTAAAATGACAAGTTAAATAACAGTATTACCCTATCAACAGTTTAGTACACATTAACTGGATTGCAATATAATATCGTCGAAAAAATACGAATAAAATTCTATGTTATCTGATTCCCTTAAAATGAAATATTTTTGTATTATTGGCAACTCTGCCTTAAAAAGTAAACAAAATCAAAAATGGAGCCAAAATTAAGTCAAGAAAATATTATAAAGTTAATAAATTTGTACCGTTCCTACTATCCCATATTATGGGATATGACCAGCAAATTATATCAATAATAAAGAAATTTTATTTAGTTCTACTGCTCTCGCCGACATTATTAAAATTAACTTTAATCTGCCCGTGTAAACATACAAGCAACTTGCAAGACAGTTAGTAATTTCTTCGAAATTTTCGTTGATAATACGTATACAGAACTTGCATGCAAGTACTTGCACGTCTAAACGCAGGGTAAATGGACATTCGAAAATAAAAATCATAAGAGAAAACTAAAGATGATATTTGATATTGTTCGCCGACTTTTCATATTTTCGTATTCACAAAATGCCGTTTGTTGGCCGGCATATTGACTTTTGACTACTGTCATATCCTTAGTGACACTTCCGCGATTAAGACAAATCGATTGACGTAAGAATCATTCGAATTGGCCTACGCGTTCGGTATATATAGTACCGCAAAAGAACACACATATATACATACATACATACATACATACATACATACATACATACATACATACATACATACATACATAGACTGATAAACACCATACCATTCTTTACGTCGCGCAGTCGGGTAAAAAAAAAATTTTATTATTTAATATCTTTTGAAGGAGTAATCAAAAATATCTAAAAATTTACCAAGAAGGCTCTTTTGAGGGCACTAAAAAAATATATCACAAAATTTAAGTTGCATTAACGATGTCGGTCTATCCGTTTGTCTGTACGTGAGATCGATTTGCCGTAGCGCCCAGAAAAGTTCAAGATTTCGAATTTGCAATAATATATGTATCAGGATCTGTCTCGTGTAGATTGGTATTGAAAAAAAAATGGTTAATGGTGAAGAAGGTATATAAGATTCGTCATAGCACTTTTACTTGCTTTTATTATTTAGTTGAGTTTTTATCAAAAACTTTTTGGTGGTTAAATGTGTGTTTCACTATGTGCATGAATAGTTAGTTCATCCGTGTGTATACTTAAGAAATTCATTTGGTTTTTTCTTTTGGTTTGTTTGTATTCTATTATACAAAAAAAAGAAGGTGTTTCTGTTTAACTTTTTATGTCCGCCCGTCCTTGATTATCTACATGGGTGGGTGTATAAAAATTTCTTTATTTTAGACTTAACTTTTTTATATCCAATTTTACCCTCTTAATGTTGTAACAAACGACTTGACCATTATTTAATGTTGTTTAACTTTCTAAGAAGTTTTACCTTTAAAAAACAACAACAACAAACAAATTCTCCAAAACCTTCACCACATACTTAAACGGAAGAGCTGGCTTTTATCCTTTAGACAAGTATATACAAGTATACACTCACTCACTTTCTTTTATAAAATCAACGAAAACACCCTTTAGTAATACAAAATATTATTCAAAGAACATAAATCTACGTTAGGTTTTTGATTGAGTTTAATTTATGCGGTCAAATAAAATCGAAATTTTAACACCATTTAAATAGTTATCAAGGCAACAACAAACATTTTTCACTTCACCAACAGCCATGATTTTTTATATATTTTCTATTAAAGTCCGGAAAACTAAACTTTAATATTAACCTACTTCAGTTTACAGGTAATTAAAGCAAAAACAAAGAAAGTTTTGGCAAAAATTCATTTATAATTATACTCAAATAATCATTGAAACTTTTTTTTCAATAATACAACTTTGAACTGCTTGTGCTACTCCTGCTGATTAAGCGAGTGCTTAATTGTGGCCTCCTGCCTGATTGTTCCTTCTAGAATTTATTATGTTGGCATAAGCAGCTTTAAAGTTTTATTCCTTGAATTATTTTACTTTTATTTTTTCATTTTGTTCTTCCAAATGCTGATCACTTAATTCACCTTCAGTTTAGTGGCTTAAAATTATTAGTTTTATGTAAAACAAATTAAAACTAAAATAAAACCGCTAAGAGAAATAAAACCAAAAATCTGCTTACATTAACATGCTGCAAAAATGAAGACGGAATCCCTTTGACTTTGTCCTGAACTTCATTATTTGCCCGGAGTAGTTTTTCTAAAAAAAAAAGTGGAAAACAAAACTTTTATATCAAAAGCAAAATATTCAGAAATCATGGCTTATTCATGAACTAAAAACTAACGCACTTTTACTAACAAGTTAACACAAAACTTATAGAAAAACTAACAGCAAAAAATAAAATAAACTTTCATGTGTCTTTACGAAAAAAAAAAAGAATTTTGTATTTAATTCCTTTTCTTTTTTGTAACTTTACTTGAAATATACGACCTAAAACACACAGAGAGTATGTAGAAAAACATTCTTTAATTTATTGGTGAAGTTATGGAAATTATGAAAAATGGACAGGTTGCGGCGCATTTAAATGAAAACTGATGTTAAAATACATTTTTTCTTACACCAAATATAATGAACACGCTATTAATGATGAATTATATCATTGAGGTGATTAATAACTTAAATAATTTTTAACAATTTAAACCAGTGCGTACAATTTAGGGCATTTATTTGTTAATCGGTTAATCGTTCGATTATTTTATTGCGATTGAAGTTTGATATGTTAATAGTCGGTTAACCGATTAAATAAAAATAATCTTAAAAATGTCAAATTTTAATTCAATCGGTTAATGGACAGAAATTAACCAATCGAAAATAATCAATTTTAAATTAATCGAAAGTTTTATCGAGCGAAAATTAAGCGATTAACCGATTAACGATTATGTACAAAAGAGTTGGTATTTGGAACGAATATTATTTTAATGCAAGTCTGTCAATTTAATGAAATTTGTATATTTTGCAAAATAACATTCAGTTTTTTAGGGTTCCATACACCAAAAGTGTAAAGGAAGCCTATTGTTTTCGCTATGCTGTCTGTCCGTTCGTCTGCCGGTCTGTCTGTCTGTCTGTCACAGGCTGTTTTCTCGAGAACGGTAAGAGCTAAGGACACAGAATATGTAAAACTTTAGCCGCTACAACAACAAATATATGAAAGCTAAACATGTTCTCTCTACACTATCCCTTTCCCAAAGAAGGTAACACATTAATTAATTAACTGGTAGGCATTAATTGCCTGATTGTGTTACTTCTCTTAAAAAGAAAATAAAACTAAATATATCATCAAAACCGAAAAAATCTTAAAAATGGAAAAAATCACCAAAACGAAAAAAAAAACAAAAAAAAACACCTAACTTAAAAAAATCGCAAAAAACCGAAAAAATCTCCAAAAAGGAAAAAAGTGAAAAAAACGCTAAAACTAAAAAAAAATCACCAAAAACCGAAAAAATCCCCAAAACCAAAACAAGCGCCAAACCTGGAAAAAAGCGCCAAAACTTAAATAAATCGCTAAAACTAAAAATATCGTCAAAAAGCGAAAAAAGTAAAAAACACGTCAAACCCAAAAAATCGCCAAAGCTTAAAAAATTGGCAAAAAACGAAAAATCGCAAAAAAAAATCACCAAAACGAAAGAAGCACAAAAAAGCCAAAACAAAAAAAAATCGTCAAAACAAAGTGCCGAAACAAGGAAACAAATCGCTAAAACTAAAAAAAAAATCACCAAAAATCTAAAAAATCCCCAAACCAAAAAAAGCGCTAAAACTAAAAAAAGTGCAAAATTAATATAAATCGCTAAAACAAAAAAAAAATCGGCAAAAAACAAAAAAAAAATCGCCAAAAAAATGAAAAAATCACAAAATGAAAAAAGCGCAAAAACTAAAAATAATCGCAAAAAAAAAAAACTAAAATTAAACGGAAAAGCAAAACGAAAAAATTGCTAAAATGAAAAAATGGCAAAAACGACAAGGGATATATATGTATTTGGACAGAACCCTTAGTGTGCGAGCCAACGTCACGTCGCACTTTACTAAATTTATTTCTATTAAAGATAAAAAATGAAAACGTCCATTAGCGGCATAAGAAAGATCATTCGAAAAAATTTGACGCATATTGGTTTACCTGCGCAAAGTAAATTTTTGTACCATAATTTTTATTCTACTTTGTTTTAGCCATATTCCAATTTGCGATACATGTTCCTGTAATTTGTGGGATGCTTCCTGGGAGTTTCCGTGTACGCTTACCCAACAAAAATTAGTGCTTGCTATAAACATTTTTAAAAGGGAGACAGAAGAATGGAATCAGTTGCTATTGCGTTTTTATAATGCATCATTTTTGTTCGCAATGGTTTCTGTTAATATAAAATGCTTGTATTAGCGCTGAAAATCATCAAAACTTTCAGCACTAAAACTGGAAATATATGGAATAATGTTTCGATGTGGATTGGCGAGGGTGATGGCTGGACGTGTGTACAAATTATATCTTATCTTTAGTTATTAATTTTGCAATTTCACTCACTGTTTGTTATTTTAATTTCAACTAGTATCGAAATATGCTCCTAAGCGCAGATTTGAAATCCAATACACCAACCACTCAGCCAAAAACACTGTTGCTAACCGGCAGCGAAGTTAACATTAACTTAATTTTACAAATACATTAGCCCAATTCACAATCTTGTGCAAATGGTTTTGCATAGTAGAATTTACAAAATGGTATACCCCATTGATACTCACCACTTAACAATTGTTAGTGGTGAGTATAAATATACTATACCATTTTGCAAATGCAACGATGCAAGACCATTTGCACAAGATTGTGAATAGATTGGGCTATTAATTTAAAATTATTTACTTTAATTTATTTTTAAAACTGTTCGTGTGTACAATTGTAGAAACTATTTAAGGGTCTCGCTTACGTAAGTGCTTCCAAGAAGCACTATCAGCAGTGAGAGATATTAAATCTTAAATACTTATGAATCCAAATTGACTATTAGGCTAAGGTTCGTAACGTTTTTAATTCAGAAAGAATTGGGCATGATTAATATTCCAAGGAACAAGGGAAAAATTAACATCAACTTAATTTTTCAACGTACACAGCTTCAGGTTGCCGGTGAAAAATTTGAAGGAAAGGGTTCCAGTCCACTTGGGTCCAATAATAATGGTCCCTTTGTGATACCTGTAAGAAAAGGGAAAAGAAGGGAGAATAGGACAGAGTAGTAAATAGGGTGAAAGGAGAGAAGTTAATAAATAGAGTAGAAGTTAGTTAGAAGAGAAGAGAGAGAGAGAGAGGTTAGGCGTACGAGGTTCCGTGCAGGAAGGGTCGTTCGTGAATTAAAACGCCATTTGGGTGAATGAACCACCCGGTGCTCCTGATGAAGGAACTTATGTTCTTGAGCTCCATTTCTGAGAACGCGGAGAGGCTACCGAAGAATATTTTGGCCAGAAGGCGGTGGTCCTCCAGAGCTGGGCAAAGGCACAAAAGGTGCATTATATTCACTTCTTCTTCTACGTCATTACAGCTTGAGCAGTAATCATTGTAGGGGAGACCCATACGTCTAGCGTAAGTTCCAAAGGTGCAGTGTGGTTTTGTGAAATTTAGAAGTGGCTTAGTTCAGTTTGAGTTAAGGCGAGGCCAGATTGTTCTCGCAGTAGAGCAAGTTGGTTCATTGCACCATCTGGTTTGAGCAAACTGCATGAGCGCAGCATCAATTCGTCTCCAGGAAGATGAGAATGGGAGACCGCAGAGATTGTTAATATCGACATCCCGAAGAAAAGCTCCTCTCTTAGCCAGCTCATCCGCAATGATGTCGCGTACCCATTTGAGGGTGATGCATAAATTGCTCGCGATCGTGTTAAGTGCTGTGCGGCATTCCAGGACTATGCTGGATGTGGTGTACACACCAGTGAGGGCTTTAATCGGCGGTTGACTGTCGGTTATAATCTGGACATCAATATTTGATATCCGATAAAACCTGAGCCAGTAAATTGCGCTTTTGATGGCACATATTTCTGAAAGACATTTTGATCCCGAACTCCGCCATGTAGACACCCCCGCCAACTCTCGTTTCCACATTTGGAGCCATCGGTGTAGATGTGTATGGCGTCGTGTGGTGCTGGAGAAAAGTCCTCCGTCAAGGAGTATCGAAATTCTCTCCTGAAGGAGGGCTTTGGAGTGCAGCAGTCTATGAGACCCGGAATGGTATCAGTAGTCTCTAAAATGCTAGCATGACCCCATGGTATATGGTTCCATGCGCCGATCGCGTTAAGCCTGATTGCTGTACGGAGTGCAAGCTGTCTGGCCAGCAGATCCACTGGTAGCCAGCACAACGCAGCGAAGATAGCCTCTGTTGGCGTGGATCTTAGGGCACCAGTTATCCACACCAACAAAGGCTCTCTTCGCTGCGTTGTGCTGGCTACAGTGGATCTAGGAAAGCTAGGTATATTAGGAACAAAATAAGATACAAATCATTAAAATCAATGGAAAAAAAAATATTCAATGACTTAAAATCAATATTTTTCATATTGATTTTACGTGGGCGCTTTTCCGTATAGTATGTACGCTCGGATTAAACATGCATACTTTTTTCTAATTGCAAAAGCAACACGTACACAACATCTATATTCATTAATATCCTTATCAGACATAAATTCCCCTGCAACCTTAAATACAAAAGCACTTTGCAGACATCTGCAAAGATACTTTAATGTTGTACTTGTACATTGCCCCTTAAAAGTTTAGATAATATTTTAAAAGCTTACGCCATCTGTTGTGTTCGTAAACACAAAGAAATAATCTGCAAAATGTTGCATAGTGTCATGGTCTCATTCATCTTAAGGGGACAGACAAAAGGACTTATTGCTGTTTAGGCCTGCAAATAAAGTTTTTGCAGTTTCTCTTGCAAACATGAGTTTTTTTTGGTTTGTACCCATATCATTCTGTTTTGTTTTCAAAATAAAATAAACTTTCAAGGGCCGGTAGATAACATTACTTGTATGGTTGATGGTTGATAATACTGCTGCTACTTTTGCTGTTAAACAATTGACAAAACCCTAGTTGAGAATTGAGAACAATTTTCTAGTGTAGAGTTTTTACAGCACTACTCTTCCACCACTGAGGCCTGTGCTTTCATACTGTCTGTTGCTGCTGTAATGCAAAGGAGCTCTCGTTTTTATTTCAAGTTGTATTTTAACTTCTTTTTATATATGAAAAAAAGACAACAAATTAAAAACAGAAAGCAGCAGGCAGCTGCTGGCTGCTCCGAGGCAAGTTTTTGCCCTTTTTCTGCTTTCGTTATTATTATTACTGCTATTGTTATTGAGTTCATCTCTTTTGTTGTCATCGTTGTTGTTGTTGTTGTTGTTTTTCTGCTGCTGTAAATAGGATGTTGTTGTTACTGCTGCTTCCTTCGGTTCCTGTTGCGGAGAAAAACAGAAAATTTTCATTTTCATCATAGAACAAGTACAACAAGGATGACGATGATGGAGAACTACGGCGAGTGAATATGATGATGATGATGATGTTGATGATGACGATGTGTACAAGTACCGTATGTTTTTGTGCAAAAAATCGATGCCAACATTGACAATGGGTGGTGTTCACGGCAAAAGTAAAGTAAAGAATAGAGCAAAACAAAATAGCAAAAATATATGTACATTGTACATAGATACAAATGTATGGATCAGGGATGATAAATGAAAAAAATCATTTCGTACCAATGAGCTTCTAAAATAGTACTTTTTCGGCTCAAATAGTACTAAAATCTTTTTGAATTGTTGTAACCAAGTAAGCCACACGATTTTGATTGAGTTTATGCGCTCATTGTGTGAAATATCAAATATGGCTCTGTTTTCTAAAAATATTTTTGCTAAATTCTTTTTCAAATAACGGTGCCAAAAATCAAACAATTTTATTATCAATTTACCTCAATGAAACTTCACTTCTGCCATATAACAAGGAATCTACTTACTAATTTCTTTGCTCTTATAAACTTGAAGCTTGTTCAACAATTTTAAATTCTTTCACAATGGATAAACAAGCCATAGCAAAAGATATTTTTCTATTAAAATTTGAAATCCGACATTTCTGTGGCGCTCTTGAATAAATGCGTAAGTCGACTTAGGTAGATTTTGTGTTATTAATGCGAAATAGCTCTTTTAAGCGCTCTTTAAATGAAAGTAAAAATGTTCGAAATATCATGGACCAGTCTGGATATTTTTTCATGCACAACAACTTGACTTCTATATTGATTTCATAAATTTTCAGCAATAACGACTTAAGTATTCCTGTGTGATGGATTATTTAAACACACAAGCAGAGATACGATGTTATTATCTAAACACATTTTGAAATCTTTTTAAATATTTTGATATCTTGCCTAATTTTAATATTTTGTTCTATTTTACTTAGTAAATGTTATTTATGTCGACATTGCGGTTTTATGCATCTTTGCTTGGATCTCGTTCTTACGTTATTTTTGTCTGAAATTTTTATACAAAGTTATTTTGGCAAATATATGCCGAAAGTGTTAAAAAAAATCAACGATATTCATAACGTGGACACAATTTCAGAAATATTTTGTTTTTGCTCTACTGAAAAAATTAGTTTTAAGACATACGCCTTTATTCAAGAAAAATGATTTGTTTATAGAATATGGAGTTTGACATTAAGCTACTCCATCAGCAACGCTGTTGAAATTTGTCCTTGAACACTAACAAGCAAATATTATAAGCTGTTCTCTCAATACCGCCTGTTATGTATTCTCCTTAAATACGTACACAAATTTACTCACGAAATAACCGCCTGAGTAGACTCAAAAGAGAATTAAGTTAATGCCCAAAGTAGAGATAAATTATTATTGAATAATCAATGGATACCACCCAACAATTTGGTAAAATTTGTAAATAGTACCAAATGAGTCACCGGGGACCATCGTACTTTATTGGTTTCAATAGTACCAAAAAAGTACAATTGTACCAACTTTATCATCCCTGGTATGGATGTATAGATATGAGAATAATTGCGTCTGTGTGAATATAAAAATGAAAACTCGATGCAATTTTAAAAGTACACATACATTTACATTAGAGTGTCTTGTCCATGTCGAAACAAGTTTTTTTCTTTCGAGCTACATTATCCCAAGAGACATCAAAATTTACGTCATTTAAAATAGATTAATATCAAGAATAAATTATGTTTTAAGTTTGATTGTTGTAATCTTTTATAAAATATTGTATTTTAAAATTATTTCACTTAATACGAGTTAAGACAATTTTGCAATTAGCGGAATTTGTAATTGCAGAACTTTACGGCACGCCTTTTGTTGTAATCAGCATGTCTCTGCGATGTCAGAAATACATATATCAGTAAAAGGTATTAAAAATTTGACTTATCTCCATATTTGTTATTTTGCGATTAATCAACAGAAAATTTCGAATGTGTCAAAAAAAAAAAACAAAATGTAACAAAATTCTAATCGACTTCGGTTAGTTATGCTGAATTTTCATTTTTCCTTAAACGCATACAACAAAAGTTTCATTTTGCTCTTTATTCTTTGCTTTTTATTCTCCTGAAAATTTTTAAAATTATACTTAGAGGTTTTTTTTTAACCAGCACACATACTGCTTAAGCCTTTTTCGGCTTTTCTGCAGAAACACCAAGGGTCTTGGCAGGAATCGAACCTGGGACCCCCTGCTAATAGTCGAGCACAGTATCCACTACACTACGGGGGGTACCCAAAAAAAAGTCCACAGAAATTATTTTCTTATTTTTATTCATTGCCAGAAAATAACTATTTTCTGTTTTAATTTTTTCGAGCAGAAATACAAATTATTTTTTTACTCTTATGTTTTGAAATAAGTAGAAAAAATAATTTATATATTCGTACAGATATCGAGCACTGAGATTTCTTAAAAATCGTTTAAACTATGAAAAGGACAATAACTTGAATAAAGTCACAATATTGTACAAAAGATATTAAGGGCGTTCAATAATGTCGTGAATCCAACATCATTTTGACTTTTCTGAGATTTGTTACGGTTAAAATAATTTATACAGAAAACTTCCAAAAAAAAGCGTTACGAGGTGGGGAGGAGGGTATAAAAACTCCGAAAAATAGCGTTACGTAATATGTGAATGGCCCCTCTGTTTAGTACATAAATTCCTATATAATTGCAAAATTTCATTAGAAAATATCAATAATCTACGATTTTATAGCAATAAAAAAATTAATAAAAATTGAAAAGTTAGTACTAAATATTAAGTATACGCTAGGGATGGCCATTATCATTGTCAGGGCAAGTAAAGATATTTCAGTACGTGTATTTACTTTTAAGTCCATTAATTTAAAACATTTAAAAGAGAAAGGTACACTGAAAAGAGCTCCTTCATTCAGACAATGAATCTATTCATTCTATTAATGAAATTTGTCATTGAAAGTCAGCTAATAAAGCCCTTCATTGGATTAATGAAGAATGTTTCATTGTATTAATGAACTAAATTTGGCCAGCGATGTCATAAATGGAATGAAACTATTTCATTAGTTCAAAGAAACAGATTCATGAATTAAATGTAGGTGTTTCATTGTTTTTTCTTTTACAAAAGAGATGTAATACACTCACGCAATTAATGTGCTGTGATGTGCATTAGTATATGTCAGTCAACTGCTGCCTGTATTGCTCAGTAACCAGTAAATGTTGATGGCTTGCCTGAAACTAGTCTCGAACTCAACATCTCATGATTTTAATGTAGTAAACGCGCTAACCACTTCACCCAACAGCACCTTTTATTTCTCATTATATTAAATACATACATAAATAAGATATGGTTAAAAAACAGGGAGACGCATAGCTAACAAAGTGTTTTATACAATGAAGAATATTACATTGTATAAAAGAAATATTTTCATTGCATTTATGGTGACCATATTGCTTTGAAATTCAAAAAGATTTGAAAAATAAGAAATCGGTAACATTTTTGAAATAAATAAATGTTGATTTACTTATTTTTGAATAATCGTATACATTGAATTGACAAAAATTGTATGACTTACTTTATATTTTCCATAAATTCGCTAAAAAGAAAATTCATATAAGCAATGCAACGATTTTCATTAATACCATGAACAATGAAAAACGTATGAAAAGTAGATATTGAAGGATTTCATGTATGCAATGTAATTGGTCATTGTATTAATGAAAAGTTTCATTAATATAATGAAGAACATTTAATGAAACCGTTTCATATAACATCACCAACCTTAGCCTAATAATCAATTTGGATGCATAAAAAAAATATTTTAAGGTTTTACAACTTTCGATTTGCTTATAAGTTTTTAGAAAATAAAAATTTTCCAATTTTGCATAAAAAAACAACATATTTTCCATCATTGCGGTCTAAAGAACATCGAAATTGTTGAGTATATAAAAAAATATTACTCAAACAGCTTAAAAGCAATTTTATTTTAAGATTTTGATTGTTTCTTGTAATAAAATTGGACAGCCCCTTTCCCAAGTTATGATAAAATCAGTGGAGCAGCCTCTTAAAAATCCCAAATTAAAAAAAAAAATAAAGAAAACGTATACATAGAATTTTCAATTTCTACGGTTTTTTTTAAATAGGGGCCCATGCATGACACATCAAAAAAATATATGCATAGTGGTTATCAAAGGCAATGACAAAAGTTTCATTTTGTTGCATGGTGTAATTAAATAAACCTTAAAACATGTTCTTAAAGAAATACTATTTGAAAAGTTTTCTAAAATTCATGTACATAATTCTTACTGCAACATATTGTCAGTGCCTTGGTTCATTACCTCTTTAGTTGACAGTCGTTAAAATTATAAATTTTAATTTTCATTTAAATTTTCTATACATTATAAAATTTTTCAACATAAAAAAAGCCCATTCAACAAAGTACATTTAACTTGTTATATACTATTTTTCTGCTTATTTAATTTTGTTATTTTTGGCCACCAGCTGACACAGGCTTTCCGACATTAAATTGTGAAGAAGAAGTTTTATTTTTCTTCCAACGGAGCCTCCGTTAACATCTTTATGGTTGCTCTGCTTTTATTACAACAAACATAAATACACGCATACAATTATACTTCTCGTTACATCCTTTGTTTCGACTGTTTTTAGGTGACATTTGTTTTATTTTAAGGCTATTCCTTTTGCTTCGTTCTTATATAATTTTCTTATTTTATCTTTGTGAAAGTTGCATTTCGTATTAACTGGCTGAAATTCTGTGAAGTTTTTCATTTCTGTTAAAAAATATTCATGCCCACTTATCTCTAAATGTCGTTACAGTAATATAATTAGAAACTCAAGTTAAGTTCTTACCCACCAAACCAAAAGTTTCACATTTTTCTTAAGTCAGACTTGTCGTAACGAGTTCGTTAAGACTTTTCGGTAGTTTGTCTAAAATCAGACTTTTCGTAACGAATTCGTGAAGACATTTCAGTAGTATGTCGTAACGATTTCGTTAAGACACTTCGGTAGTTTGTCTGAACGAATTTCTTTCAGATACATTTATTTAATGTGAGTTTGTGCAAATAAAACTTTTTAAAAAACAAAAAAAAAAAAGAACTGATATATATTCTTTTAAAGAAATATAATAAATACAGAAGAAAATTTAAAACCAATATTCATTCGCCAATTACAGTTTTGAATCTAAATGTTCATGGACGAGTCTATGCAGAAAATCTTTACTCGGCGAAGCCACTATTCGACATACTTAAAGAAGAAAACCTTTAAGCCCGGCCAAAGACCGTCTAAGCAGGAAATCTGTACTCAGCGAAGCCACTATTCGACATACATGGAGGCGAAAACCCCTAAGCATGGCCAAGGGCCGGCTAGACAGCAAATATCTACACATTGCCGTGAAGAATTTTAAATATATTAAGATTCTTAAAGGTACGTAGTAACCTCAAAATTTTCGACATTTATGTAGATTCGTGAAAACAAAGGAATATTGTAACACCGCATACGACCGACAGCAAAAGTCATTAAAAGACTTACGACTCTAATCTTTCAATTTAAATAATAGTTTTATATTTTATATTAAATTAAATCATATAATATTGAAGTGAATAATTAAAATTATAGAAAATAATTTTTAAAGAAACAATTATTAAAATAGCTGAAGAAAACTCTAAATGAATTCGTTAAGAAATCGTAACTACATATCGTTACGATTTGGTACCGACGTGTCGTATTGTTACGAATTCGTACCGACACATTGTTACGATTTCGTAACTACATATCGTTACGAAGTCGTGTCAAGCTTTTCATATAAAAATCGTTACGATTTCGGCAAGATTTCGGTTCATAAATAGGAAGATTTTTCCGAACAGTCGTTCCGAATTCTTTACGAAATCGGAGCATTTGGTTTGGTGGGTAGTTCTGCTTAAGTATTATTACATTTGCATGTTCCTCTTCTTAAAAAAAGTAAGAATTACAAGAATGTTGCGGATACGTAAACACGCGGACTGCCCTACATATTGTAACTAGCAAATTTAGACTTGGGTCTAACTCGTTCGAACTCGTTCAACAGTTCGTTTTAGACACAAACCTATGATCAAACCCATGTAATTTAAATGGGTTTGATCACAGTTTTGTGGCTAAAGCGAGCTGCTGAACGAGCTGGAATGAGTTGGACCCAAGTCTATTAAAATTCCTTTTTCGTTATGCATATGGACCTTAGTTTTTAAAATTTGTTTTATTTCCCCTTTATAGACAGGATTTTTAAATCTATTCTTGTGTTTAACTAAAAAATTCTCGTCTATATATCGTCACCTCAAATGCAAACGGACGTAACTATACTTTAATTTTTTTACAGGAGAATCAAAAACTAAAATTTTAAGCTTATTGGAATTTTATAAATGAAAAGAAAACACACAAAGAACAAAAAACTCAGAGCACTGTTAACACGGTTGTGTGCAAGCTCACAGAATACGTGTGTTCATATGCCTTTTAGTATTAAAAAAATACATCCACTTATAGTTACATCCATTTGAATTTCTTTAATAAATTTGGCTTGAACATGTAATTTAATACAAATAAACCATAAGCAATCAAAAACTCAATTTCAATCAAATAAAATTTTTTGCGTACTTACGTCCATTTGCTATTAATGTGGCGATATGTACATTTCTTCCAAAAATTTAAAACTGAATAGATTCTTAATATAGCTGATGGAAATATTTGTAAAGCAGTGGTGGTCAAACATACAGAATCTTATTCTTTGTTTGTGTATGTGCTGTTACTTCTTCATATTCACAATTAAAGGATTAACAGACTCTGTTAAAATTTTCCAGAGCCTGCTGTTTCATAAAAAGAACTCCGGTGTTTTTGTAATATTTTCTATAATTTTTAATATATAGCAAATCTCTATAGATTTGAATTGAAATCTTTCTAAGTCTACATTATTTACAACGAAAAGTCTAGCCTAAAGGGAATTTATCTTATTTTCCTATTTTGTATTCATGCTAAATATATAACAATATTATTTTTACATACACAACTACACACTTAAATATATAAGTATGTGCATATGTAAAACATACTGCATACAGTGAACAAGAAATAAAACGTGCGCTCCAAAGTTCAAATCTAGCAGTTCCTTTACTGGTAATGCTAAAATGTTTAAACTGGATATTTATATTTTCGGCAATTTTCCCGATGGAACTTAAGCCTAATCTCTAGCTAGCATAACATATTGACATTATTTAATATCCTGTCTAATATTTTAGATTGTAATCAGAGACAAATACTTATTTATTTAAACTCAATTTCATAGCAAAATTGCTAAAATTTATTTTGCAAAGTGATTAAATAATATGCGCAATAAATGTCTTTCTTTTCAAGTACCCAATATTCCACTTAATTTCATATCATAGTACTCAACATCATGATGAAATTAACCACCCCCCCCAGGCTTAACGACGGCGACGAAAAGTAAGCGAATGTTTAAAGTTTTTCCACATTATACTTAAACTCATTATTGACGTTTAGCAAATCATTGACGTACAGTAAATGATTTTGAATATTATACGAGATGTATCAAATCTTTGATTATGGAAGTAGTGAAACAATAAGATCAAATGTAGTGGAAAACTGTAGTCAAAAGTATTAACATAACAAATTATGGTATAATCACTTTGGATTAAAAAGGAAATTATTTGGAAATTATCACATTAAAATAATTAATTAGCTACTGGCTTGAGTTTTTCGCATGTTCATATATATTTTTACTCTCCTCCCAGGTACTCTATTACAAAAAATCATTATAGTACATTTTTTAATTCACTAGGCCCACGCTTTTTGGCCGCCGGTGACTACAACGCTAAGCACATGTTCTGGGGATCTAATGTCATCACACCAAAGGCTCGCGTTTTGTTCGACACAATTTATAAAATGGGTTTGAATGTTGTCTGAAGTGGACAGCCAACTTACTGGAGTGGTAAAGGTTTTCCCCAGCGAAATGATCCAAGTTGAAGCAATTTTAGACTTGTCTTCAGATCACTCACCAATTATTGTCACTATATATTCACATACAACTTTTTCACCCAATTGTGTTTTAACTAAGGTTGGCAACCGTAACGAATAACTGGTGTTGGTAGCGGTATTGCTATTAACATTACTTTTATTTCGGTATCGGTAGCGATATTTGAGTTATATCGGTATCGGTATATATCGCTACCGAAACTCTACTACCGGTATACTACCGGTATTACAATTTATTATATGAAATCGAACAAAATGCTTAAGAGCTAATAAGATACTTTAAAAATGCATCGTTTCCAATAGTTTTAAACATGGCAACTTTTGGATTTTTTTGAAAACCGATCTTGAAATTATTATATCGTTATATATGAAAGTTTCGTGTCGCTGTGTTCCTTCACGCTAATCTCCAAAACCGCTTCACAGACTTCAAAGAAAATTTTCAAGTTATATAATTGACTCTAGATTGGGATTCCCCTTTGTAAGGGATGACACAATAATTTATTATATTTTCAAATCCGTTCTTGAATCTAGTGTTCTGTACTTATTTTAACTTAGCCTTTACACATGCAAGTGCAAGTTCAAAAAACTCAATACACTCAAACATTTCTACTAACACACTTTTGATTGAGCTGTGAGAAATACAGAGAAATGAATACTGTTTTCTTTTTCGTTGATAATACGTACACAAAACTTGCATGGAAGTACTTGCATGTCTAGACGTAAAAATGTATTGAGTGTTATCCATATCTTTTTAATTTCGTTGAAATTTTTTAAGGATTTTATTGAGCGTTACGTTAACAAAACTCTTATCGATAAATTCAGGACGTTAAAAAAAAGTTAACAGCAGCTGAAGGGCAGAAACGATATAAAGAATATTATCTGCTTACAAATTTCGGATGTCCTTTCAAACATTTTTGCTTTTACTGCACTGTGGGTTGTTATACATTCGAAGACATGACATAACTTTTAACATTAAAATAAGTCACGATGCTTATAACACAAAACCATTTAAAACATTTTTGTCCGGCTTATTTGCGAAATGGCTGGACCAATTTTGACACAACTTTCACTGATGTTATAGAGCGTAACTTCCGCTAATTCATCCCTCCCCCCTTATACAAAGTAGTTATTAATTATCCTATATCTAGACATCTACGATAATTAGAGTCTTAAAATCTTGTGAGGGTTACTTTAAAGACAATGTGCGTAGTCGAGTAGAAAACTGGCGGTATATCAAGGGGAACAAGGGTACCCCTAATAGAAAAAAGGTTAATTATCACATATCTACACTCTAAAACATTACTTCAAATTTACGATCATATATTGTATAAATTTGTGTTGAAAATTTCTCCTTGTCTAAAATTACATAGATTTTTTTAGTTATTTTATTAAAGAATAAACATTTTAAATTAAACATATTTAGTCCAAGTGGGAAAAATGTAACATAAAGTATAATACGGCTATGGCTGAATGGTAGATACGTCAGACTATCAGTCAGGAGGTCGCGGTTCAAACCTGCACGCAGCCAATCGCTTTTTTTAGTAAAAACATTTTGTTCAACAATAATGCGTGTGTAATTTTAGGTCGATAATAATTTGTAAAGTGTTGCCGACTATTATCGACCTAATTTTCAAGAAAAGTGTTTTAGAGTGTAGAGAGCTGCAATAGTTAGCATTCTAAAATTATGTCTGGAGAGCTGCAATATTTAGAGTCCTCGATTTTGCTATAGGTTACTTTGAAAATAATGTGTTTAGGTAAACAGAAAACTGGCCGGATAGAAGCGGGGAGAAGGGAACCCCTCAACAGAAAAGTGGTGGAATAGCAGCGAGGAGAAGTGTATTCCTCATACAAAAAAAGATAGTGATAAAAATTCGGGGTATGTTACTTTCAAAATAATATAAGCAGTCAAGCAGAAATCTTTGCGAGATTGGAGGTGGCATAAGGTTACCCCCTGCAATAGTGCAATAACAACAGCCCTAAAATTTGGAGTATGCTACTTTGAATATAATGTGCGTAGACAAGAATAAGGCTGGAGGACTAGGACCATAGAGAACAGTAACCCGAACATGAAAACAATTACTTACCCTATATAAGTGAACAATTTGTTGACGCACTGTTTATTTAAATCTCAACATATTGGCTTATATTCTTGCAAAGTTCTTTTTAATATAATATTTGTACATACATATATTATTTGCTAAAAACAAGAAAATATGTTTTAACCTATTTTATAGTATCAGTCTATGTCATAGACGTAGTAAGGCTGTTGGGGGTTGCAGCTGCCACTTCTTTTACAACCCTTAGAATTTTTTAAATTTCAATATATTCTTATCGATGAATGAAAGGAGCAAAAGAAGATTTGGCCACTGCAAAAAAAATATATTTAGCTACGCCAATGATGAATGCACTTTGATGTACATACATATAAGTATGCAGATGAATATTGTTGGTATTTCCCAGTTGTGCGGAAAAGAAGGAATCTAGAGGATAGTTCATCATTTAGCCTCACTATATTTGTATGTCCCTTTGTGTAAAAGCGACATTTGTACAACATACTATGCCCATGTACATACATTATTTTTTGCAAAATGACTTTAACATTATTTTAATATAACAAAATTGTCCTTCTATGCTTTTTTATACTTCATTCTAAAAGACTTGTTGAAATACTAATGGAAGTAATTTTCTGAAAATAAAAAAATTCTGTTAACGTGAAGCTCTTTGCATTTGATTTCGGTTTTTGGTTTTAATTTAATATCACCCATTTATATATGTACATATATTAGTATAAAAATATTTACTTTTTATAGAAAAAGGATATCTGATATTTTTAAGATAAACTCAAAAAATAAACTACATTTAAGAATAGAACTGTAAATTAAAATTTAAATTTTTTTAAAAATAACAAGGCTCTATGGGACTCATTTTAGGTGAAGTTAAAGTTTCACCTCTTCAAATTGTTATAGTAACGTGACCAAAAGGTTCTTGTCAAAAAGCGGGACGCCCAAAAAGCAGGATTTTAAAAATTTTTTTTATCGAAAGTAGTATGTTGTAAATACATCCCATAATACATTAAGGTACCGCCCAACAGTGTGACTTCTGGCAATTTTAGTTGGCCAAAACTAATAACTGTCGTTCTGGAGCAAATGTCGAAATAAAATGAAAGATATAGATAATGCCTATGAACAATAGACGTTTTGTAGAAAAAATGGGCACGGCTCTGCCCATTTTTATAATCATAAATTTGTATTATCATGAGAACCTAATGTATGTGTAAATTTTTAAGCTGATCGGACGTCTGGGAAATTATAAAAACTACGTTGACCAATTTGATTACATTATTAATTTTTTTACGAGTGAAGCTAATAAAAGTGTTAAAAAAAGATTGCGCTTTATAGCACCCAATTTTTTATTTATTTTAAATTAGAGACTACTTAATATTTCGGCGGCAATATGAGAGCTAAACATGGTGAGATAATTTAGTTCTACTCCATTAAAAATTGGTATAAATTATTTTTTTCCTTCCTTTTAGTGGGTTTTACTTCAAAGAGCTTTTAGCTAAATTATATATTATATTACTCAAAGCACCACCGATACTATTTAGAATGAACTTAATTTTAAGAAAAAATAATAATATAAATGATAATATGCATACAAAAACGTTTACAACAATAATAAAATCACTAAATTGCAAATTTAAAAAAGCCTGTTTTTTAGCTTCTCTAGGTACTGAATATATGCTAACCGTTATATTCGTTACCATTCCTTTTCTTCATATGAGCATATTTTTTTTGTATAACCTGTGCTCCAGTCTATCATATATCAAATAAATTAAGTAAAGTGTGACTTTGACTTGCACACGAAGGCTTCCGTACGAATACACCTATATCACTTTTCGTTTTTGACCTTTTTCATTTTAGCAATTTTTCCGTTTAGCTTTTTTGTTTAATATTAGTTTGTTTTAAATTTTTTTCCGTTGTTTTGGCAATTTTTTTGATTTTGGCGATTTGTTTGATTTTGCCGATTTTTCCGTTTTATGCGATTTGTCGTTTTCTGCCGATTTTTTGACATTTTGGCGATTTCTCGGTTTTGGCGTTTTTTTGTTTTACCGTTTTTTCGCTTTTGGCGATATTTTTACCTTTAGACATTTATTTAAGTTTTGGCGCTTATTTCGGTTTTGGCGATTTTTTCGGTTTTGGGAATTTTTTGGTTTTTGGTTTTTGGTTTTTGGTTTTTTTTAGTTTTGAAGATTTTTTCGGTTTTCGCGATTTTTTTTAGTTTTGTCGTTTTATTTTTGCTTTAGCGCTTTTTTCGTTTTTAGCAATTTTTTTTATGCTTTAGTGCTTTTTTCGTTTTGACGACTTTTTCGGTTTTTGGCGGTTATTTTATTTTTTTGGCGATCTTTTTTAGTTTTGGTGATTTTTTGCGTTTTGGCGATTTTTTAGTGTTGGTGTTTTTTAAGCGCTTTTTCATTTTGCGATTTGTCGTTTTGAGATTTTTTAATTTTGTAATTTTTTATTTTTCGCGTTTTTTTTAAATTTCATGAGTTTGTCTCTTACGGTTTACAAGATATCGCAAACTGTCTAAATTGAATAGGCAAAATTACATTAACTGATAGAGCACCCTTTAACTTTTATTGTTTTAAATGTCAGTGTTAATTGGTGTACTCTATTCTACAGACTACACTAATTATCACTAACTTTCGAAATTTAAAGTGTCTCTATATAAGTGTCTGTATATTACATTAGTAATTTAACATGTTTCGTTGCTCGCTTTAGAAAACCCTTTAATTTATTCTGTGAAAATTTCAGGTCCCTAGTTCTTACGGTTCCCGAGAAAACAGCCTGTGATAGACGGACAGACAGATAGACAGATAGACAGACAGACATACAGACAGACAGACAGACATACAGACATACAGACATACAGACAGACCGACAGACAGACAGACAGACAGACAGACAGACAGACAGACGGACAGCGTAGCGAAAACAATAGGGTTCCTTTACACTTTTGGTGTACGGAACCCCGAAAATCAACAAGATCGACGAACTTTTTTTTTACTTTTGCCCAGCTAAAAGTACTAAAGGTCACAGTGTGCGCCCCTAAATTTTTAGTTTCATTTAAATAAATATCGTTTAAAAAAATAATTGAAAATTTTCAAACTAAATCATGTCATATTTCCTATATAAAACTACATAAAAATTTTGGACTTTTTGCATTTAATATTTTGTCTCTGAAACAAATAACAATACCGCAATGATCAATACATATTTACCCCCCCATTCATAAACGATTATTAAAACCGGTTTTCCCACACAAAATTCGTACATGAAACCAAATTTAACTTTAATAAATTTTTATGAATATACCCCATAAAGTCAGGATTATGCTGTCCAATGGCTGCCACTTTTAATATAAACATCAGCATTCTAAAAGCCATTACAGAAACGGGTCGAGCTGATTGTTAACATTAACGTTTCTCTTTATTATTTGTTCTCCAACAGATGTCAAAGTGGGTTGAATTTAGGTCTTTAAATCATAAGTTATACATATATTTTTTTTTTAATTCGAAACTATATTAAAACAGTAATTGTATGCAAAATCCCTTTTCTTCATAATTAAATATATTTTAAATCGCTTAGGGCATTCAATCATCAACAGTTGGGTAGTTATTTGTTAAACTTGTAAAACATATTTTTCAAAAAACATCAAATAATAGAAACAATTTGAATTTTCAATTACAATATTTTGTTTGTAATTATGTATGAATGTTTTGGCATTTAATTAAATAATATAAATTTTATTTGCTAAAATAGTGTTTCTAATATACAACATTTATGTACTTTTCATTTTTCATTTCAGTTACACAAAAATTTTAATATGTATAGAAATTTTAGAAACGAAGAGCAAGTGCCATAAAAATGGGTGAGTGTTAATGTTATAAAAATCATGCATGAAATTTCAAACTTTTGTAGACCTTTTTAACTAAGAGAATATTTTTAAAATTTAAAATATATTTTAAAGATTTCATCGCATATTAATGCGCATAAAAATATTATTTATAGCAGATTTCTGGTTTTCCTGGTAATAACTAAGGCTCAAATTCTCAGTATTTAGTTAACTAATGAGGGTGGTTTAACCAATGATATTTATATGAAAAATCGTTTGTTAAACCATCGGCGTTAGTTAACTACAGACTGTGAATTTGGCCCTAACTATTAAAAATTTCGGTTGAATTTGAAATGAATTTAGTTTTAAATATTCATTTAAACAATTCTATTTGTAAATATATTTCGGTTTGTTTACAATATGCTTAAAAGCACATAGAATGCATTAACAGTATGCCGGCACTAAAATCTATTTAAAAGTTTGTTACTAAATTAGGTCATCCATACTTAATTATTAGTTTTAAAATTCATACAACATACAATTGTAATAAAAATTTTGCAATAAACCGAATGTCCATGTAAAACTGAATTTATGTGCATTTAAGCAGAGTCATATAATAAATAGAAATGAATTACAATATTAACTTATACACTCAAGCATAGTTATTGCAAAACAGATGCATGCACATTAGAGTGGTCGTAAATAATTAACAGTTGGATTTCTTCAAATCTGATAACCCAAATCGATGAGTATTTATAAAAAAACTAAACTAAATAAAATTTAAGGCCAATCAGTTAAGATTAAGGCGTGTCACACGCCCACTAAAATTTAGTCAAATGCTCTCTTTCTGTCTTGTATGTCTCATTACTTAATAAATATATTACAGTAAAAGCTTGATAGTCCGGACCCCACTAATCTGGATTATTCGGTAGTCCGGACATCATTTTACATTACATTGTGTACTCTATAATTCGGATTGATTGCAGCTTTATAATCCATATTGCATAAAAAATGTTGTGTAATGTTCAGTTCTCGGACTTTCATGAAACTAAAAACAGATTTTAAGCGCCTAACCAGTGCACCTAAATGTGAAAAATATGCGCAAAAATGTGCATTTACCTACAAAGTACCAAAACTAAAATAATATGAAAATATTTTTTTTTAATTTTTAATTATGACTAAAGAAAAAAACACATAAAACAACCATAATTGGGAATATTATTTAATCCAACCGAACTTTAGTTGAGTTGTCAGTCGGCAAATGAAAATTATTGGTTGGCAGAAAGGCACTAAATAGCAACTGAAATTGACAGCTCTCAGTTGCCAGTTGCCATCAGTTGTATCATTTTCACCAACTGACAACCCAACTGGGGCTTAGTTGTCACGCATAATCGGCTTATTAATAGTTTTTCGAAAAGTGCGAAATATGCCTTTAAAACATTTTAATAACTTCAAAAATATGCATTTATTCCAAAATATGCAGAAATATGCACTTACCTTCAAAATATGCAAAAATATACAACTACAAATCGATGCCAAGCTACTTAAAATTTTATGACTCGCATATATAATTAGTCAATACGTCTTTAAATATCACCACAAAAAACATGCATTTGCATGAAAGTCCGAGCCCTGGTAATGTTAATCTCTTTTAATTTTTACTCCAAAAACATAATTTTGTCTCTTTTTTGGCGCAAAAACCATACTACTTTGCTACGCAATTCCATGTTTTTTACCTTCTAAATTATTAGAATTTTTCCCAAGTTTGGGTATCGGTGTTAAAATACCAGTTATCCAGTCGTGTGGTAAGACTCCACTATCAAAAATGTTGTTGTACAAGTCGCAGAGATGAGTTTTTAGAGCATTTGGGGCGGTTTTTACCATAGAATACGAAATTTTTTCATCAGCAGGTGTTTTACCTCTAAGAGTTCCAAACATATTATTTAGTTCAATTCTATCAACCTTGCGACTCGTGCCCGGGAATTGTTTCGTTGGCTTTTTTTCTGTAGATTCGTTTGATTACACAGAAAAAATATCATCAAACTGCAGCTAATAATTCGAATTGTAAATGTTTAAATTAAATTTTGAAAATATATTTAGTTAATATAACCAATTAAGTTGTTTATACGACTAGCATAGAATTTTTTTTTCAATACACTGAACCACCCAAATTTTTTGTTAAGGTTTTATAAATTTTTTAATATTTTTTTGATTAAAAATGTCAACTAAAGTTTTAGGCGAAACTTGTGAAAAAATTAACAATAATCATTGTTTATATGTATAACATATTTAAAATTTTCTAGTGAACTAAATTACTCAAGAAAATGATTTTTTAAATTATATCATAACGGAATGCGAACATTTAGAAGAAATATAAGAAATCAAGTTGTATGTGTATTCATTATTGGCATACTTAATAACGAATTGCTCTGTAGCTGAGAGGTAAGTACGTTAGCCTATTAGTCCAGAGGTCGCCGGTTCGATTCCGCCCAAAGATATTTAGTGTTTTTCGCAGACAAGCAAAAAGTCGCTTCAAGCGTTGTGATTGCGTATAAAAAAATAGTTATTTAACAATTATGACAATAAAAATTGTCCGGATATTCTAAAATTCACATTGTTAACATAACAATAACTTTAATTGAAATAGCTTTGTAATCAAACAAAAAATTAAATGGGAAACAATTTTTTCCGTTTAGAAAGCGTAACAAGTTTGCTGAAAGTATTTATTGAAATTGGCAATAAAATTGCCAGAAAAACGGAAAATTTAATTGAAAAACTAAAACTCGACTACAAAATTATATTTAAGCCGAGCAAAAATTGTTTCTAAATATGCCCATTAGTTTTATAGATATCGCAAGAGCTTAAAGCTAAAAATTAAAAATGTTATAAAAAAATTTTATAAGTTCTCTCACTAAACTGTGAACAAAATCAGAAAATGTGCAAAAATTTCACCGAAAATGGGCTAGTTTTCTTTGAAATATGTTAAGATACATGATACAGGACAAAAAATGGTATCGTTGGTGTATTTTTGTTTTTTCTGAATTTTAAAAGACAAAAATTAAAAAAAAAAATTATGAAAATTAAAATTTTTAGGTCTAAACTTTTACGATATCTCTGAAACTAATGGGAAGATTTAGATACAATGTTAGCTCGGTTTAAATATGTTGTTATCGAAATTGGTTATTTTTTAAAGAATAGGGCAAACTCTTTTCCAGTTATGCTAATATATGTCATGCGAGTGCTTTCATTTTAGATATATCTTGAAAACTAGAGCTGATAAAAAATCGGAGTGCAGATTATCGGGCCAAATAACTAAAGAAACAATATCTAACGAACGAAACAGTTTACCAAAATTTGTAAAATTTGTGGGCTTTTTTTGTCAAATGTATAGCAAGGGCAGAATTTTAAAGTTGTCAAAACTAGATATATACTCGTAGTATAATTTCCTAAAAATTATACAAATACTCGTTAACCTCCAAACCGACTTCAGTTTTTTGTAACGTCCACAACGGCACTTTCGGCTCGAATATTTTTTCCTATAAAAAAAGTTAACTAAATGTATGAAAATATCTGATTCAGAAAGCCAACGAGATTAACATTACCAAAAAATGTGCGTACGACTCTAACGTTCGTCCCGCAGGATTTGGCCACATCTACTAATATCTATGGGCTTTTTCGATAATATGCTGCTTATTTTGTTAAATGGGCGATTTAGATAAAGGTCGGCGAGACCAAGGCTGTTGGAAACTTTACAGAAAACAAGTTTTTAGAGGAAAAATGCAGTTTCTGAAACTTTGGTGGGCGTGCGACACGCCTTAATCTCAACTGTTTGACCTGAACATTTTTTAGGGTAGTTTTTTTTATAAATATCCATGTACTTCGGATATGAGACTTCTAATTTTGTACGACCACTCTAATGCACATATATGTATGTATGTATGTATGTGTATATGTGTATAAATATAGTTATCTGTATATTGACAAACTTTGATTATTTTATTCATTGCATTTACGAACAAAGTCACACAGTAAAAATGTATTCTTGTGTGCTGTGTTTTTTGGGTAATTTGTTATACGCATTGATCCTTTTAACTGCACAAAGACATAATTTATTAAGGGTATTTTGACATCAAGATAGTCTCTTAACTCGTATATGTTACAGCTATCCCCCTTATAACATGGCACTCCTACCGAAGTAATTGTTCTTCATTTTTATTTACTGCCTTATTCATATTACTTATCAAAGTTTTATGAAATAAATTTTTTCTTCTTCATAAACCTTTTATAAACATTTGATAATTTATTCGAATCTCACCTTATTCCTGTCAATCTTTTATTACAATTTTTAAACGTGCCTGCCGTGCTAGACGTGCATTGCCTGTACATATTTTCATAAATTTTATAAAATATATATAATATTATTTATAGTTTTAATTTTTGTTTTGTGGTGAACATCATTAGTAGCTTCATTTTATCCTGTTCTTTATAGTAGGAATAGCAAACGCTTTATATTGTATACTTCCAAACATTTAAGTTATTACATGCCGAATTGTATGAGTTAAGGTACCCAACAAAAGCTTTACTTACTGGTAGGCAAAAAAGTATATGAGGATTTAAGTCGTAACTACTTACAATTTGAATCGGTAACTACTTATTTTTGTTTGAGAAGTCCAAAAAATAAGGGATACACCACACGTATGTATTTACATTGTCACAGCAGTTAACTAGTTATTATTTGGCTTACTTGAAGCTAAAAATAAGTAGTCAAATAAAACAATTAAAATTAAACAAAAATATATTTTTATACACATCATATTTTATTTATATTTTTAGCATTTTATTTATTTATTTATTATTTCTTTTGACCCAACTGGTATACGAACCTATGCTCATTCAGAAAATAAGACAAGTGAAGACAAGACCCACTCAGATAATGTTGACTTATAAGTTTAAGCGACAAATATTAGTTTTCATATACAAACTCATGTTGTCTACTTATTTTATTAATACATAACAACAAATTATAACTATTTTCAGATAATGAGAAAAATACGTTCTCATTTTATTAAAAACTAAGTATTAGTTCTAATTTCAAGCATAGTAGTAAGATAAATAAGTACCACTCACTACTTTGTAACCCATTAATAAAGTACTACCGATTACAAAAATGACAAAAGTTTTTGCTGGGTGGCACTTTTAAATTTCTGACACTAGCATAGAAGGACCTTAAGAATAACATTCCAAAATAAAGCGAATAACTTAGATAAAGTAGAAATTTTTCTATTCTTCGAACTCATATCTAAAGAGACATGTTCAAACTGAGATAACTCCATTTGATGTTCAAAAAGATTGTAATATGTTTTCTTTCATACCAGTGTGCATTCAAGATTAAAAAAGTTCAGTGCTTTATCATATGAAATTTATAGATATAAAATTTAAATAAGTATCATTAATATAAGCAGTTTTATCAATAGTTTTCCAAATAATTTTATATTTTGTATTCTATTTCCAAAATAATTTTTTTTCTTAATTTACTATCAAAATAGCATATATAGTAATTATAAATTTGTTATTGGCTTTATCACATATCTCTTTGGAAAGAGTAAAAACTAAAATAGAAATCAATTTAATGAAGTTATTAATGTTCATATAAATTAATTTCGTTTAATGGAAAAATGTGTTAAGCTAAAAGTTAAACAATTATCTTGGGTTGTTTGCTATTGGAAGGATAAATTTAGTGCATTATTTTCATTATGAATAATCACACTGTACAACAAAAGCATTTTTTCCAAATCAAATCATATCTCGTAAACAAATGAAAATAACATATTGTTACTTAGCGCATATAACGAACAAAGGATAGGCTATATATTCTAAAAATTTCAGATTTTTATCTGTATCCCCACATCGGTTTTTCGGCCCGTTATTTTTCATAAAAATTGCACTTTAAAAAAATTATATTTCGTAATAGAGTGAACATAATAACGTGAACGTAATAAGTGAACATAAGAACGAAGTACTGGCCTATATTTTCTGAAAATATAAAATTTTTATCTGTATCCCCACATGGCTTTTTTGAAGCTCAAAGTTGAGCAATTTTTAAAATTTATAAATTTTCGCACCTATTTTCTTTGCAGAAGATATAATTTTATCTCAATGAAAAAAGAATCAATGCTTTGTGTTCAACAGATTTCACATAGGGTTCAATTGAAAATCGATAAAATGAGAAAAAGTTTTGTAATTTTCAAGTGACCACTTTTCGGCCATTTAATTATTCCAGTTCAGTTTTGCATTACAATATTAAATAATCATTATATATATATAACTTCCCATAGTTCCTATAAGGAGCATAGGGCCATAACAAATTCGCTCCATTCTAGTGTTTTTATCTTGTTCTAGCTCTTGTCTTGATTGGCCGTTTCAATTTCGATTTGACATCGGCAGTTGTGTGAAGGTCTCCCTCTTCTGCGACTTCTCTGTGTACTCCATTCAATAGCGTGCCTTGTGATGTCATCAGCGGGCTTTCGTAGAGTATGCCCTAACCAGCGCAATTTCATTTTACGTATTTCAACATGTATGGGAATTTGGGAGGCTTGGACCGAAAGCCTTTCATTTGTGGTCGTAACTGGCCATAATATTTCTAGAATTCTCCTCAGGCAGCGATTGATGAAAACTTGTAGAGAGTTAATATCCTTCTGAGCTGCATTCCACGATTCACATCCATAGAGGAGGGTTGCTTTTATGCAGGAGTTAAATAAGTTAAGCTTGGTTCTTTTTGAAATATGTGCAGATCGCCATACGGGGTTTAGAATGCCAAATGAGTATTTGCCAGCTTTTATTCGGTTTCTCACATCATCAGCAGAGCCGCCTGTGGTGGCCAGACGTTACAACGTCTTCTATATTCTTCCCATCTTATTGTGAATGCTCTGTTGTTAGAAGCATTTACTCTCATTACTTTAGTTTTAGCAGTATTTATTTTTAGACCAGTTTTGGCTGATTCAGTTTGTACTGCATTGATTAATCTTTACTGCATATCATTGAAGCTGTGGGATAGTAGACATATGTCGTCGTCGCGGTCTTCTAGCCTTCTGTTGAATTCGCATGTTGTACCCCTCTGTTTAAAAGAAGCTCTTCTCATTATGGTATTTAGGACGATATTAAAAAGTAGGGGCGACAGAACACAGCCTTGTCTTACTCCAGTTTTATTTTCAAACGGTTGACTAATGCATCCATCATGAAGAATTAAACAGTTTGCATTGTGATACAGGGCTTTAACGATATCAATTATCTTTGTTGAAGTGCCTTTGCATGCTAGAGTGCTCCATATGGCTGAATGGGGAAGTGTTTCTAAACGGATTAGGAAATTACAGTTTATTTCGATAAAATATCTTTAATATTTTCAAAGATATTTGGCTTTGAATTAAAAAATTTTGGGTTTTCGACTCTAGTTCCCCAAGATCTCCAGTAATATTAGCATAGCAAAAATTAAAAGAAAAATACTTTATGATTTTTAATACAATCCCTGATAATATATAGTAACAATTTTTTAGCTATCTCAATTGATCTGAAAAAGAATCAGAGTCAAGACTTTGAAATAAGAGTGGAAAATGGCTAAATTTTTCTTAAAAAATTTTTTAAGCTAAAGTTAGACTTTTAGAATAGACTTCACAAACGACTGCTCTTGAAATTTTAATTCGCTTACAGCGTGAAAATGGTGAAAATATCTACGAAATTCTAAATTAATCGCTTTAAAATAAACGCCCACCAGGTTATTAAAATTTTCTTTACAAACTATCAGGTCGGTCATAGAACTTAGAACATAGAAAGTGAAAATATTCACATTTTCAAATTCGTAACGTTTTGGTTTTGCTTCTTCAGCTTTCACATTTTTTCATAACAAAGTTCAAACACAAAAGATTACATACCTTAAGGCGCAACTATGAACATACAAAACTCACGGAGTTAATATTAATTTGTTTCTGCCAAAAGTATGCAAAACGATTTTTATAATGCTGCTTTTGTTTGTATATTTTCAAAATATTATATCCACTTTTTTATTGTAGAGTGGAATTGAAAACGGACTTTTTTTAATTTTTTCGTTTTCTAGAGAAGCTAAACATACAGCAATGTCACAGATTCCTTGCGGATTGGTTTTGATTCCGTAGTTGTCATTCCGAAAAAGTATATTTTTGGTGCTTTAGATTCCGTTTATTTTGTATTTCGTTTTTACAACGATAACGTTTTTATACCTTGAGGCGTTTGCTTACTCTTGTTTTTAGATGCAAAGCTCATATTAAGCTTTTTATTAACATGGAAAGCTCATGACCAAATATTTATTTTACGCTCCTAAAAGTATGCACGTTTTTAAATATTTACTGCAAATGAAGTCTGTAGAAAAGTGTTTTTCATTTCCACTTTGAAGTTTAAAAGTGGTTTGATTACGAAGAAACTTTTCATTTTTCGTTTTCTGAAGAAGCAACTTACGGAATTGAAACCATTTCCGATCGGAATGGTATTCTGTGACATGGCTGTATATTAAATATATTTAATGTAAATAATCTGGCTTTTAATTGTAAAAATATGGCCAGTAGAGCAGATTTTCTAAAAATAGCCAAGTTTTCAGAAGTATTTTGTTTGTTTGTCAGCAGGAGCATACACCTTGCTCCCTCTTCAGTAAGTGTATTTAGGTAGCATCATTTAAGTAAGCATTTACGCAAGGCATCTTTAGCAAAATATACTTAAATATTAACAAAATTTCAAACATAAAATTTTTTTTATTTGTTCCCCTACACTTGTAATATAAAAAACAAGATAAAAAACACATCCTTTATAATATAAAGCTAAATAATTATTATGATCTCAAAAGTATTTTTGATCATCTCTTATTTAACCTAGTTACATTTTTAATAACTAAAAAGCCCATATTTGCAATAGTTGTAAATTATTTATTTTAACTATTTGAAATTTGAGTTCAAATTAAATAGTCCTTTGGCAGTTAGTATTTTGTATAAAAGGAAAAACACTGAAACAGTAATTAATTATATGACTGCATTGCATTTTGTTATATTTTATTTATTTATGTGCAATTCTCTATCTATTGAATTTACATAAAAAAGGATTAAATTGAAAAAAATGGTTTAATATTTTATGAAATTTATTTAATGCCTTGAGCCAAAACAGAACAATAATATAAAAATGAAAATCCATTTAAAAATTACCATATTTTTAGACGTCATCATCGTCAACAGCACCAGTCAACCAACCATTCAAGCAACCAAATCACCGACGACTAACCAACCAACCAACCATCATTCCAAACAACCAACCCATTCATCCAAACCATTCCATTAGTACAACAACATTCACCAAATAATTTATTTGTTTCTATTTTTGTGGCAAAATACAAATCATCCACATTGAATAAAGTCCAATGAAGATTATTAATCTACAAAATTCAACATATAAATCGTATACAACTCAAAACTTGCATATTTAATAAATAAATATGCATAGAAGTACTCGTAAAAAATAAAAAAATAAATAAATAAATAAATGAAATAAAAATGTTTTAACTTCTGGAGTAGAAAAAGATTCAAACCATCAAACAAATAATTCAAATAACTTCAAACACGCTTCAATAATTATTTTGCATTTTTATGCAACACGGAGGTCAATTAATATTTCATTGCAAATGAAAATGATGAAAATGAATAAAAATTTCATTTGTGGTTGTTTTACTCATTCGCTTCCCTTCCCTTCACTTCACTTTGTTGCTGTTGTCGTTGTCGTTGCAGTTGTCGTTGTTGCGTTTTAATTTTAAAACTCCATTTGTGGTTAAATTTGTGGCACGTATTTTTGCTGTAGCATCTTAGTGGGAGTAAAAAAAGAAAATAATGTCAATTAATTTTAATATTTAAATTATATTTGTGAGTATAAGACGTATATGATGAGCTTTTTCATCCAGTACTTTCATTTGTTAATAGAAGGTTATAGAAAAACTATATTGTACGAAGTTTTTAGAGGATGCTTTGCAGGTTTGTTTATTTTGTTCGTTGCTTAAGAAAAGTTCCCAAAATTTACACTCTTGGAGTAAGCATGCAGAAATTTTTATAACTTATAATTTTTGCAATTTTGATATGATTTTGATTGTATATAATATATCAAGATTATTATATTAAAAAGAAGTTTTTATTTATTAAATTATCTCTTGTAGCTTAAGAGATATTTAAGTTGAAGTTTTTAAATTTTTGATTGTTCTGTAGACTCAATATTATTTCTTTCAAATATCTACCGTAAAAAATTTAACACAAAATATAGTTTTTAAATATCAATTGTTTTATTTTGAAATTGCATTATTTTGCTGTATTTTTTTTAAATAATTTAAACCAAAAAATAGGGTCTTGCTTATAAGAAAATATTTCTGGCTTAACTAAAAGCATTAATAGTCTTCACCAGGGCTCGGACTTTCATGCAAATGCATGTTTTTGTGGTGATAGAGAAAGAGGTATTGGCTAATTATCTATGAGAATCATCAACTTTTAAGTAGTTTGTCATCGATTTGTAGTTGCATATTTTAGTGGTAAGTGCATATTTTTGCATATAAATGCATATTTTTGGTGTAGGGTATTCACTTGAATAATGTTTGAGCAATTAATCGATTATTTAAAGTCAAATAATGTTCGATAAAAGAAAAAAATTTAATTTCGAGTAAATATATATTCGAGTAATTTTAGTCGATTAATCGAACACTAAACAATTTTATGTAAGTTTTCTTATTTTGAATGAGTTTTTGTAGATTTCTTAATAAAACCTAGCAAAAAGTTTTAAATTATATGAAATTTTCCATTCAATTCGAAAGTTATTTCATACACAGAAACAACTAATTTTTCACTTCAAATACCAAATTCCCTGAATCAAATGTAAATTTGTTCAATTTAGGTCCTATAAAGAAATTTGTAAATTCAAATGCAAAAATCTGTAATTAAAACTCTGATTTTTTCAATAAACAAATTGTTTTCAATCAAAAAATGTTTTAGAGAAATATAAAAAATTAATCAAAGAATTTCATAATTTTATTAGGTTGCCAACATTGGCGGTAGGTAAATGAAATGAAATAATGAGTCAAACAAAATTATTTATAAAACTAAATAGAGAGAATAATGAAGATTTAAAATCAGTTTCAAAAACATGTTTGTTTAAAAAAGCATTCATAATATTTTCTGTGTACTAACAGACTCCATGATCAAACATTTATGTAAATAATGCAGTAATAGGAAGGATCCAATTTCAAATATCTTGTAAAAAATTCGGAAATAAAACCAACAAACAAAAATTATTTGAAATAAAAAAGATATTTCGAGAGCAGATAGCTAACAAAATTTTTCGTATTAAAATATCGAATGTAATTTAGCGGCGAAATTCAATGAAAAATTATAAGTATTCACAAAATTAAAGAGCAAAAAAATTGCTTTTGTCACATAAAATATTTCTTTATGGATCTAGAAAAAAACAAAGAATTAATCCGCCAAATTGGAATTGAAAGATCATTCTTAATAATGGGAGAAATTTTCAATCGAAAAAATATCTATGAAATTAATAAAAATCATAATTCATATATTTAGGACTATATGTATTGATTTTGTTCGATTATTTAATGAATTATCTGAATATTAAAAAAGTACTATTTTAAATGATCAGTTTATGATCTAATTTATGAAGACATATTGTTTTTCTTTTGTTTTTATTATTAAAATATATAAAAACGCAAAAAACTTGATTTGTTGTGCCTCTGTGGCTAATTGATAGCGATGCTAGCCTGTCAGTCCAGAGGTCGTGGGTTCGATTCCCGCCATAGACCCTAGGTGTTTTCCGCAGACAAGCTAATCGCTTCGCGGGTTGTGTTTGTTAAAAAAAATTATTTGATTTTTGCAAAAAATCGAGTTTTTGTCTACAAAAATTAAAAAAAACGAGTAAATTCAAAAATTTTCCGATTAACTAGAATAATTTTTAGCAGTAAAGCTCAATCGAATAACTCGAACGAAATAAAAGTTTTACTCGACTGATCGAGTAATTTAAAAACCTCAATTTCGATTTATTGATTAATCGAACAATAGAAAAGTCGATTAAAATGAATATCCTAGTTTTGGAGTAATAAAAATTTGCATATTTCGCAATTTAAAAAATATTAAAATATTAATAGGCCAATTATGGATGGTAGTAGCTGAAAATGGTACAACTGATGGCAACTGGCACTTGAGAGCTGTCAATTTCAGTTCCTATTTAGTACCTTTCTGGCAACCATTAACTTTCAGTTGTCGACTGGCAACGCAACTATAGTTCGGTTGCATTGAATAACAGATTATGTATGTTTTATGTTTTTTTCTCTAATAATAATAAAAAATTAAAAAAAATTTTCATATTATTTTAGTAGTTTTTAGTGTTCGTAGGAGGGTAACAAATCGTGTCGTTCTCGCATTACTAAGGTTTTGCACAATCAATCGTCTAATAACACAAAATAAAATAATAAAAGCTCTCAATATTGAAAAACAATGATAGCACTATTTGAATATAAACCCTCGATATATTCTAGTGTATGTTCTATTACTTATACGTTACATATAGTGTTTGGGAGGGAATTCCCGGGAAAAGTCTACTTTTAATATCCCAGGAAATTTTTGAAATTTGCCCGGGAAAACGGGAAATTACAGTTACACATTATTTCATAAATATATGGGCTTTTTGACATACATATTTATAAAATGGCATCAGTGACCGCCAAATTTATTTTGATTCATATAAGAAATTTGTATTATAATCCTGTTTTTCATTAATATCAAAACTTTCAATGTTTTTTTTTTTAATATTACAAAAGTTCGTTTAGCTGACTGTATGACTAAATTTACACGATGAAACCGTTTAAGTTCTCTTTTAAAGTTGCTATGTTTTTCATCATCTGTTAAATACCAATACCCTGCTTATCGATGTCGAAGGACATTTTTCATTCTTACAATTTCATTTGAAACAAAAACAAATTCTAAAACTTTGTCCTTGTTTCAAATGTAGCTGTAAGAAAGAAAGAACTCCTTCGACATTGATAAACAGGAAGTAAAATGTCCATAAAATTTTTTTAATATAAAATAAAAATATGAACGGTTCAAAGTTATACAGAAATTTCATAAAAATTGCATGAAATTGAAATCATGCCATTTCTCTTAATCCGAGAAAAATTATTGCTTGATTCGAAAAGTACATGAAAGATGAATTTAGTAATAGATGTCGTTTAATCACTATAATAGAACAAAGTGGAATACTTTGTATAAGTATCAATGATTACAGTGCTCTCTAATCGTTTCCTAAAGTAAATAATTCGATATTAAACGAACTTTGATTGATTTTCCGTAGAATTAGTGAAAAAATTTTGGAAAGTGTAGTGGAAATTTTAACCTCATGGAAGCTGTAAAAACTTTAAGTTGACACTACTTAAATTTATTATAAGTCGATACAATTATTGAAACAATGAAGGAGATGTTTTAAGATAAATAAAATTAATAATCAAAGACATTTAGACAGACTGTGGCTCAGGATATATGAAATTCAGCTGAGCTGAGTATAGTACTATAACTTGCTTGTACTTAACGATAAGAATCGTCCTGGAAAATTTTCAAGAAAAATAAGAAACATTACGGCAAATCCTTTATAAAATGATTTGGAGGCCTTAAAATAAAATGTTTAAGTAATTGCAATATAGTCGTCAATTAGTCTATATAGAATGCCCTACTGAGTAATAACTATACTCTTTTTGCTTGAATTCACTTAAAAATTCTTAAAAATTTGTTTTGAATTGCTTTTATATTAATTTTTATTTAAAAAGAATGCTTACATTAATAAAACAAGCGAAATTTCGCCAATTTTCATTCAATAAATCTATTTAGCTTTTCCCGGGAATTTCCGAGAACGTGATTTTTTTCATTTCCGTTTCCCGGGAAGTGCAAAAGGCCGGGAAATCCCAAACCCTAGTTACATATTTATATAAAATTATAAATAAAGTATACGTAAAACCTTGTAGCGTATAAGTTATATAGAAGTTCACATAACTCCATATAGCGTATACGCACTACTGGGCATTATTTGAAATTTATACTTCTTTCTATTCACATACATATTACGTAGCGCTATTTTCGGAATTTTTATACTAAATTTCAGACTTATAACTATTCAGTTAAAAAAAAATATAATTACTTAAAGAATATTTGTACATTTACTTTTGAACAATACTTCTTTGATTAAGTTAAAGAGCAATACTTCTTAGATCTGAAAGTAAGAACACAGCGGTTTTGCTAAAATTTTCTCTGGCGCCTTAGAATTAATTTAGTAAATCTTAAGTTTTAAATGAATAAAATTTAAGTTTAAAAATTATTTAATAAAAACTATTCTTTTTAATTAACGTTTTATAGTGTTTCTTCTAATAAACTCTAAATAAATCCATGAAAAGATTTTTAATCTTCGCACTTGTTTATTTGCGTGTTCATATCATACGTTTTTACCCTGCCTTTTGACTCTTGAAAATATTTGTCCGTTTATTTTCGCAAAACTATTTGTCAATCGTTTTAGATATTTTATTTTTCTATTTTTTGTTATTATTCAGTTATGTACTTACTTCTTTTATTGTTGCTGTGATATTGTTAGCAAAAAATTCCATGGTTGATGCCGCTTTAGGCGTGGTTGACTCGCTGGTGCTAAATATGCACTTCAATCATTTCTACTTTTTTTTTAATTTCATTTATTTTGTACTCTTTTCCATTTTACCATACATAATACATTTATACATTTATATATTTCGATATCATGTCAGAGATTGTCCATCAATCAACTAGTGTTTGCGTATTTGTTGTTAATAGTTCTATATAAATGTACATAAAGGGAATAGTTTTCGATTTGATTGTTTACAAGATTGCCATAACATTTTTCATAATTTTCTATTTATCAAATGTAAAATTTTCTCGAGTTATAAAAATGCTCTGCCGTATAGTTTGCAATTAATTACGATTGAGGTAAAAGATTTGCTCAGCACTTTTATGTAATACAGAAAAAAAATGTTTGGGCAAAATTTAAACACTCTAAGGGCCATTATTACAACTTGGTAATAGTTAAAGACAGGACTTTGTTGGACGGATAAACAGTTTCTTTTTATTACAACTTTACTTTAACTAAAAGTGATCGATAAGTCAAAGGCAAGTTCATCCTACATGGTACGTTAAAATAAATTTGTAATAATGATAAACTGATAATGATAAAATTCTACCTTTAACTATTGCAAGTTGTAATAATGGCCCTAACTCTTCGATGCATATAACCCTTCCTGCAGTTGAGATTTAGCGGTCTAAAATGTCCTACAAATGTCATAAAGTTCTACTATACGTTTTCAAGGACACCGAACACCCCAGCAAAAGAAGACATGCAAGAAAACGAATTAAAGCATGCGTTTTAATGATACTGCATGCGTTCGGAGTCGGGCCAAAAACGCATGATTTTAACATAAGCGTGTCATTGGAAGTCATGCGTTCACATTTAAATATACTGCTCGTCATTCAAATGAGTGCTTATGACCGATGAAAACTGTGCGATTTTAACCCCTTTTTGCATGCATGCGAAATATTAATAAAAAAAAAATGAACACTTCTAGGATACGAACCCGGTCTCTTCGGATGTAAAGCATATGCTCTATTGCTGAGCCAAAGCCCAGTTATATTTCAGTGAGATAAAACTTATTTTAAAATACTTACCCCTGGAAAATATGTCAATGTGATAAAAAAAATTTCATCAATCTGCAACTAACAATTTCAATTATTAATATGTAATTTAAATTCAAACATATATTTTGTTAATATAACAAATTGAGTTGTTGATACGACAAACACAGAAATATTTTTCAACAAACTGAACTAACCAGATTTTTTGTTATGTATTGTGAAAAAAATTAACAATCATCATTGTTGTTATAACAAATGAAAGCACACACGTAAATGAAACAAAGCAAATCAAGAAATTTTTTTCAACAAACTGAACTAACCAAATTTTTTGTTACGTATTGTAAAAAAATTAACAGTCACCATTGTTGATATAACAAGCGAATACACACACGTATATGAAACAAAGCAAATCACGTTTTGTGTGTATTCATTATTTGCGTATTTAATAACGAATTGCTCTGTAGCTGAGAGGTAAGCACGTTAGTCTATTAGTCCAGAAGTCGCCGGTTCGATTCCGATCAAAGACATTTAGTGTATTTCGCTGACAAGCAAAAAGTCACTTCGAGGATTGCGATTGTATAAACATATTGTTAATACAACAATTATCATAGTTAAAATTTTTTCGGAAAATCAACAATTCACATTGTTGATATAACAATAATTTTAATTGAAATAAATTTGAAATCAACAAAAAAAAAATTGTTAAAAAACTTTTTCTGGTTTTCCTTTAGCTTACAATTTCGTAATTGTATTTACAAAAATCGTTGTAGGTTCAAAATCAATTAATTATTTAATTGATAGACAAAAACAATTAATTGTATTTACAAATTTTTTTTCTGTGTTGTATTCCTTTTTTGCTAGATAATTAATGCAATATTTTAAACATGATTGTGTAGCGATGTCGCATGCGTTTTTCATGAGTTCAAAAAGTACTTTATTAAGATTTACATAAAAAAAGTTTATTAAGATTTACGATCATAGAAAAAAATTGTAAATACAATTAATTTTTTTGTTATATCAATTAAATAATTAATTGATTTTGAACCTACAACAATTTTTGTAAATACAATTACGAAATTGTAAGTTAAAGGAATATCAGAAAATTATTTTTAACAATTTTTTTTGTTGATTTAAAATTTATTTCAATTAAGATTATTGTTATATCAACAATGTGAATTGTTGATTTTCCGAACTAGTTTTAACTATCATAATTGTTGTATTAACAATATTTTTTATACAATCACAATCTTAGAAGAAATTTTTCACTTGCATGCGAAAAACACTAAATGTCTTTGGGCGGAATAGAACCGGCGACCTCTAGACTAATAAACTAACGTTCTTACCTCTCAGCTAAAGAGCAATTTGTTAATAAATGCGCAAATAACGAATACATACAAAACGTGATTTGCTTTGTTTCATCTACGTGTTATATCAACAATGGTGATTGTTAATTTCTTTCACAATACATAACAAAAAATTTGGTTATTTCAGATTGTTAAAAAATAATGTTTGTGTTTGTCGTATCAATAACTCAATTTGTTATATTAACAAATATATGTTTGAATTTAAATTACATATTAACAATTGAAGTTGTTAGTTGCAGTTTGATGATATTTTTTTCTGTGATGACATTAAGAATGCATTTCAAGAAACAAGTTCTTCAGAAATCACGAAAAGATTATTTCATCTTGCACGCGTTCATTTATTTTTCGCTGGGATCTTAGTCAAAATTTTTATTTAAAATAGGACGTATTAGGAAGAGCCCAGGCCCATCTAAAACAGGAAATTCAACTCTTTTTTTTTATCATCGATTCACGTCTCTGCAGATACCTTTCAGATAAGTATACATTTACTATATGTTTCACAAGAATTTTTTTTACATATAAAAGAGTGTTAGTGGTTTTTTTATTGCAAAAATTTTCGAAAATTAAACATTTTTTCAAATTTCAATTTAAAAATTAATATTTTTCAGCCCAGAAAGCAGAATTTCATTAAGTTTGTTTTAAACCATTTAAAATTTTGTTCTTTAACTAACGAAGAAAAAAAAATTTATAAATCGGATGATATTTGGATTTGATATCTGGAAAATAACGGATCAAATTTTGAAAAATTGCGAAATTATAATGTTCACATGAGTTTAACTCGCTAACTATAAGAGATAAGTGTACAACCCAACATGTGTCTTTATAGAATTATCAAGGGCTATAATATAGCACACAAGTTTTGAAATCAGATGAGAAACCAAAAATGGCAAGCAGTAAAAATTTTTACATGGCCTAAGTGCCCTACTCTGATACTTCATAGCTCCGATCCTGAGCAATTTAGAGAGCTGATATTTAAAATATAAATACTCCTCTGCTATGTCCTTGTGAAATTCTATTCCGATAGGACTATCGGCTTAGAAATGCCTGATTTTTATTCCAAATATTTTTATTCCGCTCCACTCTGCAATAGTGAGTGGTAATGTCACCTTTACAACTACACTACACCTACAAATATTAGCAATTTTTACTGCTATGGAAAAACAAAATTTAATTAAGAGCATTTTTACATACATGCAGTGTCAGTCAAAATAATAGCACAAATCGCATATATATAATGTTCCAGCGGGCCAAAAATAAAACTAAAACATTTATCACTGTATGGCTAACAAAAACTGGGCTCGAGTTAGCATAAGTGATGAATACAACTGGATTTTTTGGCTCGGTGCACATACATTTAGTAGTGAGTATTCTATCACTCTCTATTGATGACTTTAATTTCTGCTAAGCAAGAGCACATATAAAAAAGTTTAGTTGGAATAAGTAAAATGATATAATAGTCAGTCATGTCACAGATTCCGTTCGGATTGGTTTTGACTCCGTAGTTGTCATTCCGAAAAAATACATTTTTGGTGCTTTAGCTTCCATTTTTTTACAATGATAAAGTTTTTATACCTTGAGGCGTTTGTTTACTATTGTTTTTAGATGCAAAGCTCACATTAAGCTTTTTATTAACATAGAAAGCTCATGACCAAATATTTATTTGACGCTCCTAAAAGTATGCACCTTTTTTGGTATTTACTGCAAATGAAGTCAGTAGAAAAGCGTTTTTCAATTCCAATTTGAAATTTAAAAGTGGTTTGATTGCGAAGAAAATTTTCGTTTTTCGTTTTCTGAAGAGACAACTTACGGAATTGAAACCACTTCCAATCGGAAAGGTTTTCTGTGACATGGCTGAATGAATGTCTTTTATTGACTTAGATTTATTAAATTGTTTTTCCAAAATACATTGATTTAATGTACGAATACATTGTTTGAATGAAACTATTCATTGAAGTTCAATGTAAATCGGTTGATTGAAAGGATTCGTTGTTGATATTCTTTAACGAAATTATGAAGCAGTTAATTGTTTTAATGTACTGGTACATTAGGTAAAAGCTAACCTGACTAGAAATTTTCATGCAAACACATTTGGGATCTAACAGGGATCCCAATTCCGATGTAACGCAGAAACGTGCGGAAATATCAAAATCATGCAAAAATTGGCTCAAATCGGGAAAATATCAAACTCTAATATTGAATTAAAATTGCTGAAGCTATCCAAGGGACAAAAGAATGTAACAATCACCTCTGTTGAACATGGCCAAAATATACGATTAAAAATCTGTGTTAGATTTCCCCAACAAGTTCCTATTAGTTTCCCACTTGGGAAGAACTTATGTTAAGTCATTAATTTGTAGATGGGCTATCCCAACAAGTTCCCGATCGAATCACAAATGGGATAACTCTTTTTGGTTTGCCACATACATTCCCAATCGGGCCTCAATATGAGTATTGGGAAAATTTCTAGTCGGGAATGAGCGATTCGTTGAAACAATGAACTTTTTCCTTGAATTTGTGTATTTGTTTGGTTTAGCACAACCTCTAAAATACACAATGTCACATTTAGACGGCGTCAAAACAAAATATCATATTTTCTATAAGAGTTTCAATGGAAAGTTTCTTTGAAAGTTTCAATATTAAGATTAAAGTTTCTGACATACAACAATTTCACATTTATTTTAATTGCCTTATCCCTGTTAGAAATCGTTGGTAACCCTTTTTAGCTAAATAAATGTAAATGCATACTTTTTTTTAGCGATTTGTTGATTTAAGTAAATATATTATTTAAAAAAGCCAATATACATATGAGTATTTTTATTTTTGTATGTGAACAATTTGAAAGTGCAGTAATGCCATTCTTAGGAAAATTGTTACTAATAGACCATCATAGTTTTATTTTGAATCGAATATGAAAAACAAACACTTTTACACTGATTGCTTTTCGAATGTAAATACACTCGCATTTAAATGCTTTATAAAGGGATTAGCTCAATGAATGCATAGGATTTGCTATGGAAACATAAAATATTGCTAAAAATCATAAATATAAAAAGATTAAAGTTAACTCGTTGCAATTTCCTCGAAAAGTATTTATTATGAACATGCAAATAAATAGACAAATACATCAGACTACTATGATAGCTATATGATATTAGCAAACAAAAAACCTTGCACAAAGACTTTGTTTAAATATTTAAAATGCTACTAGCGCCTTCTGAGGCTATAACATGATATTCGCATTGATATCGATGGCTCCAAATGAGGGAACGTAAAATGTTCCATCTTGGGACTAAATAACTTCTTCCAAATGATATGCTTTCGAGACAAAAATTGAGACTAATTGTAGTAAAGTAATTTTTAACATAATTTTTCCTTAACAATTAGAATGTATTTTTCTTAAATACTTTTATCGTTATTTCTTTAAACTAACTGCTTATGTATCTTCTTAACTTCTATCTTAACTCATTTAGTTCCACTAGAATTTTATATTCAACTCAATTTCAAACATCTATTCTAATATGATCTACTAATTGTAGTATTCATTACAAATGTTGCATAAAGAAAAAGTAAACAAGTTAATAGAAAAAAATAGTAAAAACTCATCATCATTATCCTACATTACTAAAAGGATAAAATCACTTATACAAAAACACACTCATACAAATGTATGCACATATATAAAACACATTATAACTTGTACATCATCACATATCCCTACTTAAATAACAGAGAAAGCTAAATTGAAATCGAAAATAGGAGCAGTAGCGATAACAACAAACAACAGTTGTGCAACTACGACGAGTGTGGGCCAATAGATACGAGAATAAATACATAGTTGGCAGTCAATTGTTTGTTTGGTAGTACACAGTTATATTAGTTTCGCATTTGTAGTGGCTTTTGCAATATTGCTTTGAAACTCTTTAGTATATTCGGCCCACATCTTTTGCGTCTTTTACTATCGATATGAAAAACGATTAAATGAAAGTAGAAAATAGTGAAAGATTACCACATGTAAAATTCACTATTGTACAATTATACTCGTAAATGAATGTCTTGTACACATACATGTATCTGTACAAGTACAATTGATGTGTGTTTGGCTTCACATTTCTGCAGATGTATTGATATGAAAACATATATGAATACTACTCATTAAGTACAGTGTGAACAGGAATATATAATACGAGTATTAAATACATTTTCCAAAAACAAGCAAAATTCTTGATAATATAAGCGATTTCAAAGAGATATCTGGACGGCTAAGTAATGTGTATTATGACCAGTGCTGCCAAAATCTGATGGGGAAATGAAAAATATGGAAAAAAATATTTCATAAAAATTGCTAAGAAAAATTTCTTTTAAATGGTCAGAACAATGTAAAAAGCATAGTATAAGGGTTATTCTCATTTCAAATGCTTTTTTCATGTCCATTTAAAGTATATTAAAATATTTCATAAAATAAACGCATAAATTTTAAAATGAAAACGGCTTTAGCATGATTTAATAGATTATACAGCACAAAAAAAAGGAGTTTTTTGTGTTGTTTAAATAAAAATAGCAGATTATTCGCTTAATATTTCACGAATTGTCCTAAAAACTTTAAAATACTTTCTGAATTATTAATCTACACAAAAATCTCTTTCATTTGTATAGAGTCACATTGATCAGTATATATATATATAACGTCCTTGCAATAACAGTAAGATATCCTACTGTTATTGCAAGGACGTTAAATATCGTATGCTTTTGGGTTATTCCTTTAACTAAATTGCTTTATTTTTATTATAATTTTTTGAAATTAAAATAACTGAACCTTATGTATTTTCATCCGCTGATTACGAATATAGCCTTATTATTTTTCTAGCACTTCTATGTAGTTTTAGAGATGCTTACTTACTTATTCCGGACCTCTTTCTACCTTGCAGTGTAGAGGTTTTTGCAAAGACTTCTCCAGTTCGATCTATCTTGTGCCGCTGTATTTGCAGTTCTAGGATCGATCCTTTGTTCTATCAGAATATTGGTGATAGTGTCCTGCCAAGTTCTTCTTTTTCTTCCTCTGCTTCTCGTACCACTCGGACTTGCGTCTGATAATCTTTTCGGCAGGCGGTTCTCTGGCATTCTAGCAACATGTCCAAACCATCTTAGCTTATTGCGTTTGATTTTGTTTTCAGCGGTTTTGTATTTAAGCTGGCGCGAATAATGTCGTTTCGTATTCTGTCTCGTCTTGTTTTTCCGGCCACACGTCTTAAGTATTTAATTTCTGATGCTTGAATTCTGTTTTGATTTTTTGTTGTTAGCGCCTACGATTCGCAGCCATATGTAAGGGTTGGTATATACGTGTACCCGTTGAAACTTCTCTTTCACCGATGAAGTTTTTATTTAAGGCGAAGTATACATTGGCAGTTGTGGCTATTCTGTGATTTAAGTCCCTGTCTGCTTTTCCGTATTCGCTAATTGTGACTCCCAAGTAGCGGAAGTGTTCAACTTGCTTTAATGCTTCGGATCCTATGTAAATTTGCTGATGATTTCTATCGCAGCTTATTATCATGGTTTCTGTTTTACTTGTATTTATACGGAGGGCTCTTCTGGTCATTTCGTTCACAAAAATATAAGGGTTTTGTTGGCGAGATTCCGCTGATTTTGCAACAGGGGTCATCTGCGTATGCTAACATTGAAACTGTCACTGGTTCCATGATCCAATTTCCTACAGTCATTGGGATAAATTAATCCCTGCAAGACTTGATTACGTCATCCATCAGTATTATAAACAGATATGGACTTAGTATATCGCCTTGTCGTACACCTTCTGTTGTCATAAATTCTTCGGATGTGGTGTTCCCTGTTCTAACATAATTTCGGCATATTTCCTAAAAGCTTTTGATTCGTCTGATCAATATGTTGTCAATATTCCATTTCTGAAGGACCTCCCATATATATAAAGCAGCAATGAGTTTTTCTATTAAATTCAATGGTTTTTTCAGGAATTCGCCTCATCGTGAATATTAAATCTTGGGTTCCACGATTTTGTCTAAAACCACATTGTTCATCTTCAAGCTGATGTTCTATCCTGCTCTTCAGTCTTTCAGTGAGTATTCTCGAGTATATTTTTCCCGCTACAGTTAGAAGTGATATACCGCTGTGATTTTGGCATAGCTGGTTATCTTCTTTCTACTACTTGCCAGTCGCTGTTAATTGTTGCCTGTCTCCATGCAGCATTGATCACATTGTGTAGCTGAATCTGTCCATCATCACCCATATATTTCAGAAGTTCTGGAGCTATACCATCATGTCCAGCAGCTTTAGCTAACTTCATTTTGCGGAGTACATTGAGGAGTTCATCCATTGCGATTTGGCCAGGATCTTCTTCATCCTCCAGAAGTATATAGTTTTCTGCTAAAACTGAGTTGCTTTCACCATTCAATAGAAGTATAAAGTACTCACTCCATCGCTCCATTATCTTAGTATCATCTCTCAAGAGTTCTCCTTCTTTGCCTTGGATAAATTTGATTGGATAATCTTTGGGTCTTCTAAGGGTCTTAAGGATTCTGTAGAAAAGTTTCTGGTTTTCACTATGATTTTCTTCCAAAAAAAACGTCAAAACTCTTCCCATGCTTTTGCCTTTCACAACCGGACTAATTCCTTAACTTTTATACGTTGTTCTTTGTAGTAGTCATATTTCTCAGTGGTTTTATCGCTTAAATAGTCCTTCCCTCTACTTTTCTTTTCATTTACTTCCTCCTTAAGAGCAGCGTTCCACCATCTGGTGGCGTTGACATGTCGTCCACCGCATTTTGCTTCACCGCATACTTCTTTCGCAGAATCAAGTATTATGTTCTTAAATTCGTTCCATATGGTGTCTACGTTATCGGATGCTACATGTGGTCTAGCCTTACACTTTTCAGACACTCTCTTATGGTACTGCTCTTGAACTGCACTGGATTTTAGTTTTGCTATCTTAATCTATGTTTTCATGTTCCGTCGTCGACTTTTTCTGTTTGACAACTTTTCAACTACTTTACGTAGTACAAGCTCCCTATCTCTGGTCCGCATCTTACTCTAGCGTCCCGACATCTCGATAGTTGGTTCCTGGTTATGATAATATAGTCTATTGCAGAGTTTTCGTTTCTTGAGGATTCTTCTTTTCTATAAGTATACAAGTTTCAGAGATATTGAGCATTATATTTTAAAAAAATATTTAAATTTTTTCTTTTGTTACGCCATTAAAAAAAAGTTGTTTTGCAAAACGTTTTATCGATCAATCATCGTTTGTATAAAAAAATGTATTGAGTGTTATTAATTTTTTTTTTAATTTAATTGAAATTTCTTAGTGGATAAACAAGGAGCTTATGTTAAAATACATAGAATATTATACATCAGAGTTTTATTGGATTCAAAATATAGTGTGTGCTCTGAAAAAAATAGCGAATTCGTATAGAAATGTATTGATCGTTACGTAAAAAAATTGTTGAAACATAATTTATCTATAAATCTTACGACATTAAAAAAAGCTAACAGGGTAGAATCGATATAAAGAACATTATCTGTTTACAAATTCGTGATTTTGTTTGAAAAAATTTTGCTTCTACCGCACTGTGGGCTCTTATATTTTCGCAGAAGTTTTAGAAAGGTGGTATTTTGTTAGAATAATTATTTGAAATTGACATAACTTTTAACATTGTTGATGGATTTTATAAAAATCAGTCTTAATTGAAAGAAGAGTTAACTTTTTCCTAAAGTGTAAATGTTTGTAAAAAATTATTTTCAAAGACACAGTTTTTTATTTTTTCCTTGTGAACCCAAGTCAAATTTATCTTTAATATTTTCAAAGATATTTGGCTTTGAGTTTTATAATTTTGGGTTTTGGCTTCGACTTTGTTCTCTATTTCAACAATATCTCCGGGAATAGCATAGCCAAATTTTTCACAAAAACATTTTATGATTTTTAACACAATCCCTGAAAACATGTAGAAACAACTTTTTAGTTATATCAATTCATGTGGTGGTAAAAAAAAAATCAAGTCAAGAATCTGAAATTAGAGTGAAAACGTTTTTACAAACTTCTTAAGTGTTCGCCGTTTTTCTCAAACAATTTTTTTCCCAAAATTTTTTTTATGTTCAGTATTTTAAAAGAATAGACATCAAAAATGACTGAAATTTTAAGTCAATTAAAGCATGCAAGCTACATCCAGCGTTGGACGAAAATGGTGAATTTTTCTACGAAATTTTAAATTAATTGGTTGAGAGAAAAAAAACTCCCATATAGTTTTTAAAATTTCTCTACAAATTATATTAGATACATTTAATGTAATTAATCTGGGGGGATACTCTGTAATTCGAAACGAAAGAAATGGCCAGCAGAGCAGATTTTCTAAAAATAGTCAAGTTCTCAGAAGCATTTTCTTTACCTGCATGAAAAATGTACTAAACTTAATTTTTAACAAAAGATATATGTATATATGCGAAGAAAATGCGGATGTACAATATTTTTTATATAGCGCGTATGATTAATATGATGGTACCATAATATTACTCATACGTAGCCTTTTCCTCTATTCGCAGTTTCTTCACATATTATTTTTAATTAAAAATTCGTTAAAAAATTGCCGTTTAATACATCGTAAAAAAATTTTAAACAGAACACGATTGCTAATTTTTTAAATAAATAGTTAAAGAAATAAAAAATTTGTTTTAGAGTGCCAAGTACTCTTTGTGGATAAGTACGAAATTGAATAATTTCTATTGTTTAACTTAAGACTGCAGCTTTGGTGTTTCTGAAGATTTATTGTCGAATTTTATGGCTAATATTTTTGTTGAGCATTTCAGCCCACTGTATTGCCGCTGAAGGAGAGCTTTTTGTTCCCTTTTTAAGTAAGGGACAAAAAGACCCATATAACGAAAACTTAGAGTGTTAAAATGTTTCACAAAAATCTTTATCATGGTATTGTACATAAAAAAATGCTGAAAATTGGTTATACATTAAACGTAAGGCTGACAATATTTCCTATGCCGAGTCACTATAAACATGTGCGAAAGGGGAGTGACAGCTTTGACAACATCTAAAATGTATCCCAGATGAAAACTTTTAAAACCCTGCTCTTCTGGCCACATTTTAGTGACCTCTCTCAGAATTAGTCGTTAGAGCCATGTATTTTTTTTTGTTGTACAGTGTTACTTATTTTTATATCTATGACATTGAAATTGCATAATTATAATGTTAGTTTTTTGATACAATCCATAAAAACAACATTCAATTCGCAAGTATTAAAACAAAAGAATATTTCAAAGACATGGTACACGATAATACAGGGGCTTGTGAATTGAACAATATTGTTTTAATTACTATTTATCACAGTGTATTTATTTATACGAATATTTCCTTCTTAATTGTAGTACTACACATTGACTATAAGTAGGAATTCTACGAATAGGACTGTTTGAATTGTCTACTTAGCAGGCTGTGACACTGTTAGTTGGGTCATACTTGTGTATATGACTATATATATGTGTGTGTGTTCGTCTCTGCTACTTGATTTCAAAACCACAGCTGGATATTGAATGTGTCCTAGTTATCCTTTGAAGCATATTTATTCTTTAGAACTCTTATTTTCATTTTTTTGTTTTGCATTTTTTATTTTACTCTTTTCTTTATTTGTTGTAGTTTTTAGGTATTTTAATGTTATTGCTCTTGTTGTTATTTGTATGTGTATGAGTTGGTGGCGTTTTTCATTTCGTTTTGTAGCACACAAGGAAATGAAGCTTCAACATCGTACAAGTATTTCAAACTCAAGGCTTAATCTAAATTTTTTGTTTTTTTTTCTTCGTACCATCATTATTGAATACGAACATCAAATAAGTACAAAAGACTACAAGACACATATATACATACATACATATACTCGTATACATATATACATATATACATACATAGTTGCCTGTATACAGTGATGTATATTTTAGTGGGAAAGTTCTTGATATATGTACCCGACTAGAAATTTTCACGTGCATCAAATTGGAAACCAAATGGGTTGTCCAACTAGTTCCCGAATTGGGATGTAACGCAGAAACCTATTTGGGACCCAATGGGGAAATCCTCATAAGTTCCACTCTGGGAAATCCCGATAAGATCCCGATTAAAAGTTTTCATGTACAGCCAATTGGTTCCCGAATTCCGCTGTAACGCAAAAACGTATTCGGAACCCGATTGGTCTTTAACTGGGAAATCGCTACAAGCATGACCTAAGGCTACGAATTAAAGATAGAGTCACTAATTCAATTGCAAATTACTTTTAGTTATTTGGTAAAAATTTTGTGTCAGGTTTTTACCAAAAAATAGGTCGTTCCACTTTGGACATGAAATGATATTAAATTACTTTCTCATGAGCTCTCTCATTTGCCCAATATTTGTCATCTGGAACGGTTTTGGGCAACGATGTGTAACTTTAGGTAGATTGGGCGACTTCGTTAGCCATCTGGAACAGAAATTACATTACATTATAAAAGTTTTATATTTTAATTGAGCTTAAGGTCTCTTTTTATATAAAAACAATAACAATATTAATTTTTTAATTTTTGCATTATATTGAAAATGTTAGAAGTCCATGCTACACTTATGTTATTGTAAAAGTTTATTACCTACGACCAAACCAGCTTATTAAACAGTTCTAAAGCTCTTCTTCTCGTTGCATCTTGAAGCCCTTCAAGATAGAATTTGTATAAAGTAGTCCTTTTTGTGGAATTTGCCTGATGTCATGATTTTGCTTTTTCGTTTTTGGAATTTAAAGAAATTTCGTTTAGTATTTAACACGACTATTTTTATTTAACACTATTCTTTTTACAATATTGGACATACTTATACCGCTCTTGCCGGTATTATTGTACGAATTTAATGATTTTTTGGGTGTTAACTTAAAATTTACAATCTATAATATAATTTTGTATTTATTTCTCTATTTTTTATTTAAAATGTCATGTTGAAAATAATTTCTGTTTTTTTATTTTTTGTTTTTTAAATGAAACAATATGTATTGTTGATTGACAAATTCAAATTTTTTAAAGATGGCTCAGACCAATGAATTATACAAACATATTTATAAATATCTTATGAAAATTTGGGATACTGTTGTGTTTATTTTGAAAAACAAATATGTAGTTTATTTAACGTAATGATACACATATATATTTTACTCATGAATTCATCCATAACCACCAAAAAAGCTTAAGCGACATATATTTTTAACTTCTTTTGACCAAAAATTGATTATTTGCGATCGTACATAATAATCGATTTTTGTCAAAAAACGAAGTTCAATAATTATGACGCTTAAACTTCTTTGACGGTAATAGCACGATAGATAAGGATTTTCATATATGCATTTAAATATTTACAATAAATCTATCGATATTAAATAAAAGGTTTTAAAAAGTGGTCAAATTTCCCCAACAAGTCCTCAATACGTCCCCACTTTGAAATAACTGATGTTAACTCACTAATTTTTAGATGGGCTATCCCAAAAAGTTCCCAGCCATATCCCGAATGCGATAAACCTTTTGCGTTCGCCTCATGCATTCCCAACTGGGCCCAATATGTGTATTGGGACAATTTCTAGTCGGGTAGATAATTTCATTTTTCTTGTCCTTTACTTTAATGCTATGCTGTATCCAATATTGAATTTATAGTACATTTTGACTTTTATTTAATTTCTTGTTTTTTATCTCATTTTATTTTGAATCCTTATTTTTCTATTTCTTCTTATGTATATATCTCTATAAACCTAATTTGTATTGTATGTACTTCTCAAGTTATTTTCTAATCATCTTCAGTTAAGTATTAAGGATTTTATTTTCTATTTACATTATCCAGTATTGCTGATTTTCTTATTTCCTCCTTTTCACTATAACGATTATTTTGCCTTTAATTCATGTTATCATTGTAAATATGTTGTGGCATGGATTTGTATTAAATTCTTAAAGGATATTCAATATCTTTGTTGTAATTAATTATTAAATAGAAATTGACCATTAGTCTTGACTTGTACATATAATATAACACAGTGAGGCAGAATCCATATATTTTAGAATTAAGTCGAATAGTTCTAAACAGTTGGTCTGATGTACCTACATGCTAGGAATGCCAAAACGGGACTGGTTTTTGTAGGACCTGGGATTTGGGATTTCAGAATTTCAAATCCCGGAATTGCGGGATTTTTTGGGATCCCGGGATTTTTCGGGATCTCGCGATTTTTCGGGATACCGGGATTTATCGGGATTTCGAGATTTTTCTTTATTAATAAAACACTCAATTTATAAAGTAAATGATCTCCATTATGTGTATTCTTAATAACAACTATAAAAAAATAAGAAAGAAAAGCTAATTTAATGTATTTTAATACTAATTGTTATATTTTACTGAAAAGTAAAAATATAAATTAGGAAAAGAGGACGTTACAAAATTAAAAGTTAATTCATTGAACTGGGATCTTAGAAAATAAATTAGATATAGCAATATTTAATCATATTGATCCCTTAGTGATCAAAATTTCTTTTCCCTCTACTACTGAGTTCTCCGTTGACCAAATATGGCGGCACAAACTTGCTCTGAGTCCACTATGACCACGTATTCAGTAAATCAAAATTTGGTTACCTATTTATAGCTTTTGTAGCTAGTCGAAGCACTCTAGCACAAGGTCGGATAATAATTTCCATGAAAGGAGAGATGAAAATAAATATAGCTTTATGTGAGCCCTTAGAACTTTTATTTAAAATAATTATGTTACATGTTGCAATTGTTTCAATTTCCGTCTGAAATATCGTAGGCCATTTGCACGTGGAAACATATATTTTAACATTGTGTCGAAAGACTCAAGCAGCAGCATGGGCTTTTGGATCTATCCGCAAACCACCGTCTATTTCTGCAATCGACAGGTGAACCAACATCCTCCCACGCAGCTTTGAGCGCCCTAATGCCGTCTTTACACTGTCTGAGTTTTCGTCTGATTTCAAAATCTAACCATAAGAATATGACATTTAAAACTCATATTGTATATTAGATGGAAATAGAATAGGTTCTATTTTTAATGGAGCTCAGACGAAAAATTGAAAATTGTGTATTAGACACGATATTTCACTTTTAAATATTCAAATCAGACGAAAACTTAGACAGTGTAATGGTAGCTTAAGAGGAAAGGTGACATAATATTTTGCCGAACTTCAGTTCATGGCTTATACACCATTCGGCATATCTTATAGTATATTCTACTGAGGATCGATGAATGCTTGTTGTCAACACAATGAACAGACTTTCCAAGACCCATTCTGTAAGCAACCACTGATGCAGAGGATCTTATGAAGATCTGAATAGGCATTGGGCTAATTAAGGGGTGAATGGCCAAGGCTGGACATATTCTCATTACACCGGTAACAAGACGATATGCCAACATCTTGACCATGAATGGCTGAGTAGCTTCTACAATCAACCGAGTTCTTGGCCCTCATACAATCGAGATGTACGTGATAGTCGGTCTGATTTTCAGGGATGTTCTATGTTTTGTGCGGAATAAAAGTGTTCGGAATTGTCAAAGCATTGTTGTTGCAGCAACAATGCTTTGATAATTTCGAACATTTTCATTCCGCATTGAGTACCGAATATTCCCTTATAATTTCATAGATCCACATAATAATTTTAGGGTTCATACTTCGTCCAGGTGCATCCAGCACAACCCTTGTTTCTTTTGAAAATCAAAAAACATTTAAAGTTTGGAGCCAACTTAAAATCACAACCAATTTTTAAAGGAATAGAAGATTATTCTAGGCTCGTATTCTTTTTATTACTGGTAAGTCAACTAACAAAAAAAAATATTAGTTAAAACGATGTTAGCATGTTAATTCACAAGTCGCTATTGCTAGAATAAAGGAAGAAATAGTTCGCAAAAATATAAAAATGTACTCATATTGAACAAAAATTAAAAATGAGCTAAAAGTGATAAAAGATAATTGTAAAAAGTGCTAGATTTACGTGTTTTTGTTTTGTTTGGGGCTAGATATTTTTTTCGCGTTTTGAGTAACTAAAAACGGGCTAAATCTAGCCTGAAAAGGGCTAAGTTGACGACCCTGCATAGCATGAGGGATGTTTTATTCATTTAACGACACTATACCAAAATCAAGTTTTAACCTAAGAGTGAAATAGAACACAAGCATCATTCACGACGCCTGAGAGAACGCAGTCGAATTTTCCAGTTGCTATAATCGGCATATCCAGTCAGTTCATGCCCACTATCACTACGAACGTGGAGAAGTTCGTCTATCACCACCGACCAGGGGAGTGATGATGGAGGATACCCTTTGACAACCATAATACATTTAAATTCATAAATTAGTGTTACAATTGTTACTTTTACATTACGAGTTTTTTGTATAAGAATTTTACTTAAAAAGCGTAATTGATATATTTCAGGACTCCCCAGGATATTTTTTTGAAGAATCCCGGGATTCGGGATTTTTCAATACCCAAAAATTCCCGAAAAAATCCCGAAAAGATTTTCGGGATCGGGATTCCGGAATTGGCTTCCCTAATACATACGTAAAATTTTATATGGGAATAGTAGAGAAGTATTGGGTTTTTAGCTTGGATTTGTTAAAATTTTCTTTGAGTTTTTTTTGGTACTAAAAAATTCCAAGCTTTGAACATTATTTTTAAAAACTCATAATAACACCGCTCGTAAGTGACGTGGTGAGTTTTTCCTCCAAAGTTAACTAGACTTAAACGAACCTGGATGGTTCACAGAAAAAATTATCATCAACGAAATTTTCAAACAAAAGTTTGTCTAAAAATAAATTTCATTTTCAGTAAATGTTCTTTACATAATCAATGAATTATTTGTTTGACTCTTATTTAGCACACAAACACCAAAAACAACAAGAAAAACGGTGTCGTAAAAAAACAACCCCGATGACGACATACACAAAAATAACAACAACAATAACAACAGCAATGATTGTCAGAGGAATGTGATTGTACCAAGTTTGTTTACTGATGATTTTTGAGTAAATCAATTCGTTAATGTCGTTGCATTAATTCTCATTAATTTTTTTTGTAGTCTGTAGATAAACATTCAGACTTGAACACATTTAATAAAGTGTAATTTCATAAATGCCCAATGGATGATGATGATAATGACCCAGACAAAATTTTGTTTGATAAATTACAAAAAATTCAGTGAATATTTTTGTTTGATTGAGTAAACTATTTTGTTTAATATTTGTTAGTAATTTTGGACTAATTGTTTTATAAATTGAGACAAAAATATTGTTTGATATTTTTCAGAAAGTACAGTTAATCTTTTTGTTTGATTTAGTAAATTGTTTTGTTTACAATTTGTAAATATTTTTAGACAAATTGTTTTATAGAGTTAAACAATATGTTCACTGAAAAAAACAGGTTTTTTTTCATTGAATTTGTTGAGATATTTTTGTCTAAATTTACAAATTTGTTTGTAGGTCCGTTCCTAGACAAAATATTTACTATTTCATTGAATTCCATTTACAGAAAATTAAATTTAGTTTTTTCTGTTTTCAATTCCTAAATACTTATTTGGAGCCACTGTGTGTATAACGTTTGAGGCTTTCATTGATGCTACAAAGAAGAAAGGTAATCAGTTGTGATTAAAACAATTTATAAGATAGAATTTTACTTTAAATGATGTTTTGACCCAGAAAATTTCTTGCTTAACCAAATGTGTATCTGCTAGACATACAATTAATGAAATGAAAGTGATATTGCAATAGTCATTAACAAAGTGTTGGAGTGTGGCATTAAGATTTTGTATACATAGAAAAAGTAAAATCTGTTTATTCGTTATTGACATTTAAGCTTTATTACTTATTAAATGAGTTTAATTTATTTTTCTATTTTATTTAATTAGCAATTACATAATATGAGAAAAATTATGCAAGCTTTTTGGTTTACATTTAAGTTACTTTTAGTGTTAACAAATTTTTTAGAACTAGGCGTCAAAATAAAAAAACCCTTATATGTATTTCATTTCTTAAGTTTGATATTTTTAAACTTTCCATAATTGTTAATGTTTTTTTTTTACTTTTTGTAATATTTAAATATATTTTAATACAAACTTGTACACCGTTCCGTTCCTTCTTAAATAAATATTAAAATGCAAATAAGTAAAATATGCAAATTTTCATGTTATTTGAACAGCCAACAAAAACTTACTCTCTCTCTCTTTAATAACGATAACCAAGAAAAGCAAAGAAATATACGCAGCTCCTTTCAAATAAATGTACGAGTATTAATGCATTTTGCTACTGAGTAGTAGATGGAATTGATATAGATTTTTTTCTGATATGTTTTTTTTTAATAAAAAAATCAAAATCAAAATATATAAGTTTGAAGATGGTGTTGATGCATGAATTTTTTTCCCCCCAAAAGAAAATAAAGCCTCCTTTCTTCATTTCATTTCTTTTTCAGCTTCAGGAAAGAAAAAAATAAAAAATAAACATACAAACAAATGCAAAAAATTTCTATTTAAAAGAAAGTACTCGTACTACTGGGTGGTGTCAGGGATGAGAATGTGACGGTGAATATGGGTTGGTTGAATGGTTGATGGTAAAGCAAGGAATTTTTTATTACAGTTTCGTAAACAAAAAAACCTAAAACCCATCCAAATGAATTTCGGATGTATGGAATTCTGCTACAGTGGAGCTTTTTATTTTTTTCTTTTTTCTTCTTCTGAATATGGCTTACAAATTGTAATTGAAAAAAATGTAAAAATAAAAAAACAAAACTACTTCGTATTTTAATAACAATAATAGGAAACGTATTCTTTCTCATACATGTACTTCTACTTTTGTACGATATTCAGGTTCAAAGACTTTTCTTGTCAGTGATTGTATGTAAATTTGCCATGTTTGTGTATTGGTGTTAATATTTTAAGGAAAAATTTCAATTGAAACAATTTACATATCTTTCATTAAACTAATGGAACACAGATCTCTTTAATTTTTCAAAAAGAAATTTTAAGTGTTTGTATAAAACTATTTTGAGTTTATTTTATTTAATATCACAAAAAGGTGAGTTGTATACATGTAATATGGATTTCAAATCTTTTTAATCTGTGTAAAAGCGTCAAGGTACGGTCAGGTCACACTTGGCAAATATTTGCCGAAAAGAAAACGTGACCAACAGACAAGCTAAAATTGTATTTCCTTTAATTCCAATAATTTATTAAAAAATAATATAAAAATAGCTTTTTGCAGCATAATTAACTTTATTTTATGATATAAGAACCAAGATAATTCCCACTAATCTTGAGCAAAAATAGTGGTTACGTTTTTTTGGGCAAATATTTGCCAAGTGCAACCGACATAAAACGACATAAGCCTCAGCATTAAAATTTAGTATCTGTATTGTCTCTAGATATATAGATCTATTAAAAGAGGATTCTTGGAAATTCAGATGTTAAGGCTATAAAAACGGGCAGAGGGACAGAATCAAAATATTTTGAAAATAGATCAGCCAGGTCTAAATCATAATTTGATCAGAATAACATTTCACACAGACATAGAAAAGGAGTATAATTACTCCGCTCAGGAGCAGACCTGCGAAGTCTCCAATTAGAGCATTTCGGTTATGTAACATTTTTCAATGCTTGTATTTATGTATTTTTTATTTTCTCGATTCCCTATAGCTCTTATAATATTAAAAAAACATTTTGTTTGGTCCAGTATTTTCAAAGTATCGTATCCAAAAAACCATCGATTGCCACATTTTTTTTGTTAGTTAAACAACGCAATTTCAGCTCCAAGAAACTTAATTAAAATATTCTATCTGAGTTTTCAATTTTAAAATTTAAAAAATGTTTGATTTTTAACAATTTCCCGACTAGAAATTTTCATGCAAACACATTTGAGATCTAACTGGGATCCCAATTGCGATGTAACGCTGAAATTTATTTGTGACCCGATTCGTTTCCTGTTTGGAAATATCAAAATCTGGCAAAAATTTTTTCAAATCGGAAAAATAGCAAACTCTAATATTGAATTAAAATTGCTGAAGCTATTTAAGGGACAAAAATAAGCAACAATCACCTCTATTGAAGATGAGTAAAAAATAGGATTAAAAATCTGTTAGATTTTTCAAATTAGTTCCCAATAGTTTCCCACTTGGTAGGAACTTATGTTAAGTCACTAATTTGTAAATGGGCTATCCCAACAAATTTCCGGTCAGATCCCAAATGGGATAGCTCTTTTGGGCTTTCCACATGGGTTCTAAATCGGGTATTGGGAAAATTTCTAACCGTGGTTTGCTTTAAAAAGCACCATAATTTTTTTCAAACTACAGAGAACAAATATTTTGTTAAATCAAAATGTAGCAAATCAAAATGTAGCTTATATCGATTTTTTTTATGAAAATAGCTTTAAAGTGCCAAAAATGAAAGGCATTTATTCTAAAAGTGCAGGTATGGAAAGTGCACTTAAAAAAACGAAATTGTATGGGATTTTAAAAAAAGTTACACAAATTAATAATTTTGTGCAGATAAGTCAAAAGTGCGCTTAAAAAACCAGGTTAACTCGAAACTATTGTACACTATGAGCCTTCGTTGGTTTCTTTCCCCTTATATAGATATTAATTTATTATGAACGATAACAATTTAAAGAAAAAAATGCTTTTCGGATACCAAAATCAGTAATTTTTTATGTATATAAATATCTTTTTAATCCCGAGAATCGCTGGATAAAATTCCCGGGAAAGCGGGAAACAAAGATAAGCGAAAACAAAAATAAGGAAAATAAATCAAGTAAAGTGCGACTTTAGCTCGCACGCTGAGGGTTCCGTACGAATACACATACATCCCTTTTCGTTTTTGCCCTTATTTCATTTTGGCAAATTTTTCATTTTGCTTTTTCTTTTAATTTAAGTTTTTTATTTTTATAGTTTTTTTTTTTTGTTGATTTGGCGATTTTTTTGGTTATGGCACTTGTTTCATTTTGGTTAATGTTTTGTTTTTTTTTTTGCGATTTTTCGTTTTTACAATTTTTTTGGTTTTTTGATAATTTTGTTTAGTTTTGGTGATTTTTTAGTTTTGGCGTATTTTTTTGTTTTAACGTTTTTTCGCTTTTTGGCGATATATTTGGTTTTAGCGATTTATTTGAGTTTTGACGCTATTTGTCAGTTTTGACGCTATTTTCGGTTTTTGGTGATTTTTTTAGCTTTGGCGATCTTTTTTTCTGGTTTTCACACTTTTTTTGGTATTGGCGATTTTTTCGGTTTTTGGCGATTTGTGTTTAGCTTTGGCGCCTTTTTGGCACTTTTTTTTGGCACTTTTTTTTTGGCAATTTTTTTCGTTTTTTGACGCGATTTTTTTTTGGTTTTAGTCCTTTTTTTCTTTTTGACGACTTTTTTCGTTTTGACTATTTTTTTCGTTTATTTGCGTTTTAGCGATTTTTATAATTTTGGTCTTTTTTTCTTTAAGAGCTTTTTTCATTTTGGCGATTTTTCGTTTTGACATTTTTTAATTTTGCAATTTTTTAGTTTTAGCGTTTTTTAAATTTCAAGATTTTACCTCTTACGGTTTCTTAGATACAGAAAATTTTCTAAATTACATAGTCAAAATTACATTAACTGATAGAACACCCTTTAATTTTTATTGTTTTAAGTATCGGTGTTAATTGGTGTAGTCTATTTAAAGGACTAAACACTAACTTTGAAAATTTAAAGTGTCTATATATAAGTGTCTATATTACATTGTTATTACATTAGCATTTCAACATTTTTCGCTGCTCGCTTTAGAACATCCTCTAATTTTTAGCTGGCATATATTTGCTGTTGTAGCGGCCAAAGTTTTACATATTCTGCGAAAATTTCAGGTCCGTAGGTCTTTTGGTTCCTGAGAAAACAGCCTGTGACAGACAGACAGACAGACGGACAGTGTAGCGAAAACAATAGGGTTCCTTTACTTTTTTGCTATACGGAACCCTAAAAGGCTTTTTGGATGCCAAAATCAGTAATTTTTTATGTATATAAATATATTTTTAGTCCCAGGAATTCCTGGATAAAATTCCCGGGAAAGTGGGTGAAAAATAAGAGATCGTCTGGGGAATTCCCGAGACGGGAAATCACGGGCGAAATACCCTTGTTGTGGGGTAAGCATGTCTATATGCCTGCATTTTATTGGTACTTTACCAAATCAACAGTAGACTTCAAAAATATTTTTGAAAAGTTTCAAATCTCTTACCTGATTCACAGACTTTCAAAAATCATTTAAGAACAACAAAATAATAAATAAAAATGATATTTGAATATATTTCTCACAGCAAATAAAAGCGTCTCAATAAATTTCACTAAAAAAGTTTTTTTTTTCTTGGGTTAGCATCAAACAAGGGTATTTGACTTGAAAGACAAAAACTTTTTGTCTTTTGCTTGTGTGGGTTCAGCCTAAGTTTCCAAAATGGGTTTAGATAGGCGGCTGGAATATCATATTTTTCTGAAACGATCTCAAGAAAGTTCACTAAAAATTACTTGTTTATGTGTTTTTTTCTAAATTAACGATTTAAGTTTTACAAATATCCAAAACGAAAATGAAAATAATCAAATTTTCAAAATTTTCTAGCCAAATATTTCGACTTTAGCTGTAATTTTATTAGACAACCCATTTTCCATAAATTTTCTACTAAATGTTTAATCTATGTATGAAACAATTTTAATATACACAAAAGCTGTAAACCACTGGAATGACATGTTAAATAAAAACTACAAAATTTATGAAATAAAACCTGAGAAAATCTTTCTATGCATATTATGGCATTAAGATACAAAATAGCGTGGTATACATTTGTAAATTAAAACATCAAAAAACATCTGCCGCCATTAAAAATCACTGAAAATAAAATCAACAATGACTTTCACTATAGCAATATAAAGCGGATAATAAATATAATAGTTTTCCTAGAAACTTCGCTCAAAAAACTTTATGTACAAAATATACACTATCTTCATTTTTCAATTGACAATAATCTCTAAACTCTGGATGCCTCCTTAAGCTTTAGTATATGTTAGCTTGCTTCTGAAATTTCTTCTATGTATAAACGACTAAGAGTGTTTTCTATGTAGAAAATACTTTAACAAATCGAGCGCAATCAGTCTTAAAACACTAGCCCACAAAAACCTCAACATTGTGGAAATATTTTTATCAAAACAAAAAACAAACTGAATTGTTTTATAAACAACCGGAAGTAAAACCTCTACAAAATACCACACACTCTCAAATGCCCATAAAAGTGTGTAAATATCCTTAAATATGTGCATAAATATTTATGCATGTTTTAAATAAATTTTACTATTTCGACATTTATTAGAAAATGTTGTTGTTAAAAGGAATTTTAAAATAATATTGATTAAATTATAAAAATGTTTCAATCCTCTTGGGCATATAATTCTACAGCTTTAGTTTGATGAAATACCAAATTTGTGGTAAAAGTTTTATGGAATTCCTGGACACGTTTCTACACTGAAAGGAAAACGCCGTACTAAATTCAAGTATTTTCTACTTACTTTGATTACGAATTGTACGCAAAAATTTAAAAAAATACACTAAAATGTACTTAAATCAAGCCGAAAACACGATAATCACGTAAAAAATCTTGAATCAATAGCAAAATTCTTAAATTGTGCTCGTTCAGATTTGACGACAAGTGCTTTACCTACTGAGCTACTGTTAACTTATAAGTTTAAGCAAAAAAATTAATTTTCATATACAAGCACATGTTGACTCAAAAGGTGGTTGTTTACTTATTTTATTAACTGATATCAACAAATTGTAACTACTTTCAGATAATGAGAAAAATACGTACTAATTTTTATTAAAAACTAAGTAGTAGTTCTAATTTGAAGCATAGTAATAAGATAAATAAGTACCACTCATTACCTTATAACCCATTTATAAAGTAGTACCGATTACAAAAATTACAAAAGTTTTTGCTAGGGAGTTAGCTCAGCGGTCTAAGGCGTTGGCTTACAAACATAATGAGCTAAGTTCAATACTAGGAATGAACAAAAACAATTTTAAATTAAAACAATTAAGTAAACATATTACATTTATATAAGTAGTAAATTAAATAAGTAAAAGTATAGCCTGATTCGGGCTTGATTAAAGTACGCGGCGGGATTGATTGAAGTATACAGTGGGCTTAATCTACATGCAATATGACGTTTGTCAGCTGCTTGTCGGCTATGCCCGAGCAATAAACAAAAAACCACAACAAAGTCACAATAGTGATTTGTGGCTAGCATCAAGCAAAGAAACACCAACACAGAACGAGTACGATCCCAGCAGCTAAATTTACGACTAGATACGCTTTGGGACAGTCATATCGCGACCTTAGTATTGTTTTGGCCCATATGCCAAAAAGTCGGAATGGAGAAAAACAACAAAGAAGATTTACATAAAGTTTTATCAAAATATATCCGATAGAATTTTTTCCGGCATATGTTTGGAAGAAAAATGTAAATTTGTGTGAACTTTCATCAATCCGATTAGAAATCAACATCTTTTTACAGAAAGTAAAATATCTTGTTTTGTGCTCCAGTAGCCATTTTTTATTTTATTTGTAAAAAGTAGCTTTTGTTGCTCCATGTGTATACTAACTGCTGTGTATTGAGTAACTTGTTATTGAGATGAAGTTTTCTACTTTTTATTGAAAATAAGGGTATAAATGTTATTAGAAAAGATATTTACATGGAATAAAAAGTTAATATTGATGAAACTTAGTATTGTACTTGATTTCTGATTTTAATTTTTTATAAAAAAAATCTTTTTTTTACAAAAAATTTATTAAAAATGATGATATCGAGCACAACGAATGCTTGATATCTTAGAAATCAGCAACAATTCCGCGAAACAGTTTTTGGGTTCTGAAAGAGGGTATTCAAAATATATACAGCCCATACTTAGCTCATTTTTTGTTTAAATAGTCGGTGGGCCAAAACAATACTAAGGTTGCGATATACTAGTTCTAATGATAATAGCAAAAAAAAAAAAAGACAGTCATATTAATAGTTGTAACAAGACTAGTGACGATACTACTAAAAAAGGACAATTATATTACCAGTTGTATCGGGACTAGTAACGATACTAGTCTAAAAAGGATACACTTTTCAGGTATACGACTTATACATAAACATATTTTTAGCCCTTAAAAAAATAAGTAGAAAGTGAAATATGAGGAATGTGTGTTCGTACCCCGGTTGGGCCAAAGTTTTTTTTTAAGAAATACAAAACGATTAATAAAAAAACTAGTAAGAGCACTACTTTACAACAACAGGTATTCCAACTGGGATATCACTGTATACAAACGAACTAGTTGTGTTGCTATGTCAACCTACACAGAAAAAAAAATTTGTAAATACAATTAATTTTTTTGTTATATCAATTAAATAATTAATTGATTTTGAGCCTACAACGATTTTTGTAAATACAATTACGAAATTGTAAGTTAAAGGAAACTCGGGAAAAAATTCTTAAACATTTCTTTGTTGACTTCAAATTTATTTCAATTAATCAACAATATCAACAATATGAATTGTTGATTTTCCGAACAAATTTTAACTATCATAGTTGTTGTATTAACAAGATTTTTTTATACACAATCCTCGAATCGACTTTTTGCTTGTCTGCGAAAAACACTAAATGTCTTTGGGCGGAATCGAACCGGCGACCTCTGGACTAATAGACTAACGTTCTTACCTCTCAGCTACAGAGCAATTCGTTATCAAATACGCAAATAATGAATACATACAAAACGTGATTTGCTTTGTTTCATTTACGTGTGTGTGTTCATTTCTTATATCAACAATGGTGATTGTTAATTTTTTTCACAATACTTAACAAAAAATTTGGTTAGTTCAGTTTGTTGAAAAAACTTTCTTGATTTGCTTTGTTTCATTTATATGTGTGCATTCATTTGTTATATCAACAATGATGATTGTTCACTTTTTTTCACAATACATAACAAAAAATTTGGTTAGTTCAGTTTTTTGAAAAAAATTTCTGTGTTTGCCGTATCAACAACTAAATTTGTTGTATTAACAAAATATATGTTTGAATTTAAATTACATATTAACAATTGAAATTGTTAGTTGCAGTTTGATGATATTTTTTTCTGTGAATGTATTAAGTGGGCGTTGGACCATATATGGACTTTATGGGCAAAAGCATAACAAATTCCATTATTGGGATTTCTTAGAACTTTCTTAGTAATTCTGAGACTCGCAGAAGCTTATCTTAGTTTTTTTCTTGCTTGATATTTAGTACGTAAATTCCTATGTAACTCTAAAATTTCATTCGGAAATTTCAATAGTCAACGATAAGGTATATGGCATTAAAATAGTGTTATCTGCTATACATATGTGAAGTTTAATTCCAATAGACCTATCAGCTTAGAAATGCCAGATTTATTTCCAAAATATTTTGATTCTGCACCAATGTGTGCAGCCTGCACTAAGCCACCACATCACGACAATATTGTTATCCACGTAGTTACACAATAAGGCAAAACTTGAAAATTTAGGCATTCATCTCCTATAGAGCTGATTCGATTTTATATATTCAATTACCAATTTATGGTTTAAAAAGCTTTCAGAGAGCACATACACATAAAGGCTTTACTTGAGGAAATCTCTTTTTAAACTGCTGCGATAAACTTCACATCCTTTTAATACATTTTTTTTTTATCTGACTAAGAGATTTTTAGAAAATCGATGCAACAAACCACACTTTTAATAAATTTGAATTTTTTTGGCGCTATGGAAAATAATCCTTCATTTATTTGCTCTAATGGCATTTACTTAAATTGTTCTTTAATATTTTTGTTCTACCAAATCTCGGCTTTTTTACATTCATTTAACTAAAAGAATTTATATTTCTTGCTTCTTGAAAAATCCTTTATATATTCAAGTGTTGCCACGAAGTGTTGGTGTATTTGTTTTAAGGTACTTGCAAGAGAATAAGTATTGTTAAGAATGTTTTACTTTTCTTCTACTTTTTATTATTATTAATAATAGAATAATTGTGGTCAAACAAAGAAAAATGCCTCTTCAGTTGTTTCATAATAAAATGAGAAAAATATTTAAATAACTTTAATGTGGTTTTAAAGCATACTAAGGAAGAGAGTTAAGAAAAAAGACAAAAAAAAAGGACTCCAACAACTTCCAACTGCAACTTCAAGTTAGTTCAAGCAAAAATAATTTTAAGAAAAAAAAAGCAAACATAATTGTTCCTTATTCTGTGGCAAATAAAACAACAAGGTGTAGTTGAAACAACAGAATAATTTTTATAATTTTGTGTAATTTTTGGCTGCTTATTTTTGTGCTTCGGTTATAATTTTTTTTTATTTTGTTGCAGTTGTATGTTTAAAATTTTAATTTCCAGTTGAATGAGGCGGAAAAAGAATGCCAAAACCACATTTTATGAACAACATGTACATCAACAGCAGCAATAGCTGTGTAGCAGCAACAACACTAATTGAAATTGCAGCTTAATAGTTTATGTTACTTGTATTTGTACTTCTTGTAGTATTAAAGTGTAAAATACAAATGGTTTTTCAAAACGACATCATCACAGTTAAATACATAAAAAAAGTTTAGAATTAAATCAGTTAGCGAAATGTGAAGCGTGCAGTAAAAGGAGAACTCTTGCTCCTGTAAGTGCGGCTGTTGCTGTGAAAAAGTTTAATTGTTCGTACGTAAATGAAATGCTTACTGCGATGAAAGTTCTCTAAACTAGTGTTTTAATATAACAAAAATTAAACATTTGCAGCACTAAATTTGTTCTAGTCTTAGAATCAGTGTTGCCAGGAGCTGGAGGAAAAAAGAAGCTAAGAAGGACCTATCTACGCTAATGGTTGCGGGTACCCTGGTTACTATTAACTGGGTCATCGCTGGTTCGATTGTTACCAAGACCCTGGCTGTTTCCGCAGAAAAGCCAAAATTAGGCTTAAGCAGAATGTGTGTTTGTGTTAAAAATAAGAAATACAGCGGCTCACTGCTTATTTTATGCAGTGCATTACTTTTTCTTTAACACTCCATTAGTGTTAGTGTAGCTGGCTTCTTCCGGTTAAAGCAGGCCAAAGTATTCATGCAACAATTTTAATACAGTGGCATCCTGTGCTTCAACAGGAATGAGTTACGACTTGTTACTGGTTTCCTAGCTGGTCAATTTGGACTGAACTATTCTCTCTGGAAAAGTAACCAAGTTCGTTAACCTTGTGTCGTTTATAGTTAGAAGAAGATGGGATTCGCACAAAAACATAAATGTGAAAATAAGGCTAAGTTCCTATCCAAAAATTTCGGCCGTGAAAAGTACTGAAATCAAAATAAGGACCAAGTTCTCATTTCTAGGCAACCTGTAAGTTTGGCAACATTTTCCCTACAATTCTTTCCCATATTAGAAAGGGAAACAAATATATTGCTTAGGGCCTATTCACATATTACGTAACGCTATTTTCGGAGGATTTTTACCCCCCCCCCCTCCACCCATTCGTAACGCTTTTTAAAAAATTTTCAGTATAAAGTATCTAGTCCGTAACAAATCTTTAACCCCCCCCCTGGATTGTTACGTAATATGTGAACAGCCCCTAAGCTAACAGATTGGCTAGAAATGAGACTGTATTGTACCTGTCAAGAACTTGGTCCTTATTTTGGTCTCAGTACTTTTTACGGCCGAAATATTTGCATAGGAACTTGGCCTTATTTTATAGTTCTTTTTTCTAAACTTTTATTTGGTACAATAAGTGCCCCATACAAATAAGGGTCACCTTAGCCCCCCGCCCTAGATGAAAAATTTCCGTTTTAAATTTTTTGTAGTACTTTGCCTTCAAGACCTACCTGTGCACCAAATTTCAGTTTTCTAGCTATACTGGAAGTACCTAGCTATACAAACAAGGGGTACCCTAGTTCGCCCAGATGAAAAGTCCCCGTTTTAAATTTGTTTTCGTTAATTACTCATCAGGACCTACCCGTGTACCGAATTTAAGCTTTCAAGCTATACTGGAAGCGCCCCATACCAAGAAGGGGCGCCCCGGTCCCCCCATATGAAAAGCGACCGTTTGATTTTTTTTCATTAGTTGCTCATCAGAACCATTATTATTGTAATGAAAGAGAAAAACTGCGATTCTTAAAGTACGTCTTTTTCGAAAGTGCAACGAACCTTCTGGATATTTATATATCGACGGACTATATTCGAAAGCCTCTATATTCGATTTTGAAGAAAATCAATTTTTGATGGAAAGTTATTGCGTAAAATAAGCCGCATTTATGGTGTAAGTAAAACATTTTTTTTTGCAATTTTATCGCAAATTTTTATATCTCTATCTAACGCAGTTAGCTTTTTACGAATGCAAAATCCTCTATCTCATAAAATATTACTTAAATAAACTCAATTTAAATTTAAATCATCTAACTTTTTTTTGATAATCTCGCATGATTAGAGCTTTCTCAAACTGTAAGGCATGTCAAGACCTCAGAAAACATCACGAAAATTACGAAAATTCGCAAAAAGTTACTTATATATGAAATATTAAAATGTTACGATTGAATAAATGCGCCAGAAATGTAAGAAAACTACAAACTTCAAAAAATTACGCCTACCGCGAAAATAGTGAAAATTCGCGGAAAATTGCAAAACTTTAAGTAAGCCATAATTTTGATTGAAAAATCTCTAAAACTGCAAAGAATGGCAAAAGTTCGAAAAAATTAGAGAAAGTGGCGAAAATTCGCAAAAACTTGCTAATAAAGTCTAATATGGTTTAAAAATCGTGTAAACTGTAAAGAGGCTACCAACTTGCAAAAAATTGCTCCTATCACTAACATTGCAAAGTTTCGTTGAGAAGTTGCAACATCGGAAACAAGCCCTAACATTGATTAGAGACCGCCAAGGCCGTATATTCACGAAAAATTGCTAAATATATTGAAGAAATCACTAATATTGTAAAGAATAAAAAAATTTCAGAAAAAATTGCTAACATCGCGGAAATCGCAATGTATAGTTTTTTAAACGTTTTTGCTCTTTATATTAAAAGTCGCAATAAAACTTAATCATATTATTTGTTAATACGTTACTTACTCGTTTTTTCACAATTTTTTTTTTGACTATACAAAATCATCTATCTTATAAGGTATTGAGTATTTTCGAATAATAAAACCCTCTTATTTGATGTGTTTTTTAATATAGAGGATTTTGCATATAGATCATCGATATAATGATTTAGATAAGCTATTCACAGAAAAAAATTGTAAATACAATTAATTTTTTTGTTATATCAATTAAATAATTAATTGATTTTGAACCTACAACGATTTTTGTAAATACAATTACCAAATTGTAAGTTAAAGGAAAATCAGAAAAATTTTTTAACTATTTTTTTTTTGATTTCAAATTTATTTCAATTAAGATTATTGTTATATCAACAATGTGAATTGATGATTTTACGAAGAAATTTTTTATACAATCACAATCCCTGAAGGGACTTTTTGCTTGTCTGCGAAGAACACTAAATGTCTTTGGGCGGAATCGAACCGGCGACCTCTGGACTAATAGACCAACATTATTACCTCTCAGCTACAGAGCAATTCGTTATTAAATACGGAAATAATGAATACATATAAAACGTGATTTGCTTTGTTTCATCTACGTGTCTGCATTCATTTGTTATATCAACAATGCTGATTGTTCGTTTTTTCACAATACATAACAAAAAATTTGGTTAGTTCAGTTTGTTGATAAAAATTTTTTGATTTACTTTGTTTCGTTTACGTGTGTGCATTCATTTGTTATATCAAAAATGATGATTGTTAAATTTTTTCACAATACATAACAAAAAATTTGGTTAGTTCAGTTTGTTGAAAAAAATTTCTATACTTGTCGTATCAACTATTCAATTTGTTATATTAACAATATATATGTTTGATTTTAAATTACATATTAACAATTCAAATTGTTAGTTGCAGTTTGATGATATTTTTTTTCAGTGTTGTACTAATATAAAATGTTTAACTGAAGTACCGACAAAATACCAAAGTTTTCTTATATCATCGAATATAAATTATATAAATTATGTTCTTCTTATAACCAAAAACCTTTAAATCTCTTTGTAATTAAGTGCCTACAAGCATTAACTTAACATCCTAAAAAGTACACTTTATTAAAAATAATGACAAAACTGTCAAAAATCAAATGAAATCACAAATGATATGATTGATCCACATCAATTGTCCACAATTCACCAACCCCTTATTTAACAACAGTAGCTGACTTTGACATTTAACTTGAATCAAAAATAATAATGATTACTTTGCTCATTTCGTTTTTATAACTTTAAACTGAAAAAACCCAAAAAAAGGACAAGAAGCCAAATAATTTCAAATTTAATTTCTTCAAGACCATAAATAAACAACAATAACTTTATAAGTTTTGGTACGAGCAAATTCGGTAAAATACAAAACTACATCAAACGTTTGTCAGTGATACGCTTTTGTGAACCTTGATCTTGATCCGTGTAGATTTCGCCTTATTTTTGGCCAAAATTCAAGCAATTTATGTGTGATTTTCAGTTATTATGAATTTATAACAATCTTAAAAAATAAAACAAAATCCGAATCAAGTTTTAAATGAAATATCATAAGCAATAATAATAAGCAGAACAACAACTGAAAATAATCATAATAATCGTTGAAAGACAAACAATATATAGATTCATATCCAGAGCAAAAGCCACCAGACTAGCTTCGATGTATTATCAGGAATATTGTACGTGCAGTATATGATGATGGTACGTACTGATGCTGCAAGAAAATATTTTATCTTTTAAGCCATCAGAAACCATAAAACAATGACCAATTTCTAAAGAAGCACGCACACAATTTATTTATCTTTTATTTTTCATTATAAAGGTATGCAGGATTTTTCTGTTTGTTAAATTTGTTGGTAGGCAAAGAGGGGGGATTGATAGAGAAGGGCTTGTTTAGTTGACTGTCGATTTTAAGAGCAAAATTATTATTTATTATTGCTTTGTTCAATAATAACGTTTATTGTGACTTCTTTGTTTCTTTTAGTGCACTCTACAGTATACAGTAAAGTTTGTTGTATTGTATTGGTAAAATTATGTCGGTAAATACTAGGGTATTCAATTGGTTAACTATGAATAGGTTAAGCGGTTAATTACTAGCCGATTAACTGATCGGTTAATTTAAAATTGGTCTTTTTTAGATTAACGATCAAACCGGTTAATTTCAGTCGATTAACCGATTAACCGATGTAACAAATTTTTTCATATTTTGTCATATTATAACATGTATTTTTGTATTTTTAGTTATTTGTTTCGTCTCATATACAAAAGGTATGGGTTTAGAAATTAAAACGTTAAAACCTTTGAACGTAGCTCGAAAAGAGATTAGTAAATATTCCAATTCAACTTGAGCGAATTATTAAGTTTTTGATTAATTTGTACGTAATTATTATTCGAACTGAAATAGGTATAAGCCGGAAGTTATTATTATTCGGCCTAAGTTCAATAATTGAATTAATGTAAATTAAAATTATTTTTAAGCGTGGAATATTAGAATATCTAATCAGGCTAGCAGAACGGATTAGTACTACTAATTTCGGCAGCTGGTACACTGTCATCATCAGCGTTCTTTGTTCACTTTTACCACGTTTGATTGTGGATACTAGTATTAAGGAAACATCAGCTATTTAACCAAATTTTATGATGAAATAGCATATGAGTATCTCTATATTCGTTTTTATTAATATGGTAAGCAAGAAGTTTCACCTCTGATTATTTATTCCAATCTTCCAACTCTTATTTTATTTTTGGTTTTGCTTGTTCGTAAGCTCCGCCAACGACCAATCAAGCTATTGTTGTTGTACATGTTTAAACAATAGCTTGATATACATTTGCCCCACAAGTAATACAGACTGCAGTTGTTTCCCGGATTTTGGACTAGGAGGGGATAAAATGGGTCAAAACCTCTCCCTACGCATAGCTCTGTCATTTGTCAACCGATTTTCAAAATTATTTATTTGTTTGAAAGGTCCCGGAATTTTTCTCCAAAATAGTTGGAGAGATAAGACGCCCGTCACCCCGTCAACCGATTTTTAAAATTCTTTTTTGGTTTGAAAGGGTTTGCTTGTTTTCGATTCTTAATTCTTAACTTTGGCAGATGTGAACCGATTTTCGAAAAACCTTTTTTTTTTTAGGGTTTGCCTGAAGCTTAGTCTAATAATTTTTGCTCCCTCCATGATAAACTGATTTTCAAAATAATTTTTTTTTGCTTGAAAGAGTTTGCCTCCAGTTTTATTCTCTAGTATTTTTCCAAAATGGATGGGGAAATTTGTTCCCCCATCCTTAACTCTGTCATTTGTGAACCGATTAGTATTTTTTTTAAAGGGTTTAATATTTTTTTTTTTCGAAAATTGGTGGGAAGTCCTAATCGAGTAGAAGTCCCGATTAAATGAATACCCACCGGACGTGCAATACTCGTGAATAACACTTTGCAACAAGACAAATGTTAAGGGGTACCCAAATACTTTTTTTGATGTCTTATGGCCCCTAAGTATAAAAATAGTCGAAACCTTAAATTCTATAGATAAATAAATTTTTTTTCTCTAAAATTTGGGATTTTTGAAGATGCTGCCGGTTTTACCATAATTTTTTAAATTTTATAGCAAAATCCGTTTTAATATATTTTCTATATATTCTCAACGGTTTCGGAATTATTCAGACCACAACGATGAAACATATTTTTTTTAACAATCAAGTTCTGATTTTAGTCAAACTGTATGGTTTTTATTTAAAATTATTTAATTATTTTGGCTTAAGCTCGTTAAATTAAGCCTTTCAAATAAATACTTATTTAGAAAGAATTTTTAGAAATAAATTCCGAAGCATGTAATAATGGAAAAGACAAAGAAAATTTGGTTGCACGAAAGGTTGAACTTACATCATGATGTTTTGAGACCACCACAGTCTTCTCATCAGAATTCTTTTCTGCCTAAACGTCACTGCCACTGCGATTAATTTAGAATTTCGTAGAAAATTCACCAGTTTGCAGAATGCTAGATGTAGCATGCATGCCTTAATCGATTTAGAGTTTCAGCTGCAGTCATTTTTAAAGTCTACTCTTTTAAAATATTGAAAATAAAAATTTTAGTTTCGAAAAAAGTTTGATAAAAACGTCGAACAATTAAGCTATCAGCCCAATTATGAATTTTCGCGAGGTGGTTTTTCTCCTCCCATTAATTTTTTCTCGGGAAAAATCCTCCTATTATAAAAAGCAGGGGAATAAACAAATAAGGGAGAGGGGAAAATCTGGATCAGCTGTTTAGTGTTTACATTTTATTCTGCTTTAACGCAAGAACTCAGTAATAAAAATTCATAAAAACTTAATGTTTTTGTTGATAATAAGATTGTGTGTTAATATAAATATTTGTATTTGCTTAAATAAAAAGTAAAATGTACAGTGTAGTCACTCAGATGCTCTCGGAAGTACTTTATGCGGAGGAAATGAAGCGAAAACTGAGCAAAGGCCAGTGCCAGATGCTTTAAATCCCCAATGACTGTGTGTAAAAAGGAAATTATAAATTTTTTAAATCGCAATATATCTTCCATTTACCTGTTATGTGAACTTAAAGGTTGTGTGAAAAATTGAGTGTGTTTTAAAAATTTATTCCGAAGGCAGAAGTAGATTTTTAAGTGCATGTTTGCACTGTGTGGATAAAAATTCCTAAAACAAGAGAGCATTATAACATTCCGGTGTTTATTTAAACTTGTTGTCCTAACTAAATTCTTATGCAATTACAATATTTTTTAATTTGAATTTAAAATTTTTGCATTAGTTCCCTGCAAAATAATTGGGGAAAAAACTTGCAAGAATTTCTCCCTCTCCCTCATATTTAGAATAGCTACTTTTTCCCTGGGAGTTTTTTCCCGGGAAGATTGTAATTTAGAAAAGGAGGAATGGGAAAAGGGAAAACTTTCCCGGGGATAGTTTATTTAGAATAGGGGAACAGGGAATAGGAAAAAAACTCCCGGGGTATTGTTATTCATAATTGGGCTGTATATTTTTGTCAAAATTTAGCAATTTTTTATTGTCATTTCAAAGTCTTGGCTATGATTCCTTTTCACGACTGCATGAATTGAGACAACTACAAATATTTTTCTGCATGTTATCAACGATTGTATTTTTGAAAATTTTGGCTATGCTATTACCGGAGATATTGACGAAATAGAGATAAAAATGAAGCCAAAAACCAAAATTTTAGAATTCAAAGCCAAATATCTTTAAAAATTTTAAAGATATTTGAATAAAAATATATGTGTTTTCTATATCTATTTTTAAACTGTACACCAAGTTTAAATTTATTAAAATCGGATAATATTTATAAAAGTTATTAGGCCGACAAAGCTTTTCATGCCCGAAGTAGTCAAATATGATACCCTGTAGCTCAACGTGTGATTCAACAAGGTGTCCAAATTTCTGTATTCTGAAAACGTATGTACTTTTCTATGACTTTTATATATATTATTTAGTAATCGGATCGCAAGTTTGATATATAACCCTTTTTTCCAATTGGTGCCACTGTGTACCAGGAGGTTATACAGGAGCAGATTTAGCTTAAGCTTTTACACAGAAAAAATATCAGCAAACTGCAACTAACAATTTCAATTGTTAATATGTAATTTAAGTTCAAACATATATTTTGTTAATATAACAAAAAGAGTTGTTGATACGACAAACACAGAAATTTGTTTCAACAAACTGAGCTAAGCAAATTGTTTGTTATATGTTGTGAAAAAAATTAACAATCATCATTGTTGATATAACACATGAAAGCACACACGTAGATGAAACAAAGCAAATCACGTTTTGTGTGTATTCATTATTTGCGTATTTAATAACGAATTGCTCTGTAGCTGAGAGGTAAGAACGTTAGTCTATTAGTCCAGAGATAGCCAGTTCGATTTCGCCCAAAGACATTTAGTGTTTTTTGCAGACAAGCAAACAGTCGCTTCGAGGATTGTGATTGTATAAAAAAATATTGTTAATACAACAATTATGATAGTTAAAATTTGTTCGGAAAATCAACAATTCACATTGTTGATATAACAATAATCTTAATTGAAATAAATTTGAAATCAACAAAAAAATTGCTAAAAATTTTTTTCCGATTTTCCTTTAACTTACAATTTCGTAATTGTATTTACAAAAATCGTTGTAGGTTCAAAATCAATTAATTATTTAATTGATATAACAAAAAAATTAATGGTATTTAAAATATTTTTTTCTGTGTGGGAGGGAAACTTTTAAATGAAACATACAGTTTTGTAAAATTTCTTTTTTACCGCCTGGATCCTCGCTTGGGTTGGATATCGAAACACCAGTATAACAGCTCAACTTCGAGTTATTAGGTTACAAGATAACTACCTTCAAGAACTGCCGTGTTTTCCAAGAAATTTGAGTCTATTTTAATCTACATTACAATCAAAACGGCACGTATTATTTTCATTTTCACTGTTACTATAAATAATTTCTTCTCATATCGGTCGTCTTATTGTCCTTTCCTATTCTCTAGCTTATTAATAGCAAAAAATTAAGTGAATGTACCCAAAATAAATGTCTTTCTCCCGAAGACAAAATCGTATTTTTAACTTTGACATGTTTTAGTAAAAAAACAGCAGAAAAAATATCTTCTAAAAGAAACAACCATATAAGAAGTCGACACGGTAGTAGCCAAGTCAGCAACAAACAGGCTTAATGCTTTACGACTCTTCTAGTTGAGTTTCATTCCATATTGTTTGGTTTTGTTTACACTGTACAACATCATTCATCCACGCGATGATCACTTTGATTCAACATAAAAAACAAAAACCTGGAAAAAGTAAACAGCAATTGAAATATGCCGCTGTTTATATATTTTTTACATTTTGTATTCTATACAATGTCCGAAAAAATAAAATAAAAATATCAACAAAAAAAAACGTCATATTAAGACTTATCGATTATCCACCACCAAAAACAACAACAGAAACAACAGCAACCACATCTACTATCATAAGTGGATTTGAAAAGTATAAATTCTGCAACAACATAATGGGCTTGTCATAAAAATTGTATATAGACTGCCGTGGAAAAAAAGGATTTTAAGTTTTAAGTATTATCTCTCTTCTTTTTTATTATTATTTACTCGAATATTGTTTTAATCCATGCGCGATTTATTTGAAATGTTTCTTAGCCTTTTGTTTTTTGCTAAATATTTGGCAACAGCACACAGAAGAAGCGGCTCTAAATATAACCTGGTACAAAAATAAATGCAGAAAAGCAGTAGAGATCATAAATAATGCAGGACGACAAACATGAGTATAATAAGCAATGATTTATGAATGTCTGACACAAACATATTACAACAACAATAACGACAGCAGCAACAATAATAACGAAAAAAATGAACGACAATGAAAAAGCGAAAACGATTTGAACTTTTGGCGTATAACAAAAGGTGGACACATTAAAAGTAACTAAACCAACAATATGCTTAAAAAAACTTGAAAAAAAAATCAAGATCACACATGATAATATCGAAATCACCCAAGGAGAAGGGTGAACTAAACAGTCAGGAGGTCCAGAGGACCTATTGTAGCCTCCTCTTTCTTATAAGGGTTTTCAAAGTTCTGGCTGCTGTGAAAAGTGAATAGCGTTTTCCAAAAAAAGAACGCACGGTGTCGTAAGACTCCAAGTAGGAACGAAGCTCTTTACGTTTCATTAAATAAAAATAAAACTGCATACACACAGAAAAATTTTTATATTAAAAACGTCGAAAACAAGGTTAATCTAAAAATGTTCGGTACTGATTTTGCTTCATAGGTGTTTCATGTTCATTCAACATGATTTTACAATAACCTTTCAAAAAAAATTTTCGCTTGAAATACATATATTTCATGTTGATTTAATATTCCAGTACAGTTAAATTAAAATGAAGTTGATACTGAAATAACACGAAGAATCATATTGAATCAAAGTTATTTTAAGTTGAAACAACATGAAGTAACACGAAGAATCTAGTTGAATCAAAATTGCTTTAAGTTGAGACAACGTGAACTTGACACTGAAATAACACGAAGAATAATGTTGATTCTAATTTGCTTCCAGTTGAAACAACGTGAATTTGATACCAAAATAGCACATGTTGAATCAAAATTGTTTCAACTTGAAACAAAGTGAATTGATGTAGTCATTTGATTAATTATTTTATTTCGTGATTTGTATTAGCATAGGAATTAGATTTGAATTCGGCCCACTTGCTTGGTAGTCAACGTGCTGTAGCCCTGCAGCCAAAACAGATATTCAGATTCACACTAATATAAATACTATCATAAGTGACATGAATTTAATTTTAAATCGATATGATTCAATTGATGATTAAATATAAAATTTATTTGAAATTAAAGTTATAGTCATGTTGATTTAAAATTAAATGTAACGTTGATAACAATGTTTTTAACAGTGAAAAATATTAAATCAAAGAGATTTAAGATTAAATTAATAACTCTTCGTTTAAAGATAATGTGAAACAATGGTAATTTTAAATCAGCAACATGATATTTTTGCTGGTAATATGAAGTTTGTCGGCTTTTTACATTTACACAACACGAACATTAAAACCAACAAAAACAAAACAACAAAAAGTTACACAATAGTGCATTGTAGCTATGAATAAATCAAATATAAACCAATACACTTAGACAACAAATTATTTCTTATAAATTTAATATGACTTCCAATCCACATTGGGACATGTTGGTTGTACATTGCTATTTTTTTCTGTGTGTATATGATATGTTTTGTCACATTTGCATGACATGCCATAGCGTGACAGAACATGAAAAGACATGTCATGGGCTGATAGTACATGATATGACATGTATATTGGAAGAGGTACTGCTACACTTCTTCAGAGAGTACAAACCTTCCTGAAGCAGCAGCACCTTTAATATCACCAGCAGCAGCGCGCTGGGTCTTAGGCGACGCACAGTGGCTCCACTTGCAAAAATGGGTAATAAATCTTTCACTACCTCGGGAATAAAAAATTTTTTGGGCTCATAACTTTTGGAAATATTATCCGATTTTAACGAGCTAAATTTTGACGTAAAGCTTATAAATAGGCAAAGAAGGTACACTTTATTTTGGGAAAAAGCACGTTACAAAATTAAAATAAATAATGTACACTTTATTTTATTAAGATATATTCAATATTTTGAGAGATATTTGACTTGGAATTTTAAAATCTTGGCTTTTGGCCTCGACTTTTTCTCGATTTCGCAAATATATCTGGTGATAACATAGCCAAAATTTTGCAAAAAAAATATTTTATGATTTAATAAGATTTAATAAGATCCTTGATATTATGCAGAAGAAATTTTTAAATTGTCTCAATTCAGGTAGCCGTGAGAAAATCAAATTCAAGACTTCGAAATGAGGGTGATAAATGGTTAAGTTTTGACAAAAATAGAGGTTAATTGTTGGACGTATTTAAAAAAAATTTTTCGGAGCTAAAAATTGGCTTTTCTATATTTCAAAAGAATAGACTTTCAGTTGAAATTTTAAATTTCTTTACAAATAAAATCGAATAATATTTGTAAAAGTTATGCGGCCAAAAAGATTTTTCATGCCCGCGGTAGTCAACTTTGACACTCTGTAGCTCAAAGTGTATTTCAAACAGGGTAGTAAAAATTTCCACATTCTTAAAGCTTAGGTCCTTATTTATGACTGTTACTTAGTTTTGTCATCGGATCGCTATTTTCAAAAATAGAGTTATTACTCTTTTTTTACGATTAGAGCTACTGTTCGACGATGGCCTAGAATGCGTCACCCGCTCACTCTTATCAACCTCGTTGTGTCTCACTTTCTTAATGTTAGCAGGCTGCTCCATACTCTCGGAGTTCGCCGTTGTCTCCCCTTCGGAATTTCCTCTTCGCCAGTGGACCCACAGTAGCCATGACTGCCGCCAAAACACTTATTTAAAACAATTTCTACCAACTTTAATAATGCCAATCAGTAAAAAAATAATAATTTGGACTTCCTAATTATGAGAAGATACTATCAAAAGTCCTCAGCAGCTAAACCAATTAGCACTTCTAAGACACTAAGACGGTATTTATCTCCAATTGCCAGTAGAGCTTCAGCTAAACCGCTCACGAGCAACTTATCCAAGTTACAAACGAATTAGCAAGGACACAAACCAGGTGGGAGGTTAACACAATTAGTGCCTAAATCCTTAAAAGTGTAGTAGTTCAATGACACTTCACCGGAAAACTACGCAACACTGCAAACCCGACAAATTCGCAACGGCAACACTGATAACCAGCTGGAATTTGACCTTCCTGCGGGAGTTTCACTTTGAACTTTAGACATTGTGCAAGAGAGAGGTAACTGTTTAGTCGTTGCGTGAACTCCACCAATATTTGTTACCACACCGGAAAAAATAAAAGCAAGACTCAATTAAGAAAAACGAAGATCCAATTAAAAAATTAATTAGTTTTCAACCAATCACGTAGTATTAACTGAACAGAATTAATTGAAAATATTTTTCGATTTTTTCAATTCAAAAAATATTATATCAATTAAAAAATTAATTGAAATTTAAAAAAATAATAATCAATTAATTGTCATAAAAAAGTTGTCATAAGAATTGTATAATTTTTCTGAGTATGCGTCGTTATAATCAGAAAAATTATACAATTCTCACACATGCAAACTAAATTTATTTTATTTATACACAATGGACATAAACAATTTTTTATATTTTATAGTAACATAATTTAAAAATAATTGAAATCAATTAAAATATTAATTGAAAAGACAAAATTTTCTGAGTAAACAGTTAATTGGAAAAATTTCGGAACTAAGTATCTTCGTTCCAATAAAAAAGCCAGTCAGTGTCAATTTCGATCACAATCTTGCTTCTGAAAAAGCATAGAAGACATTATTGGCAAATTTTTTTTCCAATTACATGTTTAATCAATATTTTTTTAACTAATATATTAATCATATAAATCAAGCGAACATTTTTCTAAATAGCCACATGTTATTAAAATGCTTTTGAGGGTTATTTTAATGCAAATATTATTCGACAAAAAAATAATTATTATGACCGCCAACAAAGTCATCTTAGACAATTTCATAACACACTATTAAAGTAACTGGAAAAAAATTTCAATGCGAGTATATAATAATTGTATGTAATTATATGCTTATGAATCAGTTTCCGTTTTCATTTAACTCATTAACTAAGTTTCCGTTTCTTCATGGTTTCCACTTGAAAAAGTAGTTTGTATGTATATATGTATGCAAGCTATTTCATGGTATGCAATACTCATAATTTACTAACTGTATGAATACAAGTGTATTGCAACATTTGCAAGGGCTTAATTTTTTGCAGTTTTATTATTGCTTTGTTTTTGGTCTTACCAAAATGACTCGAAACATGGTTAAATGTCAGCAATTAAATAACATTTAACAAAATCGCAAATTAACGAAACTAATTTGCATAATTAAGTGTAACATACGTTTTTGCTTTGGAACACATACCGGAACAAAGAAATAAATGAAAATGGATGCATGAAAAGTAGATAGGAAAGGCAGAATTGCTTGGATTTAATTTTTTTTTCTATTTTACAAACTTATTTTTGTTGCAATCATCTGGCGGGTAAAAGAAGTGTAGCTTAAAACTATCCAACCAACCAGACAGACATCCATGTTAGCAGTATAACAAAATATATTTGTGAATGTTTCTATATTTGAATTTTAGCCTCCAACATAATTTGCTAGCAACATTTTTTTGAGCCATTATTTTGTTACGGTCAATTAATAAATGAAAATTGCACAAGTATGTTGGATTAATATGAAGGGACTTAGTTTTGACAGAAAGATTTCTAAAAGATTAAAGTCATAATTTTTTCAACTAGAAATCTTTGTGCTACTGGTTGTATTAGATGGCAAAACAACTGATTATTGAAGTGCCGGTGAACGGTTCATGCTAGCAGTGAAACATCTTGTACAAACTATAACTTGCATTTGTATATTCCAGTGCTAGTGTAAACCTCAAAACAGAAAACTCTTGGCCTAATCTTGATGAAATGTCTCAACTACTGTCTGCCTTAAAGAGCAGACCGACCGCGGTAAGAACACTTAAAAGTAGTGTGAGTAAAGCTTTAGGCAAATCATCTCCATCATTCCATCACTTACATTCAACAATCCCAGTCTGTCCTCAAACTAGCCGCAGTAAATACACTCATTATTTTATTACCATAACTTTGGATTTGAAGATTAATAACAACAACTTATTATCTAGATTTAAATATGCTGCTTGTTGTATTGCTGCATTCATTTTCTTTTTTAAGTTTTATAATTGACTAAATACTGCCATAAATAACTGCAGGAGTTTTAATTTTTATGCAAATTTTAATGATGTTTTTTGTTTGTATGGCAATATAATTAATCTTAATTGTAGTAAGAAATAGAGATGGTAAATTGCGATAACTAGAATAAAAAAGTGCTGCACTTATTATAATTATTTGATTTGTTCAATTATATTTATTTTTGAACGTATAGAAACGATACAACCACCTTCCCTACTTAACTATTATGGTGATCAACTAGTGTTGTCATTCGAATTAGAATTATTCGAATATTAAAATATGTATATTTTTTCTTAATTTTGTTTAAACGAACAAAATTTTCCAGCGTAGAATAAAAAAGTACGCAAAACATATTTGTAAAAATAATTTTTTTATAAATTCTGTGAATTTCGACATTAATCCAATGAAAAACTTTATTAAACATCAACCAACACTAAGATTCGTTATTCTAATGACAGAATATACGAAATATTTTAATTAATCCAATGTAATAATTTTTGCTCAAATAAAAAAAATATTTCATTATTATGACGAAATAGTTTTATCATTTCAATGAATTTATTTTATTAATGATATTATTTCATTAAAGATTTTTTTCATTATTAATTCATATGACGTAATTATATTAATGAAATTATTTTATTGCTCTAATGAAACTATTATATTATTATTGTAGGCTTAGTAACTGAATTTGTTGTACTGGCTATTTTAATTTATTAACAGTTCTATGGTGTAAGTACGTACGGTAGCACAACAGAAAAAATTGTTGACCTCACACACAATCAACTTCAGGCTCTTGATTTTCATCATTTGCTTTAAAGGCACCGTCTTAACTACTTCAGCAAATAGCGCTCTCAAAACAATTTGTGATTTATTTCATCGGTCTTTCATAAAAGTAATGAAATTTTTCATCAGAACTATGAAATACGTTTCATTGAAATTATGACATTAAAAAATATTTTTTTGTTTAATTTAAGAGTGCATATATGTTCAAGGCTTTTTAAATAGCATTTCCTCAAAAATTTAAGGTGTCTCCAGAAAATGACAAAATATTGTTGTCATAAATACAATGAAATTTTCTAATGAAATAATGAAATATTCGTAAAATTGCACATATATTGTGAAATATTTCATTGAAATTTTGAAAACAGTCTAACGAAATCTTTTCATTGGATTAATGAAGCGAAATACTTGTGTTGTAATAGCGGAATTCACTCTTGTTGTATCTCTAGGATATAAGCTACGAGTATAATTTTGAGTATTGACGACTATAGGTTCCCCAAAATACTGTTAGCGCCTGGCCCAGCTAATTAAACTTCTCAAAACTGCATCAGCGCACAGTGGTGCAAATAAAAAAAGTGATAATAAGTATTTTTTCTTGTTTTTAAGAGAAGTAACACAATCATGCAATTAATGAAGATGGGTCTGGTCAAATAAACAGCCAGAAGTTCCATACTTATTACCATTTTTTTTATTTACACCACTGTGCAGCGTAGGACAGGCGCACATTTTAGTGATATTATATAACGAGTGGCTAAAAACAGAAGAAGTTATCATAAAGTGATAAAATTCGGCACACATATTTTAATTGATAAAATATAATTGACAAAAATTTGGTCATTTGAACTCTAAGGAATCGTGTCCTTATGCTTAAAGTAAAAATTGCCATAACGGAGAGAAAGAAATTTATAGCTTAATACAATTTTGTACAGATATTAGTTATAATATATTTAACGATCCTTACAAATTTCTTTCAATTCTGAGCAAGGATACAGCTAAATTGAAAATGTCCTTTTTCAAAAAAGTGAAAAAAGGATTAAAAAAATAATAAATTTCCTTATATAATTTGGCACACGAATCACTTGTAATGAGTTAAATCTGTAACTATACGCATTTAACTTCTTATCCAATGCGGAGCAAGCTCTGTACCACATCCAATATATCCTTAAAAACTATTAAAATTCAAAAATTGCTCCAGAAATTAAAGACTAATTGAAGTTATAAAACCTAAATTGGACAACTGAAACAAGTAAAAGGCTATATTCGGCTATATCGAATCTTATATATATATTTTGCACCAAAAACCATGGAATCAAATCTAATGCAGATGAAGAATTTTATTTTGCTGATTTTCAATACCAATCTCTTTGAGAAAAATCCTGCCATATCAATCCGAATCCGAAGTCTGTAAGTTTTCTATGGGCTTTGGAAAACCGATTAAACATACTGACAGACTAATAGACGGTCAGACGGACATATTTAGTTCGACTTCTGCGTCTATAAGGACCAAGAATATTTTTACTTATGATTGGCATTTAAGTAGTTAAATAATTCTGGCAAAAAACCGATTTCAATACAAAGAGCTAATTGATCAATATTTCGGGAGGCCAGTGTACGGCTGTCGAAATTAGTAGTACTAATCCGTTCTGTTAGTCTGATTATATATTCTAATATTCCACTCTAAAAAAAATCTGAATTTACATTAGTTCAATTATTGAACTTTAGCCGAATAATAATTTCCGACTTAAACCTATTTGCGACGTCACGCGCAAAAAGTTGCATACATGTTTGGTTTCTGCGGTCTAATTTACAACTGAAAATTAGAATGTAAATTATAAAAGACAGAAAGAAAAGTTGTTTAAACATGTACAACAACAATAGATTGATTGATCGTAGGCGGAGCTTTTGCACAAGCAAAACCAAAAATAAAATAAGAGTTAGAAGATTGAAATATATAATCGGAGGTGAAACTTCTTGCTTACCATATTAATAAAAACGAATATAGAGATATTCTTTTTCGTCATAAAATTTTGTTAAATAGCTGATGTTTCCACGATCAAACGTGGTAAAATTGAAAAAAGGACGCTGATGATGACAGTGTAGCGGCTGTCGAAATTAGTAGTACTAATCCGTTCTGCTAGTCTGATTAGATATTCTAATATTCCACTCTTATAAATATATTTATTACTAGTTCGTTTTGCTAGTCTGATTAGATATTCTAATATTCCACTCTTAAAAATAATTTTAAATTAATTCAATTATTGAACTTAAGCCGAATAATAATAATTTCCGACTTAAACCTATTTCAGTGCGAATATTAATTACGTACCAATGATAATAAATTTATATATTCGTACAATCACTTATTGCTTAAAACTTAAGTAGTTAAAAATATTGTATTGATTTTCAAAATATTGTATGTAAAATATTGTATGTAATATCCAATCTTATACATTAAATTTTTGTTAATTACTTTATTCGCCTGATCTCTTGATGACTTTTTGAAGTAGTCTCATTCAGATAAACATTTATAAATAAAAATGAAACCAACAAAGGCAAAAATGTTAAGTGAGCAAGATAAAAACGGATACGGAAATATAACCGCAATATTTATTAATGCTAACCACTTGTAAATAATCAACATACTCAAACATATGAGTTCATATTCCATATTCTGTTTGCGTTTTTTTTAATTTGCATAAAAATTATAATTTTATCATTTGGCACCCTCACATCCCACAATGTGCACTACAAAATTTATAATTTTATATATATATAAAAAAAGCACGTAAAGCACACACACACATACAACCTGACACATGCCAATCAATTATTGCAAATATATTGTTAATGTTGTTTTTGCAATTTAAACATAACAAAGGTGGTCAAGCAAAAATTATTGTTATTCAATTGATGCAACATCCAGTGGTAAGAAAATGAAGTCATATATTCTGCATGTATAACAGCTGCAGATAGCTGACTGGGCTGTAGTACAATTATTGCTCGATTTATATAAAAAGTAACAGGTCATCATTTTTTTTGTGCTGTTGTCGTTATATTCATATATAAAATTTTTTTCATTTGCAGCATTATTCAGGGTAGTGTTCATATATATTTTTTGTACTTGTTTCCATCATCACATTACAATGAAGAGCCCTTGAAATAAAATTTATATCTGGCATATGATGAGTCATTTGAAAAATGTTAAATGTGTGATGTAATGTGGAATTCCTGAATAATTTTTCGATTATTCGAATCAGTAAAAATGGAATTAATAAGAAATAACTTAACTTATTGGTGCTTTTGAATGTGAAAGTAATTTTTTATCTATAAAGTTTAAGTCGTTCAATAAAAAAAAGGAAAAATATAATTAACAATTTAATATAGTTAGCATAAATTTAATTTAATCTTCAATCTAATTAAATACGAGTAGTATACAGTGCTCTTTTATTTAAAAAATTAAATAATTTCATTGTACATATGAGCTTATGTCATGTCATGATTGCACCTTTTGTAAATGATGTTAAGTAAGCATATTTGCTGAAACGGTACACAAATATGTTAATAATTATTTTACCTTGATTATGAACCAATTGACAACCACATTGACAACCGCTCACTGCATCTAAGTCGGACTTTACATTTTCGTCATCAGATTTGTAGACAATGCCTTAACTACTTCAGCCAACAGCACTATAAAAACAGCGTACATTTAACGCTTTTAATGCTTTTTGTATAAAAAATATTTTCTATGAAAATTGTTTCATTGTATTTAAGAAACATCTTCATTGTGTGTATGTAATATTTTGAAAATTTGAATATTTTGTAATAATTTGAAAAAACCGATTAAATGGTACTTTTGTAACAAAATTTATTTCATGTATTATAAAGTTTTTTTTTGGAATAAATACTCAAATCTAATGAGATAAACTTTTAGTCTTCTTAAAAATGGGAAAAATGTAACTTCATAATATCAACGAAAACATTATCATATATGTAATGAAAGCTAAAAAATGAACAAATGCAGAAAGAGAGTAGTTTCATTCAGCTAATGAAAATTATCATTCTGTTAATGCAACATTTCATTCATATGATGAAGAAATATCAATGAAGCCGCTTCATTAGCCGAATGAATGATTTTTCTCTTAGTGTAGTGATAAGCCTGGGCCCTTAGTTAGTGGTCTTAACAGCGTTTTCTGGGTGAAACTGTGCCATGGATTTATGTAGATATTGTATATTGTATATCATACCATTCAAAAGGAAACGAAACTGTTTTGATTTGATGTGATTTTATTCCCACCTTATTTATATATATTCCAAAGTAATTTAATGTTATTCAGAAAGAATTAGACTAGACATTACCTTAATGCGCTTAGTGGCAAAAATTTGGTTTTCTGAGACCACATAAACTATCGAATGAATAGGTCTTTGGTATCTTTTTAGGCAAACTTTTTTAATTTTTATTTAATTTAAAATAAAAACAAAACACGAATAATCATTATTTGATTTGTCCCCAATAAGTAGTCACTATAAACTTCTCTGAATATGATAAACATCATCATTTGCATTTGGATATCTTTGAAAAAGACAAAATTGTAATATGGGTTCTGGCAAATACAGATCCACATCAAATAAGTGAAGGATATTGTAGATTTATTGGTTGGCCAACAATTTCAACATTCAATCATGTACAAAAGAATAGCATCGGTACAATTGCAGTGTGAGTGAGTGGCTTGTTCTTTTGAGTATGATGTGAGTTGAGTGTCAAACATGGCATAACCTGATGACATCTACATGATGTATTAACACCAGAAATGTATGAATTCACAATAAAACCCTCATTTCCGCAACAATAATTAAAATTAAATATACATACTTAAATACAATAAACTATAACACAAACATAGCTACGACAAAAGTTGAATATCGAATTATAGGGGCACAAAGTTTAATAGATAAAGGGCAAATTGTTTAATGGCGATCGATAAGGTTGCTGATATAACACAAATTTACACAGAAAAAATTAAATTTAATTTTCAGCAAAAAATTCAATGAATGTCATGGAAAAAACCTGATTTTTATCAGTAAACAAATTTCCTAAATCTATAAAACAATTTGTCTTAAAATATTTACAAATTCTAAACAAAATATTTTACTGAATCAAATATAAATATTAACTAGGTATTCTGTAGTATAGCAAACAATATTTTTGTCAGAATTGATGAGGTAAATTGTAAAAAAATACTTACAACTTCTATACAAAATAGTTTACTGTATCAAACAAAAATATTTACTGGGTTTCTTGTAATATATCAAACAAACTTTTTATCTGAGTCACCAAAAAAATTTTTTTAATATTTTTAAGTTTTAAATAATAACATAATTATCCATTAAGCATTTATGCGATTTCACTGAATTAAATGTGTACAACTCTGTATATTTATCTAAAAACTCTAAACTAATTAGTGAGAATTAACACAACAATATTAACGAGTTGATTCACTCAGAAATCTTCAATAAACAAACTTGTTACAATCGTAATCCTCTTGTTAACATTGTCTTGTTATTTATGTAAATGTGGTCATCTGGGTTGTTTTTTGTTTTTCTTTTATTATTTTAAAGTTTAACCTTTAACAAATTTATTATATGACACATTGTCATAATATTATTTTAAATGCAATTTATTTGCTGGTCTTTAAGCATTGTCTATTTTTAACCCCCGACTAAAAAAAGGGGTGTTATAAGTTTGTAGTGTGTGTCTATGTATCTGTGTGGATTTACCCTCGTACCGACCAAACGCCTGGACCGATTTTGATTTAGTTTCTTCTGCTTGAAAAGTGACTTGATCCGGAGTGTTCTTAGCTATGTTTGAATAAAATTGGTCCAGCTGTTTAGAAGATATCACAACTTTTCTAGATGTATCCTGTTGAATCTGTGTGTCTATGACATCGTATCTTCCAAACGGCTACCTCGATTTTAATTTAGTAAATTTTGTTTGAAAAGTGACTTGATCCAGCGTACGTTTAAAGAAAATTGGTCCAGCCACTTTAAAGTTAATTTAAAACTTTAAATTTAATGTTATTCTGTAGAAAAATAAAATAGATTCATACCGAATACAAATTATTAGCTGGGTTTTATATAATTTTCAAAGCCTACTATGCTTATTTTTGGATATCATTTAAATATTTGTTAATTCTCAAATAGGTCTTGGAGGTGTGTGCATACGATAAAGCGTTTGTAACTGTTCAAAATTGTGTTTGAAGTCTACTGACGATTTGGTAAAACAGCAATGAAATTTATACAGACAATGCTTAAGCAACATCAAATAAATTTTATTTAAAGTTTAACATTATGATATTTATTAAATCTATTTAAAACATTCAACCAAGGTCGATTAATAAGGTTTATGTATCTCTACAAAAAACATATATGTTGTATGAAAGCTATCGAAACATGTCAGTTCAACCCTCCGTGTAGTCCAAGTTTTCTTTGTCTGCATGCTTCATATTTATCTCTAAATAAAAATATAGTCTAATTGAAAAATTTAATTAAAACCGAACTCAAGCCAAAATAATTAAATTTCTTTGGATATAAGCCCATACAGTTCGACTAAAACTCATAACTTTATTTTTAGACTCTAAAGGCACCTAGCAAGAAGGATGTACATATTCAAATAAACTGAACAAACAAATATTCACACACTAGTACTTGCAATTATCAATGATACTTGTAATTCATACTAGAATAGACAAATAAGAAGAAGCTTAACACAAGACATAAAGAAAAAAGTGAATATTAATAACTATCAAATGAAATATAGTTCTAAGAGTAACAGTATAAATTGATTAAAGGTAGATGATATTCAACTCTTGACAGCGAGCCACTGATTTTGGTCGAGTGGTCTTAGCGGGAGAGAACTCTGAAGAGATTAGCGGGATCTATTGAAACATGTCAGTTCAATCTTCCGTGTAGTCAAATTTTTCTTTGTCTACATGCTTCACATTTATCTTTAAATAAAAATATAATTCAACAGAAAAATTAAATTATAACCGACTTCGAGTCAAAACAATTAAATTTCTTCTTATATAAAAACTTTTGAAGAATATTACTAAAATAGTTCAGTTTTTTAACTTTATTAGTTTAATGAAACGCCAAGATCCATCTATTTTCAATATTTAAATTATATCATTTTCTTTTGACTATTATATGAAATTGTTAAAACATGGAGAAAGCTAATTTTTGAAACATTCTTAATCAGACATTTAATTTAATATTAAAACTTGCCAAGCTTTTTGACAAACTTTAATTGCCTGTCAGCCATTTGCAAGCTTTGAGCAAAAAAAAAAGAAATTACTATCTTTCAAGTATAATGCACACAAAAAAAGATAATAAATCCTGATGTTTTTCATAAACATACTTTTCTTGAAAAAAGAAAATAAAACATCATCTTTAACAGCAACAGTATCATTATCATTTCCATCTTCTTTGATGTTAGATTTGTGCGTAAGTAGTAATAAAGTTTTATAATGCAACTGCTACAACAGTGCATTGCAGAGGTGGGAAAGCTTAGAAATTAAAAGAAAAAGTCCGTTCTTACAAGTAGAATTGGCTAAAACGATGTTACAAAATAGCAATTTTTTCAACTGAAAAACGACTTAGTGCGGCTTTTGGGCCCTATTGAGTTGATCATTTGGTCTATTTTCAGAAATTTTGATACACCCTAAAAATCAAAATCTATAAAAAATTTTTTTTTTATTTCAAGGATCAAAAATAATTTCACTACATTATTTTTGTATCAGTTGTTATTAATTTTTAAACAGTGTCAAGGAGTTAGGATTTCTAAAAAGTCGAAAATGGCAAAAACTTACCATTTTTATTAACTGATTATAAAGCCACATATACTACTAATGACGTAAGCTTTATTTCATGGCAATCCATGGATATATATTGATTTGATTCACAATAAAGTGAAATAGCTTGATTTTAGCAAAAAATTTAGTTTTGAAAAGGCTGTTCGTTCTTAATAACTCCGAAACGTAACTCTGAGTAATTCCGAAACTGTTGAGTATATAAAAGTTAAAAAAAGGCCTAAATACAGTTTTATTTCAAATTTGATAGTGGTCTTTCCCAGAGCCATGTGAAGCTTAAAAAACGTTTTTTCATCCAATAAATCGTAGATAAAATTTTTTTATTTTTTTTTCATAATATATATTTCATTGCAAACTTCTAATAATAAGCAAGCCAAGATTTTGAAAAATTTATGTTATAAAAACTATAGTGCCTCATGTTGTACACCTTCTCCAACATTTCGCTTGCATATCCTTAACTAGATTTTGAATTAAGGTTTCCTCCTTGTTTTTTATAACTTTTGTTTTATTTCTATTTATGAAGGGCTACCAGATTTTAGTATGGGGGAATTTATTAGGAATAGTCTGGCAGTTTTTAAGGTTTTATTTTAAAATTAGATTTTGTTTTCTATTTGACTAATTTTTAAACGACTTATGTTCCCTCAAAACTCTGCCATTTCTAAACCGATTTCGGATTTTTTTCTCTATTCAAAACTTTCAGATTGGTCCCGTTGAAAAGTGGGCGGGGACACGCCCGTACAAAGTAAATACACATTTGTTTTTTACTAATTCTTCTCAATCAATCGATTCTTATGAAACTTTACACACACACATTAAGCTTTTGTTTAAATACTACATCAGGATAAGAAAGTGATCTGTGCCACGCCCTTGCAAGGTAAATATTTTTTCAAAAACTACTAAACCGATTCTGATGAAACTTTACATACACCTATAGTTATCGTTACAATACAGCATTACGTTTGGTAAAGTGGGCAGTGCCACGCCCATTAAAAGTAAATATTCATTCTAACTACTTCTACTTATCCGATTGTTATGAGAGTTCGCACAGACAATTAGTACTCGTAAAAGTACATAATGATAGAATATGGGGGCGGCGCCACGCCTTTTTTAAAAGAATTATATATACATTTATTTTCCAATAGTACTAAAGTCATATCTTTCTTCTCGCTCTCTACGTTTCCGAAAATCTGATTTGGTTCTGTCGACAATATTTGACAGAACCAGGTTAAAAATTATTGTATTTGTTATGATTTCCAGCATTCAAGATGATGCAACTAGTGCCCATGTTCTGTAACTTGTGAGAAGTTTTCACATCGATAAAAATTTAACAATTATAATAGTCATACCGTTTTTTACAGGGTGATTTATAAAATAAATAAACTGAATATAGTAAAATAAACAAAGAAAATGTATGTTTTTCGTTATTCACCCTGTGTTCCACAGGATATTAACAATTTACTGGCATTGAAAAGTTCTCACATAAGTTACAGAACATGGGTGCAGATCGACAATATCAGCCGTTGCGAAAATAGGCTCTGTACACATAAAAGAAATATCATCAAACTGCAACTAACAATTTCAATTGTTAATCTGTAATTTAAATTCAAACATATATTTTGTTAATACAACAAATTTAGTTGTTGATACGACAAACACAGACATTTTTTTCAACAAACTGAACTAACCAAATTTTTTTATGTATTGTGAAAAAAATTAACAATCATCATTGTTGATATAACAAATGAATGCACACATATAAATGAAAACAAGCAAATCAAGAAAATTTTTTCAACAAACTGAACTAACCAAATTTAATGTTATGTTTTGTGAAAAAAAATTAACAATCACCATTGTTGATATAACAAATGAACACACACACGTAGATGAAACAAAGCAAATCACGTTTTGTGTATTCATTATTTGCATATTTAATAAAGAATTGCTCTGTAGCTGAGAGGTAAGAACGTTAGTCTATTAGTACAGAGGTCGCCGGTTCGATTCCGGCAAAAGACATTTAGTGTTTTTCGCAGACAAGCAAAAAGTCGCTTCGAGGATTGTGTATAAAAAATATTGTTAATACAACAACTATGATAGTTAAAATTTGTTCGCAAAATCAACAATTCACATTGTTGATGTAACAATAATCTTAATTGAAATAAATTTGAAATCAACAAAAAAATTGTTAAAATTTTTTTTCTGAGTTTCCTTTAACTTACAATTTTGTAATTGTATTTACAAAAATCGTTGTAGGTTCAAAATCAATTAATTATTTAATTGATATAACAAAAAATTTAATTGTATTTACAAATTTTTTTTTCTATGTAGGCAGTCTCAAATGCCTATACCTGATATTTACTGTAAAGTAAAAATGCCAACTATTTATTTGGCAACTTAACAAAAAAAAAAACAAAAATTGTTCTGTTAGTTGGCCATGCTACAAGATCAGCTTTAATTCCACTAAATTGCTGGAGGTATTTGTGGAGGACTAGAAAACATTCTGGCAGCGCTATTTTTTCATGTTGTTTGTTACTATGTATCTATTCGTTCTACAAAACGAATGTTGTAACAAATAAAGCATTTTGATTTTGAATGATCTAGATTTGACTGACTGACAAAAATACAAAAGCGCATACAATACAAGCAAACAAATTATTGTTCAAAAAATTGGGTCACGTCAGAATTTTAATACTTTTTTTCTTTATTCTTTCTTGAGAGTATTTGGTAATCTTTTGTATGCTTGTGAATATGATTTCACTTTTATGAAATTGCAAAATGAATTATGAACATTTTTTCTCATTCCTTCATCCTCTTGTCTTAAGTTGACAAGGACGAAGTAAATCAAATTGCTACAAAAGAGTATTTACTTGGAAAGTTGGTTAATGGCAACGTTTCAAGAAATAGCAATTAAAGTCATAAAGGTTTGGCAGATATTTTGTTACTTTTAAATTAAATTTATTAAAAACTTGTTGAGTAATTGAATATAAATATATTTTGTAGTTTTCGCTTTGTTTCATTACTTCGTGGGTTTGGATTTTTAGTTTAATGTTTCCACCTGTGTTTTATTTAATTTCAGTATATTCTATCACAAGTACTGAACACTTAAAATTTTCCAACTCATACCGTAATGAAATTCAAACTTCAAGTGCAATCATGACAATCATCAAATAACCATCACGTACAAATTAAAATTTTAGAATAACTATGTACTTCATGATATTACAAAAAGATATGTATGTCTACTTTAAATGCGAAGAATATCAGAGATATTCATAATAATTTAGAAAATTTGTTTTTCTTGGATATCAAAAACACACGTCATATGTCAATAAACTAAGATTTCCTAATAATATTTAACAAAAAAGCAAGAAACTATTTTTGAATAACATTACACTCTGGGGACTTTTGCAAAATAAATGGTAATAAATCTGGAACTGCTAAACTGCTGATTGGATTTATCTAAATCTTCGAACATCTTTCGAGGAGGAATCAAGCTTTGTAACTCGTATCTTGGTGGCCTTCTGGCTTAAACACGAGAGGAGTTACAGTGGCCCAAAGTTGACTGCCTGGGAATTAAAAAAAAACTTCTGAGGCTTGTAACATTTTTAAATGTTATCCGATTTAAAAAATCAAAAAAAGTCAAAATTTTCTTTGTCTATATGCTTCACATTTATCTCTAAATAAAAATATCATTTAATTGAAAAATTAAATTAAAACCGAACTGAAGCCAAAATAATGAAGTTTCTTTGGAAAAAAAAATATCTTCATTATTTTCAATTTTGCAAAAAACTTTGTTTAACACATTCACTCCTTAATCACCTACACCAAAAGGCAATCCATTAACAATGTGTTTAGCTTCAACTATTTTGTATTTTGCCATGTACCTTAAGTTCAGCAATGACCGAAAATCGTAATTTTAAAAATATTTTTTGTGTTTAAGGGCCTATAAAACATTGTGAAGGTAGATTTTGAAAATTCCAACAACAACGTAATAACACTCGGCGGTCATGCTAATATATTTCATCATAACTCGCGAACAGTTCATTTGTTTTCAATAAATAAACTCTCAGACTATGCGGAGTGAAATTGTCTTTACGTCATTAAAATATAAATAATTTTCTTATATTAACAACTGTTTCGGAACTCTTCAGAAATTATCACCGAAAAATTAGTTTTTCATGCAATTTTAAACCTTTTTTCGTTTTCAAAAGCTCATATTACAATTAAAAGGCCAAAACTTTAAAAATGTTATCTTTTCATAGAAAGCTATTTATATTAGGAATAAAATAAGCCAAAAATAATTAAAATCGATGAACAAATGTTGATTTTATTTGCAATTAAATGAAGGAACTCAATTGATAAAAATCACAATTTCCATACAACAGAAAGTTTTAATTTGTACGTACGCTTATGGGTGTTGCATGAAAAAGGCAGATCTTGTTAATTCAATTCCCTCCCATAATTGCAAATACAATTGACATTTGCTAATCAATTTTAATGATTTTTCGCGAGTTATGATGAAATATATTCGCGTAGTTTTGTTGTTTTTATGTGGCTTAGGTAGAATTTTAGAAATTATAACAGTTGTGTGAATAAAAGGATAGAAGTAAAGATAATTGTTTATATTCTTTGAATTGCATACCCTACAATCGGTCACAGTACAATACAATATTTACAGCCATAGTAAAGAGATTCATTCGGAAGTCCAAAATATCGATTTGAGAAAATAAAATTATTTTACTATCAGCCCAATCATGAATATTCCCTAGAAATTTCTTTTCAGTGGTTTTGTGTCAAAAATTAATAAAATTGCTGTTTTAATTAAATTTAAAGTAAAATTAATTAAAAAGTGAATAAAAAAGTAATAACATAGCCGTACAAGCATTTGTAAAGGATATTGGTGCTGTAAAAGAAAAAAATCGTGCAAGTTGCTCTTTGCTGCATTTATGGAAACCAAAAGCAATGGATCGATTAAAGTTTAAAAATGTCGTGTTTGCGCTTTATTTGTGGTATTCGACCTACAAGAACAATAAAATATTTTATTATTGATAGAAATTTTGTTTTATTTAAATATTACATCGATTTTTATGCAAACTCCCTTCTGTTTTGCTAGTGAAAAATTCCGGGGGGAAAAAACGAAGTTCAAATGCATTGAGAATAGCTACTTTTTCCCTCATAGAATTTTTTCCGACGGAATTTTTATTCATAATTGGAGAAAAGGGAAAAGTGAAAAAACTCTCACGGAATTTTTGTTTGTGATTGGGCTGTATATATTTTTTATGGTACAAAACTTTATTTTTCCTAAATTTTGACTTTTCTCAGAAAATCTGTGAGTATATTGACATTTATGAAAAGACTCTCCCCAATTTTTGCCAAAGTTCTAAGAAGTATCTGTGTTATAAAACGTTGTTGCTGCAATTTTCAAAATCTGCCGTAACAATTTTTTATAGGCCATTAAACACCAAAAATGTTGTTAAAATTGACGATTGCGGATATTGCTGAATGTAGGGTACATGTCCGAAATACAAAATATTTGGCACTTAACACATTATCAATGAATTGCCTTTAGCGATATGTGATTAATGAGTGAATGTGTTAAACAAAGTTTCTTACAAAATTGAAAATAATGAAGATATTAAAAGAACAAGGTTTTTTCAGGTCAATTTCAAAAATTTAAGTTTTCGGTTTTTTCCAATTTCAAGAATGCAGATATAAACAACTTTTTCCCAAATTTGACTTAGAATTTTGCCAAGAATCGAATGCTGACTTTCAGTTTGAAAGCCAACTCTAAACTAAAAAGCTATTGGCTAATACTAAAAAAAGTGAGGAAAAAAAATTTTTTAAAGTCAAATATCATCATAACTGTGAGAGATATCGAAACATATTTTCAGACATGATTTGCTTATATTTTTTAGCTTATATCAACGCGCCTTAAATTTGTAAAATCGGATAACATTTAAAAAATTTACAAGCATCAGAAATTTCTTTTGGTCCCAGGTAGTCAACTTTGGGCCACTGTAACTCCTCTCGTGCTTAAGGCAAACAAGATATGGGTTGTAAAGTTTGACTCCTCCTCTATAGATGTTCGCAGTTTTAGATAAATCCAATGAGCAGCTTAGAAGTTCCGGATTTATTACCATTTATTTTGCAAAAGTCCTCACTGTGCATTAGTTGACGCATATCCAGTAGAGGGGAAAAAGGACCTTCCCTCTTTCTGATAGCCACAATGAAAAATAAGCCAGAAATATCATAAAGACTGTTGGATATTAAATTGCAACTAAACGGTTAAAGTGTATTGGAAATTTAGACCTGCACATGAAAAGATGCCAGGGTAGATACAATTTTCATACATTTTGTGAACTCCCCATATAATGCATAGTGATTATGATGCTGATGATATTGGTGTTGATAGTGTCGATGACGATAACGTTACTTTATCATTTACATAGATAAGAACTAAGTTTAGCACAGACATTTTACAAAAACACTTGTTAATTGTCAGCTGCAGTTTTTGGCAGAAGGAAATTGAAAAAAAAAAACCCGTTTTCTATGTGTACGAAACTTTGACAAAGTGCAAAATGCCTAGTGGTGTGTGGGTGGTTAAATTTGTCAGTTAGAATAGTGTAAGTAAAATCAAATATTTGACATTCATATGTAACTATGACATTTTCAAAATGGACACCGGAAATGGGTGTTACCAGGCTGTTGTTGATGTGAAAATGATCATTATGATGATGATGATGATAATGACGGTGATTATGCTTGTTGTAACTTTGAATTTAGTTTTTTATTTGTTTATCATATTACAAACATTACCTGTTTGTGGTGTTTATTACAAGTGTTCACCATGATGCATGTATCTAGTGTTTAATTTTTAACAAAAAAAAAACCGAATATTTTTCACTTCTACGAAACTAGTAAATATATTATACGTGCTGTTCCATCTCTTTGAAATGAAAATGCAATCAGAAGTTTTGGCTATTTAGCCTCATCTGTGTTTAAGCTCTTATGTAAATTTTAATTTCAAACATTTACATTTTATATTTTTCTAGGAATACTTCTAAAAAAAGTTAAAATGCAGAAAATTAAAAAACTTTTATCTACTCTACAGTTCATATAACTTTTATAGCCAATTAGTGGAAATTCGATATGCATGGTTTAAATTAGTGGTAGAATAGAGACTAAAATACTGCATTAATAAACACAAAAAGGCGGCTTAGAATCCAACATTTGCAAAACTACAGCCTAAGAAGAATAGAAGGTAAAAGTGGAACATTCATTGTTTGTCAAATGATCTTGAAGTCTAAAATATAAACATGTAAAAATCATTCTAACCAGAAGTATGAGATCATATAAAATATTTATGACTTTTGTTTGAGATACCCGCTTTTTTAAGGTTTAACTTGTAGTTGCTGCATGCGTAAATTACCTTCACGATATTGGCTTACAAAGCCACAACATTAAGAACATTTTTATGGCAGTCTACTATGATTTTATTGTCAGAAAAATTTTATTTTTTATTTTTGGAGTCCTTACAGCTTGCAATGAAAGACATTAAAATGAATTGCACTTGTATAATAAAAAATGTAAGTAGCTCATGAATGTTTTTAATTAAAGTTTTAATACTTTATTTCAAGTTCGCGGAATGTTTTTTTATAGTTTGGTTTAGATTTGGAAAGCTAAGTAGGTTACTATTTAAGACATTGAATGCAACATTGGACAATGACAGATAATGTCTTCAATAGCTTATATATCCAAATTATTCTTATGCCACTTCCAAAAAATCAAAGGGTAATTTGTTTATATACCTGCTCCTTACTACTGACAAACCTGCTGATATCGCTGCTGATTTTTGTATGCTCATAAAAGCGCTTTTGAAGCGCTGAAAATCGTCAACATAAACATAAAACTGAAAACATATGAAAAAAATTGGCCGATGTGAATTGGGAGCGTTAACGTGATTTTGAATTTTTATTACTTCGTAACTTTATTTATTTTTATTGATTTTATATTTTTACTCACCGTTTGTTATTTTAACTTCAATTAGTATCGAACTAAGATCCTTCATGTTAGTAGTCCAACGGCCAAAAACACCTTTGCAAAACGGTAACAAGAAACTGAAATAAGCTTACTCTTCTTTTTCGCTTAAAAACCTCCATTGGATCGGCACAATAAAATCACCTTTTTGTATAACTTGTCTACGAAGCTTTTATATAAGTAAAAAGCTAATATTGTTTTATTCATACTATCCATTGGATGTGTGTACATTTGCTAGCTTTCTCGCATTAAAACCTGCATTGCTGGGGCGCTATGAAATCAGCTTCTGAACAAGCTCATATTTTAAAGCGAATTATGATGCGTTTTATTTCTTTAGTGCTTCAAAAAACACGAACATTTTTTGCTGGAATGTATAATAAAAAAACTTGGAAGTAATTAAATAAAAATAATACATTTTATTCGAATAAAAATTATTAGAAAAAATTATTCTTTATACGAAAAAAAATCTTTGGAAAAAAACACGATATCGAATTATTCAAACAGAAGTATACTCTCATATTTATAGTTATAAGAAAATATTCGAATAAACTATTTGAATTGTTTAGGTCCTCGCCCTGGCTGTATTGCAAACCCAATAACACATTTTTCTTTAAATCTTGCAGTCCATTTCATTAATGTGGTTCTCGTAATTCTATATATTTTAGCAACTTTTGAGATACCATTAAAATTATAAAAAAAAAAGTTTTTCTATAAAATAGTTCGAATGAAAAATTTTTGAACATATTACTCAGATGAAAATTACTCGAGTAATATAATTTTAGTAAAAATTATTCGTATTGTTTCGTATTGTTTAATCTCTGATCCTCAAATTGTTATTGTATAACACGTGTAAAAATAAAACAAACAAAAAATGTAATGGGAATCATCGACATTTCTGAGGATGCTGTCATTTACATGGTCATTAATGAAAAGATGAGTGACAGTGTCGCTCTTGTTATCAGGTATGAACTTAGTGGCCATTTATTCGAAAATGTCCTCACCGATCTGTTTGAGCTGTCACCAACAGGTCATCGACGCTTTAACATTGTCGTGCATCTGATAAGCATGATGTCTGAAAGACATGGCCAACCGGGATGTTGCTAATTCTTGTGTTCTCTCTTCTTCCTTCTTATTATTTCTTCTTAGTATTTCAAAGTATATTTTAAGGCGTATTTAAATCTGCCTTCTCTGCAGACCAAATAACTAGTATGTAGTTAGAACTATACTAGTTGCTTTTTACTTCAGACTAGTTGCCCATCTGCCCTTTTTTTATATATCGAACTATTGATTTTGACATTAGGTTGTCATAAGTGCACAACTAGTTAATTTGTATACAGTTATATCCCAGTTGGAGTCCTAGTTGTTGTAAACTAGTGCTCTTACTAGTTTGTTTATTTAGATTTTGTAACTCTTAAAAAAACTTTGGCTCAACCGGAATACGAGCACACGTTCCACTGAGCCACTTTCTATTTATTTTTTTAAGAGATAAAAATATGTTTTATATAGAAGTTGTATACCTGAAAATTTTGTCTTTTTTGACTAGTATCGTTATTATCTCGATACAACTATTAATATGATTGTTTTTTTTACTAGTCTTGCTACAACTAGGAATATGACTACATATCCTAGTTGTAGTTATATTACATTGCTAGAAGAGAACTGAAAACAGGGATCACAGTGACAGTTTTAAGTAAAAGTGATATTTAAATCACGTCACTGTTCTTTAAAAATCACAGGATCGCTCATCTCTACTCCTTATGGTGGGCATAGTGAGGCATACCTTTGGCAAAAGTTTTCAATTTGATACCCGTTTTAGACAAATATTTATTTATATAGTGTTTTTTACTTGAAAAGTAATAAATTAGAAAAAATATATGTAGAAGAACATATTTAAATTTTCTTTGTTAGTTTTTATTTAATTTCTCCATATTCATAATCATAAAATATTCAAATTTACTATATATTTGTTTATGTATAAGTACGAATATTTGTTTGTCTATAACTCTAACAAAGTACAATTTGTAGTATTTATTTATATTTTCAATAAAATATTAACATTTCAAATTTTCTGTACGTCTAGCTATTGTCAAATGACCAGCATAATTGAAAAACTTTGCAACATCCAAACCTTAATATTAAATTCTATGACACTTGGTTTTATTATCTGTAGATTTTTTGCATATGTATTCATATAAAAATATAATAAAAAATAGTAATTAAATACAATATCTAATATCAATAGACTAATATAATATTTAGCAAGAGAATAAGAATTTTTGAAATTTTTGTCATTTGTGTTTAATATTCGTAGTCATGCAGCATGAATATTTGAATTGTTTTTCAACCAAGGAAGGAATAAATGAAAGACATTAAATTTAGAAGATAATGAGGTGGTCGAAAGTGTTTGTATGTATGTGTGTAGATGTGTGTTTATGAATGGTAGTAAATGGAAATAAATGTCATTTTAGATGAAGATCCATTAACAACATTTTCAAATACTTCAGTGTGCCAGCCTCCTACAATTTTAAATTTTGTCTGTATGTATTTGTCCAAATGTAAATGCATTGTTTTATACTATTTTATATTATTAAATGCAGAAATGTCCAATTTTTTTACAATATCTTTTTTGGTTTCAAAATCCTTTAACAAACTTTTTTAATAAATTTTATATCAGAGTAACTCTTTGTTGCCAATTTGTATTTAATTACAATAGTTTTAAGTACTTATCAAGATGGCTTTTCCGATGCAGCTCACACTTTGAGTTCACCTACCTAGACTTAAGGGCGTAGATAAAGATGAAAATGGGAAAAAAATCGGATGATGTTAAAACAACTTTGCTGGTGTTTAACATTCTTCCCTGCAAAGATCAAATTTCGTGCAAATGCAGTTGACTGTTTTTGGTCGAGTAAGACTACTATCACTCCGTAGCGAAGATCCTGTTGACGTAGCAGTGTCGGACCCTATAAACTGTTTCATCCAGCTTCAACTATGCGCAACATTGTGCATACATAGAAAAAACTTACTGAATGACTGTCCAAAAAAATTGAGGTCTCACAGCTCAAACTTTGTTATATCTATGTATCTTCAAAACTTTGTTATATCTACCTTCTTTTTATACATAAATACGTATATGAATAACTTTTTCAACGCGTCGCGACGTTTGTACAACTCAGGTAGCACATATTGACATTTTCTTTTAAAGTGTTCCAATATTCATGAACATATTTTATTGCCACCCACAATTTGTGGGCAGTTATAGGCTCTTTTTGTCTTTTACTTTTTTGAAAAACACTCACAAAAATCCTCTAGATATTCTGAGTAAAAGATTTTGTGAAATATTTCTGAGTGTCGACCTAGCTGCATGAAAATACTCTTGTAGCAGCTACACTGATAGAAATTTTTTCATAAAGCTGATGTAATTTGACATCAATACACGATTTTTTACTTTAGCTGTTCATCTTTTGACAATTTTGTAAGAAAAATAAAATTTTAATATTCTTACTTTTACTTGTTCTAATTTTAATTTTTATAACTTTTTTCTAATGTTGGTCTTGACCTCAGGCTTATCAATTCATAGCATGTTTATAGGATAACGCGTTCACCACCTCAGCCACACCACCGTATAAAAATTCAAAAGCTCAAAGTCAATATAAACATCAATATTTTTGATGGTGATGCGACATATATATTGTTACAAAGTGTCATCAACATGATGACCAGGGGTCCGTTTCTCAAAATTACAAGTTCAAATCTACAAGTAAAATATACACAAAACAACAATAAATAAATTTGTAAAAGTGTTGTTGCTTTGTGTGTATTTTACTTGTAGATTTGTAATTTCTAGTTTTCTAGTTTATAGTAATGAATGACATTAATACAATGTAACTTTTTTTAAGTTCTTAAAAATTCGCTTAAAAACACAAATCATAAATAATACAATAAAATTTGCTTTGAAAGTAAAATTGTAAACATCGGAGCAATATTATTTTCCCTTCATACATATTTGTCCTGTTAATAATACTGGTCTGCAAAAAAATGTCCTTTAAACGAAAATATGTAGAATATAAAGAGTTTATTACGCTACATTTCCAGTTTTTTTTTTTAAATCACGCACAGATATTTTTAATGATGTGGGATAAAATTAAGTTTAAGTCGCTTAAGCATAATTTTTTTTCAATTGCTTCAAAGACAATTAAGTTATGAGTTTTAGTCGAACTGTATGGGCTTATATCAAGGAGGATTTACTCTTTTTTATTTGTGGCTGTCAATTTTGCATCAAAATACACAAGTAATGTTGTGTATGTGTTTTAATAATTTGATATTTTCAAGGAACTGCGACTACCTGGTAAATAAATCTACCTTGGGCGGAGGATTGAACGTCAGTTCAACCCTCCGCGCAGTCAAAATTTTCTTTGTCTACATGCTTCACCTTTATCTCTAATAAATAAAAATATAATTTAAATGAAAAATTTAATTAAAACCAACTCAAGCCAAAACCAATTAAAAATCTTTGTTTCAAAGATACTTAGAAATTAGCGGCAAAAAAAGATTTTTTCGTGCAAAATTAAAAATATTTTTTGTTTTCAAAAATTCATAAGAAAATTTAAACGTCAAAAAATAAAATTTTGGTTGGAATAAAATAGGCCATAAATCATGAAACTCGATGGAAAAATGTTGATTTGATACAGAATTAACTGAATACACCTCAATTCAGCAACATGCCGGCAAAAAAGTCATGTCAAAGAGGATGAGATAGAATGCACTCAAATTCGGGTGAAAAAAGCATAATTTTAACATTAGCGTGTCATTGAAGGTCATGCGTTCACATACACATTTTATATATAAAATTTTTGACTTAGCTAGGATACGAACTCGCTGACAACTGAGCCATTTCCCACATATTTCTATGAGCTAAAACTTGTTTTAACTTAGTCAGCTGTGAGAAAGACCGGGAAATGAATACAACTTTCTCTGTCGCTCTCCCAGCTGATCAATAAGACTTGCATCGTCTGAACGTCGACTTACTTAGAGGAGACAAAAAAATATACGTGTGTCGGCGTTTTGCTAGATCACATCGGAATTTTAATTTAGGATGGCTAAAGTTTTCTTTCTTAACCCTTTAGTTCACCCACATAAAGGTAATTTGTGGCTCTCATCTAACAAATCGTAAAAAAACACAGCGGGAGAGCGGGGATAAAACGTTCTACAAAATTGTTGTCCATAAAATTTTATTGTAGGTCTTTAAAGACAAGCAAGCTTCAGACTCAACTTGTACGCCAGAAATCTTTGAAAGCTTAAGCTATGTTTAAGGGCTAATTTTATACTTACTCAAAATTAGTACTCGGCATAGGAAATCTTGCAAGTCTTACCTAAATTGATTATTAGGCTAAGGTTCATAACGTTAAATTTAGAAAGAATTGGGCATGAGCAATATTCCAAGCAACGGGTGAAAAATTATCATTAACTTAATTTTTCAACGTACACAGCAGAACAGAGTAACGCGCCACTTCCGGAAGCCTCTACACTTCCATCGTCAATGCTCACATGTATTTTGCTTATCATTACTTATCAGGTGGCTCTGTTGATATAGCGGGCTGAAATATTCTACAAAAATATTCGCCATAAAATTCTACTATATATTTTTAAAGACATACAAGTTCCAAGCTTCACTGGTACGCTAGAAATCATTCACAATTTAATTATGTCTAGGGGTTAATTTCGTACTTATTCGCAATTCGTACTCCACATAGGAAATATTGTAAGCCTTGCGTTTAAGTTACAAGATGTGCGCATCACTTTATTTTTACTTATTTTTTTAACAGAAGTAACACAATCAGACAATTAATGTCTACCAGTTAATTAATTAATGTGTTACCTTCTTTGGGAAGGGCATAGTGTAGAGAGATTAGATGGTGAAGTGGGAGAAAGATAGAAAGCTTAATTAATTTACAAATCTGCTATTGCGTTTTTTTTTGTTTAGCAGTGTTGCAGCCCCTCTGGTGTCAAGTAGAGGCATTCAGTTGTTTAAGCTGTGTAGCCATTTTATTAGTTCTTTTACTTCGTCGACGGTTCTGCTACAATACTGACTGACGAAGGAGGCTGCTGTGAAGGGTATTAGGATAGGCTAGTATTAATCGCTGCCGGTACTGCCAAAAGGATCAGTGCTATGCATTCATCACTTTAGCAGTTCAGCAACAACCAACAAACACAATAGCACACTAATGCACTTGAGGCAAATGCATGAGGTTGTTGGCTTGCCTGAAATTAGTCTTGAACTCGAAACCTCAGGGCTTGTAGTCAAACACGCTAACTGCTCAGCCAACAGCACACTGATGTACAAGACCACGGGTAAGTTTTCTATAGAGGATTTTTGCTTACTATATTTCCTCCGAAGGGGAGTTTTCGCCCCCTTTTTAAAGAAATGTATAAAAAGACCAATTGAACAAAGACTTAGTGGGTTAAAATGCTGAAAAAAAAATCTCGTTGTGTTTTACATAAAAGTGCTGAACACATCTTATACGTTAAAGGTAAGACTTAAAATATTTCATATGCTGAGTACTTATTGTGAATAATTATGAAATTAGCCCTAAGTTTTCATTTATTTCTGGCGTACAAGCTGAGTTGAAAACCTATAGTAAAAATTTTATAGCCAACACTTTTGTAGAACATTTCATCACCGCTCTTTCCCTTTTTAGGGTTTTTTACGATTTGTTAGATGAAAGCCAAAAAATACCTTTATCGGGGGTGGTAGATATTTAATATGTTCCAGAAAAATATTTGCCTTAATATTTTCTATAAAGATGCTGAACATAACCTACACCTCATACGTAAAGAACACATAATTTTATATACCGATATGCTGTACGGGCAGGTTAAAAGGGGGAAACTTTAACCCTCTATAAAATAAAATTCCGATGTGATCTTTCAAAAAGCCGCTATACGTAATTTATTCTTTGGTCTCCTCTACCAGAATCCGTTGTCAAAGACCCGTATTTTGCGAAAAAGTTCGAAATTTGCGTATAGTGATATATAGTGATGTCACATGCGTTGTTTATAAGTTCAAAAACTGCAGATTTATTAAGATTTACGATGGCATCAAGAATGCAGTCAAAGAATCAAGTGCTTTAGAAATCCAGAGAACACTATTTCATTTTGAACGCCTTTATTTATTTTTGCTGGGATGTTCATCTAATACTGCATCAAGATATTCTGGGAAAAAGTCCTATGGTTTTCCAAACCTGACAAACCATTCTCGAGTTATGATGAAATATATCATCGTGACCGCCCTACTTCGGGAGTCATGTTAGCCATGCCCATAAAAACATCTGTATGTGATAGAGAAAGCAGAAAACGAATTTTAATTTAGCATATAAAATTCTTTATATTCCATATACTTTTATTAAAAGGACAGTTTTTTTTTGGCAGACTAGTGTAATATGAAAAATGTGACATCAAATTTATGTGGTTGTACTAAAAATATGACAAAATTAAATGTTACCTTTATTGAAGTTATTTGTCATATGTCATTTGTCATCGATGTCAGAATTCTGATGACAACGCGTCAGCAATCTATAGATGCGTTTTTTCTATGAGTGTACAACCACTACTCTACAAATATGGCAAAAACACTGGACATAATTGTAGCCAGCAATTGACAGCAGATGCTGTTACATGATTTTATATAATGCCACATATACGCACATATATAAGAATACTTATACATTTGTGTGTGTGTGTGTGTGTGTGTGTGCAGAAAGACACAAATGTAAAAATGTATAAATATGTCGAAACTGCATTTCTCAACCAAACTATTCATGTTTTCTTTAGATGCATATTTGTCGATAAAAGGTTAAGGATTTTTACTTCCTGTCCTTTAGCAATGTCCTTTACTACTTTATGTGTGACATATGTCCGCCTGACTTTTTGTGCCTATATCATCAGAGCATGCTGTCCCAAGTATTTGTGTTTTTTGGTTATTTTGTGTCTAGAACGAAAAAGTAAAATATATAAAATTTTTATATGATATGATATTTGCTTTAGAAATATTTTGAAAAAAAAACAATATCTGTTCTTTACAAGCTTCTTTAAGAATAAATATTTTACCGTCTATATTTGATTATGCATGTAGGCATGCATCTGCATATACTCAAGCATATACATATGTATGTGTTTGTGTGTGCGTGTGACCGGATATAAACTTATAGGAATGTTTATGGCTGGCAAACCTCAATTGAATTCTGTGTTCAAAACCAGCATTTGCTATTAAATAAGATTTTTTGTTACTTCCATGTTGTATTGTTTATGCATTTCACTTTAACATATTTGGCCATATTGCCAATAAAAATGTGTACATATGTATGTACTTGTGTATCCATTTTAAAATATAAAAGCAATATTTCCATATATTAGATTTTCTTTGAAATAAAATATGCCAAAATGTCTTGGCTTGATAAAGAGGTACAATATTAACTTGTCGTATTATTGTTAAGTTAATTTGGTTTTGTCTTCTAATATTGTTTGATGTTATGATGTGGTGATGTCTTAATGACAATATAATTGGCCTACGAAACATTTATCATGACAAGTAAGTTGTATGTCATCACTTAATTGGGCATCTATGATGAGATGCATTTCACATTTACGGTTTATACGCATGTTTAAATGTATGTGTTGATGGCGATACTGTCAACATGTTATTTGACCAGAACACATCTCACCATTATTTCCACGTGAATAACGAAAGATTCTATTTCACCTAGAAAGAAGGTGCACGCACTATAAAACCTTTAATGTAATTTATGAAAATAATAGTAAAAGTGAATTTTTGGTTAAACCGATGCGTATCCCACTTTAAATAAAATCGGAACTTTTTAGGTGTATACATTTTTTGGATTTGGAGTTGACCGTAACTGGTAGTCCGTCCACAAGGCGTTTGTCAGTGATCAAGACATTTTTTTTATTTTATTTATCTTTGACCAGCACAAAGGAGATGACCCCTACTCTTGGAATGCATTGTGCCGGAAGTAGGAAAATTGCTTACGGGAGACGAAGTAGTGTTTTCAATCTTCCCACTTTGAAAGTCACAAAAAAGACTTCAGCAGGAGGTTTATTCCACGAACTGTTTGATTAGACCCCCTAATGTCGTTCTCAACTCAACTCAGTTTGGTCGTCTGAAAGTATTTTATATCCTTCAAATTTCACACGAATTTGTCTGCTTTTCTGTCAAACTTGATATTGTAAGATTGTAATGCCAAAATAAATTCAAATAAAACTGTTGTGCTTCAAAATGCAAAAAAAAAATGTGATAGCGTGAGAGTTGGTTCGATCCTCAGACGACCAAACTGAGTCGAGATGACAACGGCAATAAGGGCATAAATAGCGAATTTTCTCTATAATGCGTTGTGCGGTTCACTGGCGCATCGACTACAAATAGATGAGTTCTTAATGAAGAACTTGTTGTTCGCAGAAAATAGTGTCGATAAAACTGTGAAACGGTCCTACTTTTGCTAGCAGCGTTGCCAGTTTATTTTATCTTTTAGCCACGAAACTTCGCATTATAAAAATTTATTTCTAGTTTTCTTATTTTTAAGTCATTTTAATGTAAACTTTGGTGACAGGTAATAAGGTAAATGAGAATAAGGTCAATTGGCACCATAATGGGAAATAATGTTAATTGACCTTATTACGTTTTTAAAAGTTAATTAATTTCTTTATTACAAAAGTCAACAAAACTTTGGTAATAAAGAAATTGACTTTCCCTACTCAAATGGAAATAACGTCAAGAATGCTTAAAATATGTCGGGCTTCATTTTTTTCTCTCAGTATATCGAAAAGTGGCTTCGCTGAGCAGATTTTTACATAGCAGGCCTTAGGCTGGGCTTTATGACTTTTTCCTCTCGATATATCGAAAAGAGGATTCGCTGAGCCGCTTCTCGATATACTGAGAAGAAAAAGGTCTAAGCCCGGCAGAAGATCGGCTATGCAAAAATCTTTACTCCGCGAAGCCGCCATTAAGCCTGGCCGAAGATCGGCTTTATCTTCTTTAGTGATAAAAATAAAATAAAAATAAAATACAATAAATGCAATAAATTTCAAACATGGTCCCATGTAATGAGTATTTTGTTTACTACACGTTTATCAATAGGATAAACAAAAAAAATGTATTTAAAAAAATTGAGAAAAATAATTTAAGACTAAAATAATATCTGCTCCATTACATTTAATATGTCAAACTTATCTCCTTTACTCAAGAAAAAAGAAAAGTTTATTAAATAAATCTATGAAAAATATCCTCACAATTTAATATATCCCACATGTCGCAACTGGGTTACATCTCCTTCCGCTAGAAATTTTGCAACCCTCATCTCTCACTACAAACATACTTCGCGTAGGATTATAAAAGTAAATAGTGTATGTGAGAGTGAAGATACGTTGATGGTGCCCTTAATAGATGTCATTAGTTTATTGTCGTATCTCTATGCCAGTTGTTGTACAATGTACAGAAAGTTGTCATATACATTTTGTTATTTTTTTACTTTTTATATCTCTGTATATTTGTGTATAAAGCTGCTGTAGTTCATGTTGTTGTTGTTGTTGTTTTAATGTTGTTGACACTTATGTTCATAACAGTAAATGTTGTCACATCATATTGACACAATTTCATTACAAAACTAAACTCATCCCTCCTCCCCTCCCCTTCCTTTCCTTAAATACGAGCAAGTAGTTTCAGAAGTAAAAGTTACTTTAAGCATTATTGTTTCGTTTGTTTTTTCCATTTTTATTTTGCTGTTGCAAGTTGAGTGATAAATGAGTGCAGGCTTAACAGCAAAATCATAAATGGGAAGTAGTTATAAAAAAGAAAAAAGTAAGAGGGGATTTATTTCTATTAGAAATAGTATGGTTGTGTGATGACCAAGTTGGTTGGTAAGGGGAGACACAGTTTGACACTTTATATGATCAATCATTAAGTAACGAATGTTACCAAGAGATTTTTATATCACTTTGATGCAAAAAGAAATAATCTTGCAAAAAACGACAACGTCAAGATTTGATTCAATTTTATGTTTTTGCGTGTTTTTTTATTACTATTATTTTTGCAATATAGCTGAATGTGTAGGTATTATAATGATTTGATTTGTTAAGAATATATCCGCTTAAGTCATGTTCACATAGATGTTATTTGTGATATTGAAATGTGACATTCCATTTCGCTAATACATACCATATAATCCTGACTATGTAAGTATCTATTGTACACTAAGGGAAAAAAGGCAATTTAAAAATAAAATCTCGTCATATTAATTCAATAATTTTCAATTCATAAGAAAACCTTAATTGAAATCAATAATTTCCAACTTTGAATATATATGATGCAATATTGAAATAAAAATGATCAATATGACTAGACTTTCGTTAATGTTTCTTATTGAATCAAAATGATTTTTATTGATTTTTTCTCTGGGTGTAAATTTTTATTATTTGCCGTCGTTTGTATATATAAGACGCACTTTACTCCTAGGACATTTTTTCTTTGTTTTTATAGTATTGTTGCAGTTTTATATCCTAAGTGATTTTTCAAAGAAAAATGTAATAAAAAAGTTTTATGCAAAAAGAAAAACGAAGGCAGCAAGAGAAATTAATTACCCTTTACACACTTTTGTGGAGTTAAATTTATAACCAGTTGAATGGAAGGAAGTGCAATTATTCTAATTTGCATTTTGTATTAAAAAACAAATACATAAAATTACAATTTTACCACACACAGCAAGTATCAATTTAAAATCGTCGAAAACCAGGTTAATTTAAAATTTTTCGGTAGTAATTTTGCTTCATAGGTGTTTCATGTTAATTCAACATGATTTACAATAATCTTGACAGATCATTTTTCCTTTTTAAATAACTTTATATCATGTTGATTTAATATTCCAGTACAGTTAAACCAAAATGAAGTTAATGCTTAAATAATACAAAGATTCATGTTCAATCAAAGTTATTTCGAGTTGAAACAACGTGAATTTGATATATTAATAACACGAAGAATCATGTTGAATCAAAGTTATTCCAAGTTTAAACAAAGTCAATTTGATATTGAAACAACACGAAGAATCATATTGAATTAAAGTTATATCAAGTTGAAACAACATGCCTTTAATGTAGCTTTTTATTAATTATTTTACTTACGTGATATGTATTAGCATAGGCATCAGACAACTTTGTGCTGTAGTTGGCTGCGCCAGCCAAGATTTAAGCTCGTGCAACTTGCATGATAGTCAACGCGCTAGCCACTGCAGCCATAAAAGCTTCAAACTTTACTTTAGATACACACTAAAAAATACCATCATATATGAAATGAATTTAATTTTAATTCAACATGATTTAACTGATTATATAATATAAAATTTATTTGAAATTAAAGTTACAGTCATGTTGATTTGAAAATAACAAATCTGTTTTAACAGTGAAAAATATTAAATCAAAGAGAATCAAGGTTAGATTAATAATTTTTCGTTTAAAATTAAGATGAGACAATAATAATTTTACACCAGCAGCAGTAAGTTTTCGTTGGAAAATCGATTTTTGTTGGTTTTTTGGTCGGCTATATAAGAATAAATAACCACAAAACAACAGCAAATCACACAACTAAGCACAACAGCGAATTATAGCAATAAACAAAGTAAATAAACATCAACACACTTAAAAAGCTATTTATTTCTGGTAAGTTTAATATGATTTCGAATCAAAATTGCGCCATGTTGATTTTACATTCCTTTTTTTCTGTGTGCAAGCGTAGTAATAAATACATTCCTGCAATCATTGTAGTTATTCTAACCGTGGTTTCTCGTAATAAAAATAGATTATTTAAAAATTTAAAACTTATGTAGATAAGTTAACTTACTTTGGAACAGTCCTAATGTACAGTTCCAAATATCAAAAGCGTAAGAACGAGCGACACCAGACACACTATAAGGCAAAATCTTGGAAAATTTAATCCGATTGCTCTTTATATAAAGGGATGCCATATATGGACTGACTGAATATTTTAAAACAGCACAAATTGCTGTCAAATGTACGAACAGGTAGCCCTCGATTTTTGCATTATTTAATTTAAGTCAAGTTTTCATCAGATCTCGACCTCTTGGGGTGATGTAAATCTATTCTGACTTTTTTTGAATTAAACATTTATAAACAAATACCCGTTTATCATTAAAATCTTTTAGACATACACTGATAGAAAAGCTTTTATAACGCTGATGTAATTTGACAGCAATGCTATGTCAATTGTCCTTGTTTTGACCCCATGACACTTTCCATCACTGTGATGTCAATATTTATATCAGCTTGTTGTCAGTGCCAATGATGACAAATCTATCATTAATGCAATGACACATTGACGTCAGGGATATGACTAATTTACATAAATTTGATGACAAAATTTCATCAAATTGATGTCTCTTATAGAAAACCGTCAATTATCTTCGTTTTTTACGCCATGCCACTTTTCATCATTGTGTTGTCAACATTTACATCAGCTGTGATCAATGAATCTTACTTTTAATTGTTTCTATTTTAGTTGTACTTTTTGTTGTATTATTTTTTCTACTAATGTTGGCATTGATCCCCAGGAGAGAGTAACAAGCCGATTGGCTCAAAATCGGCGGCTAGTCCTTTTTCTCCAAGCCGCGCCGCCGCCGATTGACTTTTGTTACACAAAACAACTATTTTTCGTGAAATATTAAAATTTTTTAGCTAGAAAAAAATATTTTTAAACATATTTTTATTTTAAGAATTTTTTTCGTTCAAACCGGCATTTAAGCCGCCGCCGAGTCATCGTGCTAAACGCTGCCGCCGCTGACCAATATTGTCTGCGCCGCCGATGAAAAGGCCTCGGCTTGGAACTCTACGCCAGGATCCTCAATTCATGACATATTTATAAACAAACGCCTATACAATTTCAGCTAAAAACATCGGCGACACAAAGTCAACATAAAAATTATTGATGCGACATACATATGATGAATAAGTGTCATCAATATGATTAAAAGGTGTCATACTATCGTTCGCTTTAAAAATTTTTCTGTTCATGTTCGATTCCTGCCAAGACTTTGGGTTTTTCTGCAGAAAAGCCAAAAAGGCTTAAGCAGTATTTGTGTTCGTTTTTTTAATATATTTTGTAGAGAAATTTGAGAAACTCGAGTTGCGTTTGTTTCTTCAGCGATTAATTTAGAATTTCGGAGAAAAATTCATCATTTTCGTCCGATGTTGGATGTACCGTGCGTGCTTTAATCGCTTTTAAATTTCATCTGCAGTCATTTTTGAAGTCTATTCATTTGAAATATTGAAACAAATTTCCAAAATTTTTGACAAAAAACGTTGAACCATTAAGATCTATTTTGTCAAAATTTAGCCATTTTTCACTCTCATTTCGAAGTCTTGATTTTGATTCCTTTTCACGACTACATGAATTAAGATAATTAAGAAAAATTTTCTAGTTGTTGTCAAAGATTGTAGAAGATATTGACGAAATTGAGAAAAAAGTCAATGTCTAAAACCAAAATTTTAAAATTCAAAGCCAAATATCTTTGATAATAATAAAGATATCTTAATAAAATAAACTGTATTTTCTTAGTCTATTTATAAACTTTACACCAAGATTAAATTGCTTAAAATCTAATAAAAGTTATGAGGCCGACAAGATTTTTCATGCCGGATGTTGTTAAATTTGGCACCCTGTAGCGCAACGTGTGTTTTAACAGGGTGTTAAAAATTACAACAATCTTAAACCTTGAGTCCTCCCCTATGATTGTTACGAACATCGTTTCGTAATCGGACCGCAAGTATCAAAGACACGGTTTTATTACCTTTTTTCCAATAGGAACCACAGTGTGCCGCAAAGATTGATATAAATCGGTAAGTGTTTTTAGTGTTGTTTTTAATTACTCCAGAAAGCTATGACTTTTCCAACGATTTAAGCTAGAAATCAGTGGGAAATTTCAGGGATGTCCTTCAAAGTCAACAGTATTCCCTATTTTTTTTACAGGAACTTATATAATTCAATGCGAACTAACAATTACAGGATACACTGAAATTTTGTTTTATGATAAAAAATTTTTTTTCTAGATATACTTAACACAAATTTTAATAAATAAGCACGGAAAGAGTCTACATAATTAATATTCAAGACGATTTTTGTCATGCATTTTATATTCGCATCATATCACCAAATTTTTTAAAACGTATGCCCTTTTAATGTTAATTATTGACTGACGTGCACAATCTATATATGATTAGAACTGGCTCAGTATTTTGGGAGCTCTAAGCGTTCAAAGTTGTTACTAATACATGCGTATATAATACAAATTTATGTATTAGTATGAAAGTAAAAAAATAAACGAAATATGCACGTTAGGGCTATAACTTTTTCACACTTTTTGCGAGTATCAAAAACGGCATAGTATAGTCGTGTAGAACATTAAAAGTTATTAATAAAAAATATCATAATATTTTCGGATCATTAAAAAAGTTCACGCAGGGATCGGGTTGAAGTTTGAAAACAACCATTTTTATCTTACGAAAATTTTTAAAAATATACACCTGATATTTGTGTATATTCCTATACGTATCACTTAAATTATATTTTGGAATTTATCCACTGCTTTAGATTTAAAAATTTTCCTACGGCTTACAATTCATCGCGGTTCAAAATTCGTTGGAAGGTTTCAGAAATTTGCTTTCCTGCGTGAGGTTTTTTGAGCAAAACGACGGACGACAGGTGTTTTCATTACTAAAACATTCTTGGCCACTCCGTGGTACTATGCCAAAAACTTGGTTATTGCCCTAATGCACGTGTGTTTATAAATTTGGTTTTTGCCAAGGAGAATAACATTATAACATTTTTCTCTATTTTGAATTAGTGTTGTTGCAGGAAAGGCATAATACATAAAAGGAAAAGAGCTCATTACATTGAATTGGCTAATTTGAAAATATTTTTTTTCTTCTGTTTTGCCATTGTTTTTTAATTTCAGTATGGGCATGCCATTACACACGAATACTTAACTGGTTAAAGCTGAAAATTGGTGGAATCAATACGGAAGGTAGATTGTTTTGCACAAAAAAAAAAAAAAAAAGATCGAGACTGGTCTATAATATTCGGAAAGTTTTTAGTCTCAAGGAAAGAGCGCTTAAAACAGAGTTTTTTTTAAAGCAATAATAGCTCAAAATCCCCAAAAATCGACGTATGCTGTTATTCATGAAAACCGTAGATAAATACTTTAGCAGTGGCTTTAGAAAAAATACATGCGTTCTAGCTCCCATAGACTTCATCCTACTTTCCAAACTAACCGGCTAATAAGGACTAGTTTGAAATATTCTGTTCGCATTTTCGTCCACTAGAAAAAGACGTCGAAATCGACGGTTACCTGTACATACATTTATGGATACATTTGTAAGGACGACAGGTGGGTGAATATGTTTGCAATTGCTGTTAAGTGCGTGTGTATGCATTGTTATATCTTTCAATTCTTTTGCATTTTTTCCTTCTTATTTTACTTTATTCCAAAGTGGCGCCATTACAGTGTTTACACGCGTTTATTGTAAAATTGTAAGTATTCTTTTCTTCTGAATCCATTTTTTGTATTTTGTTTAGAGTATCTTTGTTGTTCTTCGTACTGCTTCAACTAAAATGATGTTGCTTCTATTGTTATTTTTCAAGTTTATTGTTGTTGCTGTTGCATTTGACATTAAGTTTGCATTCCAAGGTTGTTACCAGCACTGCCATTTTATTTAGGTTAAAATGGTTTGTTTTTGATTTAAAAGGAAAAATTGCAGAATTGTGATTTGTTCATATTTTTTAACAAGAAATTTCATACAAATTCAATTTTCCTTTTAAAGCTTGTTTGTGTGGTTGTTTATGTGAGTGTGTGTCTGGATTTTCTTCCCAAAAGAGTTTTATGTTATTTGATTTGTATAGAAATGTAAAGGATGTTTTTTATGTTGCTTAAAAATGTTTTGAAAAAGAAAAGCAGAAATAATACTGATCAGTTTTTTCAAAGGCGATTTGGAAAGAAAATATTTTTAAAATATTTTTAAAAGAAAATATTTTTAAAATTATATTAAATAGCCAATTACTCGTTAGAATATGGATACTTCCATAGAAGATAAAAAAAAATTTTTATATTTAGTCTATATTAAGTGCGTTCATATATTTTTTTATTTATAAATATTATTTATTGTAATATGTAATATTTTTACTTTCTATTGGCCGTTAGCGAAGTTGACCTAGTAAGTACAGAAAAGGACAAAAAGGGGCGATATAATTCTACGAAGAATTCTAAGCAAGTTTGTCCTATAAAGCATGGATGTTTAAATGGATTTAGAGCTTGCGAAAATTTAAAAATTGTGAGTTAGTTCGTATAAAGCCAACCAGAGAACTGTGGCCGGAAATCGCTAAGTTGTGCCAAAAAATATTTCGCGACAAGGTGGCCTCACCAAAGTTGGTATGCAGACTTCCAGTGCCACAATATAGAATTAAAATAATTCTTGCAAAAAAAGCCGACAACAAAATAGGCGTGGCACTGCCCCCATATTTTATTATCATATACTTTTACGAGAACTAATTGTGTGTGCGAAGTCTCATAAGAATCGGCTAAGTATAAGTAGCTAAAGTGCTTACTTACTTTTCATGGGCGTGGCACTGGCCACTTTTCTAAACATAATGTTGTATTATAACGATAACTAAAGGTGTACGCAAAGTTTCATAAGAATCGGTTTAGTAGAAGTTGTTGAAAAATAATATTTATTTTGCAAGGGCGTGGCACAGCCCACTTTTGATTTGTTGCTTCACAGCTGATAATACGTATTATAAAAAAGATGAGCATTAGCAGCTTTGTATAAATAAACAGGGCTACCAATTGTCATATCTTTTTAAAATTTTTTCTTTCCAATATATTGAGAATTGAACCCTATAAAAAAATCGAAAGTTGAAAAATTTACTTTTTGCGGCCAAATTTGGAAATTCGGCCACAGTGCACAGTGGTTCAAGTTTCTAAGGAAGGCGGTCATACGTAGTTTACTCAGCTATAGTCATCAAAATTAATATGAATATTTATGTTTACGGTATTTATGGGCCAGTTAGGGTAAAATAAGATAAAAACAATTCTTTAAATATAATATTATAATAATTTATTTACCAAAAATGTTAGTTATTAATTTAAAAAAAAATAAATTTTATAACAGCAATTTAATACAACATTGTACATTATTTTCAAAAACTTAACATACGTAAAGCCTTAGGTGATAGCACAGACTTCTTCTTTTGTGGTAATTTACGTAAAGTAGAAATCAACGGGTCGGAATTTAGAAGAAGTCTATGCAAAAGATCAGTGTTAGTGACAACACGAGACATTTTTCGCGTGTTGTCTCGTCTGAATTGCTTAAATAATTTATTACCAGATTCAACGGCTTCTTCAGAGAGCTCGCCTATGGAAACTAGACAGTGATCAACTACATCCGATCCATGAATTAACACTTTATGAACTGAAGCAGGCAAATTATACCATGGATACGTACTAATAAGCATTCGCGCGGTTCCTAATGAGTAATCTCAAAATTCTACACTATTAATTTTATTTCCCGACGAAAGACATTGCAAAAGATGATGACACCGATCAATAACTGCTTGATCTAAGCCAGTTGTTTCAGCTGATATAGCTGAATTAAAAAAAAGTTCTTGCAGTGTTTCCGTAATTGGATGTGCCACTTCCGCCACTTTAAGCTTTGTCGACAATTAAACCTTATCGTGTCCTAAACTGCTGCTGAACATATAAATAGTTTGTTTTTTCTGGGCAAGAAGCTCCTTTTCATCTGATGAACGAGCCGGCCACTTTTTAAAATCTAATCGGTAAGATAAATGTATAAAATATTCGAAAAATCTTATCCATGAATGCAGAGTCGTAGAGACGAAGACCCTCTGTACCATGCACATTCGCAAACAAACGCAGATAAATTCTTTTTAAATTAAAAGCACAGATATAGAGTAACATTTTGATATGTAACTTGAAAGCGTCATAAGTCCGCAACATAGTCAATACCTTAAGTAAAAAAAAGTCGTAAAAAATATACGTGAAAATTGATTTGTCGTGAAACCGCTTTCCGCAAAATACGGTTTGCTTAAAAAATTATTAAATACATAATAATAACGGTAAACACCTTCAACTTAAATATCCTTTGTAAAACAATAAGTCAAAAATGTTTTTTTCTTTGAAAAACATGCACTAGAAATTAACTTTACACAGAAAAAAATAAGTTTCGTTTTTGATAACAAAAATCCCGGTATTCAATAATTTTTTTTTTCAAATTTCCTGTGATAAAGAATTCCCCTATATTGATAACGAACATCGTCATTTGACCACTATGTCCTAATACTGAACTACTGTGCAGTGCTGCGATTGTCTCAGCAAACGATAGCGAATGAGTATCATTATTTAATATATTGATAAAATATTAAGTATACGTCGAAGTGCCTTCAAGGAATTTTTGTAATTATTTCCTATAAAAAGGCGTCATAATCGTCTAATTTTTTGGTCAAATTCTAGTTGAGCACCAATTTTTATTCTATTTGGAGGGGGTCTGGCTCAATTTCTGGTTGGTTTTCTAAGAACTAAGCTCGAATTCCATTTTAAACCCATGGTTTCTAGGAATTTGCTTGCAGCTCTTCGTAGAACCATTTACCACCTACGATTTTTTATTATTTTTTCATCGATACAAACCAACCCACCCTAATGTACATACATATACATAGATGTATATCCGAAAATTCTTTTAACAAATGCCTAATAAGAAGAATATTAATAAAAAAGTTCCATCTTTATCTGTTCGCACGGACTGGAATTTATAAACAAATTAATAATAATACAAACGCAAGAAATAAATCAATTGTTATGAAAGAAGAAAAGGTATTTGTGGAATTTGTGCAAGAAAAAAAGTCCTTAAAGTAAATAAAATATGGAGCAATGATGTAAATAAAATTTATCCTGTAAGCTTTTCAATGAAAATACAAGCAAGTCAATAACTTCTGACGCATTTTATTTGATATTATTGAGCTTTTTTGATACTATAAATATCAATTTTTTTGTTTGTGGTGACCATCTTAACTTAAGTTTCCAGCTAATAAAGTTTATTGACACCCATGATTCTACGTTTCTTTTTCTTTGCTTCTTTTTCATCTATTAGTGCATTCATGACATCAATTGTCAATAAGAGAATATTTATATTGCGATTATGCTAATGTCTCGTCTGGCCTTCATTTTGGTATCACTTAAATATTTCTTTTATTAAAGTATATTAAAGAAAGATATTGAATTAATGAAGCTAATGGTATTTAGGAGCTTGCTAAACAGAAAATAGAAGGGAATAGAACATTTTTTCATTAAATGCAAAATGTAGAAAAAGCTTACTCTTCAGATTATACGACTTTAATGTTTGTATTGGTATTATTCAAGATAAGAATATTTAAATAATATTAAGTGTATTCTCACTATAGAATAAATTAAATTGTTAATATCTTAATTTTTTTTCTAGGTAAGTTTATAAGGTGGCTAATATTTTAAATTCCAAAAACTCGAGCAAAACAGCTTTAAGATGATTTTATGCTCCTTTCTAAAATTTAAGGGGTTATATTTCCTTACTTTCAGTTGAAAAGGAACTTTTTCCCAAAAAAATAAAAAACTCCTAATTACTTTTACATTTTTCAAGAGAAACAGCTTTACTAAAATCATAAAAAGCAAAATACAATAAATTTATGATTCAATAAATTTAATTTTAATGCAAAGTTTCAACATCCATTTGATACTTTCTTCACCTTTATTTATGCTCCTTCTTCTCATTACTGCTTTACTTTCTTTACCAACAATGTCTTAATCAATGTTAATTATTACACATCAATTGTCAATGTAATATCCTGTAGAGAGGAAATAAAACAAAACCACATAATTATTTTACTAGATCGATATCGGAAGGAACAGCAGCAACAACTACAGTCTACAACAGCAATAACAATAATAAAATAATAATAAAAAATTGAAAAGATTTATGAAATTTAACAACGCTATCGATACAACAAAATCAAAAGATGACGTTCATGGACTGGCTGAATGTATTTGGATGGTTGGTTGAATGAATTGAATCAATGAATGTTTGAGTGTGTGTGTGCAAGTGTGTAAATGAAACTTTCGAGAAATTAAATAAAAGGCTGAGCAAAAAACAAAAAAGAAAAATCGTAAAGTGAAGTAATATAATTTTCTTTTTCCAAAATGAAACGAAAATAAGGCAAACGAGCAATCAACACGCATTCAACCCATGTAGTATGTATTTCAATATTATTTTTATTTCTACTTTATATATTCTTGATTTTCAATTCAATTAATCAAACGTTATGTACTTAAATGAAACAAGTATTAAATGAAAAATTAAAGAGAGAAAATGCAATCTAAGAAAAACTGATTCGAATGTTCAAATATGGCGTTAAAGTGTACACGCAAAGTAAATTTATAAATAAAATATCTGTGGTTTTCATGAAATAAGACGTATGAAATATCTTTGAAATTATGTGCACGTTATGAAATTTTTAGAATTTCTCTTTTAAGTCTTTCGTAAATATATGCCAAAAGAAGTTTATGTAAAACCTTCAGGCAAAAATAACGTAAGATTGAGATCCTATCAAATATGCATACAACAGCTTATATCGACATAAGTGACATTTACAAAGATAAAAAGAACAAAAAATGAAAACAAATTTTCAAAATGTGTTCATATAATCACAACGTATCTCTGCTTGTTTGTATAAATAATCCACCGCACACGAACAGTTAAGTCGTTATTGCTTAAAATTTATGCAACATATATGAGTGATTCTCATTTCAAATGCTTTTTTTGTGTCCGTTAAAATATTTCATAAAATAAACTCATAAATTTTAAAATTAAAACTATTTTAGCAAGATTTAATGGAATATAAACAAATGAGTATAAGTTTTTTTTTGTGTAAGACTGTTCATTATGTGTTAAAAACGAAGAACGAAAATACTGTGTATACTCTCTTCGTACAAAATGGCGTGTCCATAATGCATGCTGTTGATTTTCCACATTAAGAAACTATGATTTTTTCTAAAAAACGAAATTAAATTTATAACGGTTTTAGAATATTTGCATTTCTTCTCTTATTTCATACAACAAATTTTTGAAAAATATTACATATTTATATATATTTTTTTAAATTGTCGTTGGCCGCAGTCTTGTGTATTAAGCGTTAGTCTTTTTTAGTTCACTTCATTACTCAGTTTTTATTGAAATTATATTAATAGCATATACTAATATAACAGTGTAGGTATGAACTTCTAAATATTTAAAAGTATTATATTACAAGGTTATCAGGTCGCTGGTGAAAATTATAAAGAAAGGGTTCCAGCCCACTTGGGTCCAATAATAATGGTCCCTTTGTGATATTTATATTACAAAGTATTATAAATAGTTTTATATTGCATCCAAAAAATGTATTGAGTGTTATCGATATTTTTTAAATTTTCATTGAAAATATTAAAATACTTCGAAGATCATACATCTGAATTGTATTGAATTCAAAATATAGTGTGTGTTCTGAAAAATATTGAGTTCGTATAAAAATGTATTAAACATTTTTTTAATGTATACTCATTTTTGTGGTGTATTTTTTTCGGAAAAATCATTCCCGGAACAACCGCGAAAGCAAATATAACGCTCAATACACAAAAATTAAAACAAATCGAGATATATAATTTTATTTCAGGATTCATTGAATGAAGTGAAAACTATAATATGAATCCTACCTTCTCATATATCATCTAGTTACAATGTTAAAAATAAAAACCTAACAAAAACACAATTGTACGTTTAGAATCAGAATCAGCCATATAGAAGATAGGTTGTTATGCACAAAAAAAAAATATCGAGACTGGCTTATGATAGTCCGATAATTGTTAATCTCATGGAAAGGGCATTTAAAATAAAGCTATTTAGCATTAATAACTCAAAATTTACGCAAGTTGACTTACGCTGTTATTCTAGGAATCTACAGATATATGTACACTGTTACCAAAAGTGATTAGGTCGAAACAAAAATAAGTTAAAGCATTCAACCTCATAAGTGGTAAAAGTGAACAAGAACGGTGATGAGACATTCTGCTAATCTGATTAAATATTGGAATAGTGGGTAAAAACGAAAATTTTCGACACGGTTTGGATTTTTATCCTCTCCGATTTTAATGAAATTCGACATATATATTCTACTGCTGTGTGCACGCAAGATGGCGAAAAATTATTTTGCTACCTCTTATGGTTTCTATTTTATAGGCCTCTAAACTGGGGGATCTCGACCATTTTTGGGAAAAGTTCATTATATTAAAAATTAATAAATAACTTTAGAACGCGTCATCCGATATAAATAAACTTGATTTCATTCGTAAGGTTTCAGTCTCCTCTTAATGAATGCTGCTTAAGAAGCACACAGCTTCCTGCTACAAGTGCCTCTAAAATGCCAAAGTATCTTTTATCCTTAAATTTCCTGAAAAATGCTATTTTAACTTTTTAAGTTTTTTTACGGAATGTCTCCAACGCACATTTCTTTATTGTGTAAAATTTTCAAGATGGGGTGAAAACATACTCAAAATTTACAGTTGATTCTTTATGATAACTCGATAATTGTAGCAGGAAGCTGTGTCCTCTTTAATTAGCATTCGCTAAGAGGAGACTAAAACCTTTCGAATGACATCAATGTTATTAATATCCGATGACGCGTTCTAAAGTTATTAAATATTCAATATGACGAACTTTTCTCAAAAATGTGCCGAGATGCCAAAGTTAACAGGCCTATCAAATAGAAACCATAAAAGGTAGCGAACTAATTTTTCGCCACCTTACGCGCACACAGAATTAGAAGATATGTTAAGATTTTCAATAAAATCGGAGAGGTGAAAAATCTAAGCCCTTGTTTTCATGTCGAAAATTTTCGTTTTTAATAATAATTTGAATTTACATTAATTCAAATAATGAACTAAAAACCGAAATAATAAATTTCAGAAACATAAGTTACGTTTCAAAATGTGATAAGATAGCTTCGAAGAAATAGCGTCGATTTTGAAAATTAAACACGGGGAAATAATTAATTGTGGATGGCCAAAAAATCGTTGCTGATTTTTCCTACATCAGAAGAGTTCCAACGCCAATATAGACTATGGGAAGTGAAAGTAAACACTTTACGGGACAAAATGAAGCAATCGTGCAAACAATCTGTGAGCTGTTTCGAAGGAAAGTAGGTGTATTGGAATTTCATAAATATTTTTTCTAATTGGTTTTCAACTAACAGTTGTCCTTTATACACCACCCAATACCAAATAGGTGTAAATGAAAATAATACATTTCTATTTGCACACTATTGTATCCCAATCACCTGTCTGACTGCCTAACTGATTCTTTTAAAAGCTGTTTCGTTTGACTGTCTGTACTTCTGCCTGCCTTATTTTTCACTTTTTGTTTTGGAAAGTTTATTTAGTTACATACTCGTATTTGATTTTTAGGGCAAAATCTGACTTTTAAAGTACCATTGCAATAAAACGTGAATTGCGAAGTATCAAATAAACATTTAGTGTAATTGAAAACGTGCTTTAAATAACAACATAAATAAATAGAACTCTATTAAACAAAAACTTTGATCATTTTGAAGATTTACAAAAAAAAAAAAAAAAACCAAGTTAAATTTTTTCAACAGCTTCTTAAACAATTTTCAAGTGAATAAATTAGTTGAACAGTACAAAATAAAATAAAACTTTAATATTTTCTATCTTCAAGTTGCGCTAATTGTAGAGTCAATAAACTTCTAAGTTGGTTGGGGTTTCTTTTTAATTTTTTTGAAGATTTCAATTAAACTTTTTAATGTTGCACTGTAATGAAGGGTTAAGTTAAAAGTTAGTTGAAAAATTAACTTGAAGATGAAAGATTTTACAGCGAAAGATTAAAACATTAAATATGCTGAAAATGTAAATAGGAAAATTTTTTTCAGCTAAAGAGAAAATGTTAATATGTTTCGATTTAAAGTAAAATTTGCAGCTTTTGGAAGTAATTATTCATATTTTGAAGTTTTTGATAATTGTATACAATAATTTTAATTGAGAAAGTAATTTTGAAAAAAGCGTTTTAGCAAAAGCAGAAAACAAAAGTTTTGTTTTTGAAATATGCATTTTAAAAAACGGGAATAGTTCCTATCGTATACACAGAAAAAACTAAATTTCATTTTCTTTAAAGGAATACAATGAAATAGTAAATATTTGTCTAGGAACGGACCTACAAACAAATTTGTAAATATAGACAAAAATATCTCAGCAATTTCATTGAAAAAAAAAACGATTTTTTCAGTGAACAAATTGTTTAAATCTATAAAACAATTTGTTTAAAAATATTTACAAATTTTCAACAAAACAATTTACTACATCAAACAAAAAGATTTACTGGATTTTCTGAAAAATATAAAGCAGTATTTGTGTCTGAATTTATAAAACAATTAGTCTAAAAATACTAACAAATATTAAACAAAATAGTTTACTTAATCAAACAAAAATATTTACTGGATTTTTTTCTAATATATCAAACAAAATTTTTGTCTGGGTCATCATCATTATCATCCATTAAGCATTAATGAATTTTCACTTTGTTAAATGTGTTCAAGTCTGAATGTTTATCTAAAGAATCAAACAATTTAATGAGACTGAACGCAACGACATTAACGACTTGATTCACTCAAAAATCTTCAGTAAACAAACTTAGTACAATCGCACTTCTTTTGCTATCATTGTTGTTGTTGTTGTTGTTGTTATTTGTGTGATATCGTCATCGGGCTGTTTTTTACGATACAGTTTTTCTTTTTGTTTTTGGCGTTGGCATCCTAAATTAAATTCAAACAAATAATTCATTGATTCAGTAAAGCACATTTACTGAAAATTAAATTTATTTTTAGACAAATTGTTGTTTGAAAAACTTTTGGTGATAATTTGTTCTATGTACATATGTGCAAATAAAATTCATGCTAAAATAAGCATTAATAGTACTATGCACTTTTTTCCGACAATTCGGATGAACAATGGATCAAAGTAATCTAAAGTGATTATATAGATTAAAAATATAGACTATTTCACATACGAAATATTCGTCTGATTCGGCAAATTTTTAAATTTTAGCTCTAATTTACATTAAAAACAACAGCAAGAACCAGTTTTGTTTTCAGTAATTTCTTTTATCTGATTCAGTAACAGATTTTGCTTGAATTTTGGTTTTTATTACTGTACACAACAACAATTTCTTGTATTTTTTGTTCAGTGAAACAATTTGTAGATTTTGTAAAGTGTTTTGTCTGAATTTAAAAATTTTTTCACTGATCCTTTTTGATCATAATTAAGTTTAATTTCTTCTGTGTAATGAGTATATGCGATTCACTCGCGTATCGACCTCAAATGGATGTGCCCTTAATCAAGAACGTGATTTTCGCAAGAAAGAGAGAGTTTCAAGAAAAAGTTCCTTGAATTGATCAGTGGCTCCCACTGGAATTAAAAGGATAATAAATGAAACTTGCGATCCAACTAAAAAACGATGTACAGATGTAAAATTATAGAGGAGGAGCTTCAAGAACATTGTGTTTATACCATCCTGTTGAAATACACGTTCAGCTACAGGATGTCATGTTGGACTACTTTGTCGGACTCATTACTTCTTCAAATATTATTAACTCTTACAAATATTCAGCCATGTCACAGAATACCATTTCGATCGGAAGTGGTTTCAATTCCGTAAGTTGCTTCTTCAAAAAACGAAAAACGAAAATTTTTTTCGTAATCAAACCACTTTTAAATATCAAAGTGGAATTGAAAAACACTTTTCTACTGACTTCATTTGCAGTAAATACTAAAAAACGTGCATACTTTTAGGAGCGTCAAATAAATATTTGATCATGAGCTTTTCATGCTAATAAAAAGCTCAATGCTTTGCATCTAAACACAAGGTAAACAAACGCCATAAGGTATAAAAGCTTTATCATTGTAAAAACGAAATAGAAAATATGCGGAATCTAAAGCACCAAAAATGGACTTTTTCGGAATGACAGCTACGGAAACCAAAGCAATCCGAACGGAATCTGTGACACGGCTGATTACATTAATAAATTTACAGTTGGTGTAAATTTTATAAGCATATAAAAAAAAATACGTTTTATTTCATTGATATTTTCAAAGATAATTCGCTTTGAACTTTAAAATTTTGGGAATGTCTAAAGCGGTCTATCCATTATACAATATTTCAAAGAAAATATTGCCCAATTCTCCTGACAGTGAAAAAGTAAATATAACACTGAACAATGTTGCCACCATATTACACAATTTCCCTTATTGTACAATAAAAATCAAAGGCATTTTGATTTTTGCCAATATATTGTGCCATCTTCGAATATGACATACACATTTGCGATATTATTGTACAATACGAGTGGGTGGGCCGCTTAATATTTTTATGGCAAAAGGGTACGTATGATTAATATAATGGTATCATTATATTACTCATACGCGCTAAGCTCAAAATATTGGATATTCGCATTTGCTTCATGCAGTTAAACAAAATGCTTCTGAAAATTTTAATTTATTTAGAAAATCTGCTCTCTTGGCCATATTTGTGAGCGGGCGGTAGCAATTAAAAGCCAGACTAATTATAGTAAATATATCTAATATAAGTTGTAGAGAAATTTGAAAAACTCGATGACCGTTTTTTTTCTTAAGCGATTAGTCGTGGTATTTTAAGGTGTATTTCACCAATCCACTCACATTTTAATATTCGCTTTGAGTTTTTCTCATACATTTTTTGACACCATAATTCCCAAAAAAAGTTGCTTTGTTGTATCAATTTGCCGATAAGTATACCTAATAGACCTACCTTGCGATTAGTTCAGAATTTCGTAGAAAATTTCACAACTTTCGCTCAATGTTGGATGTAGCGTGCATGCTTTAATCAATTTAAAATTTTAGCCACTGCCATTTTTGAAGTCTATTCTTTTGAAATGTTGAAAATAAAAACGTTTAGTTAAAAAAAAGTTTCGAGAAAAATGGCGAACAATTAGGCTCTATTTTATTAAAATTTAGCAATTTTTCGCCTCTCATTTCTTAACTTTGATTCCTTTTCATGACTATATGAATTGAGGTAGCTAACAATTTTTTTCTAAATGTTATCAAAAATTGTATTCGAAATCTTATAATATTTTTTTTGGAAATTTTTGACTATGCTAATACCGGAGATATTGGCCAAATAGAGAGCAAAGTGAGGCCAAGAAACTAAATTTTTGAATTCAAAGGTAAATATCGTTGAAAATATTGCAGATATCTTAAAGAAATAAACTGTATTTTCTTAATCTGTGTGTAACCTTTACACCAAATTTAAGTTTATCAACATCGGATAAGGTGTTTCATACCCGAGGTAAGTCAACTTTGACTCCCTGTAGCTCAATGCGTGTGGCCAGAATTTCAACGTTTTTAAAGCTCAGTTCCTCTTCTATGATTTTTATATAAATCGTTTTGTAATCGGATCACTAGTCTAAAAGATATAAAGCTCTATATACATTTTTTCCCAATTGGACCCACTATGGCACGTTCTAGTGGCGAAGAGCACTGAATATCATTTGGTCCAGGAGAATTATTTATGTTGAGATACGTTAAAAGCTTTTCAATTACACGTGCTCGAAAGAATATGTTTGGTGCAGATACAGATTCTCTATCAAGCGTTTTTAAATAATTCAGCTAGAAGGTTAGCTTCATCAACCGAGTCAGTGAATATTTAGGGTCGGAATTGAGGAACAAGCATTATTCTTCACTCATTAGATGTATGGATGTATCTGTTTTTTAGGGTTCCGTACACCAAAAGTTTAAAGTACCCTATTGTTTTCGCTACGCTGTCCGTCTGTCTGTCTGCCTGTCTGTCCGTCTGTCGCTTACAGGCTGTTTTCGCGGGAACCGTAAGAGCTATGGACGTGGAATTTTCACAGAATATGTAAAACGTTCTAAAGCGAGTAACGAAAAATTTTGAAATACTGATGTAATATACAGACTCTTATATATAGACACTTTTAATTTTCAAAGTTCATGGTAATTGGTGTAGTCTGTAGAATAGACTACACCAATTAACACCGATATTTAAAACAATAAAAATCAAAGGGTGTTCTATCAGTTAATGTAATTTTGACTATGTAATTCAGACAAATTTGCTGTATCTCGGAAACCGTAAGAGGTAAAATCTTGAAATTTTAAAAAGCTCTAAAACTAAAAAACTGCAAAATTAAAAAAATGTCAAAACGAAAAATCACCAAAATGAAAAAAGCGCTTAAAGAAAAAAGCACCGAAATTAAAAGATCGCCAAGAAACAAAAAAAAAAAAACGCAAAAAACGCAAAAAATTCGTCAAAACGAAAAAAATGACTAAAACTAAACAAAAACGGTAAAACTAAAAATATCATCAAAAACGAAAAAATCGACAATAATTTAAAAAAATCACTAAAACGGAAATAAAAGCGCCAAAACTAGATAAAATCGCTAAAAACCGAAAAAATCGCCGGAACGAAAAACAGTGTCTAAACCAAAAAAAAAAGAGTCGCTAAAACTAAAAAAACACCGAAAACAGAAAAAAAACCCCAAAACTGAAAAAAGCACAAAAACTGAAAAAAGCGCCGAAACTAAAATAAATCGCTAAAACTAAAAATATCGTCGAAAAAACGAAAAAAAAACGTAAAAAAACACTAAAACCAAAAAAATCCGCCGAAACTAAAAAATCGGCAAAAAAAATTGCAAAAAACGAAAAGTCGTAAAAAAAACAACGAAAAAAAATCACGAAAATGAAATTAAGCGCCGAAACCAAAAAAAAAACGCCAAAACAACGAAAAATAATTAAAAAAAAAAAAACAAAAAGCACAACGAAAAAACTGTCAAAATGAAAAAAAGAGCAAAAACGGAAAATGATATAGAGATGTGCATTCGTACGGAACCCTTCGTGTGCGAGTCAAATTTGCACTTTAATTAATTTTTGGTTACTACGCCAGATACTGAATGCTTCCTCCCTTAATATGAATACATTTTTGCAAGCGTGAATAAACAACAACTTCCATCTGGGTTTAGTCCGAATAAAAGTTTTCATTAAAAAGAAAATGGTGTTAGGGGTCATATCTGCTACGGCATGTACATTACTGGCTAGGAAATATAGTTCCCAGTTAAAATGCCGAAAAGATTCGTTGAACTCAGCCCAACAAGGAGTTTTGAAGATGTATTTTTAACGTTTCGTAACTCCATGAAGCATTACGAGGTCCTGAGAACAAAGAGGAGGAGGATTTGGGACAATGATCCAGGTTCAGGGTGTGAACAGTGCAAAAAGTCATAAGCGCAAAAATCAAACCGAAAAATTTGGACTTAAAAAACCAGAAAAATTAGCACGAAGAATATAAACAAACGGTAACAGTGGGATTTGTTGTGATAAACATCAATTTAGTAGTGATGCAATTCAAGTATGTAAATTTCTCAAAAAATTTACGTAAATAAGAATTGGGATCACATACAACCGAACGACGTAACAGGTGGTGATAAGCAGGGATACACACGAGGATGATGGCAGTGTGTCGGCTTTCGAAAACAATGTTGTTTTTTTACTGTGTACCTTAAAGTTTACGTTGGTGCTGTTTGGAATATTAATCATGTCAAATACTTTCGGAATATAACGTTAGGAACCTTAGCCTACATAATCACTTTGGATGGATACAATAATATCTTTGTAGGTATACACTATGCAAAAATAAATATTTCAAATGATGTAAAAGCCATTAATTGGTAAAACAAAATGTTGCCTAAACTCCCACAAAAATGTTAACGTGTCAGTAAAGCTTCATCCTTTACGAACCCCAAATCCAGCTAAAACATAAAAAAATATTATCAAATATTTTAACAGCTTCATAAAATGACTACTAAAACATTTGTAAATAAAAATAAAAATGTTATTAATAAAGACGTTAAATAAATATTAAGGCCATCCTTTATTCCAAATACAACAGAGGACGGCGGGTTATACATACATACATACATACATATGTTAATATTTCTAGCATTAAGGAATTCTTTTGAATTCAATTATCACAACGCACTAATTATAACCATTCAAAAGAATTGTACAAAAAAAGATAAATAAAAATTATAAATAATATTCAAAGACCTTATAGCCGTCAGTCGTGCGTACAAGACAAAAATGCGTGATGTTGAAACTTTTTTCCACTTCAATTTCAAACAAAAAGTCATGTTTATTTAATTTTTGTGGCTCCGGCTTAATGAACAAATATTTGGTTTTTTTTCTAAGAAAAATAAAGAAAATATACGCATATACTCACTCCTTCAAAGAAATACAAAATGTTAAAATCAAACTGTTGCAAGCAACAAACAACGAAGAGAATAGTTAAAGAAAATATTAATGAATGGAATATTCTGAAACTAAGCCCTTTAGTGTTGCTTTCTAAGGTGTGTCATAAGCTTGGGTATTTTCCTCGGTTAACAGTCTTGTAGCAAAGCACAGCAAAAGTATTAAGAAAAACGGATAAGTGTAAAAATTTGATGAATTTTTGTACATGCCTTGCTTTTCATCCCTTTTTTGGCAATTTGATTTGTTGGCATTAATCTAAGGATTAATCACACACAAAAAAATCGTCGAATAGTTTTTAAGTAAAAGTATACACACACATATACATACACACATACATGTGTATGTATATATTGGTATATGTTTTATATTTTTGTAATGTTTGCAATGGTCACGCATTCCCTTAATATGTAGTAACTAACTTATTCTAAACGCGTCTACGAGTATAAGCTTAAATGGAAAAGTTTTGGTATTTAATATCTACTGAATTTCCTTTACTGCCGCCATCATTAACAGCATCATGACCAAAACAGAAAAATGAGCAAGCACCTAAAAATTTTGTTAAATAAATAGGACGACTTTGGATTTGTGATTATTTTGGTATTCACGCACAATGAGCAATCAACCAAATCTCGGAGGACGACACTATGTTGCCCAACATTTTTTTCACTTTCATTTAAATTTTGAGTAAATTTTCGCAACGAATAATTATCCAAGTGAAAATTGACCAATCGACAATCGCCCAAAAAATTTTTTTTTTAAATATGGGTGTTTACTAGGGTATTCATTCGGTTAACAATTAATCGGATAACCGGTTAATTACTATCCGATTAACTAATTGGTTAATTTAAAATTGGCTTTTTTCAATTAACGGTTTAACCGGTTAATTTCATTCGATTAACCGATTAACCGACGTAAAAAGTTTGTAATTTTTTTATAGTATTATAAAATATTTTTTTGTTAAATTACACTAGTTCACAAATTTTCAACTTTTTGCGATCACCTCTAAAATGAAATGTTTTCTAAAGTAATTTGGGGTCACTGAACAGGAATATGACATTCATTTATTTTTCTTAAGAACCGTTTTCGAGATATTCGCAAAAAACGTGTTTTTTTGCAGTTTATAAAGCTATTTCCAAAAATCTTGAGTACTGTTTACTTAAATTGAGCAAATTTGGCATTGTTGCATAGATATGTTTTTCGTCTTTCAGTCCATATTCAAAATGTGTTGATCGGATCAAAATACAATGAGTTACATGTCTTTATATTTGAAAAAAAAATTTTTTCCACTTTTTTTTTTAATTTACGATTTTAAGTCGCACCAGTGAGGCAGAATAAATTTTTTTAAATTTATTTTAGACCCACATCTTAAAGAAAATTTTGCCCCAAATATAGCAAGCGTAAAATTAGTTACATCGGACAAAATATGAGAAATTTACAACATATTTAGTGAACACATCAAAATTTTAATTTTCATTCGTTAGTCCTCATGTCAGTACGAGTTTTTGCTTGCTTCCATTCCATCCATTACTTTTACTCGTTTGAAAAAGAAAGGTCAACATATAGCATATCATAGTTACCAAAACTATGTGTATTTTTCAACACTGTATTCAGATTTTTATAATTTTAAATTTTAATGAAAGAATTACGGCAAAACAAGTGGAAAAATTGTGCTATTTAGTGTTTTGTGCATATTTAATTTTTTCTTAATGATATAAATCGTTCATTATTGATATTTTCCAATGAAATTTTGCAGTTAGGAATTTATGAGAAAACAATGAGTTGCTTCTGACAATCATTAGACTTCCTAAGAAAGTTCCAATAAATCTAAAAAATAGGTAGATTTCAAAAGGGTGCATGCCCACCAAAAATAGTAAATTCGATTATGTTGTTATTCTAAAATCATGTCTGTGAAGATACCTTTTGGACATGTATATAATAATTATTCAAAAGTTTTCAATTTTCAAATTAAAGATAGTATATTTTCCAACTATGAAAGAATACTTCCATCAACTATTTTTTTAACTATTCGAAATTTTGTCATGTAACTAACAAAGAAACAATTGTGACAATCGTTTGTTATTTCGATCCGATATCTTAAAAATACTGGACCAAGGATTTGAAAAATTGAGAAATTTTAATATTAAAATGAGTATACCTCACTAACTATACAAGATATTTGTTTAACCAAAGACTTTTTTAGAACTTTACAAGGTATATAAGGACACAAAAAATGTTTGGAATCTAGTGAGAAATTGAGAAATGTCAAGCGTTGAAATATTTGACATGACCGAAGTGCACTACTTTGCACTTCATACCTCTGAACCTGAGAAATATGGGAAGCTCATCTTCCTAAATTAAATAAGAACACTCCTCTGATATCTTCATGTAAAATTTTATACTAATCGGACTAAAGAGTTAGAAATGTTTGATATATTTCCAAAATATTTAAATCTGCCCGACTGGCATATTTCTTATACTCATACTCCATATAATATTTTTTTTTTATTAAAATTCAAGTTCGAATGTTTTCACTAAATCTATTGTAACTTTCTAAATTTTCGCCCGATGTCAACAATTTTACATTTTACACGTTGGGAACAAAATTTTATTTAAGATATGGGTCAAAACAAAAATTAAAATTTTTTGGAGCATTTCAAAATGGTGAATTTTGAAAAAACGCAAAAAATGATTTTGTTTTTTCAAATATAATGGCTTGTAATTCAGTGAATTTTTATCTGATCAACACAGTATGAATATGAACTGAAAGAGGAAAAACATATCTATGCAACAATGCCAAATTTGCTCAATTCAAGTAAACAGTACTCAAGATTTTTGGAAATTTCTTTACAAACTGCAAAAAACTAGTTTTTCGCGAATATCTCGAAAACGGTTCTTAAGAAAAATAAATTAATGCCATATTCGTGTTCACCAGCCCAAATTTTGCTTAAAAAACATATAATTTTTGAGGTGCATTTTTTTGTGAACTAGTGTTATTTGTTTTGTCTCATATACGAAAGGAATGTGTTTAGAAATTATTTTACATATAAACAAATACGTGTGTTCAGTGATCTTAACTTGATTAAAACTTTAAAACCTTTGGACGTGGCTGTGAAAGAGCTTAGTTAAGACCCTGCTACTCCAATTAAGCTTGAGGGAAGTACTACGTTTTTGTTTAACCTATTAGTGCATGAGGTTCCTTCCCCAGGAACTAAAAAATACTTCAAAAACAATTTTAAAAATATTTGTATTAAAAAAACTTACCAAATGGATTTTCGAATAGTCCCTTATAAGGGACATTATGCAGTATTGTTACTTGACGAATGCAAATTTTTAAAACATTCTTTTTAATGAAGACCTTCATCACATTTGATTCATACAAAATTAGACTTCTTGTCGCAATGTGCAAGTCTCTTTGATTTCTGTCATCATACTGAAAATCAGAAGTTTGATACTCTAGAGCCTCTTAGAGATGGCACACCATACAATTTTGGGTACGATATTGCTATATATATCGCCGCAACTATAACAAATATGAACAGCTTATATCATTAGGTTGAAGTTTTCTCATGAATAGCCAACCATTTACTTCAAACGAATTCAATAAGTTTGCAAAAATTGGACACTACCGCTTACGTTGTCTAACTAGCGAGCGAAAAGCAGCTACTAACTGATCCATTTTATCTATGCAGCCCATGCCTTAATTATAAAGCTGAAACACAATTGGTTGATCGCCTTGTCCTTTTGCGTAAAGTTTACGTGACCCAATTCCATTGTTATCGTAATTAATTCCTCGGCCGACTACATTGTTATGTTTCTACCTTACAATCAATATGTTTCCATTATCAGAAAAATTGGAGTCCGTAAATCCGCTGTGTCCTTTTTTCATTTTCGGAATAGTACATAGTGCTCGTTTTTCAATACGACTATCACCGTGAATATTCTGCAAGTGGCTCATCGTCGCTTTCACTCAAATTATCCTCAATATCAATACGTGGGTATTTGTACCCTGCATCCTGATCTGTGTCATTTCCAGCCAGACGAGGAATTACAAATATTTATATCAATATTTTGCACATTATCATCAAATTCTTCCAAAAGTTTCAATATTTCGGCAACTATAGAGCAATAGGGATAAAAATTATAGGACATAAAGTAAAAAACTAAAAAAAATTGCAAGTTAAATGGTTTTATGTAACGCAATGAAACATTATAATGCTGCAGATAATACACTAAATAAGAGGTATCGAAATAATTTTTCGCCATATTACGCGCACACAATACAGTAGAATATATATGACCAATTTCATTAAAATCGGAGAGGAAATAAATCCAGACCCCGCCTAAATTTTTTTAAAATAAAAAACACTATTGATCACTGAGTTCATGTTTAAGCTTTGATATTGTTTAAGCTTCTTATGTATTTAAATAAAAGTTTTCTACAATATGTTTAGTTTCTCTGTGAGATTTTTGGGTAAAGGTTCCTTGACGATCTACATTTAGCTCCAGTGAAATGGACATAGGAACTATGTAATACCCCTCAGTAATCGATTTTACTGGATAAGTTAAATATTAATTTTGGGAATTAGTGCGATTATAAATCTAAAAATTTAAATTTTGGCAATTCCCAACAAAAAAGAATCACTGATTTAATTAAAATATTAATTGAAAAAAAAACTATTTTCTAAATAAACAGATAATTGAAAAAAATTGGACAAAACCATTTTTTGTATATGTAGACCACAATTCCTATTAATGAATCAAATTTTTTTTTATAAAAATCTCCCACTGTGCAGTGTCATCCGAAGCATATAGCCCTCCTTAATTTATAGTTCTTTATGTTAACCCAACTGTCTGATCTATTAATTACCAACAACAATTACTATTAAGAAGCAGAAAGTGAAAGTGATGAGACATTTTTATTTACCTTAAATACATTTTTCTCTAAATGGCTTTCGGATGGTTGGGTCCTTTGTAAGAGATTGAACTTGTCAAATGATGTGACATGAATACGTTACTCTTTTAACCCTCACATATGAAAATGGCTTAAAGGTAAATAATTGACGAAGGTTGCTCGACAAAGTTTACTTTGTTCCATTTTGTTAAACATAGACAGATAGTTGTGGTTCAAAATAAAAATTAAGATTGTTAACGAAACGAAAAATACACAGCCACTCACATACGTAGATTACCAGTCTCATATTAAATATGTACATGTGTACATAAGGATGTATGTATGTAGATATATTGACTGACACTGTTCAAACATGTGCCTACTTTTATGATGGCAGATCACGTCCATCTTTGGATTCCACCGCATTAGTTTGGCTGATGAATATGACATCGTTTGTTATAAAAACCAATATAAATATTTGCCCATATTAGCCATGCTGAACACGTTTGTGTTTGTTCAACAAAACGAAATGATTTTCATTTTTCCTTTTGTGCCTGCATGTGTTGTTGTATTTTTGCATTTGAATCATAACCTCCCACCTCCCTGTCCTTGTCTTTTTTGCTCGTGCAAAATGGATGGTGTCCTTAATATTTTCATCTTCCACGATATGGAATTTTTTCTTTTCATTTTTACTTTGTTACTACTGTCAAGTATCAAAATATACAAGAATTAGAAATATATTTTTTTGCTGTTTCTTGTCTTATTATTCCATTTAGTATCTTTTCTTAAAGCACGTTTCTACTAACTGACAATGTTGTTTGGAGTTCGTAACGTATTTACTACTTCCTTTTTATCAAGCGCTGTTAGTGTTTATGTATGTGTAGAAGAACGTATTAGGACATGGGTTGGGTGGAATGAGGTTGTGGGGTATTTAAGTTTAAATCCTTTATGACGTCTACTATAACCAGTGTTGATGATGAAGAACTTCTCTACATACGTGTTATTTTATATGAGTTATATATGTTTTATTACTTACTTGGTTGAGGGAAAAAGTAAAGTTGCATTGAATGACTTTTAATACAGAAAAACAAAAATTTACTGCCAGGACCACTGTGTCAACACGATTCTTTCTTTCTTACAATTACATTTAAAATAAGAACAAAAATTTTTAATTTGCTTTTGTTTTAAATATAATTGTGCAAAAGAAAGAATCATGTTGCTTCCTTGATTTCATCAATACATACATTTACCAATTATTCGCGAACTTGTAGTTTTTCGGGGGTTTTTTGCAAGATGTCAACTACTTTACAGTTTTCGCGCTTTTTGAACAATATTAGACATTGCTATCATGTAAGTGTTGACAAGTTTTTGCGAATTTCTTAAACTTTCGCGGTTTTTACCGAATTCGGGTATTTCTTAAAGTTTTAGCAAATTTTAAAAATTTTTCGCAACTTTTCGTGAAGTACGTAATTTGTCCAAAATTTTTGGCTATTTTACATTTGAAAGGAGTTTTAATCTCTCTTTTAAGCTCTGTAATCTTTCTTTTTGCATAAACGAGATTAAATTTATAACGGCTCTAGAATATTTGAATTAATTTGATTTTCTTATTTTACACAACAAATGTTTGAAATGTTTGTTGTAAAATTAATTCTAAAAATTCCTGACAGCAAAATGTATATGAAATTTTACCAATTTAACGAGTAAACAGTTAGCGAATGTTGCGTGAACTCCGCCACTAGAAATTATAACTTTTTTTGTTGTTGTCCGCAGTATTGTGTATTGAGCGTTACGCTTTTTAATTAGGCTTCATTAATCAATTTAGTTATTGAAATTGCATTAACAAAATACACTAAAATAACAGCGTTCCACCGATGGGCCACGATTCAAATATTTTGTCCAAAAGTACATTTCAGGTAAATGCAAAATTTATTTGTACTACCTGAAAGAGGACAGGTTAAGCTTTATTCCCCTAAAATATTTTGTGACTGTGTGTGGTCTCTACAATTTTTTTTTTGACAAGTGTTTAAAGTAAAAATTTCCTGTATTATACCATTTTTTGCACTTAAAGCTGACTTCACTAATTTAAACAATAATAAAAAGAATTAAGCTGAGAATTATTGTATTAGAAATGCAAACGTTAAAAAATATATCACAAAAATTAGATAAAACTCATCAGATGTGCTCTTAATGGAGATATTTTTGAAATCCGAGTTTTTGTATCATCAAAGTGCGCAAAATTGCGATCGATATTGAAATGTGTGTTATGACAAATAACTCCTTAATGTATACTACGTATATTTTTGTGACCCTCTGCGCCGTTCATAAACGTTCGAGATATCGACAATTAACCCAAAGACCACACGTAAGCTTTGGGTTTTAACAAGTGATTATATAATATTAAATCGGCACACAAAACCAAAAAAGTGAACTGTACATTTACCAGGGCCACCCTTCTACATAAATTTCTACCAGATAAATCCGAATTTGATGTCCAAAATTTCGAGATATATGCAAAAAACTGAATTTTTTGGGTTTGTAGATGTTTTTCGCAATTTACTCGAATTTTTTCATGGTGTACGAGCCAAACAGACCTCAGATTAAGATTTAGCTTGACGAGATGCATATAAATGGATGGGTCTGGTCAAATTTACAGACTACTTTTTTATTTTATGTGCAGCGGGGTTGGTTGTCTTTTGTTATTTAATTTAAAGCATTAATGTAATTATAGAAAAAAAATTATAGAATTTTATTTAAAAATTTCTTATCGCCATCTTGAATTGGTAAATTTAATTGTCCGATTCATAATCTTCGACTTCAAATACCCCAAAATAACTTATCTCCTAATCTTAGAGTAATTAATAAATAATGATGATTTCTTAAAAAAGTACTAATACAGTACCCGCCATATTGATTTCGCCACTTTAAATTCTAAATGTTTGTTTGTAAAATACCTATCATGGGGTCCCATAGTTTCCTTTGTCTTTTTTAAATAATTAAGAGTTTGATGTTTTAAAAATTTTGAAGGCCATATTTGATCCGCCATCTTGAGTTTTAACATATAAATTTCGGTTTCGTAGTCCGCGATTCCAAAAACTTCCATATGACTGATCGCTAACCTCTGTCGCTCCTAGTCTTAAAGTAATTACAAAATAATGATGATCTCTTAAAAAATTATCAGTATTATAGCCGCCATGTTGATATCACCATTGTGAAATAAATTATTTTTTTAAAATAATATCTATCAAAAATCCCCAGAGTTTCTTTTGCCATTTTTAAACAATTAATATGTAAGTTTTTTTTTTTAAATTTTGACCGCCATTTGGATCCGCCATTTTGAATTTTAAAATTAAAATTTCATTTTTGAAATCAGTGATGCCAAAAACCGCCAATGCAATATTTTATAAAACCACTAAATCAATATTCTGGGATCCTGGCCCATCGTGTGTTGGTTTGTACTTCTAAATATTTAAAAGTTTTGTGAACTTTATTAAATAGTATTATATTGCCAAACGTTTCATCTATCAATCATGGTTTGTATCCACAAAAAATGTATTGAGTGTTATCAATATATTTTTAGTGTAATTGAAAATTTTAGTGAATAACTAAGAAGTTTTTTAACTTAAAATACATCGAACGTTGTACATCTGAATTGTTTTAAATTCAAAATATAGTGTGTGTTATGAAAAAATATTGAACTCGTATAAAAATGTATTGAGCGTTACGTTAACAATATTCTTAAAAAGAATTTATCTTTAAATTTTAGGGCGGCAAAAAAAGCTAGCAGCCGCGGCAGAGTAGAAAGGATATAGAGAAGATTATCCGTATAGAAATTTTTGCTTCTACCGCACTGTGGGTTGCTATAGTTTCAAAGAATATATTAGTTGGGTCGTATTTTGCTAGGAAAAATTAATTGAAGTTGACATAACTTTTAAAATTGTTGGTCGATTTCATTAAAATAAGCATTATTTGAAAGAAGACTTAGCCTACTTCTCGCTCATATATAAATATTTGTTAAAACTTATTTTAAAAGTTAAACAAATTTTATTATATTTTTTAATGTTAACCGAAGTCGAAAGTGAAAAAGTAATAATAACTTTTAATTTTGTCCTGCGATTATTATTTTTTTGTTCTTAGAGAGTAGATGTATAGTGCTTTCAAACCAAATACAAATTTTTTGTGGTGCTTTTTTCTTCAATAAAATCATTCCCAGAAGAACCGCGAAAGCAAATGTAACGCTCAGTACACAAAAAGTTTTGAAAATGGGAAAAATATAATTTTATTTCAGCTACAATACGATTTCTACCTTTTCATATTTCTCTTGGTTATATTGTTAAACCAAAAACAAAAGACACGAAATGTACGTTTAGAATGAAAATCACCCATATAAATTAAGCCTCATAGAAGTTTTCGCGATATGTGACTCCAAAAAAGTAATTTAACACAAAATATGCATTTTAAGAAATATATACAAACATTTGCACAATGAAATTGATGATATTTTGAAGCAAGTTCGTTGATTCAGCTTTGTCGGTGGTGTCAGGCTTTTGCATAAACTAAAGGAAGTTGCTTTTTCCCCCACACCTAGCTTGAAACTAAAAAAAACGAAAAATTTGATATTTTTTCATTCTTCACAACCTGTTCTGAATGCATAATTTTTTCTTTATGTTCACCCGTTTTTTCTGCATTTCACAAAAATGAATGAATTCATTATTAGATTTTTTTCCGAGCGGATTTTTATGGTTAACACGTTTGTATAAATGATTGTGTGTATTTTTTATCTCACACAAACATGCCTCTTCCTGTTTTCTTCCTTTCATTTTATTTTTAACTTCTTTCAAGCTCCCTTATTTTCTTATTTCGTTTTTTTTCACAAGTCTACATAAATGAGATGTCATTTATTTTTTTTTTCGCTAGCTCTTCCCTTGCTTTGCTATATTAGTTGGCCATACTTGTCGCTTCGCAGTGAAATAAAGTCATCTTCTAGTTGTGGCAGTAGGTTTATTATATTGTTATGACTTACTTTTCATTTCACAGCCAACATTTATGCATTCCAAAAATTACTTTTTCTATAAGTTGTCTTCATGCTTGTTTGTATTAGTTGGTATTAGTTTGAGTTTTTTTCCAATCTTTATATTTTTTTTTGTTCTTTTCTGGATTATGTGACATGTTTTTTTAAATAGCCACCAAATTAGAACGATTCTTTGAAAAAATAAGCAATAAAAATAAAACTTTATGGTGGTGGTGGTTGACGAAAAATACAATAGGAAAAAAAGCAATAAAAAGAACCAAGAAATAATTTTTTGAAAGTCTTAAATTCGTCACAGGATTAGAATCATTAGCAAAGTTTGTATTCTTTTTTTTTCTTTTGCTTCCATACTTTTTATCACAAATTTGTGGCTGTATCATATTTCATCAAGAACTTTATCAATTTGTGTTGGTCTGAATATTTATTTGGGTATGTGGTAGCTTTTGTGTGCCTTAGTTTGGGCATTAGCTTTGATTGCACATTTTAATTTCATGCTTTATTATGAAATTTTCGTAAAAGTTTTTCATAGCTTGGATTCAAAATTTATTATTAAACTTTGTTTATAATAAAAACAAAATTATCCAGCATAATTACAAAAATGAACCCCTCAAATTATTCGAGAGTGGAAACAGGAAACGTATTTTAAGCATATAATAATTTTTGTATAATAGATGAATTTTGATAAGGATCTAAATTATCTTACTCTAAAAATAACCTCCGGGTATTTATGAAAAATTTTTTATTATTAAAGAGAAAATATTTAACTGAGATTTTCCACTGGACCATTACGCTTCGCATTCACTTCAGTTTATTTTATGCTACAAACGGCCCTTTTCACAATGTACGATTAAAAGTTAACATGGACTTTAACGGCAAGCTAACTCCACGTTAACTCTTAATCATACATTGTGAAAAGGGCCGTAAGGCTCAAATTTACAGTATTTAATTAACTAATGATGTTAGTTTAACCAGGGATTTATTTATGCGAAAAATCATTAGTTAAACCACCGGAGTCATTTACCTTCGATTCCGTTGCCTGAAAAATTACGACAAAGTCTTATACTTACATATTTCAGTCAATGCCACCAGTACATTTACTCCTGTATATTTAGTACAGAAAGTAGTAGTACTAATTACTGTTACTGGATCTATAAAATATCTTTTAAGCTCCATAAATTATTAATCATTTACCTGTCGCCCTCTATTACATAGATGCTCATTATTGGCTGTATGTGTCAGCAAAAGATAAACACCAAACAAAAAACAATTGCAACAAAGTCAAGTCTCTTTATTTAAATAGTTTACAACACTTTAATACCAACCATATACTACAACTAAACTAAATAAGTAGAAAGAAAATCCAAAAAGAAGATTGGTTTACTTTTGTTTGAACAATCAATGGAAAATATGCACAAAAATGCATAACTTTTTTTGTGTGACAGTTTTTTCTGCAACTTTTCGTTATTTTTGTGCATAACAATTGTATAGCCAGCGTAATAAAGAGAGTGAATGAAAATAAATGGTGGTAAAAGACGCTTAAAATACCGATGCGGTAAAGTTTTACAAACAGAAGGCATCACAAATCATTCGATTGGACACAACAAAACAGCTGGAATACAAAGTGAATAGTACTCGTACAATTTAGTTGTTGTTACGTTCGGGTATGACAAAAGTATATTTAAAGTAGCTCAGCTCAACGCATCGAATGGTTTTTTGTTCTACTGAATGCAAATAAAAAACAAAATATATGAGTTTACCAATCAATAAACTACACCGTTTCCCAAAGGTGGTTCAGTAGGAAAATCTATAGCAAAATTTTTCTAATCTTACTCTTAGGTTATCAGGTTGCTGGTGAAAATTATAAAGAAAGGGTTCCAGCCCACTTGGGTCCAATAATAATGGTCCCTTTGTGATATAATCTTACTCTTGCTAGAGCGAGAAATCTTATTTGCAGTTTTTATCACATTTTTGGACAATCGTAACATGAGATTTTGTGACCTAATTTTAAATCCATTATCAGTGTTAAGGCGTGTAAATGAGTATATTCGTTAGTGCATTTTTTGTTGTTCATGTAATAGCTCTGCTATTACAAGTTCTACTATTACAAGTATTTCCTAAAAGTATTCAATATTTATTATTATTGTTAAGAGAATGTGTCATTGGGTTGAAGTTGGTACTGGAGAAACTTTGACATCTCATTAGGTGTTGGCCAACTGAGTCAATGAGCGTAATTCAACAGAAAAGTGATTTTTTTATATATAAACAAACACAACCCGCGAAGCGATCAGCTTGTCTGCGGAAAACACCCAGGGTCTACGGCGGGAGTCGAACCCACGACCTCTGAGCTGACAGGCTAGCATCGCTACCACTCAGCCACAGGGGCCCCCTACCTTCTACCCCACCTGGACCGAAATCGGAGAAAACTAAATATGATATACATAATAAAAAAACCCAAAATAAAATATTGGTATATCTAACCAATTTCATAGGTTAGAATTGCGCCAACCCACAAAATACAGTAAAATCAACCAATAGAATTGTAGTTCAGTTGATAGTGTGTAAAACTACTAACCGGAAGGTTGTAGGTTCGATTCCTGCCAGGGATTAAGCAGTAAGTGTGTTTGTTAAAAACTAACTCTTGAAAAAACTACTACAAAATAGGCGTGGTACCGACCCCATATTTCATCATCATGTACTTTTACGAGAGCTAATTGTGTGTGAGAAGTCTCATAAGAATCGGATAATTAGAAGTAGCTAAAATGCTTATTTACTGCCCACTTTTCTAAACACAATGTTGTATTATAACGATAACTACAGCTATATGCAAAGTTTCATAAGAATCGGTTTAATAGTAGTTGTTGAAAAATAAAATTTTCTTTGCATGGGCGTGGCACAGTCCACTTTTTTGATCCTGATGTAATATTTAAACAGAAGCTTAATGTGTGTGTAAAGGTCCATAAGAATCGATTGAGGAAAAGTAGTTGAAAACGAATCTGTATTTACTTTGTATGGGCGTGATCCCGCCAACTTTTCAATGGGACCAATCTGGAATTACATCCTTTTGAATAGAGAAAAAACATCTGAAATCGGTTCATAAAAGGCGGAGTTTTTGGAGAACATGCATAACAAAAAGTACATGACGAATTGATAACCTTTCTTTTTTTTTGAGGTCCGTTAAAAAATATTTTTTTTTGCTTGTAATTTTTTATTCTTGAACTTGGGTTCTAACAAGTTTACTCATGTTTATAAACCGGACGCCTTTACCATCTCAGCTAAGTCATCTTGGTAAATAACGATAGCACAAAGTAAACATAGATGTGTGATGACTTGCTTTATTTAAATACAGTAATTTTTGTAAAATAACTATTTTCGTTGTTGTTATTCTAAATTGGTAATTTTAACCATAAAAATTGGTCATTTATACCACAAAAATTGTTAAAACTAAATTAGTAGGTTTAACTATTAGCCCCGCTAATCTCTATGGAAAAGTGTCAGTTCAACCCTCTGCGCAGTCAAATTTTTTTTTGTCTACGTGGATTATATTTATCTCTAATAAAAATTTAATTTAATTGAAAAATTTAATTAAAGCCGAATTCAAGCCCATACAGTTCGACTATAATTCATAGCTTAATCAAAAATAGTTTTAATTTTCAAACTTCTTTTTTTCCCAAATTTATATTTTACAATTCAGTAAAATGTAATATTTTGTTCTGGAACTTAGAGGTTATAATTAGGGATGTAACGATACGCCGTTTTGCCGATCCGATACCGATTCCGATACTTAAAAATAAATATCGCCGATACCGATTCCGATACCGATACGAATATTGAAATTGAGTTCAAGTTTAGATTAACAAAACTCAAGAAGGGCAATTTTTTTATTATGCAACATTACAGTGTAAGAGATTATTAATATTTAAAATAGATATTAATACAGTATAAAAAATTGGAAGTTATTTTTAAGGAACTACATTTTCATTGCTTTCAAAGAATCTATATTAAAAATATGCAGATGATTAGTAGAAAAGCCAGTACAAATTTGTAATTAGTTTATAATTTTAAAAAATACTCGCCATGCTTTTTAAAAAATAGATTTTTTAAAGGACATTTATCAACTAATATTCTTCTAAATAACTTATTAGCTTAATTATTAAAAGTCTGCTAAAAGTTTATATTTATTCACTTAAATTTACATGAAAACACAGTTTTGTGTTTAAATTCGCATAAAAAGAAACAAGTTCTGAAAATGGGTAATTTTTCATCCTTTTTTAACCGACTTCCAAAAAGAAGAAGGCTATCAACGCGTGTGTATGTTTTTTTTTACTTTTTTATGTTTGTACACGCATAACTCTGTCATTTGTGAAGCGATTTTAAAAATTCTTTTTTTGCTGGAAAGGGGTTGCCTGCAGTTTGGTCCCATAATTTTTTTTTTGAGAAAATCGGAGGGGGAAATTCGCTCCCCCCATGCTGTCATTTGTGAACTGATTTTCAAAATTCTTGTTTGAAATTGTTGTTTGAAAGGGTTTGACAAAAACTGGTCCCAATTTTTTTTTGTCGAAAATCGGAGAAGCAAGTTTGCTCGCCCTCCCCACCAATCCATAACTATGTCATTTGTGAACAGCTTTTCAAAATTCTTGTGTTGTTTGCAAGGGTTCGCTAGTAGTTTAGCCCCATAATTCTTTTCGAAAATGGGAGGGGAACCATGTATAACTTTGTGATTGGGAACCGATTATCAAAAATTTTTTTTTTATTTTTTTTTTGAAAGGGTTTGACTACAGTTTTATTTTCGAAAATTAGTTGTGAAATTTGCTGCAAACCCCCCTTCAGGTTGGTTTCCCCTTCTCCCAGAAATATTGATTATCGCATAGCTCCGCCATTTATGGGCCGAATTCCAAAATTTATTTTTTGTTTGGAATGGTTTGCCTAGAGTTTGGTCGCATAATTTTTCTACGAAAATCTGTGGGGCAAGTCTTCCACGCCTCCACCCAAAATATTTATTAGAGCACAATTCCTCCATTGGCTTACCGATTTTCAAAATTGTTTATATGGAAGGCCATCAAGTATATTACTCTTTATACTGAAGTCAGCTTTTTTTTCCAGAATTATTTGAGGAATCATTATAGAACACCGAAAAAGAAATTTGTCCTAACATCACTTCAAATTTGGTGATTTGTAATGGAAAAAGAGAACTTCTTGCAATGACAAGCAAATGTGAAACTAATTAGAAATTATCCAAATTCGCAATATTTCCGGATCGCGACTGCTACATTTTCATGATTTCTTTATAATGTCTTTTTTTGCTGGGAATAAGATTTAAAAAACAACGAATTGAATTTGAGTTCATGGTAAAATTAACAATAAATAAATTATTGTTTTTGCAAAATAACAGCGTAAAATATTATTAATTTTTAAAATTGATATTAATAAGATTTAAAAAATAACGAAATGAATTTAGTTCTTGGTAAAATTAACAAAAAAATAAATAATTTGTTTAAAAAAAAACTGAAAATTTTTTTTAAAGTATCGTCGTATCGACAGTAAAATATCGCCGATACCGATGTATCGGAAAATCTGAAGTATCGCCGATATATCGGTATCGGTATCGGTATTCGTTACATCCCTAGTTATAATGTTTATGAAGCGGACGCTTTTACCATCTCAGCTAAGTTATCTTTTTAAATAATGATACAACAATGAAACCATAGAATTAATTGACTTACAACTTTAAAAAGTTATTTTAACCAATGAAAATTGTTATTTCATAAAAATTACAACACTAATTTACATTAATAGTAGGCTAACTATTTAAATTGGTTAGATTTACCTAGCATATTGTTTTGAGTGTATCATTTAAATTCCCATATAACATTTCCACATTTTTTTTTCTAATTCCATTATAGTTCGTTCATTCCTATGTTAGAAAAGCAATATTCACCTTTCAGTTTTTTATATGATCGAAATTGCAAAATCGTTTTTACAACCTTCAAGAATCGGTGTATTCTACGGCAATTGTAAACATTATATGTCACACAACAAAGCGACAAAATAGGAATTGAACTCAAAACCGGGAAATACATTTTCTACTCGAATAGAAAACTTTTAGTCATTTATATTACATTTATATGAAAAGCCATACTGTTGCTTGGTTATTGGTTATTTTAAATACATATCTCTTGGTGGCTACGTGCCTTCTTCGCTGTTAACTTACCTTAGAAGTTCTAGTCAAAGTTGTCGTTGAAGTTATAACTCTATTGTGTCGTTGTGCCCGTAAGTAAATGTAGAATAAATAAATTATTTTATATCGCTTTCAGCACAACTCAGCGACAATTCTATGGCTGTTGCTCTAGTTCTTGGCCAGCGATAATAAAATACTATCAACTTTTGTTTCGTTTTAATGTTTTTTTTTCTTTTTATTATTGCAGCAAAGAGAACAATTGAATTTGTTCTCCCAAACCCAATCGAAATGATGCAACAAAGTACAACGCTCACAGTTCAGCAGTATACATAAACCGGGGTACTTATTGAGCAAAACGAAAAAAGAAACATAAAATATCATTTTAAAAATATCTGTGTTTGTTTATGGCCACCACAAATGATTTTATTTTCTTTAAGACACCGTAAACTGGACTATTCATTGAAGAAAGTACTCTTAGTTTTGCATTGGATTAGAAAATTTTACTATTAATTTAGTTTTGCATTTTGGAAATATTATAATTTTTAAGCCCTTCGTTGTTAATGATTTTTCGACTTTCTGGATTTTGGGAGTTCTGGCTTCGTGTTGGGCGAGATTCTTTTTAGAAATTGTTAATGGCATTATAGCCTTTGGTTCAGCCAAGTAAAGGTGCGTTTCCGTAGACAACGTAATAGTCGACGAAAACGAAATTCCATACATTGGTCCTCCATCCTTTGTATGGCAGGGGCACGAAGAAATTTCAAATCATCAAAAAAAAAACTTTTTTAGTTGAATTACTAATTCGAAAATTCTAGGTAGCGCTGACCAAATTTTTCACTACCGATCACGAAGTGATTTACCTGATTTCGAAATTTCTTTTATTTCTTTTTGTCAACGCTAAGTATCATTTTGCATATCATGTCTCTGTTGACATTTGTTTGCTGCTGCCGCTTTTATTGCTTCTGCGGCTACTGCCCCGCAACGAATGTCATACATTTCAGTATGGCGATGCGGCTATGGAAGCAAAATAAATGACAAGAAATGCCGACACATTCAGTTTTTGTCTGTTATTATTCTGCCTTCAATATTCGTATTTATAAGGTTCTTATTGTTGTTTATCTTCTACCTCTATCAAATTTCTTCGCTTGTTCAAATTTCTTAACTTTAATTTTATCAGTTCGTCCGTCCGTCCATCTTTGTATCTGTGGATCTGTTTGTTTTGGCGTAATTTTTAGCATTTTTTCTTCCTGAGTGTCACTTAAAGTCCACATACCATACAGAATCGCAAAGCGATACAAACAATATTGTAAAACCTCTTCTTCATTATAAGCATTGATACAGATTTTAGTTTGTTGATTTTTTTTTTGGCTGCCTCTGTGTTCTGTGTGCTCTTGTATTCACACATTTTACCTTTTATGTGCATTAAAAAGCCTTTGGCTACCTTTACTGAGCGGCATGTATCACATTTGCATTCTTCAATTGCACCCAAATCACAAAAAAGAATGAAGGAATAAAAAACAAAAACAAGGCTAACAACAGCAACAATAGCATGAACAAAATGAAATGTTGTCATCACTACAATTCACACTTTAATGTCTTTTTGTTTTATCCATTTACGAATGAATGTTCTATATTTACTTTTAGTTGGGCAAATGAACGTAGGAATTGACGTACAGAAACACAAACTCATTGAACGTAAAACACAATCTTTCTCATTCATACAGACATACAATGTTGGATGTAGTATTTTATTTATGATCATCACTCCTCTCATTAGAATATGCTGAACAAAAGACGACATTGTTGAAATGCTTTTACAGGTTAAATACTTTGATTATAAAGTACATACCATATACCAATGACAAGATACATTTCGACAGTTTTAGAAATCCATGAAAAAATCCTTTTAAACTCGTAAATAATGGCCATTATTTAAATTTGTTTCAGAAATAAGTGTGAATAAATGAAGATATTCAAAGCTTTAAGTTTTGATGTATTTTAGTTTTTCACTGCTTAGAGTAAAATGGTGCTTAAAATTAAAAAAGATTTCTTCGTTTTAGATGGATGGGTTTTGGGAGTAAGAAAGGTTGAGCAGCATTTGATAATCACTGTAATATCCCTATGGGGATATCTATCACGTGAACGGTCCGCAGGTGATAGGGATCTGTCCGAGTTCGAGCACATCATATGAAGCGGACCAGTCACTTATACATGGGAGTGGCATAGCATGGGGTTAATTGATACTTTTTATGCACCTTGGGAATTGTCAATAAACTGTCTTTAATGCAATAACGTCCAAGGATATAGTGTCCATTAAAACTAAGAAATATCGTCCATGTACAGATTTGTTCAACATTAACATCATTTTCAGTAAATGTTCTTCGCATAATCAATGAATTGTTTGTTTGAGTCTTATTTAGGACGCAAACACCAAAAGCAACAAGAAAAACTGTGTCGTAAAAAAACAACCCCGATGACGACATACACACAAATAACAACAACAACAATGATAGCAAAAGGAATGCGATTGTACCAAGTTTGTTTACCGAAAATTTTTGAGTGAATCAATTCGTTAATGTCGTTGCGTTAATTCTCATTAATTTTTCTTAAAGTCTTTAAATAAACAGTCAGACTTGAACACATTTAACAAAGTGAAATTTAATAAATGCTTAATGGATGAAGATGACCCAGACAAAAATTTTGTTTGATATATAACAAGAAATCCAGTAAATATTTTGTTTAATATTTGTTAGTATTTTGAGACTAATTCTTTTATAAATTCATACAAAAATATTGTTTGATGTTTTTCAGAAAATCCAGTAAATCTTTTTGTTTGATTTAGTAAATTGTTTTGTTTACAATTTGTAAATATTTTTAGACAAATTGTTTTATAGATTTAAACAATTTGTTCACCGCAAAAAAAACCCGATTTTTTTCAATGAAATTGCTGAGATATTTATGTCTATATTTACAAATTTGTTTGTAGGTTCGTTTCTAGATAAAATATTTACTATTTCATTGAATTCCTTTGCAGAAAATGAAATTTAAATTTTTCTGTGCATGCACAAACATCTTGTTAAATTGTTTGAAATATCTAAACTCTTACTACCTCAGCAGCTAACGAGATGCAACCGACTTCAACCAAGGAATAACCAGCAAGCAAAAAGACTACCGCAAAGGTAAACGATAACTACGCTGGCGTTCCCCAGCACCCACAAAGCACCACCGATGAAGCTACTGTTGGCTTAGTAACAGCACAAAGAAGCTTTTATTGTTTCTCGGAAGTCCAACCAGCTACTAGCACTAATCGAGCATAAGTCATTTAACACCTTTCTCAGCGATATTGGTAGCAACCACAGCCACCACGTGGACTCCCGAGAGAGATATCAATCAACAACCGGTCATACCATCGACCTTCATGTTAAGGGTAAAACGAAGCACTCCAGCATATCCATTCAAATATAAAAAGAGTACGACTTTAGCGAACACCATCAAAGATGATATCGCGAACAGTGTGACTAGATCGGAAAAAATATGGTATAATGCTAAAAAATGGTGAAACTAAATTAAAAATGTAAAAAATAGTGCTAAAACCTTAAAAGTGCTTTTTTTTACTAATACTTCTTTATAATGCGTTAATTCATAATTTATGTGTAATATTTCCTGTAGTGCGATTCTTTACTTAATTTTAACAATACCCAGCCGTCATTGCTATTTTGCCATTTTATAACATTTTTAACAATATTAGCTGTCGGTTAACTAACGACAATAATTTTTCTGATGCTACTGAATAGACAAGAGTCAGTTGTGCAGCTGTAGCAGGTACGAATATCAAATTTTAGTATTCGCGAATACAAATATCTGCGCCAATATTCGCCGAATACGAATACAAATATTCAATCTGAAGCTTAGCTTCACTCGATATATTAAATTTATTTAAAAAAAATCCTTTTTGCGCCAATAACAATAAATTGAAAAATTAATTTAGTAAAGTGCGACTTTGACTAGCACACAAAGGGTTTCTTACGAATACACATACATATATCCCTTTTCGTTTTTGCCTTTTTTCATTTTGGCAATTTTTTCGTTTTTCGTTTAATTTTAGTTTTTTTATTTTTAAAGATTTTTTGTTGTTTTTGCCATATATTTTGGTTTTGACGCTTTTTTCATTTTAGGGATTTTCAGTTTTTTTTTTTCGATTTTTCGTTTTTTGCAATTTTTTGCCGATTTTTTTTTAGTTTTGGCGGATTTTTGGTTTTGTTGTTTCTTTTTTACGATATTTCTAGTTTTAGCGATTTATTTTAGTTGTTGCGCTTTTTTTAATTTTTGGCGCTTTTTCGGATTTGGCAATTTTTTCGTGTTTTGGCTGTTTTTTTTTAGTTTTAGCTTTTTTTTGATTTTGAAACTTTTTTCGTTTTGGCGATTTTTTCGGTTATTGGCGATTTATTTTTAGCTTTGGCGCTTCTTTTTGTTTTGGTGCTTTTTTCGTTTTGATGATTTTGTTCCATTTTTGGCGACTTTTTTTAGTTTTTTTGACATATTCAGTTTTAGAGATTTTTTTATGTTTTAGTGCTTATTTTCGTTTTGACGACTTTTTCCGGCTTTTGGCGTTTTTTTTGTGATTTTTTGGTGATTTTTTGCGTTTTAGAGATTTTTTTAAATTTTGGTGCTTTTTTCCTTAAGCGCTTTTTTCATTTTGGCAATTTTCCGTTTTGACATTTTTTTGATTTTGAAATTTTAGTTTTAACGTTTTTTTTTTAATTTCAAGAGTTTGCTTCTTACGGTTTCCAAGATACAAATTGTCTCATAGTACATTTATACGCACTAGTGATGTTACGAGTATCAATTTTTAGTATTCTCGAATACGAATAAGAATACGAGCATATGAGCCAATATGCTACGCTTACAAATGTTTGCTAATAAAATACAATAAATACATAAATATTGCTCAAATTGATAAAAGAAAATTTAGACAATTAAACAAATAATTATTTGACTATTTTATTCACTTCAATTATTCTTTTGTAAAAATACAGAAGTTTTCTTAGAAGTGCTACAAACTTTTTGTATTTTTGCTATTATGCATAAACAGCGAGTTAACTTCGCGCGCTCTATTTCCAAATAATAATATTTGCAAACAGAGCGCGCGATTTTTAGCCTCAAAGCCTCACTAACTGAAATTATTTGAATTTAGACAGCCAACGATTCTTGTTTTAAGGTTAAAGACAAATTTTTATTTTAATAAAAATTATTAAAAATTCGCAAAATATGCGCTTGGATTTGGCGAATACGAATGTTATGAAATAGGCGAATATTCGGCAATGCGAATACCAGTATTCTTAGCATCACTAATAGGGATAAATATGTTTGATGTTATAGGTTCTATTATAGTGCAATAATTGTGAAAATTTTAAGCATCTAATTACTATACTTCATCTGATAGGGCTTAAATTAAAAATTACATCACTTGAAAGGATACTTTATAATTATTCACTTTGTTTGATTTTTATTGTTCGTTATTGTTGCTTTTTAAATGCTGCACTAGTGGCGGAAATTTCAAGAACTTGCGTCTTACAGTTTTTAAGATACAGAACAAAATTGCACCAATTATTATTTTAGCCTGTATAATAATCAAAAAGCTGTTAAAATGTCAAGTGTCTATATATAACGGATCACAATATACATTAAAATGTAAAAATGTTACGTTTCTCGCTTTAGCATTCCCTTTAATTTGTAACTTTTGTTTGTTCTCGTAGCGACCATAGTATACTATGAATGTTTCAGGTCTATACCTCTTCTCGAGGGAGAATCCTGTGACAGAAAATTAAACAGATGGATAGCGTAGCGGAAGCAATATGATTCCTTTCTCACCTTTGGTGGGCAGAACTGTAGCAGTTCTCTTAACGTAACTTCATTATCATAATTCTACTGACGTGTTAGTACACTAGACACTATTTCGACTGCTTATATTTTCCAAGTTCCCTTTGTAAACCCATTGAAACTATTTTTGATATTAGTTTAATGTAGTAGTCTCTTATATATTTTAATTTTTTGTTAAAAACAAAACGACAAATCTTATTAAAATCAAAATTAATGCCATGACATAAATTACTCTTAAAAAACTTACATCTATACAAAAACAGAAAAAACCTCATATATTATTTTTTTTATAAAAAGTTCAACAGTAATTTTAGCTTATACCTAATTTAATCAATCTAGAAAGAAAAGAGATAATATCAATGGTTTAATAAAAAGTTACAGAGTATTTTGCCAGGTCTACCTCAATACTGACGTGGTAGACTTGTAGACACTTGTATGGTCACATCAACGCGTGCGATCGTTTCAATTGCTTTCTTCGCACTGATGTACGCATGAGTACGTAATAAGAAGGAGCTGAAAATACCAGAATCGATATTTGTATAATTATGGCGTAAAACAATGTTTTCTGCTTACTCGTGTCTGCTAGACTACGACGTCAGTCGCAGAGGGCTAAGGATTATCAATAACGATAAAATTAAAAAAAAAGTTTTTTTCGATAAGTATATATGTCTTGTCCAGTGGACTTTGTTACCTTTTCGAAAAGGAATTTGTTACCATGCAGGAACTATTGCACTTCCACCAGTAAAACTTGGTTCTCAGTTTTTTATTTCTTCATCTTTTGTCCTTTTTATAGGACTTAAAATGTTTGAACTTCATTAAAAATGATTTTGAAACTTTATATAATTTGTTCATTAGTCCCTATACATTTTCAATAGTCCCAATAAATAAATTTAACATTAAAAAAAGTAGTCCCTATTAGTAAAATTTGTGAATATCTATTTTCTACGTGTATAAAAATATACTCCAAAAATTTACCTAAAAAACTTTTTCTCGACCTGGGTTCTCAATTGTATTTTTCATGTTTGTTTCTTCAAAACTCCGTCATTTACATATAAGACGATTTTTTTTTATTTAAAAGGTTACAATTCCAGATTGGTCCTATTATTTTATTTATATTATATACCTTTTTTGCAAAAGTTTGATGCGCAAGATATTATTAAGACCCATCCTGCGTTAAAGTTAATACATGTGAATATCAACATGAAGTTGTTTGCCAAAAACCTTACAACTTCACAAAGAAATATTTTAATTTTAAAATTTTTATTTACTCTCGTATTGAAATAGCCATTATGCCATTGTGACAATAATTTATAACTTTGTATCTGAATTATGAATTGAAAAACTAAAGTTTCTATACCATTCAAACTCTTTTGCTGCTTATGCTGGTCAATGTTTAGATTTCAAGTTGTTAAATTGTCATTGTGGTATTTTAATGGACTCAACATTTTAAAGGTTGCAAATGAGGTGACTACAATTCCAAATACATTGTTGCGAAAGTGCACAAACGTTACGGACACACATCCCATAATAAAAAATAAACCTTTAAACATTGTGTTGTCAACTCACCGGAGAGTTTGTCGGCAACAAAAATGTACAACATACAGATAAACAATAAAGACAACCGAAAAATACCTAAAAATATTTCGAAAGAATTATCAAGGTACTCGTACGTACTTCTTGTTCAATGTGTTGTTCTAAATATTTTTTTCAATAGCAATGGCAAATATGTAAGTAACTGAGTTCCTTAATAAATAGATGAGAACGATAGGGTATAACAGACAATTTCAACGAAATATTTTACCATATTAATACTATAAAATATGGCCTGACATTTTTGCAAACAATTTTTAAAAACTCTTCCTAGACGGTAAGCAGTATGAGACGATAAGCTAGAAAGAACTACCCTTGTGCAAGAAAAGATTTAAAGTTGAACAACCTCAACAACAATAATAATAAAAACAAGATACTTTTCGCATAGGAAATCAACCAAAAATGTTGTTGTATTCACATATCACATATACATACGCAAACTAAAGTAACACCACACTTACATCTCAGCTAGACAGAACGTAGGATATCAATAATAAGAGACTTTAAATTGGGGAGGTATGGGTTAATGCTAATGCAGATTTAGAATATTTCAGAGAAGTTTGGTTGGTGCAGTAATTTTTTATGATTTGAAGTGAGCACTTAAAGAAATTTTGATGTATAAATAAATTAAAATAGAAAAAAAAGGAAGAATATCGTTAGCTGAAATGCAAAAGCAGGTAACTAACAAAAAAATTCAAAATTGGGGTTTTGCTTGATAATAATGCATATCACCAACATCCATGTGCTCTAAAATTTGTACTCTCATATAATCAAAATTAGACATTTTATAAGCGAAAATCGAAATAGTCACTAAAACATACTTTTATCCATTGAGTTTTAATAATTCATACACTGAAAGAATTTTGTTCATAAATTCTATGAATTTTGACATCAATTTAATGAAGCTTTTCATTAAAACTCAACAGCGTCACGCTTCGTTGCACTATTGAAACAACTTTCATTAAAATTATTTTAATGAACATTTTGTTAAGGATATGAAATAATTTAATTGCTCCAACGCAATAATTTCTCTAAGCTAATGAGCATATTTCATTATATTGCTGAAATTATTTAATCGTTAAAATATCATTTTAATGATATTATTTCATTATATTAATGAAATTCTGTCATTATTTCAATGATAGTATGTGTTTATTTTAATGAAATTATTTCATTGTTTTAATGAAACTATTACATTACTTAGTAGCCTCTCTAACTTATCTCTTTTATTAACTATTTTAATTAACTGACAATTCCATGGTTGAAATACGACAGACGCCAAGGTACATCAGAAAAATTTGTAATGTATAGGCAACGTCTTATCTACTTCAACCAAGAGCGTTGCCAAAACAATGTGTCTATGAGTGTATAACAATAAAAAAGAGTACAACAACAAAAACACATAAAACTATTTTTGTTGTTCGCTTTTAGTTGCCAACTGTTGAAATAAATAAGGCTATGCTTTTTTTAAAGAAAACATATGATTTATTTATTTTATAAATTCAGCGAAACATTTCATCAAACCAATGAAATATATTTCATTGAAATAATAATATTCGAAGATATACAATTTTAATTATATTTTTTAATTTTTTATAGTATATATTTCAAGAATTTTGAGTATCAATTAAAACATTTTGTCCAAACTTAAAGGACTTTGCATAAAATGACAAAATGTTGTTGTCATAAATCAAATGAAATTTTTTAACGAAACTATGAAAGTTAATGAAGCAGTTCCAATGAAATTTTTTCACAATATTCGTGAAATTTAATTGGAAATGTAAAATATTTCATTAGATTTGTGAAAAAAGTCTAACGAAATTGTTTCATTGGATTTATGAAGCGAAATTCCTTAAGTCTAGTATGTTTTGAATTTTTACACTGCATTTCTTATTATTAAGTATTGTAAGCAATTCCAACATTCCCTTTTTAAACTTATATTACATTGTTAATTTTCATATATTTTAATCAAGTTATCATTGTCAATATAACTCGTATATTAGCATATGATCCCTCTGAAGTAATTTATTTTAAAGTCAATGTGGCATATCGTCCCAACCATGTTAAAAAAATATGCAAAACGAATTTTTTTGATTCATTACCACGATTCTCCAATGGTTGCGGCACGCTTCGTTGGAAAATGTTCAATTTCTAATAGAATATTGAAAACTAATTTAGAAATATTTTAAAACCAATTTGCTGCATATTGGATAGTTTGACGTGTCAGGGACGATATCAGTATAACCAAATTCCGCAAAGAATTGGAATAACATTAGTATGAAATAGGCGAGCCGCTTTGGGTTTTCCTGATAGGAAAATTCAAAATTGACTTTTGCAATATACGGGGACTAAGAGCGAATTTTTTCTAGGGATGCTAATCCACAGGATTTTCATTTAGCTGCCCAGCAAAAACGTTTGTCATTTTTGTAATCGGTAGTACTTTATTAATGGTTTACAAAGGATATGCTTTGATAACCACAATTCATAAATTAGTGTTACAAGTTTTACTTTACATTGCGAGTTTTTAGTATAAGAATTTTACTTAAAAAGCGTAATTTAAAAATTTTGAGATTTCGCGGGATTTTTTTTACACATTCTGGGATTCGTGATTTGTCAATCCCGAAAAATATCGGGATTTTCGGGATCGGGATTTCGGGACTGGCAGCCTTAGTTGCAAGTTCCTTTAAGCGAACTATTGACAGTGCTGCCGGATTTTACTGAAACTACGTTAGCATTCTATTTACTGTTGCAATAGTTTACAGGCTTGTTAAACAAATTTACCACATTTATGAATGTACCCAATTACTTTCTCTCTGTGTATTCATAAGCATGACTTTTAAAGGCCAGACAATTAGGTAATAATAACTTTTGAAATCTCTGCGCTTCATCAGTATTTTCAGGCCATTACATTAATACAACAGCAACAATATTATTGTCTTTGTCACTGCGTATTGTTGTTGTTTTTGGTGCTATTGCTTTTATTGTATTATTTGTGTATTCTGTCTGTCGTCTATTAAAATGCTAACGTACGTTCAAAAAACCTGCAGTAGTAATGTTTCTCTGTCACTTTGTTATTTTTTTCATTAGTTATAAATATTTCTGTTTTTTTTTTCATTTTGGTTGCTGAAAATCCCTAGAGTCAGAACATAAAATCAACCTGGCACAATGAAGTGTAATAAAATGCGATTTGTATGAGTGCATGAAAGTATGAATGTTTTTGTAGCCTTAAAACAAATACAAAATAGTACACTCGTTTTACATAAAACAAAAAAGGTTCAAATTTTCAAATAATTTGGCCTGGTCTGTTTCTTTTCTATGCATGGGTAAGAGGGCTTTTTGTATTTTTAATCAAGATAAACTTCAGAATAAACGAAATTGTACAACAAAGCAAACACACACACACTCGCACACACAGCATCAGATAGAGTTCATAATGTCGCCATTGTAAGTGGGGTTTTCATTTATTATGCCTGTGCAACTACCTAAATATCTACCCCCTTTTATCATGTGCCATCCATTCAATAGTATACTACATAAGAGTGCAAGTAGTATTTGAAGTGTAAGCAATAATAAGTATAATACTTAATAGCTACAAAAGAAGGATAGCGCATTCACATTTTCTTTCAAGTCCACATTTTGTTCTTTCATTCTGTTTACATTTATTTAGAGTGTGATTCTTTTAAATTAGTTTCATTATCGTTACAAATGTTAGGAAAAACAATTTAAAGTTAAAGAAAATGAGTACAACATACCTTATCACACTTTAAACAATTGCTGGCATTTTTCATTTACTCCAACACTTGTTTAATTTTACGCTATAATTTGTATTCCCGCTACTTCTTCGCGTCCTTTGTCTTTGGTATTGTATTTTATTGTGTTCCACTGACATTTACTATCCTTTTATGTGATTGTACGAGTAGCTCGTAGAATCCGGACATTGTAATGGTGCATGCTGTTGTTTTGCTATTTGATAAATTTTAATTTCTGTAGTTATTTTGTCTTTAATTCGAGGAATGCATCGCAAATGGTTGTTTTATTGCCCTACACTATGTGTGTTCAATTTGCTACACCGCTGCGTATACTTATGATATCCATTGGCGTAGCTAAATATTTATATTTTGGAGGTGACAATAGCCAGTTTCTTTAGCCCCCAAAGTGAAGTAGTATATAATCATATGGTCACATCTAAGGTACCAGATCCTACGATTCCTCCAAAAATTTTCAACTATAATAAACTGTTGCTGTCAAATGGAAATAAAATGGTACTCATTATTCTTTTAGCTTTCCAACATGGCAACCAAGCCCTTGTAAAGTACAAACACAACTATAACATTCCACTTGGAATTTTTCTTTTTATAAAAAGATCCTTATTATTCTTAAATATACAAGAACAATATTTAATTTAATTTTTATGTTTAAATGAGGCAACTGATGCAGAAAAACTCATTAAAATTTTAAACGTTACTTCGTAGCTCTTTAAATTTTAGGAATTTTAGCTCATTTTTTAGTTGAACAAAATAATAGTGTAAACGAGATTGGAACAGCAAGGCGGTCGTTTTATTGTTATTTAAGTCAACCCGTTTGCAGAGAACAAAGAAAATAATAAAAAAAAGTTAGAACAAAATTAAATGATTTCACAATTAAATTGATATAAATATTCAATGTACCCTACGTTAAATGGAACTCACACCAAACAAGTCACATGACCGGTCCCAAGGTGGTAGGGACCAGTCTGAGTTCTAACATTTCCTATGAAACGGACCAGCCACGTTTACATGGGGATGGCCTACACAGAAAAAATTATCACCAAAAAATTTTCAAACAAAAGTTTGTCTAAAAATAAATTTAATTTTCAGTAAATGTTCTGTCCATAATCTATGAATTGTTCGTTTGACTTTTATTTAGAACGCAAACACCAAAAACAACAATAAAAACTCTGTCGTAAAAAACCACCCCGATGACGAAATACACACAAATAACAACAATCATAGCAAGAGGAATGCAATTGTACCAAGTTTGTTTACAAAAGATTTTTGAGTGAATCGATTAGTTAATGTCGTTGCGTTAATTCTCATTAATTTTTTTAGAGTATTTAGATTGACATTTAACAAAGTGAAATCTCATAAATGATTAATGGATGATGATGATGACACAGACAATTTTTGTTTAATTAAGTAAATTATTTTGCTTAATAATTGTTAGCATTTTTAGACAAATTGTTTATTTAATTCAGTCATTTGATATTTTTCAGAAAATTCTGTAAATATTTTTGTTTGATTTAGGAAATTGTTTTGTCTACAATTTGTAAAAATTTTTAGACAAATTGTTTTATAGATTTAAACAATTTGTTCACTATTTATACACTATTTATACACTATTTATATTTACAAATTCGTTTGTAGGTCCGTTCATAGACACAATATTTACTATTTCATTGAATTCCTTTATAGAAAATAAAATTTAGTTTTTTCTGTGTAGGATGGGGTTAATTGATAATTTGTATGCAACTTGTGACTTGTCACTGAACTCTCTTATAGAGTCCTAATCGATGTAGAATAATATTCATAATATATAAATATTATTCCGACATTTAGCTTGAATAATTGATTAATAACTGAAAGATTATTTATTTTCTTTTTTATTGCAAATGGAAGTAAAAATTTAAAATAGAAAATAGGATTCGAATCGACAACCTTCGGCATGATAGGCTAGCACACTACACAGACAAAATTATCACCAACAAATTTTCAAACAAAAGTTTGTTTAAAATGAATTTCATTTCATTTTCAATAAATGTTCTTTACTGAATCAATTAATTTTTTGTTTGACTTTCATTTAGGACGGAAACACCAAAAATTATAAGAAAACCCTGTTTTCTGTGTCGTCTAAAAACAACTCGTTAATGTCATTGCGTTAATTCTCATTAATTTTTTTAGAGTCTTTAGATAAACATTCAGACATGAACACATTTAACAAAGTGAAATTTCATAAATGCTTAATGGATGATGATGACGACCCAGACAAAAATTTTCTTTGATATATTACAAAAAATCCAGTAAATATTTTTGTTTGATGAAGTAAACTATATTGTTTAAGATTTGTTAGTATTTTTAGACAAATTTTTTTTATGAATTCACACAAAATTATTGTTTGATATTCCAGTAAATCTTTTTGTTTGATTTAGTAAATTGTTTTGTTTACAAATTGTAAATATTTTTAGACAGATTGTTGTATAGATTTAAACAATTTGCTCACTGAAAAAACAAGGGTTTTATTGCAATGAAATTCTTGAGATATTTTTATCTATATTTACAAATTTGTTTGTACGTCCGTTTCTAGACAATATATTTACTATTTGATTGAATTCCTTTACAGAAAATGAAATTTTGTTTTTCCTGTGTAAAACCCAAACTATCAGCAATATTTTTTTTATTTCGAAAAATACTTTTTATATAAAAAAAAATAGTACACCAAATCCCAAACTAAATTTCAGCATGTTCCTCAAGAGAATTCCACATAAATTTTTAATAAATTCAAATAATAAAAGAATAATAATTTTCACTGAAAACCAGCCCCAACTCACCGGAGAAAAGTCAATGAAAATCATCCATACAGAAAAGAAACAATACAACATTTTCAAAGAAATTTTATTATAGTTACACAGGGCAACACTGACTTTGCTGCACTTTTTTGTGCACACACACTAACAACCAGCTCACAGTCTGTAGTTAACCAACTCCAGTGGCTTAACTAACGATTTTTAATGTAGATATTATTGGTTAAACTACTACGTTATTTAACTAAAGGCTGTGAATTTGAGCCTAACTAGTACCGTCACTTGATTGTGAATGAACGCAGAACTTTTGCATCCATTTCCTTAAAACAGGGACTATTTATGAAAACCAAAGGCTTTAAAATTCAAATATTAAGTTTGTTTTTTGCCGTATGCCGAGTTTTTGTGCTAAAGTCACGTCACCTTCATAATTTTTAATATTTCGGTGTACTTCGACAACCAGATAAAATAAGTAATTGAAATGCTATCAACTTCAGTATCACATGCTTTAAAATTGACTTCAAAAATTTATGCAACAAAGCAAATAAAATATTTTTGTAGGCCTGTGCTATGTATAAGCATACATAATATTTATACATACATATGTATAAGAATTTTTATTCAAAAACTTCATTAAATATGATAAATTTAATAAAAATCTAAAAATAATAATAAAAACAAGAAAACAAAGAAAACACCAGATTTTATTCCCTCTTTAGATTGTTAATTTTTACCTTTCGTATAAATAAATGAATTTATCTTTTTGTTTTTAATGTTTTTCTCCTTAAGCTAAATTAAGCTGTAACAAAATATTTGTGAAATTTCTATTTGTAAAGGAAAAAGCAAAAATAACAAATCTTAAAATATTTTGAAAATTCCTCTGAGAAATACATTTGGCAATTGATTAAAATTTTACGATCTTGTAATATTTTATACAAACATTTTCTTTATCGAAATGTATTTTAATACTTTCAAAAGCAACGGCAATAACAAACAGATACAAGAAGCACTTAAATTTTCAAACCTTAAGGCTACAAGACAATAATAACTTTCAAAATTATTTATTTGTCCCTGACCAGGAATGTTTAAATTATGTATCTGTGTTAGTTTTTGTATACATAAGTATTCATGTGTTTTTTTTTGTACAAAAGTCCTTAAGGAATTCAATATCTACACATAATTTCAATCATAAATTGGCTAAAAATTCATTTGTTTTAATGTGAAATACTGGTGTCTTGTCAATATTCTTACAAAAGAAAATCACTCACATACAAGCATATACACATTTAGAAATATTTTACAAAGTGCTGAAAGTACTTCCGAGCGACCAAGCTATCTAGGACGCAGCTGAAGACATTTAGAAAACGTGACGTAAATTAAATGGTTGACAAAAAAGCACACAAAAAAATAGACAAGAATTATGTTCAATAACACCATGTTATTGAAAACAAATATAAATTTCAATAACATTTGTCATTAACTTAATACAATATTTCGTTGTGTGTATTTCTTTCCCATGCCTGTTATTTCTTCTCTTTTCATAGATAATAACTTAAAACAAGTTTTATCTCATAAAAAATAGCTGGCGCATGCTTTATGTCCGGGAAACCCTGGTTCGTATCCCAGGCACATCAACATTTTTTTAAATTTATATATATTTTTCTTTTGAAATAATTTTGTTATCAATATAGGAAATTTGAAAAAAAAATATTGAATATCAAAAACGAAACTTGTTATTTTCTGTGGGGGTTTCTTTGCCTGAAAGAATTTCTCAGAGAGATGCGTACCAAGTTCTAAATAAATTTTTAATCCCGTCTAAACAATATCGGAAAAATGTCTGCCAAGACATCATAAAATTAGAAATTTAGCAGAATTTTAGCAGAAATATCGTGTTAAATTCGCACATGCTCCCAGAGAAAAAAAATCAATAAAAACTATATTGATTTAATAAGAAACATTAACGCAAGTCTACCCAAGTTGAACATTTTTATTTCAATATTGAACGACATTTATTCAAAGTTGAAAATGATTGATTTGGTGTATTTCCATAAAGTTTTTCTTTTGAATTGAAAAATATTGAATTAAGATGATGAGTTTTTATTTTTAAATTGCCGTTTTTCCCTTACTGTAGAATTAAGAAATTTAAATAATTCTCTGACCATTCTTGTGCCATCATTTTATTGATGAATATGGCAGCTCATCAGGAAATATTTCCCGATATTTTATAAGTTCAAAATCTTACACATTCATACAAAAACTTTTAAGAAATAAATAAGAATTATAAAGAAAACTGAAACAGACTACTCTTTTAAATGTCTTAAAAGAAATTAAGTTTCCTTCCGACAATATGGTGATTAGTCTGATATTAACCGAAAAATATTTCAGATTCTATTCTGCTAACTATCTAAGGGAATTTCTAGAGCTTGTTTGACATGCCGGCAAAAATTGTTTACTGGGTTGCATATGTATATGTTTATTATATATCCACATATACATATAATTTTAAGGACAGCTCCCCAATGACCTGAGATTCGATATAAACGAATGCTCACTAAAGCGATAAAATTTCGAAACAAAATTGCTCGATATTTGTTCTCAAATATAAAAAATTCGAATATTCACTAAGGCGAGCTTCTATCGATAATTTCTCGAATATGTGACGATAGCCTAGTAGTGGTAGTGCTACTACCCACCTGACCTGAGATTCGATATAAACGAATGTTCGCTAAAGCGAAGAAATTTCGAAACAAGACTCTTCGATATTTCTTCGCGAATCTAAAAAAAATCGAATGTTCGCTAAAGCGAACTTCTCTCGATAATTTTTCGAATGTGTGACGATAGCGTAGTGGATGTGCTTTAGTCTGTTAGCCAAGAGGTACCGTGTTCGAATATGTATGACTGCATCGTAACTTAAAGAATTAATAAAACACATACGTACATATGTGCAATAATTGAACAGAAAACAATTTGGCGCGATAGCCTAGTGGATGTGTATTAGTCTGTTTGCCTGGAGGAACCGTGTTCCAATCTGATTGGCTGCAGCGTAAATTAAAGGATTAAAAATTAAATAAAATAAATTAAATAAAAAATAAAGATAATAATCTTCAAAATAGCTTTTACCTTTTTGCGATATCGAGATTTGTTCGATATTGGCTCACTTTTGATATTGCTAGCGAACCTTCGAAATCGAATGTTTTTTGAAACAAAACTGAGCGACTGGTAAACTTTTTTCGATTGTTTTTTGAGTGTCATTCTCGATAGTTTCACACGATAAATGTTCGAGATATATTCGAAATCGATATCATTAACGAAAGTCTTGGTCAAGTGGGTAGTCTGTTAGCCTAGAGGTACCGTGTTCGAGACTGTCTGACTGCAGCGTAAGTTAAAGACTTAAAAAATAAATAAAATAAATAACATAAATTAAAATAAATAAACTAAAGAATAGAGATAATAATCTTAAAAAAAATGATTTTTCTGCTGCCATTTTGCGATATCGAAATTAGTTCGATATTGGCTCACTTTTGATATTGCTACCAAAACTTCGAAATCTAATGTTTTTTGAAACAAAACTGAGCGACAGGTAAATTTTTCCAATTAGTTTTTGAATAACATTATCGATAGTTTTACACGATAAATGTTCGAGATATATTCGAAATCGATATCATTAACGAAAATTTTGGTCAAGTGGGTGTACTAACACCCTTATTCTCTTTCGTCAGTCTCTGTCACAAATTGTAGGGTAGATGTTTGTTATTGATGGGTCAATTAGATGAACTTTTCTTCAGTACGATGTATATTAAAAATTCTGTATTATTAAACCAATTTTATATAAGCAAGGCTGGTATATCCAAAAAGCATATCAAATATCAAGAAGCCTAACTTAAAATTATACGCTGATACAAGATAGCAAAAACTTTTTTTTAAATTGAAAACCGATATAGTCACGCTTGTGGGCAGTGTTAAGTAGATAAATCTGTCATTTTCAATAATTTTAATAAAACCTCAAAGTCAATGAAATAAGATTTTTTGGACTTTACAAAAAAAAAAGATATTTCACTTCGTTACTTCTGCACTAAATTGCAAAAGAGCCGCCAGAGTTGAAAAAATCCAAGATAAAAAATAAAAAATTTTTAATTTCCTGAAACAAAGATTTTTTATACCGTTCTATGGAAACGTGTTGATTGAATAAAAAAGTTTTTGAATTTTCTATGATAAAACTTTTTCTATATGTGATAAAAAATTGTTGAAACTATTTTTGTTTTTCCCTAATGATTTTTTTTTTCAATTTTATTTGAGCAAAATTATATTTGAATCAAATACAGGTCTTACTGAATTTAATACTATAGTCGAAAATTACCGCTGTTAGATATTTACTTTTTTCTGTTGGCTGAATGGTTAGCTCGTTTGACTACGAACCTTGAGGTCTTGAGTTCAAGACTAGTTTCAGGCAAGCCAACAACATCATGAATTTTCTGATGTGCATTGGTGTGTTATGCTATTGGTTGTTGTTGGACTGTTAAAGTAATGATCACTTTGGCGATACCGGCAGTGGTTAATACTGACATATCCTAATCCACTTCACAGCACCACTCTTCGTCCGTATTGTAGCCGAACCGTCGGTGAAGTAATATAACTAATAAATGGCTACACAGCTTAAATAAATTAATGCCTCTTCTTGACACCAGAGGGGCTGCAACTCTGCTCTACAAAAACGGGCAACAGCAGAGTTGTAAATGAATTAAGCTTTCTATCTCTCTCCCACTTCACCTCCTGTTCTCTCTACACTATCCCTTTCCCAAAGAAGGTAACACATTAATTAATGAACTCCAAGGCATTAACTGTCTAATCGTGTTACTTCTCTTTATAAAAAAAAACAATTATTTAGTCAATTAAACCTGAAAGCCTTTCTAGGTCATTTTTCAAGAGAATAGTCATTGTAAGAGCATGTTATTTAAAGAGTCCTTAACGAATAATTTCACCCAAACGCACACTGTACCAGTGTCAACTTGACACAAGTATCTTTATCGGAGTTTTTTTTTATAACTATTTTTCGCTTGTCTCTTAAAAAAAGTAATGAAATTCTCCCGTAAAAATGGTTTTTATACATACGCGGTTACTTATGAAAACTACAGATAATATCTTGGAAAAACCTACCAATAAACTTAATATATTATTTCTTTCGAACATTAAAACCAAAGTAAGACCATACAATTCAAGTTGCACCAACATGAACATACTATCTTAATCCTTTTATTTATATATCTTTAGCATAGCAATTGATAAAAGTATCGAAGGCAAAAAAGAATAAGTTGATTGATGTACAACCACTTGCAATAATAAACAATACTGCACAGCAAAAAATAACAATTTATGTAGAACAACCCAACTCATTTAAGCATCTCCTCTATTTCACCTATTCCATAAGGAAAAATAACAAAACCTTAAATGTTCTTAATACTTTAAGAAAAGAAATAACCATTAAAAAAATGTAATAATAAAATTGAAAACACAACATACAAAATACAAAAAAAAACTAAAACATCTCAAAATGCAACATCAAATAGGAGGAGTTTTAAATGCCAAAACTTGAAAGAAATAATAAATAATTTTCATGTCAGTAGAAAACCAAATACAACAATAAGAACAACTCACATGCTCATCGAGAATAAATCCACAATCCTGGTGAACAGTAGGCCAAAGAAGGAAGAACTCCACCGACAGCCTTAACAATAAAAACAACTCTAAATTCATAAAGTAATTTAACAATTTGAAACAATACACTACAAGACTCTCTATATACTCGTATGTACGAGTAAAAAATACATATAAATATATAGACTGACAAAATTGCAAAACTGTATGTGTAAAATTTTAGTTTGTGAGATTTTTAATCCGAAGAATTTTCATGTTTTTTTTATTTTATTAAAAAAAAAAACTTTATTTTCTTACTTTAAATAGCCAGCATTTGTGTTTTCTCGACAAGAATGCTTAATCTTTTCGAGAAACCTCAAACAACTAGACAAACTTATTCATTAAAACTTTTACATTTCTATTTTTTTTTGAAGTGATTGAAGTTTTTAACTAAATTCTTTCCTTAAGAAAAACTATCATCTCTAAATTATTTAAACTTATAAATTGCCTTTAAGATATTTTAAGCAAGATAAATCGATAAGCCACAATATGATGTAATCGATACTTTCAACACTTAAAAAGGATTTTTAGAATGATTTAAGACAATTAAATGTATTAGGTTGCAGAGGTGGATATATGAAACTTACATACATAATGTGCATACATATCATTGATTCTCATTTCATATATTTCTTTCGTGTCCGTTGAAAGTATATTTCATAAAATAAATGCATATATTTTAAAATAAAAACTGCATTAGCACGATTTAATAGACTATAAATAAATGTACACAAGCTTTTTTTGTGTAAGGCTGTGCGTTATGTGTTAAAAAGGAAGAACGAAAATACTGTTTTTACTCTCTTCATACAAAATGGCGTGCCCGTAATGCATGCTGTTGGTTTTCTACGTTAAAAAAATATGAATTTTTTTCAAAAACAAATGAAATTTATAATGGTTTTAGAATATTAGCATTTGCTTCAATTATTTGACACATCATATTTTTGAAAAATCATAGAAATTATATACTTTTTATGGTTCCGTACACCAAAAGTGTTAAGGACCCTATTGTTTTCGCTACGCTGTCCGTCAGTCAGTCTGTCTGTCTGTCTGCCTGTCTATTAAAAGCTGTTTTTTCGAGGTATGGACTTGCAATTTTCACGGACTATGTAAAATTTTGAACGCTGCAACGAGAAATATATGACAGTTAAAAATTAAAGGTTATTCTAAAGCGAGAACCAAAATATGTTGATATACTAAGGTAATGTAATACAGTCACTTTAAATTTTCAAAGTTAGTGTTAATTGGTGTAGTCTGTATAATAGACTACACTAATTAACACTGATATTTAAAACAATAAAAAAATATAGGGTGTATAATGTAATCTTGGAAACCGTAAGAGGTAAACTCTTGAAATTAAAAACGCTAAAATTAAAAAATTCCAAAACAACAAAAATTCAAAACGAAAAATCGCCAAAATGAAAGAAACACCAAAACTTAAAAAAATCGTCAAAACGAAAAAAGCATCAACACTTAAAATGAATCGCTAAAACTAAAAATATTGCCAAACAACGAAAAAAAGTAAAAAAATTGGAAAAATCGCCAAAACAAAAAAAAAAAGCGCAAAAATGCGCTAGAAACAAAAAACCGAAAAAAATACCCAAACCAAAAAAGCTCCAAAACTGAAAAAACCCCAAAACTAAAATAAATCGGTAAAACTAAAAATATCTAAACTAAACAAATTGGCAAAAAGCTACAAAAATCGCAAAAATAAAAAAATCGCAGAAAAAAACTAAAAAAATCACCAAAAAACAAAAAAGACGGATTATTTCTTTAAGTTGTAAATATTATTAAATCAATAATAGCATTTCAGCTTGGCAAATTATATTTGAGCTTGTAACTTGACAACACCTAAAATATCTTGACAATCAAGCTCATTCAAGTCCGTCTGGCAGGCCTAGGTTCATCTCTAGGACATATCCATATAATTGGGTTGCATTTGGACTAGTCGTAGTCCTTTATGTTTACATTGTGAATGGCCTGGTCGCGTAAAGCTACGGTAACACTTGGCAGATATTTGACCAAATAAGCTTAACTAACCACTACTTTTACTCACGGTTAGTTAGTTTTAACTTGGTTTATATTTAAAAAAAATAAAATTAATTATGCTGCAAAAAGAATTTTTTATATAATTTTTAATAAATGCGAACCAATATTTAAAAAAAAAACATTGAACGAAATAAAATTTTAGTTTGTCTGCCAGTCACGTTTTGTTCGTCAAATATTTGCCAAGTGTGACCGTAGCTTAAAAGAAGGATAATAGCCAGTGATGGCAAATTCACTGTGATTAAAATGCTTACAGCACTTTTGGATTTACGATTGTCAAGTCAACTTCTAATGGTCCACAAATGGTTAAGATATGTTTCCTATATAAGAAAATCTTTGGCTGGAGTTGGATTGTCCTAATTATTATTTACTATACTTTTTAAATACATATACATACTTTTATATAATTTTTATGATTTTGGCAGCTGATTTAAAGGAGATCAAGTATTCTTAAAATCTTATGCATTCTGACTATCAAACAAAAAGAACAAATGGTAAACGCATAGTATCACACAAACACATTCAAACGTACGCGTACATATAAACAAAATTTATGGCCATAATTTACCGTTTATTAAATTTTATTATAATTTACGCTTCAATAAACAAAAAGAACGGTCTAAATTGTTGACGTTGTATGTGCATCATCCTTAAATGTAACGAAATACAGGATAAAATTTTGAAAAGAAAAACTTGATGAACAAATTGTTTCTCCTCCTCCCCTATGCGAACATCAGAATAAATGAAAGCATACATAAGTAAATTTGAAATACCATCAAAAATTTCCAAATAACCCTGAAGGAAGCCAGGGGCAAAGTGTCTCCAAGTTACCAGTTTTGTCGGCAAGTTTGTTGACTTTTTGGGGACATTGTTATCGAATCCTCTACACTTTTTATTTTGCCTTTAATAGGAAGAGAAGCTATAAAACGGATTCTTATTGTCTAATTTTGTTGTGTTGAAAATACATTCAGCTACACGCAAAAATAAAACTTTTGAAAAAAATTCGAGTTTTATTCCCTTACCTTCATATACTCGTATGTTGACTAGAATTACTAAAATGCACTAGTGAATCTCTGGGGCCAATGTCTCAATATGGTCCTTTAAGAACCACCTAGTCAACAATAAGTCAAAAGTTCCGAGGTCACTAGTGGAATCTCAATGACAAGCACATGCTAAATGTCTATAGCACAGAACATTGCCTGGGGTATAATTAGTCAGTAGTACTGGTGACAAATTCAATAGTGACTTAGTACAGTTTTACCATCGATATTTCCTTCAGGGCCATTTTAACATGAAGCCAACACGATTTGTTTTCCCATTTGTTTGTTTCTTCGTTCGTTTTCTTTAGTATTCCAAAATATTCTACTCATTTTGATTTATGAAAATGTGAAAGTAATTGCAGTACAAAATAACAAGAAAACATTTTATGAAGTTTCTGTTTATTTTCATGGTAGTAAAATGTGCCCAATTTTTATAAAATATTTCCATCTACTCGTATATTTATTTTGATTTTAGTGGCATTGGTGTTAGTTATTATTGAGTAATAAAATAAAGCTTCAGCACGTGCTACCAACCAAATCGGCACAGCATGTGTGAAAATTTAATTATATGAGAGAATATAAAAGCAGACTTTTATAATAAAATTTCAAGGAAGGTAAATTAAAGCAGGAATATATGATTATTTTATTAGCCAGTATATATTAATTTAAGGTTGTTAAATTTTTTTTATTAAAATTTCCACAAGAATTTCAGATTGGTACGTAATACCAAATAAAAAACAAAAATTGGTATTTTAAATGAAAAACAGACAAGCTAAATCGAGGGTTGTGTTTGTTATTAAAAAAAATCTATTTCTTGAACATACTGAACGTTGTAACTGGCTGACAGTTGTACAACTTTTCAAGGCTTTTTCCTTTTCCTTTGTCCAGCCCTATAAGGGTTTAACTTCGGAATTTGAGATAACAACCAGAAATCGTGTTTACATATAAATTTCATGTGGGTGATACTCATTCTAAATGTACATTTTGTGTTTTTCTTTTGTTTACTAATGTAACTAATAGAAATATGAGAAGGTAGGACTCATATTATATTATATTCAATGTATTGTAAATTAAAATTATATTTTTCGCCTTTTTAACATTTTTGTGTATTGAGCATTCATTTGCTTTCGCGGTTGTTCTAGGAATTTTGGAAAAAAATACCACAAAAATGAGTATAGAGAATTTATAACAATCGCATAACGATATTAAAAGTTATGACCACTTTTAAAATTTTGACTTCACATGGAATTATAAAAAAATTTTTACCTTTTAAAATAATTTCTTACAAAACTTTATACATGACCAACAAATAGACTAACTCTTCTTTCAAATAAGATCAATTTTAATAAAATCAATGAACAGAGTTGAAAGTTGTGTCAATTTCAAATAATTATTCGTAGCAAAATATGACCTAACTAATATATTCTTTGAAAATATAATAACCGACAGTGCAGTAGAAGTATATTTTTTTCTAAGAGAATCAGAAATTTGTAAACAGATAATGTTCTTTATACTTTTTTTTTACCTCTCAGATGCTGCTAACTTTTTTTAACGTCCTAAAATTTATAGATAAATTATATTAAAAAAAATTATTTACGTAACGCTCAATACATTTTTATGCGAAATCAATATTTTGTTCAGTACACATACTTTATTTTCAATTCAATACAATTCAGATGTATAATCTTTGATGTATTTCAACATAAACTCTTTAGTTATTCACTAAAAAATTTCAATTAAATTAAAAGAAAAATGGATAACACTCAATACACTTTTTTGTATACAAACCACGATTGATTGAAGAAACATTTTGTAATATAGTTCTATTTAACAAAGTTCACAACACTTTTTAGTATTTAGAAGTACAAACATACGCTGATATACGATATTAGAGTATGTTGTTAATGCAATTTTAATAATTAAACTGAGTAATGAAGCGAACTAAAAAATCATAACACTCAATACACGATACTGTGGATAACAACAATTTTTACAAAAAATTATAATTTCTAATGTTTTAAAAAAATTTTATACGTGTTAATATAAATTGAATCTTGTTTTTGAAAAAATTCTTACTTTCTTAATGTGGAAAATCAACAATAAGCATTACGGACACGCCATTTTGTACGAAGAGAGTATAAACAGTATTGTCGCTTTTAGTTTTTAATACTTAATGGGCAGTCTTACACAAAAAGATCTTATGTACATTAAATCATGCTAAAGCAGTTTTCATTTTAAAATGTATGCGTTTATTTTATGAAATATTTTACTATGCTTTCAACGGACACGAAAAAAGCTATTAAAATGAGAATCACCAAATATAAATTATTGTATACTAATCAATAGGTATTTTTAATGCACTTTCAATTATTATCGGCTGTATTAATCTCTGTTTCATAATACGAAAGATATGACCAGCTAATTCGTATCTCCGGAACCAAGCACCTTGTATTAAATGAAAACCAATAGACTTGTATTAAATTTCGCATGCACATACACTAAAAGAACTAGAATGTTGGCTGGGTAGTTAGCGCGTTTGACTACAAACCCTGGGGTCTTTAGTTCAAGACTACTTTCAGGCAAGCCAACATCATGCATTTTTCTGTTGTGCATTGGTGCAATAGTGTGTTGGTTGTTGTTGGACTGTTAAAGTGATGAAGGCATAGCATTGATCACTTTGGCAGTACCGGCAGCGATTAATACTAACATATCCTATGGGATTTTACAGCACCCTCCTTCGTCGGTATTGTAGCAGAACCATCGGCGAAGTAAAATAACTAATAAAATGTGTAGCTTAAACAACTCAATGCCTCTACTTGACGCCACTCTGGTGTCAACACTGCTCTACAAAAAAACGCGCAATAGCATAGTTGGAAGTTAATTAAGCTTTCTATCTCTCTCTCTCTCTCTCTCTCTCACTTCACCAGCTGTTCTCTCTACACTATCCCTTTCCCAAAGATGGTAAAATATTAATTAATTAACTGGTAGGCATTAATTCCCTGATTGTGTTACTTCTCTTTAAAATTCGTTTCATAAAACCAATGAAACAATTTTATTCGATCTTTTTCATTAATCCAATGCTAATTTAGCAAATCTGATGAAACTTTCATTAATATTGTGAAAGAATTTCATTGGTTGAAACAATTTTAACAATAAAAATTTAACAAATCCAACGAATATTTCATTAATATTGTGAAAGAATTTTGTTGGTTAAATTTTTGTGAAAAGTTTCTTAAGAACTCAACAAACGAAATTTTTTCACAATATTAATGAAATTTTCATTAAATTTGAGAAATTGTCATTGGATTAATGAAAAAATCTAATAAAATATTTTCATTGGTTTTATGAAACAAAATTCTTTTACTTTAGGAGAGGAGTATTAATTTTCAAGCTGGTTGAGGTTGATTTTCTCACATTGCTTAGGAGTGGAGCCTATATAGAAGATACATATGAGGACGCTACTGGTATTTTGAACTTAAACAAAAATTTCAAAATAACCTGCAGTCAATTAAAGTTAATATTTTTTTGAACTGTTTTGAGTGTTGAAATATTGTAAAGCGGCCCATTATATAAAATTAAATGACCAAAAAAATAATGTTTTTCTTTACAGTCAATAAGTGGAGTGATAAAAAAAATTGTTATTGTTACAATTCCTAGTAAAATAAAAAGCAAACTCTTTTCTTTAAATTCCCTATTTAGTAAGCTTTTGAAATTGTGTGAGTAAATGTGTCAATTAATGCCTACACTCTTAATATTCACTTCAATGCCTCCATCTAAAGTAAGCAAGAATGAATCTGATGCAATTTTGTTATCCGAACGTGTGGCAGAAGTAACAGAAAAAACAAAACTTTCTATTAACTCAGCAATAGCTACTTTCACCTCCGACAAACCCAATTTCAGGCCTAAAAAACAAACATGTTATTTTCAAGCTGAAAAGTAAAATCACAACTATCAAATGACTGACCTGGACAAATTCTGGGACCATCGCCGAAAGGTAAAAATACACCCATATCTCTAAATTTCTTCACACCACCGAACTCCTCATTAAATCTTTCGGGCCAAAATTCGTCAGGATTTTCATAATATTCAGGATCGTAGTGTAAAGAATAAGCTGAGATATAAACAACATCTTGCGGTTGTAATAAAACCTTCGCACCGCTCAATTCATTATGCAGCTCAATTTTATCCGTGCAAAGCTTAAAAAGTGTAGCCAAGGGGGGAAATAATCTTAAAGTCTCCTGCACACATTGATCTAAATAAGGTAACTCCATTAATTCATCATAAGATAGATTTTCACCAGCCTCCTTCAACTCTTCACGTAATTTTTGTTGTACTCGTTGATTACGTGATAGCTATAAATAGTAAAGAAAAAATTAGTTATTTACACATTAAGTGCTTTATTACAGAAACACATGTTTAACATTTTTTCCTTTTCGATATATCAATAAAAACTATTAATTTTTTATTTCATTTCCTCCTCCAACCTACCAATAATAAACAGTGGGCTATAACAATGGCTCCCGTTTCAAAGCCATCAATCAACACGGTTGTAGTATGTCCAGCGATTTGTACATCATTTAAAGATTTTTTCTCTTTGAGTTGCAACAAGTGATTGATCACATCATTTTGTTTATTATTTGTTGCCATTTTCTGTTTTAACGCATCTAATGCCAACTGTTGAAAAAATCCATCACAAATGGCCGGAAAGAAACGTTCAGGTTTTATTTTTCTTAGCCAAGGCCACGCAGCTGTTTTGCCATAATAGCGAACACAACGCAAAGCTTGTGTCAACATTTTGTTGGTCATTTGATGTAGAGTCGAATGAGTGTGAGTATTTTCGAAAGTATTTTCCTCGATGCCCCAAATAAATTTTGCCATAAAGTGACATGTGAAACGATTTGCTAGCTAAAGTTTTTTTTTAAATTTCTTAAATCTTTTAGACATTTGTACATTATGGATTCTTACATCTTTTGCATTCCATTTTGTTTGAGGATCTTGGGATTTAATGAATTCCACCATCTTTGAAGCGCTGTCCTTCATTGTGTCATAATAGGATCGGATCTAAGGAAAATATTGAAAAAGAGTTACAGAGAGTCTGTGCTTGGTGAATGAGATACCTTTATTTTAATTTTTTATTTTTTAAAGAACCCAGTGGTAAAAATGCCCATTACGTAATCGCTGATCTCAGCAATATTTAGTAGCAGCTAGTGATGACGCTTTGGCTTATTTTCCCATTTATATTTAACATAACCGTGTCATAGGCATAGGCTGTTTAATCGGTGCGTCCTCGCCTATAAAGTAAGCTACAATGTCAGTACCTGTCGCTACTGTGTGTTTACATAATAAGTGGAACTCTAAGCGAGCTTTTAGCCCAAAAGTAGGCCACAATTTTTTACTTTGTACATATAAGAGATAGATTCTATGAAATGACACGAAATACTCGCATTTACAATGTAAAATAATCGAGGCTATTATCAGTAAATGACATATTAGATTACACGTCCATTACAATCTAAAAAGTACTTCACAGAAAAAATTCTGATAGCTTTTTTTAAACAAACATGTTTTTGAAACTGATTGTAAATCTTTATTATTGTCTCTGTTTTGTTTGATAAATAATTTAGTTTGACTTATTATTTCATTTCATTTTGCTACCGCCAATGTTGGCAACTTTATAAAATAATGAAATTCCTTGATTTATTTTTTAACCGACTTAAAAAAAAAGGAGAAAGGTTATCAATTCGTCATGTATATTATTATTTTTTTTATAGATGTTCCTTCAAAACCTATTTTGGAATTTTTTTTCTTTATTTAATAGAATCTACTTGTAGATTAGTCCCAGTAAGAAGTGGGCGGGGTCACGCCCATATAAAGTAAATACACATGCCTTTTCATCAACCGATTCCTATGATACTTTGCACACAGATTGAGAGTCTCTTTGAATAGTACATCATGATTAAAAAAGTGGGCTGTGCCCATGTGCCCATGAAAAGTAAATATTTATTTATACTACTTCTATTTAATCGATTCTTATGAAACTTCGTGCACAATTAGTTCTCGTGAAAGTACAGCATTATGATAAAAATTATGGGCAGTGCCGCGCCTATTTTGTAGTCGGTTTTTTTGCAAAAATTATAAAATTTCTGTAAAACATTTTTTGATTACACAATTCGTTTATTGAAAAAATCTGAATTTTTTCCAAACAAATTATCACAAATTTTTGCATTTGAACTTACAAATTTCTTTATAGGACCTAAATTGAACAAATTTACATTTGATTCAGGGAATTTGGTGTTTGAGGTGAAAAATTAATTTTTTCTGTATTATATGCTCTTTTCATTTACCACTGGGAAGTTATACTCTCAGGCAATTAATTATTGCGTACCAGTTAATTGTGAAATTTTATTATATTTGAATTAATGTAAACTCAAATTATTTTATTAAGAATGGAGTGTTGGAATATTCAAACCAGATTAGCAGAACGGATCAGTACTACTGATTTCCACAGGTCGCTACACCGTCTCATCAGCGTTCATGTTCACTTTTACTACTTCAGTTAAAAGTATAATTACGTAAAATTAAGTACCAGTTAATTAATGAACGTGTGACCTTCTTTAGGAAAGGGATAGTGTAGAAAGAATAGGTGGTGCAGTTAGAGAGAGAGAGAGAGAGAGAGAGATAGATATATAGATAGAAAAAGCTAAATTATTTTAAGACTCTGCTATTATGCACTTTTTTAATTTCTTTTAGAGTAGTGTTGCAGCGCCCCTGGTGTCAAACAGGGGCATTACTTTTTTTAAAGCTGTATAGTCATTTTATTAATTTTTTCATTTCTCCGACGATGCTGCTGCAATACCGACGAATGAAGGTGCTGTGATGTGCATTACTATATGTCAGTATTAATCGCTGCTGGTACTGCTCAGTAACTATTGCTATGCCTTCATCATTCATTGGTGAAACCTTTACTTGACGAAAGTTCTTAAGCCCGGATGAAGGACTGCTCCTATACTCGCTGAAGAAGTCCGGCCAAGGGTCAGCTAGGAAAAAATTCTTCACTTGTTGGCATATTTTTATCGCTAAGTATTATTTCCAGCCTCTACATCACTCTATTTTTCAAATTGGAAACTTACCCTATTTACCGTAAGACCTTGAACTAATTCTGAACGTTTCTCCTTCCATGCATCTCCGACAGAAACAAATGGACTGCCAAATCGTAATTGTTCTACTGATTCAGACGACTGCAAAATAAATTTTGAACAATTTAAATTAAATTTTATAATAAACAATAAAAGTTTACCCACTGAGATGATTCGTTATCACGAAATTTCTTAAAATCCGTTGTAAGAATTTGTTGAACTAATTTGGGATCTAAAACAAACAATTTCGGGCTGCGAGCTGAGAATACACCAACAAAACTTTGGGTTGATTTATATTGCCTAATATTGACAAGAGATGTTTTAATATTAAATATGCCAAACAAAAAAAAAAATTATACAAACTCACAAATAAATTTCATGAAGTTCTGTTATCAAATTACATTTCCCTTCACAAGTTTTGGGAAATGTTCCCTTTAGAATTTTCGGTACTGGCCCTATCACATTTCGGCATTTCCAATAATTAAAATGCCAAGTTAAATATAAATAAATGAATAGAAATATTATTGTCAATGTTATTGACAGTGAAATTACGCAGAACAACATGATGTTTCCAAAGCAAACTGATAACTACGAACAATTACAATTTTAAGAATGAAAAATAATTTAATATATAGATTGCTGATATTAAAATACATTCATTTATACATAAGTATAGTGTTTATAGTTTTAGAGCACTGATAGCAAAGTTGAAATTATCTTTAAATTAAAAAGTATTTATTGCCCGATCGCGTAATGCACGTAGGAGCAGTTAAGGTAAAAAGCCGGACAAAATTATTTAGTGTATTTGTTTTCTTTTCAATGAAATAAAAATAATACTTAATATGTCCTCACTTATTTCCTACCACTTACAGATTTTTTTAAGGGCTTGTCTAATATATTCACCAGGTATATCATTTCGATTTCGATCAGAAAAGCTCTAAAAAATGCACGACACAATTATCTTCAAACTGTTTTAATATATATATATATATATATATATATATATATATATATATATTTTAATTAACCAATGTTTGCGGTATTATTTGCAAATTAGCATCGAAAAAGTTATTTTTTTTACGAGTTTAAAAAAATTAATTTTGCATGAAAATCACTTTTTCAAAACTAATTTGTAAATAATAGCGAAAACGTCTACTAAATCACTAAACTATATTACAACAGTTAGAAGGTAATTTTCTCATGCTTCTTTTGGTGTTTCGCTGATCGAAATCTGGCATACCGTTCTAGAATTAGAGTGATATATAATTATATATGCACAGAAAAAATTATCACCAAAAAATTTTCAAACAAAAGTTTGTCTAAAAATAAATTTAATTTTCAGTTAATGTTCTTTACATAATCAATGAATTGTTTGTTTGACTCTTATTTAGGACGGAAACATCAAAAACAACAAGAAAAACTGTGTCGTAAAAACAAATCCGATGACGACATACACACAAATAACAACAACAGCAATGATAGCAAAAGGAATCCGATTGTACCACGTTTGTTTACTCAACATTTTTGAGTGAATCAATTCGTTAATGTCGTTGAGTTCATTCTCATTCATTTTCTTATACTCTTTAGATAAACATTCAGACTTGAACACATTTAACAAAGTGAAAATTCATTAATGCTTAATGGATGATAATGATGATGACTCAGACAAAAATTTTGTTTGATATATTACCAAAAATCCAGTAAATATTTTTGTTTGATTAAGTAAACTATTCTGTTAAATATTTGTTAGTATTTTTAGGCTAACCCTGCAGACCAAGTGGCTAGTATATGTTTATAAATATACTAATTGCTTTTTAACTCAGACTAGTTGCCTATCTGTAATTTTTTATATATATAGAACTAGCGATTTTAAATTAGGTTGCCATAGGAGCACAACTAGTTCATTTGTATACAGTTATATCCCAGTTGGAATACCAGTTGTTTTAAAGTAGTGCTCTTACTAGTTTTTTTTATCTATGGTTTTGTATTTCTTAGAAAAACTTTGGCTCAACCGGGGTGCGAACACACATTCCTCATATATCCATCAAAATAGAATTGGTGCGTGCATGAGAACCCCTGAATATTTTTTTTCTAATTTGTTTTATCATAGTGTAATTATTTGAATTCATAATACCATTAAAAAACTAATTTTATGACGGATTTTTAAGTTTTAAAATGTCCTAAAAATCTTTTTCCACGTTCACTAAAAACCTTGTTTTCCAAAAGTTATTGTAAATTTCATAATAATTTTCTTCTTACCACAAATTTCAATTATATTTTATGTTGAGAGCTTGTAGTCATGATTTTGGCTTCTAACCAAATATTGCGGTTGTGTACGTTTTTTTGTTTAAGCCAAGGGCATCCAACATGCTCTATTTCCATTGAATGAATACATGTCATTTAATTATGTTCCTCTTTCCCTTCAGCTTCTTTTTTGTCTTGTTATTAGTGGCTGCGGTATTTGCTATCTTTTTTGTTCTTGTGTGTTTTTATTAAATGATGTCACTCAACATTAACACCTCAAACTTTCACCTGATTTGACATGAAAAGGACAAATTGCAATACACTCATACACACACAGTTATTGGAATACACTAACAAAATCACTACATATAAGAACAACTGTACAACAACAAAACTGACAAGTTGATGTGTATTATTTTAACACACACACACACACACACATACACAAACAAACAACTTTTATAAGCATTTTCCTCCTCCTTTTTTTTGCTTCATTTGAAGATGGCGATGTGAAAAATAGAAGAAAGCTACGAATATAGAATGAGAAAACAAAAGAACATTTTGTAGAAGAGGAGAACAAAAAAGAATAAAATAACAACAATAGCATAAAAAGTGCTGACAATAAAGTGACATGTACAAATGTCAAATACAATATTGAACATGTAACAACTTTAACTACTTACACGAAATGTAGACGTAAAAGTACACAGAAAAACAGTAAAAATAACAACAAAAAGCATTTAAAAATACGAGTATCACTCTCTGTGCGTTTTGTGTAAATGTGTGAGACTGATTAAGTAAAACAGACAGACTTAATAAAATGGCAACAAGTCTTACAATTGCAACAATATTACGTAGATACCTTAGGAATCAATTCATTTGGGAATATGATTTAAGTGTGAGAAATTACTTATTTTGATGTCTAACGAAATTTTAATTAATGTAATTGAAAGTTTTTAATTTATTTAATTTAACCATCAGTGTCAATTAATTCATTGAGTTACAAGCAAAGTGTTGTTTCAATTATGTTATTTTGTTTTATAAAAATCTTAATATTAATCTGATGTTAATAACAAATTTTTTTTTAGCAAATATAAATAATTTTCATAGCAAATACTGATTGTTTTAATACTGGTTACTCATTTTGATTTGTTCGATCATGTGCATATTTTTTAAATGAATTTCAGCATTTTGTTGATTTTTCGCAAACACTATTTTCGTAGGTGCTTTTCTTAATACTGTTATCCACGATCAAACTTGGTAAAATAGAACAAAAAACGCTGATGATGACAGTGTAGCGACTAGCTAAATTAGTAGTACTAATACGTTCTGCTAGTCTGATTAGATATTCTAATATTCCACTCTTAATAATAATTGGAATTTACATTAATGCAAATAATGAACTTAAACCGAAATAATAACAACTTTTGATTTTGTTCACAATTTGGGGAGAGAACTTTTACATTTTTCTTATAAAAGTTTTAATTTTTAAATTCCAACTTTTACGATATTTCTAAAGCTAATGGGCACATTTAGAAACATTCTGCACTCCGCTTCAAGATAATTTTGCTGTCGAGTTTTGGTTTTTCGTTTTTATTCAAGAAGACAAACCCTTCTCTAGTTATGCTGATATATATGTCGCTCAAGTGCCTCTATTTTTGACATAATGGTATATCTCGAAAACTAGAGCTGATAAAAAAAATTGTAGTGAGGATTCGCTTTCGGCCACCCAAATAACTAAAAGAGCAACTTCAGACTCTAGGGACGAAAAAGTTCACCGAAATGTGTAAATGTATGGGCTTTTTGTTATTTTAATACAGTAATCCGCGGTTTATTACTTCGTCAAAATTGCCAAAATTTTTTTATGCGTGGAAAGCATGTAAGCGAATACGTTTAATTGCCTTGCAAAGGTAATTATGCGAGCAAGTTTAAATGCCACCGACGAGGTAATTATAGGAGAGTAATAAAGGTAAAACCGCAACTCAAGAAACAAAATGATGTAAGGCCCTTTATTCTTTCCTTTTACTGCTTTATATATAAACCTGACAGGTTTCTATATAAAGCAGTAGTGTATTTACAGTCACGTCCACAGAAAAAACTAAGTTTCATTTTCTGTAAAGGACTTCAATGAAATAGTAAATATTTTGTCTAGGAACGGGCCTACAAACAAATTTGTAAATATAGACAAAAATATCTCAACAATTTCATTGAAAAAAACGGATTTATTTTTCAGTGAATAAATTGTTTAAATCTGTAAAATAATTTGTCTAAAAATATTTACAAATTGTAAACAAAACAAGTTACTAAATCAAACAAAAAGATTTACTGGATTTTATGAAAAATATCAAACAATATTTTTGCCTCAGTTTATAAAACAATAATATTTACTGGATTTTTTGTAATATATCAAAAAAAAATTTTTTTTGTCTGGGTGATTTATCATCATCATCATCCATTAAGAATTTATGAAATTTCACTTTGTTGGGCGTGTTCAAGTCTGAATGTTTATCTAAAGACTCTAAAGAGATTAATGAGAATTAATGCAACGACATTAACGGATTGATTCACTCAAAAATGTGGAGTAAACAAACTTGGTACAATCGCATTCCTTTTGTTATCATTGTTGTTGTTGTTGTTGTTGTTATTTGTGTGTATGTCGTCATCGGCGTTGTTTTTTTACGGCACAGTTTTTCTTGTTGTTTTTCATGTTTCCGTCCTAAATAAGAGTCAAACAAACAATTCATTGATTATGTAACGATCATTTACTGAAAATGAAATTTATTTTAAGACAAATTTTTGTTTGAACATTTTTTTATGATAATTTTTTCTGTGTACCAAGCCAAGAAAATTTTCGGGATAAAATGTTCAAAGTATTTATCCGAAATGAGTAATTACGCGAAAGTTAATTGGCTTTGGGATTTTCTAAGAGAAAGAGAACAAATAAAAGCGTAAGGTAATTAAGTGGATTAAACTCTAGCTATGGCCTTTTTCGATATTTTGCTGATTGTTTTTTATTAAATATACGTTTTAGATAAAAGTCCGTAAGGCTCTTTGTTAGTGTAGCTCTAAAATTACCACAAATTTCAATAATTTGTTATGAATTCAGTAAACTAACGTCTTTTAAAAGTTAATGAGAAAATATTTCTATTCCAGGACTATTAACAAATTAAAAACACACTTGCACTTATTTTCGAAATATCACTAATTTTGGCTTTGTTATATCATTTTTAAAGTTTTGGACAACCAATATCAGGTCTAATGAGAAAACGAAATGCTTTTGTTGCCATCAAAAAAAAATATATATATATAACTTATTTGTAGAAAGTACAATTTAAATATAAGCGCTACGCCTCATGTTACTAAAATATAATTTCTATAAAAGTGAAAACATCTGCATTTCATTCTCTTAAATATCTGTCACCATACATCACAAAAAAGCCTCACATTTATGTTCTCTACTTTATTACTTACGGCCCTTTTCACAATGTATGATTAAAAGTTAACATGGACTTTAGCAGCAAGCTTGGCATACAAAACTTGCCGTTAAAGTCAACGTTAAATCTTAACCATACATTGTGAAAAGGGCCGTTAGTGTAACATTTTTATAAAGTATAATTAATATATATAATGAAAAGGCAAGAAAATGAGATACAATAGAAATTTCAATTAGACTATACAACAGGGAAAAAATTACGGGGTTCTAACCACCGATTCTGGTAGAGGAGATCCAGGAAAAAATATACGTGTGTCGGCTTTTTGAACGATAACATCGGATTTTTATTTTCATTTGTCCTGTTCGCGCTGAATATCGGTATATGAATCTATGCATTCTTTACATCTGATGTGTATGGTATCCCAGCAAAAAATATCATATTTCTGGAGGCAGTAAAAAAGTTTCATGCCTTCTACATGCGATCTTTTGAAGCGCTTCCGAGGATGCTCAAAAAGAAGGCAGAGATCCCTCAGTGTTCATAATGTTTAAATTACGAAGTTATTCAGCATTTTACATTTCTTCAACACGAACTCCAAAATAAACCAAAACATATTTAGTAGCATTGTAGCTTTAAAAAATATACGTCCTAAAGAATTGTCGCACGCATTGCTTCAAATCAACACTCATACATTTGAAATTTCCAAACCCATTTAAAGTATTCTCTCTTTCTGCATTTCCCACCTATTGCATAGAAGAGAGAAATTTATAATAAAACATGATTTGTTTTGTCCGTGGTTTAATGACGATAAACTAAGACACGATTTTAGAGTATTTTCGATGCTTCGAAAGAAGCGCTGTTTTATATAAAAAACAAGAGCTCCAAAGTGGGACATCGCGAACAAAAATCATGCATGTTCGAAGCGCTTTTCGAAAGTAGTAAAAACAACGAAACTAGCTTCTCTCGTTTATAAACCTGCTTCGGCCGAAGCAGTAGTTTTTGCTGGGATGTTAAGCAACTTTGTAGAAAATATTAAGGAAAATATTTTTGTGCAACCTATTAACCCTCTAACTCCCCCAACATAACGGCCGTTTTTGGCTCTATTTTAACAAATCATGAAGAACGTCCCTAAAAAAGGGATGGGTAAGGGATAAAATGTTCTACAAAAATGTTGGCCATTAGATTTGACTGTAGGTCTTTAAATACAACCAAGGTCTAGACGCAACTCGTACGCCAGAAATCATTGAAAACTTAAACTGTATTTAAGGGTTAATTTAATAATCAATCACAATTAGTACTCAGCATAGGTAAGCTTGTAAGCCTTAAATTGTGCTAAGCATTTTTATGTAAAAGACCACGAATAGCTGCCAGAAATGAAGATTTTTTACGATAGGACCAAAAGCGATATGACATACTGTGTTGTTATACCGTAAGTTTTTTACGAAATGACAGCACTGACAAAACCATACACCGTGTATGGATTTCTTAGTGTTGTCATATCGTAAAAAAACATACGATATGACAACACAGTATGTTATATTGTTTTTAGTCATATCGTAAAAAAGTTCTCATTGCTGGCAGCTATGGGTGTAAGTATGAAATTAGTACTTAAATACAGTTTAAGTTTTCAATGTAAAATTTTATGGCCAAAATTTTTTATAGAACATTTAATTCCCGCTTTTCTCCATATTAGGGGTGTTTTTCACGATTTTGTTAGAATAGAGCCAAAAATTGTCATTATGTGGAGAAGTTAGTTATAAGGTTATTATATTCCACACAAATATTTACCTTAATATTTTCTACAAACATGCTGAACATGCCATACACCTCAGATGTAAAGAGCACATAGTTTCATATAACGATATGCCAGAGGCCGACATGCCAAATGGAGGACAAATATACATACATACATACATTTTTGTGCACTAGAAAAACAAGAAAAAAAATAAAAAACAGTTTTTCTTCGTTGCATTGTAGTTACAAAAATGTATGTGGGTACGTATCTATGTGACAATTAAATTCATCATAGTCTTCATTTCAAATTTCAAGTTTTTCAAATTTATCTCGAGAACTAGAGTAATCTTATGTATGAAATTTAACTCCAAAAATATGTGCACAAGCCAACGGTAAGACTGTGTTTGTTGTAATAAACAACGTATAAACGCCAATTTAGTAGTGATGCAATTCTCATATAGAAATTTTTCAAAAAGTTTGTATTTATAACAATCGCGATCACATTCAACCGAGCCACCTAACATGTAATGTAGTAACTTCCGAAAACAACATTGTACGTTTAAAAATGAAATTTTTGTCAATTTGTCCCTTGTTCCTTGGAATATTGATAATGTCTAATCCTTTCTGAGTGTAACGTTACGTACCTTAGCCTATATAATAAGTTTGGATTTAAAATAGATTTTTATTGTTTCCTTTATCGTTTGTTTTCACTGTAATAGTTTACAACGTTATCTTATTGTTATTTATGTATTGTGTCCAATGATGAACTTTTTTAACCCCTTTTTCTAGTGCTGAATCTGTTGCTACCAGGACTACCAGGACAATAACACAAAAATTGTTATTTATAAAAGTATGTGTGTTTTTGTGTATTTGAATCTACTGATGCGGCATAATATGGGTTATGTTTTTGTCATATGGGGTTATTTTGTATTGTTGGTCGATTTGTGGTTTATCTATCAGTATACTATAGTGCTGTCGAGATATACACAAATGTCAGCAGAGTTCAGTTCAATGTGTTTTTTGGTTTATAAAATAATTAACTTTGACTAATTGTATGTGCCACAGAATCTACAAATAAATAGTCGTACATATGTAGTTAAATAATTTGAATTTCTTAAGGAGAAACTTCCGTATACAAACTTTTCTTAATGTACAACTACTAAACGATTTAATTGAAAATTTAATTACATTATTATATAGCAGACAACAGGATAATTATTTGATAATAATGAAATTTAATTGCATGGTCGTGTTTGGATATGTTTAAGGGCTTTTATTAAATTAATTGGAAAACTTTTATGATGTTTAAAATTCATTAAATACTTAAGAAAATCTTGAAGAAAAATTTAATTTTGCATACATTAAAGAAGTGTAATTTCTATTGCGTCTTTTATAAAAATTTCCATATATACTTTCTTTTTCACTTTGCTGTTTGTTTCTAATACCAGTACTAGCATTTAGCAGGATATAAAACTAACAATTTCCGGCGTTGGAAAAAACCATGAAAATAAAACTGGAAACATTTTTGGAAGCATGCAGGAACTTGAGTATGTATGCATGCACCACTCCTTTGATTGGCACCTTGCTATTTGTAACAAAAACACACACATGCACACGTGCTCACTTAGCTAAAGATATTTAACTAATAAAGTTATTATTTTAACATCTATACGACAACATGAAACGTGTACTACCACAAATAAACAGCACATTTAAAATTTCTATATACTTTAAAATAAATTGCCAACATGGACGGTTGTTTCGTGTTGTGTTGTGTTGAAAAAACACTAGTACTGCCAAACATGTTTAAATATTCGAAAGGAAAATATACACTTACCGTGCTTTTAAAGTATGGAAAAAGCATTTCGTTTCTGGCTTAGGTTTTAAAAAGTAAAATAAAAGATTCTAACGAGTGTTGTTTGATAAGCATGGGAAAAAATTTCGGAATAGTTCTTGCATTATAGCAAATTAGATTCGTTTAAAGAATTTATTACACTGTGCTTTAATTTGAAAGAAATTTTTACAATCTGGTTATCAAGCTGGTAAAGCTAACTTTAGTACGCTGACTTCAGTAGTGCTTTCTGTTTTTTGAAATAAGTGGTACATTTTGCTCGTACAGTACTATAAAATTAATCATTTCTAGATTACAATCAATCAAATTTTGTTGAATAAATGCAGAATAGCATTCTAATTTTAACCATTTTGTATGCGTTTTTTGACCCTTGTTTGGGTCTTTTTGTCCATTTCTTAAAAACGGGTCAAAAACTCCTTTCAATGGCGATATAGCGAACTGAAATATTCTATGAAAATATTTTCCATAAGACTTTACTATAAGTTTTAAGCTCAACTTGAACGACAGGAATTCTTTAAAGCTTAAAATTTCGTATTTATTCACAATTAGTAGTCACCATAGGAAATCTTGTAAGTCTTACGATTAAGATATAAGATGGAGTGAGCACTTTTATGTAAAACACCACGGACAACATTTTTGTAGAATGTTTAACACCAATATATCGCCGCTTAGGGGAACTTTATTTTTTGCCATTTTTTAAGAAAGGGACCAAAAGCTCCATGTTCCACAAAAATATTTTTCGTGGCGTTATATGTAAAAGATTAAAAACACATCTTACACCTAAAACGTAAGGCTTACAAGATTTCTTTTACAGAGTCACTATAACTATATGCAACATGGGGAAATATTTAGCTCCTCCTGAAAACAATCACAAATATAAACTTTCACAGTGCTAATAGAGTTTTATATTTGTTGCTGTCCTCTAGCAGAATGAGTTATATTGAAAAAAATTGATTTTGTTCCGAAGTGTAATAGGAATGTGTCAGCTTTCTAAAATAACCCTCTTCTGTTCTGCTCTGCCGTGTACTTTGAATTTAAATGTGTGTTAATTTTCCATTATTCCTTGGAAGAACGATCAGTGCTCATTAGGGTGGAGCGTCAGATATTTTTTGCGAATTTCAATTTCGAATAACAAAATAAGGTTGCATTTTATTTTTAGATACATGGGAAAAATAATGAAAAAAATATTGGGACCTACTTTTAGTCCTCTACTGCAGCATCAAAATTTTTAATATGAGATCAAATCGATCAATTTGTGAAACATCATATGATGCAACATTATATATTCGTTATATCTGTTATAACTCATTGCACTCAAAATATCCTCTATTTTATACATACAAGATCAGATTTCAGGCAAACTTTAGATGAAATAATGAAGTAAATTTTCGAACTTCTAAGTCTTTGTAATATCTTGCAGAAAAAAACATTTTCTAAGATAATTTGAGGTCGCTGAACACGAAAATGATATTCATTTATTTTTCTTAATGCTAGTTTTCCCGATATTCGCGAAAAACTAGTTTTTTTGGTTTATTTTAGTTTTTTCGTTTATTGGCAAAAATTCCGAGAACGGCTCATCTGAACAAAATAAATTTCAGACTGTTGTATAGACATCTCTCTATTCTTTCATTCAATACACTATTGTGCCGATCGTATAAAAAATATATACAGTTACAGGCCTTAAAATTTAAAAAAGTATATTTTTAGACCTTCTCCAAAAAAGCTATCATTTTAAATTGCTCCATTAATATGAAAAAATATAGTAAGTATATTTTTTTCGGGCTGTATTTGTGACGATCACATGATGGCTGCAATCGCTAAATTCTGATAAAAAATAAGAAAGCTATTAGCCCTTAAACGAAAACTGCTATATTATTTTTAGTTATTTTTCATACAAAATTAATTTAAATCAGTTTGTATTAAAAATTTTTTTTTGGTTGAAAATAATTTTGTATGGGAAATAAAATCAGCTTTTTTCACTAAATGGCTTATAACTTTTTTATATATTATCAGATCTACTCAATCTTAAACTTTTTTCATTCGGCACAAAAATGTTTTTTACGTGTAGCCTTAAAAAAATTATTACCATTTTTTCCTAGATTAATGAAGCAAATAAAAATAAAAATAATATAATTTCTCTAGCTTCCAGCCATGGTAGAGGGCTAAAAGATATGTCGCAAAACAATTAAAAAATATTTTTTGCATATAATTTAGATAGATGCAACATTCCGGAGGTATTCGAAATTTATTAGATGACTTTTTTTTCCTTCATACACCAACGCTCCACTCTAGTGCTCATGTCTAATTCTTTTCGAATATTATGTTACGAGCCTTAGCATATTTCACTTTAGATTAAAAAATAAATTAGTTTGAAATAATTACAGTGAGTTTTTGAAATGCTCAGAAATATACGGTTCATTCTCATTTTGAGTGTACATTATCGGTGTTTTTTAACTTTAGTAGGAGACGTTTATCCCGCGCCTGCTACCACACATACATTTTTGATACAAATAAGGTCTCTTTATTCCCAGGATCCCGGGAATTGAAGAACATACTAGATATTTAACAAAAATTTATAATTTACGGCATCAATTGATTTTTATATTAACAAAATTAAACATTCAATCATTCTTTATTTTAAACTGAGCTTTATTTTAAACGCATTTCACAAGCAAACTGTGTCTAAAGAAATGAGATAAAAAGTCAAAAAAGAATAGCAAAAAGGGTCAAAGTAAATTAGATAAAAAAGATCAATATTTTTATCGACATTTTAAGGAAACAGTATGGTTTTTATCCAAACTTATTTAATTAGTTTGGCACAAGTTCATTTTTAATTTAATCTTTCGATCAAATTATTTTTTATTTAAAAAATAATTTCTAAAGCATGTGAATATTGAACATTCAAAGAAAAATTTGGATGTACGGAGGGTTGAACTGACTGCCAAGTGTACTCGTCAGAGTCCTTTACCTACACTACCACTGACAGTGGCAACAACACTGTAGCGAAAATCCTACTAATTTCAGTAAGCTCAATTAACAGACTTAGCAACAACAGTTAAAAACAAATTTTAATTTCCAATATTTTTTCAAAATCAGATATATAAAGTAAGAGAAGCACATGCAACTGATCTAAAACCGTTATAAATTCAATCTCGTTTTTGGAAAAATTTATAGTTTTTTATGTTGAAAATCAAAAGCATGCATTACGGACACGCCATTTTGTAGGAAGAGAGTATAAACAGTATTGTTGCTCTTCGTTTTTAGCACATAATGGACAGTCTTACACCAAAAAATCTTATGTATACTTATTTATAATCTATTAAATCATGCTAAAGGAGTATGCATTTTAAAATGTATGCCTTTATTTTATAAAATATTTTACTACACTCACAACGGACACGAAAAAAGCATTTGGAATTAGAATCAAGTATATATATATATATATATATATATATATCTGTTTCAAACTTGCACTGAATATTGTTATTTAAACTCCAGCTTGCCAACCATTCTCGTATATTTTGGCAGAATTTTAGTGGCCATGCACCAAAAAAAAAAACTGTAAAAACAAAACCACTGGTTTCTATTTTAGGAGACCTGAATGACAAAAAAAAAATGCTTGCTTTTAAATACCAAATTTTATTTTAAAAATATCGATGTTTCTTTTTTGTATCCGTTTACACTTAATGCCTCCTTTTTACTTAATGTGTTTAAAAAGTAAAGTTTATGTTCAATTTAAAATTACATGAGCAGTATTAAAAATAAATTCTTTAAACAACATTTAGTAACAGAAACCCAATAAACTACTAAAAGAAATGGGCATGAAATATGTTGAAAATTTGTGCTATATCCTCCTACATTTCTTTTGGGTATATAATGGATAGATAGTTTATTTGGCTTGTACTCAATTGAGTTTTTTGTTTTATTCAATGTAACAAGTTATGTTAGAAAGTAACATTTTTATACGGTTACAGTACATTAAACTTTAACAATAATTCTGCAATATTGCTTTCATAAGAAAAAATTATAAGCAATTTATTTATGTGCACGCAATGAAAAATATTAATGTGGCCCTGTTACTACCTTTATATTGTGTACTTTGCAATAGTATATGATTACAGCAAACAAGTTATAATTGTTAAAAAATATATAAACTATTCACAAGTGATCATTTAACGACCATTTCGTCCATTTAAATTTCAACATTGTTATACTAATTAAAATAATTTTGTAAAAAAATTTGTTCACAACCGTTACGCTGTAGAAATGCTCTATACCGACTCTTTCATTTTAATTTTTCACTATTTTTAGACTAATTGTTTTAAAAATGCAAAAAAGACAAAAATATTGTTTGATATTTTTCAGAAAGTCCAGGACATTTTTTTGTTTGATGTAGTAAATTGTTTTGTTTAAAATTTGTAAATATTTTTAGACAACCTATTTTATAAATTTAAACAATTTGTTCACTGAAAAAACACGTTTTTTAATGAAATTCTTTAGATATTTATATCTATATTTACAAATTTGCTTGTAGGTCCCTTGCTAGACAAAATATTTACTATTTCATTGAATTCCTTTACAGAAAATGAAATTTAGTTTTTTCTTACGAGGTATCCCCGTAGTCTGGTGGATAGTATGCTAGACTATTAACCGGGAGGTCGCAGGTTCAATTCCTGACAAGACCCTGGGTGTTTCTGTAGAAAAACTGAAAAAACTTAAGCATTACGTGTGTTCGTTAAAAAAAAATTACACTGATCTGGAGAAAAAATCTCCTTTAACTAAAAATATGTGGAATATCCAAAGTTTAAGATCCGTTTTAAAATTTTTTGGTATGACGTACATAGACATGACTAATATTTCCACCAGGTACATCAGTATATTTCACCGTAACTCAAGCACGGCTAGTCCGATTTTAATAAGTATATCACTAAAAGATGCAAATGAGAATACCTTCCATGTAATTCCATGTAGCCGGGTGTGACCACTTTACACATATTTTTTGTTCTAAATAAAGAATATAGAATTTTGTAAAGGTTGCGATTCGCAAGGCCATTAAACTTATAGTCGTTGTATAACGGCTAGACACTGAAAGAACACCATTCCCGTTCAGAATGGTCGTCAGAAAGGTGCGACGGGCGTGACCTTACAAATCTTAGTTTTGAAGAATTATAACCTTCAGCATAAATTCTGTAAAATTTTTACTATAACGTACACAATAATTTTGTTATAGCTGTCTGTTCAAAGTGTTTTTAGCTGTATTACGTATTTACTTTGACAAAAAATCTGTTTGCTTAACAAAAAACTATTTTTGAAATGTGACGGTTGTGACAGACGGGTGTGACCTAATACGAATATTTAAAAAATTCGAAAGAAATAAAACTGTTTATTGATTTTATTAATATAAATAATATAAAAATAGATCATAAGAAAATAATAACACATTAAATTATATGCTATCCGTTCTATTGTAGACAGCAGAATACTCTAGCTGAGTTTTTTTTTTAAATTCAATAAAAAGCGGAAAAAATATATTCTTTTCAGAGATAATGGTTTTTATTAATAATGAGAAAGGGAATAAAAGAAAATCTGAAATAAATATTAAACAAACAAAGAGGGAGAGCATAATGTTTCTTGCATGATCATTCAAAAGTGCCTCAAATTGATTAAAAAATATTAAAAATTGTATTCTTTTATTTTTTCTATAATTGTAATTCTCTAAAAAAACATCAATTGAGAGATTTTTATTAAAAATAAGAAAATTATTTTTTCCTTACATAGGGCCGTTTTACGTGGAATCACTCATATATAAGTTATTTATATTTCCAACTGTTTCGGACTTATATAGAAACTTCCAGCGATATTTCTTTTTTTTATGAAAAATTAAACTTTTCCGCTTTTCTATTGTATGGAAATTGTGATTTTTATCAATTAAAAGTTCCCTCACTTAATTGCCAAAAAACCGATATTTATGCATCGATTTTATTGATTTATGGCTTATTTTATTCGAAATATACCCAAATATCTGATAAATAATAAAACTGTAAAATATTTGATCTCTTGATTTTTGTATGAGTTTTTAAAAATGAAAAAAATTTCAAATTTTGCATGACAAATTTTTTTTTTCGTCGCTAATTTCTGAATCACTTCCCGAACGGTTGGATATATAAAAAAATTATGCCTAGATGACTTAGACGTAATTTTATTTTGCATATTTTGATGTTTTATTCATTTAAATAAAAAAAGCCGTTCTTGAGCCATGATGAAATATATTAACGTGACCGCCCTATTTCGGATGTCATATTAGTCATGCCCATGAAAAAATCTGAGCCTGATAGGGAAAACCCGAAAAGGGATTTGAATTTAGCGAATTAAACTTTGTATATTGCACAATTGCACATATTTTTATTTAAAGACTCGAAAAAAACTCTACTTTGCAGACCAGTGTTATTTTGGAGAAACCTGCATTTTTGTGACGGTTTCTTCTCATTGTTATACTCTTGTAAATAATTTTTCGATAGTGTAGCTTTCCATATCTAAAGACAGAAACTTGTGTATCGTGTGCTAAAGAAGCTTCCTGTCGTAAAAAAATATCTTATGGAAATGTCGTTAATACATACGCACACTGCAGTGGCGTAAATTAAAAAAAGTGGTAATAAATATGGAACTTTTAAACTACTGATCGGATTTGTCTAAAAATTAATATGGTTGTAGAAGAGCTGATGAACACTCTAACAAGGTGTTTATGCATGGTGGGGTCGGCCATGCATGAGAAGTTGCTACCTGTGTGAGCCTTGCAAGCCACACAAGGTGTGCCTTCGTGGTAACTCGGGGGTGGTGGTGAACACTCAACTTCACTCTGTGTTTTGAAAACACCGTCGGATAAGGCCGTAATGGCAGGTACCGACGCTAATCAAAACACATATCTGTTGAACTTTTATAATCTTGTATTTTAAAGTTTGCAGCTGCACTAGGAGCTGAGCTTTAGGGAGTGAAACCTATTTACCTTGGGTGTGAAAAAAATTTATTCAGCTTGTAACTTTCTTAAATACTGGCCGATTTGTAAAATTTTTAACGCCTTAGATTTTGCTAGACAAGACTAAGAAAAAATGTGCTTGCTGGCAGTTGCTTTTGTATTTTTTATAGCTTAAGAGATATTTCACATCGAATTTTAATAAAAAATTTTTTTTGAGTTTTTGAGTTTTTGAATTTTTTTGGCTTTAACTTTTTTATTAGGCATCTGATTTTAATTCTAATCACACCATTAAATTGCTGATAAAATTCTGAATAAACATAAAGATCAAAGCTTGGAAATATCTTAATGTGTTAAGTCGTAAAAAAGGTCTAAGCTCAAAATTAAAAAAATATATCGTTAATTTTTCCAGAAAAGTGCTTGCATATTTTTAAAATTGTAAAAAATTTTGTTAGACTGGGTAATTTTATGTTTTTACATGGCAAAAGGCCATACTTTGAGCTTGTGTTTAACATTTGTCAGTGGTCGAAAAATATCAATTTTCAAAATAGTTTTGGGTTTATGGACCTGTAAAAAAATTTCAGAGGCTGTCCATTATGTGTTAAAAGACTATCCGTTATGTGCTAAAAATGAAGAGCGAAAATACTGTTTTTACTTCCTTCATATAAAATGGCGTGTCCGTAATGCATGCTGTTGATTTTCCACATTAAGAAACTATAAAGTTTTCCAAAAAGGAGATCAAATTAATAACGGTTTTAGAATATTTGCATTTGCTTCTCTTATTTTACACATCACATTTTTGAAAAATATTAGAAATTATAATATTTTTTTAGTTGGTCTCCGCACTAAGTTTAATTATTTAATTTTTATTTAACAGCGTATATTTGTACTTCCAAATATTTAAAAGTTTTGTGAACTTTCTTAAATAGTATTTTATTACAAAACGTTTCATATATCAATCATTGTTTTTATAAAAAAAAATGTATTGAGTGTTATGTATATTATTTTTTTAAATATAATTCAAATTTTTTTGTGAATACCTAGGGCAGTTATCTAAGATTATACATCTGAATTGTATTGAACTCAAAATAAAGTATGTGTTTTGGAAAAATATTGAATTTTTATAAAAATTTTTATGTATAATTTGTCTATAAATTTTAGGACGTTAAAAAAAGTTATCAGCAGCTAAAGGGTAGAATCGATATAAAGAACATTTTCTTTATACAATTTTCTGGTTTTCTTTAAAAAAAGTTATGCTTCTACCCCACTGTGGGGTGGGTTTTTATATTTTCGAAGAATTTATTAGGTGAGTCGTATTTTCCTACGAAAAATTATTTGAAATTGACGTACCTTTTGACATTTTAGGTCGATTTTATTAGAACTAGTCTTATTTAAAGGAAAAGTTTGCCTAGTTTTCGTTTATTTTTGAATGTTTGTAGAGAATTATTTTAAAAGATACAAATTTTTTATTTTTCTTTGTGAACCCATGTCAAAATTGGAAAAGTGGTCATAACTTTTGATTTCGTTGTGCGATTATAATAATTTTTTTGTTTTTAGAGAGTAGATGCTTAGTGCTTGCAAAACCTATACTAATTTTTTGCGTTGTGTTTTTTCGCATTTCTGGAACAACCACAAAAGCAAATATATTAGATAATATATAATATATACAAAATATATTTTTATATCAGGATCCATTGAATGAGGCGAAAACTACAATTTGAGTCCAACCTTCTCATATTGCATTTAGTGAGATTAGTAAAAAAAGAAGAGAACAAAATGCACGTTTAAAATGAGAGTAAGGCACATACAAAAATTAAGTAAAAATTTTAATTTTTTTCTGAGATTTGTACTGTGAGCTCTATATACATCATTTAACTTTGGGTTAAAAACTTATTGATATACATTTTACCCATCTCGAGATATTGAAGTTGTAGTTAGTTAGCAGAGAAGACAAAAATACCGGAAAAAGCATATTGTTAACGCAAAGGCACAAAAAAGTGGGCTGTACAATGTTTTTCACATCAGCTGAAGAATTAAGAGACAATATTCTGAAAGCATGGCTCCTCCTCTACAACCACATGAGTTTTTAGACAAATCTGTGCAGTAGCTACGAAGTTCCATATTTATTACCACTTTTTTTTTAATTTTCGCCACTTTGATACGTTAAAAAAAAGGTGCTCATGCAAAAGTCACATAAAAGCAGTATTCAATCACTTAAATAGTCCCACCAAGCAATTTAAATGTTTCCTTAATCCTGTTTTTACATATGAAATTTGATCAGTGGGTGTTTTTGAAATATATTTTTTAATTAATTGAAAAAAAAAAATCATTACATTACGCAAAGTTTTTTTATCTATAGAATTTTTAAATTTAAACCAAAATTTTTATTAGTTATTGTTTTTGTATCACACGCACTTTACCATATATCTCCCTTTTACAGAACTTTATCCGACGAAATTCTTTCTACAAAATTTATATACATTTTATTTAATTGAAATTTGAGTCAACATTTTCCGCAATTTTTTCCCTTTTTAGTAAATAAACCACATAAATCGATCAAAGTTCAATAAAACTGTCACTAGCAATGAATAAATAACTTTATAAATTTTTTATTTATTTAACAATTTTATTTAGTGTTGTTTTTGTTGTTGTTGTTGTCGTCGTAGCTGGTATTATTTTACTATCGTTGTAAGCATACATACATTCATAAATATTTCCATAAAATTGCTTGATTGCAAAAACGAGGTTGACATCCATCCAAGCTGGGAGAAAGATTTCAATATAAAAATTTAGTTTGAACAATTTTCACAGCTTTTTAATTTGTTCTTATATTACAGTGATTTATTCAAGTTACTTTATGAGTGTTATGGATACATTTTGTAAACTTTTATTGCTTGATATCGAATAAAATTGGTAAAACTTTATTTCACTTGTTTATATTTCTGTTGTAATATTCAGGATATTAGGTGACGAGAATTTGAATAATATAAACGCATACTGATATATATTATAGCATTTAATGAAAACTATTCTGCGAGCTATTCGTTCGATATGATTTAAAAAATTGTTTTAATGGCTGTGGTTTAAGTTTGTTTATATGCCTACTTTTTATTGGTGTTTGAAACAAATGCAACATTTAAGAATTTGTTTGTGTTTTAAATGTAATTCTACGAAAGAAAGAACCCTTTCGATAGTAAAACCCAAAATTTAACTTGAATACCTTAAACAAGTCAAAACTTAAAATATGTTTAAGGGTTATGAAGCATTTTAGACGGGTTTAATTGTTTTATTTATTTATTTATTGGTAACGTTCCATACACAAGACCATAGGTCTTATTTTGCAGTGTCTAATATAAAAGGAATGAAATAAATAAATGTAATAATTGTTCAAGATCAATAGCTTCCAACAATTTTCTAACAACCGAAAGCAGTTTTATGTGCTGTTTCCACAATGCAAGCAAGCAAGCAAGCGACTTTAGTGCAAAATTTTTATGGAAATCGCTCAAAACACTGAGCGCTTTTCATATAAATTTTATTCAATTAATGCTTGTTTGCATTTTGGAAACAACACATTACTCTCAAATTTGTTTTTTCATTATGAATAAAATGTAAATAAATAAAATAATGTAAAATATTATTTCTCTTTGTTTAATTCATCTTAATTAAAAATATTTAAAACATTAATTTTAGCTCTGAATCACTTTCTACCCCACTGAATATGTCTGGGTAATTTTTGCCTTTAATAAACATCTGCCAACTTTGTTCATTTTCGTTTTGTCTCAAGAAATTTAATGAATATAATTAAAATAACCTAAAGCTAAATAACTTAAATTAATTTCTATTTTCTATTGTTTTAGAAAACATTTATAGACAAGAAGAAAAAAAATTGCTAAAATGTAAAGCTAATTTTTCAACAAAATTTTCTACATTAAATTATTTTCTGCTTCAATTATCACAAGTTGTTCTGAAAAACTAATTAAACAAAACAGAGACAATGCTGTATTAAAATAAGCAACAAATTAAAAGTAAATATGTTTCCACTCCCCCTTCTTATTTACTTTTGCTGGAATTCAATTTCATCTAAACGGCTACAATTGTTGAAGATTAAAACAAAACATTAAAATCTTTTGCCTCCTTTGTTATACTTGCTACGCATTTTAACCCTCATTTAACCGGGAATAGCAAAAAAAAAAATAACTTCCAGGAGAACATTAAAATATATATAATCTCGATTTACAGGACAAGAAAAGCAGTAACTGCATGCGTATGCTTTGGAAAAAAATTGGCATGCATTTAAGCAGCAGGACACACACACATACACACATCATTGTGGCAGGATGGCAAGTGCGTTCATATGCACGCTCTCATATAACATGTTAAATACTCAAGTAGCTTGTCTTCTACCACTTGTAATTAAAGCTAATAATGTATTTTTTTTTTCTTCTTTCTTCATCTTCTTTTTTGCCTTATTTCCCCTTGTGACTAAAACAAAAAAAAAAAGCAAATTGTTTGTAGGCTTTATTTGAAATAATGTTAAACTTGTGCTTAAAGATTAGCCTTTTTTGCACTTAGCTGCTCCTGCTGCTGCTATTGTAAAGTGACACTTTTCATTAAGAAAATTAAATGCATTGAGGATTTTGTGTGTACACAATTTAAAGATTGTGGCAAATAAGTGCAAGTATGTTGAAAGTACTTAAGTATTATGCGTACATTCATATACATACATAATTACATACAACCTTATTTAAAAGTGACCTAACTTACATAGTGAAAGACACCATACCAACCCCTACACACTTATGAAAGAGTTCCTTTAACACTCAGAAATAGTCACCCTTGCAACACTATTTGCTTTGCTCTTTTCCTAAAAGAAACTCAATAAAAGATCAAAGTAGTTGATAAAGATTTTGTTTGCAATTTTCCAGTTCAATGATTGCATTTATTATTATTTTTAATTATGACCATGAAGAACAAATAAACCTCTGTACTGTTTGGGGGTAATTATTTGCTCTACTTTTGCAGTTTGTAGATTTTATGCTGGTGCATTTGTGGCTTAATATAAATAATCGAAAATAACGAACATACAAAGAGAAAATTAACTAAATAAATATCTAAAAATATATGTAAACATATATGTAAAATAAACTACTGGTCGTAAAGGAAAAGAAATATTAATGTTTTATCTGAAAGTATTTTTTAGGACAATGCTCTTTGAGTAGAGTGGCAAAATCTAATGGCGGACTTTAAAAATGTTTCAGTATTTCGTTGAGTTAACTTTTCTAATACACAGATGGCATCTATATATGTCTATTACAGCAGGGTCGAGATTATATTGTTCCACAACTATTCTTACAGAGAAAACAGATTCGTTGAGACAACCGAATTTGTTGCCAATGGAATTTTGGCAGTTGCACAAGCTGTCGTAGAATTATTATTGAAAAAGAAGATACTTTACAATAATAAATAATTACTAATGCGAACCGTTAATTCGGTTAGGTGTATCAATAATAATAAAATTAACCACTAGTTAGTTGAAAGAACCGATACAAGGTAAAATAAATTTAGAAAGACACATTTTTTAGTTGCAAATATTAATAATTGATACTAAAAGCTAATTAATAATATTTTATTCGGTTATGATAATCATAGTCGTTACTTAGCTGGCGCGGATATAAGAGGGGATGGGGGAAGGGGATATTTCCCCCTCCCCCCCCCCAAAACGAGTAAATTTCTATAGAGTTTCTAAAAGAAGTTGGGAAAAATAGCTCAAGCTGGGTCCGCGCCTGTATTTAGTCATGACAAAAGCATACGATCGGTTGATCCAATCAATTTAAGAATTGCCAGAATTATATATTTCTTAAAATTATGTGCTTATGGTAATGATAATGGACTATGTTTTGGATTCATAGAAAATTGGTAGCGGGAGTTGAAATATAGTATATTTAACTAATATTTTATTGGCCAAACCATTTTCCAACCAATCTTTTTCCTGGTTGCAGAATTTTCAAATCAAGCCTATTGGCATGTTGTATAACGAGGGATTGGCATGCGGTTCAAGCAGTCTTCACAACGAAGAATGGCGGTAGATCTCAGCATCTACCTAAATCATTTAAACCAATTAGTCTCAGCTTTTTCTTAAAACCGATGGATAAATTTCTACACAGAGAAAACAGATTCGTTGAAACAACCGCATTTGTTGCCAATCGAATTTTTGCAGTTGCACCAGCCATCATACAGTTCTTATTGAAAATGAAGTCATTTTACAATAATAAATAATTGCTAGTACGAACCGTTTAATCGGTTAAGTGTATCAATGATAATAAAATTAACCACTTGTTAGTTGCAATAACCGATAAAAAGTAAAGAAAATTTAGGAAGATAATTTTTTTAGTTGCAAATATGTACCAATATTTGGTATTTCATTCCAATTCATAATGTTTTATTCCGTTGTGCTCATCATATTCGTTACTTAGTTACGATAAAAGCATACGCTCGGTTGATCCAATCAATTTAGGAATTGTCAGATTCATATCTTTATCACAATTGCGTTCTTATGGTAATCAACATGGATTGTTTTTTGTATTCATAGAAAATTGATTGCATGAGTTGAAATGTAGTCTATTCAACTAATATTTTATCGGCCTAACCATTTTCCAACCAATCTTTTTTCGGGGTGTAGATAGATATATTTGGAAAAACTACGTCAAAATGTACACTATTGGTGTATTTCAATTTGCCCACCAGCTGGTTAAATCGATGGTAACAGCCATACACTGTTTAACCACTGTCATGCAAAAGGGACATTCAGGAAGCCTGTGACAAGATATCGTACGACGAGATTCATAACGTTCTTAATAGAAAAAGAGTTCCAAAATTATAAAAAAAACTGGACTCTAGAAATGTTGGTTTCCTGGGTTGTGAAGGTAAAACTATATGGGACATCGAGGATTTTAAGAGCAACTAGAGGCTGTTCCAAAAGGTAATGTTTTATCGAATTTACTGTAGACGTTAGTTATCGATTAACCGATAAGAACTCAATAAATTTGGCTACCGAATATATGATAACGCCAATGATCTTATTATATCTGTAGTAGGAACCATATCGGAAAGGACTGTGCAAAGATAGCGGGCTATCCATTAACCTCACATAGCAGGCTAATTGACTTTATTCATAGCCTTAATTGGCTTTATTGAATATTTGGGCTGCTCAGAAGACTCTTTGGGTCGCTCTGCTTATAAAGATAGCATATTCCCATCGATACTGTAAGGAGCATAAAGCCTCTCAGCCCCAGTGGCTGAGTGGTAGCGATGGTAGCCTGTCAGTCCTCAGGTCGTGGGTTCGATTCCCGCCAGAGGCCCTGGATGTTTTCCGCAGACAAGGTAATCGCTTCGCGGTTTGTATTTGTTTAAAAAATATTATCATTTGAGGTTTCGTTAATCTTAAAATATCGAATGACTAGATGTTTAGTCTGCTGCATCCCAGTCTGATGATGGAGCTGTCATCTTAGGTTACAGAATAGCTGTCCATAATGCACGTTTGTATAGCGAACCGCTTAAAGTAAGTACAGATGTTCGCTTGCAGCTGTATCTACTAGATGAACAAACGTTAGCCGTTGTTGAAGTATCTGTGGTGGCACATATTGAAAGACGGCACCCGCTCATTTTCTCGTTGTTGTGGAGAACAAACATCCGCTGATTGTACGGGACTGTTTGCAGCTAACCTTTGGCCCCTCCAGTTGCCTTCAGCTCAGCAGCTTTCACAGCTGTGCTTATGGCCTTTACTAAATTATATGATAGTTGCTAGAAGCTCCACATATCATATCATATTAATTTGCCTTATTATTTTCTTTTTTTTGAACAAAATCGAACGAGAATCTTTCAAGTTATAATGAAACCTGTAGAGCATCATCTACTACATATGATATTTTCGCAAAAATCATGTTAATCTAATTTATTTTAAATAAAATCAAGATTTATCCATACATATTTAAGGAGAACATTTAATTTCTTTTAAGGAACACATACATATTTTGCCAAAAAAATGTGGGGCTGAATATAATTATATAAAGAAACCTAAGCAACTTTTTCCGCCAAATGGATTTTGAGCTTGCGGAATATCCAAAATATATAGATATGTTTTATGACGCCTTTATTATAGGAAAAATGACAAAAAGTGCATGAAACAACTTGGCGTATACTTAATATTTTATTAATACAATAAATAGTGATACTCATACGCCATCCTGTACTGAGACAAACTGCTTTAAGTACTTTTGTGATATTTGCATTAATAATCAAGGCGCCATAATTTGGGAACCACTTGCGCAAGTCCTCTGATTTTTAGGTCAAATGTTAGTTACATAAAGGCTGATTTATGCCGACCGTAAACGTAGAAAACGTAAATGTAGTCGGATGTGCTGATCGTTTTTGTCTCATAGCTTCTCAATTTGACAGAAACGATCAGCACATTCGAGTACATCTAGTTTTTCTATATTTACGGCCGGCTTTTTCAGCCTTAAGAGTGAACTGCCAGTACAATTTTAAATTTTTCGTAGGGTGTTTGGCCCAATCTCTAGTTGGTTTTATACGAACTTACAACATATTTTGGAATTTCTATAGGCTCGAAATCCATTTAGACCCATGGTTTCTAGGAAAAATTTGCTTAGAATTCTTCGTAAAATCGATACATTGCGCCTAAGCTAAGATAAAATTAGAGGAGCGAGCAGCCTCTTCAAAAATCCAAGATTTTATAAAAAATTAAAAAGAATTTATGTGTCTATCTCTAAATTTTTACTGCTTTTGTAGTTACACAACAATAACATGCGCAAAAAATATAGTACTTGTCTTACTCTGTGTGCTCTCTCAATCCAAACCATATGGGCTAGGAATTCACAGAGGTTTGGGGGACTAATTTTATTTAATAGCATTAGAGTGTTTCTAAAATTAAGTGCTGTTTCATCCTCTAATGTTAAATAATTTTAAACATATTTTGCATTGCATACACACACACACACACAAATGCTATAATTATTAATGAAAATTGTGTTTAAAGTATGTGTAAATAGAGTTTGACAAAAACCACACCTTATATATAATAATAAATATTATAAGATAGAAAATAACCAATAACAGCAGCAAGAAGAATGTCAATAAAATCAACCTGTTTCAATAAACTCATCAACCACAAGTGACAAAATACTAACTGAGTCTTCATGCATACATTACGCGCTAAAGGAATCGTAAAAAAACATTTTCTTTACTTCATTGCTTGTGTAAAAGGTTAACTTTTGTGAGTATGAATGATGTGTATGGCTGTGTATGCGGATGTGAAAATATTTATCACTACTAGAGTCATCGGTGAAATTTTCGGCAACGCTTCATCAACATCATTATTTCATTGAATACATCTCTCTATTACCTGTCATTATGATAAATTTGTGTGATTTGAAAAGAAAATTTCATCTTTTCATAAAAAGGAATAACCGAAATGTTCACATACACTTCTGCACACATACATAGAACCATTTACATGAAATTCAATGCCAATTCTAAAAGTACTTTTCAGATTGTAAAGGAATTAATTCCTTTGTTTAACGATTATTGTATTGAAGTAAATAATAGTAGAAATATAACAGCCTAAGTGGTTAAGGCTTGTTAATACAGAAATATTTCCCCAGATTTTTTAATTAATTTCATTTAAAAAAATTGTATGCAAAATCATGAAATTTCCAAGTTATAAACCTGTCATCGAATTAACAAAGCTTAGAAAACATTCAACATAGGGGCAGACATAGTTCACGATATAAATCAAAAATAAAAAATGGGATTTCATAAAAGATTATGTCATATGAAAGAGAACACTGTTTTCTATAACTTTTGCTCTAAACATTTTTCTAAATGTCTTCCTGTAATCCCAGGTTAGAACCCAAAGTAAAAAATTCAATCTACAAAGTGTTAACAAATTTTTTTTAAAATATATAAGTTTGACATGAAAATAATGATGTTTCTCAATAAAAAAATTTTATTTTGTTTTCACATTGTATATTCGGATGATTTTTAGAGAATGTATCTGTGTTAAAATATTTTTAAAATTATAGTCCATTCATGGTTAGATTCTTGTTTATATGAAAAGTAGAATTGTAGACTATATTTTCTACATTTTAATATTTCAAAAGCGTAAAAGTTATAGAGATCCCCAATATTCCCCATATCTATTATATACACAATAAAGAACAGAATGTCTTTATTTGCATCCAAGTTTATCTTTTTGCGATTTTTTGCCAAATTGTATTTTAATTAAGTTTTGCACTTTATAAATTTCATATATTTTCCAATATTTGTGGTATTATAGGGTAGGTGTTTCAAAAAAAAAAGTTGCAGCAATCACCTCCTAGAATGAAAGATATGTCAATGACGTTTCTAAAAAAAGGACACAATTTTTTTGCCACGCCATAAAATGCTGCACTTTTTATTTTTTATATACAGCGCCGCCATTTGAAGTAGGATTTCATCATATTGCATATCATTGCTTATGGTTTGACTTTGGCTTAATTTGTGGCTTTTTAGTCCGACATCAATTCTGGGCCGAACTTATGTCATCTCGGATCCTTTCCTAATGTGACAAGAAAGCCCTTTTAAAACTTTGTATGGCAAGCTTTAAATTAGGGACGTAGCGATACGCCGTTTTGCCCATCCGATACCGATATTTAAAAATAAGTATCGCCGATACCGATTCCGATACCGATACGAATATTGAAATTGAGTTCAAGTTTAGATTAACAAAACTCAAGAAGGGAAATTTTTTTATTGTACAAAATTACAGTGTAAGAGATTATTAATATTTAAAAGTACGAGTAATATTAACCCAGTATAAAAAAATTGGAAGTAATTTTTAAGGAACTACATTTTCATTGCTTCCTTTATAATTTTAAAAAATACTCGCGATGGCGTTTTTTTTTTACTCGTGAAAAATGACTTGGTGAGGCTTGTAGGTCTAGTTGAGTAGATCATTTTGTCATTTTAAAAAATTGCAATACACCCACAAAATCGGAAGTTATCGATTAAAAAACTATTTTTTGGGACTTCACGGATAAAAACAATTTTCAGTGCGTTGTTTCTGCACCGATTTTCAATTTTTAAACATTGTCGAATAGAGGAGGACTTAAGCTTTCCGTGCATATTTAAACGATTTTGTTTTTACTTATATTTCATTTATTTCATTTCAAAAGGAACTTTTAATTTTTATTCCGATTTTCTAAAATTTTTTCGTATTTTATTTTACTACAATTTGCTTAAAAAACTAACCATTTTTATGTTTTCATATAAAACGTATTTTATAGCGATTACAATAAGTCAGTCTTGTGTCTTTTTTTGATGAGAACAAGAATTGAATTTGAATTCATGGAAAAATTAGCAAAAAAAAATTAGTGGAGTTCACACAACATTCGGTAACTGTTAACTCGTTAAATTGGTAAAACTTTTGTTGCTGTAAAATTTATTTAAAAATTTTTTGACAAAAAAATTTATGGACAATTTGACCAATTTAACGAGTAAACAGTTACCGAATGTTGTGTGAACTATACCATTATTTTTTTACATCGCAAAATATAATTAATTTTTAAAATTGATATTAATAAGATTTAAAAAAAACGAAATGAGTATAGTTCATGGTAAAATTAACAAAAAATGAATAATTTGTTAAAAGAAAAACTTTGAAAAAATTTAAAAGTATCGTTGTATCGACAGTAAAATATCGCCGATACCGATGCTTCGGAAAATCGGAAAGTATCGCCGATATATCGGTATCGGTATCGGTTTCATCCCTACTTTAAATATACTCAGTTTATGCCAAAATTAAGCACATTTTTCCGTTTCACCTACGTATTATATCACCATTTTCAAACCCATTTTCACCAGTGAAAGTATAGTAACATTGAAGACAATTGGTACAAAAGTTTTCCACAGGGGAGTAACAAAAATTAGTAAAAGCTTTCATATACACAGAAAAATTAAAAAATTTTGTGTTTTTGTAATTATTTTTTTTCGGAAGGCTATCTTTATACATTTGATATCTGTAGAAAATTACCTTTTCATTGGCGGTTGATTTATCGTGCGGTTCGATATACATTTGCCCCTATGTGCGCTCTTAAGAAACTTAGTGCTTGAGACGTTGATGCAGTATTTGATGCCCTCTCATCACTGAATTTATTATTTGTAAGTAAAATGTTTTTTTTACCAGGTTGGGATGCAGTGCTGTAGGTGTAATTAAGAAGAGATTAAATTTTTCATATAACTCATTAGTTGCTTAAATATGAACGATTACTATTAAATCTCTGTCCTCGCAACCTTAACTTTTATACACTCTTCTTAAATTTTTCACCACATCCAACGTGAAATAATTTCCATACACATATTCTTTATATAACTCGTGGGTTGCGAATTTCTTTTTTTTACTATTGCAAACACTTATTTTCATATATTTTTTTACCTCTTACCAAATTTATCGGTTTTGCCTACATTCATTAAATTGATTTGAATGTGCGTTTGTAGCGGCATATGGATTGTATCGTTGAATGTCTGCATGTGCTGTGGCATTTTCAATATTATTGGCACTTATGTTACCAACATTTTTTACGTCTATTTTCCTCTGCTCTTAAGCAAATATGGGTACATTTGCACATAAATATTAACTAGTCGTATAAGTGTCTTTATGTCGGGGTTTAATTTCACTTCTGTCATATGCATGCCACATACGTACTTTCAAATGAAAGTCAAACACAAGGCAGAGAGGCAAACGTTGCCTTGGAAATTAAAGACTTCTAATGATTAGATGGGAAAACATGTTTATTTAAGATTGAGAGTATTTGCTTCATTTTAAAATTGAATGAACGAATGAATAAATGATTGTTCCATTCATTCAATTTGATTTTCAAACAAGAGCATAAATAAATACATAAATAAAAAGTAATCCATTAAATTAAATTTTTTCATCTATGAGTATTTCTTATTATTTTTGGTAGATTGTAGAAATTGCTTTTATCTTTAATTCTCAATTCAAAGATTATATTTGATTATAAATGGCTTAAAATATAAAAGCAATTGATTCGTTAAGACTTAAAATTTGATAAAAAAAAACTTGATAGAGTGACACCCACCCCTAATTGGCTTAATTATGTTTCATGTAGCTAATTGATTTTAGTATTAAAATCATTAATTTTTATGCGTAATTTGCTTTTAACTCTATAGGTTTAATAGTTATTAAGAGACAAATATTAAAATAAACAATCATCAGAAAGGATCAGTACTGATTTCGAGGCAGCTACACCATCTCATCAGAGTTCTGTGTTAATTTTTACCTCTTATCAAGTTGGATACTAGTGAGTATTAATGTCAGATATCTAGCCAAGTTATTTAATGCTGGATTTAGACGACATGTTTTTTACATATGGCTTGTTAGGTGTGTGAGACAAATGTAACTTCGCATGTTTGTCAAAATTGTCAATTTACAGACGGTTTATAATATTTGCTTTTACACGTACATGTGCAATTAGATCTGACATAACCTCTGAGTGTTCACAACAGCTGAGTTTTTGCACAATTTTCGTAAATATATAAAGCGCTGTTTGCTTTTTAATGTTTTTTCAGCCAAACCACACTTTTGATAACACTAGGTCACAAATAACAAACTTTTGTCTGTTATTTGTTTCTAGCATACTTTTTCTCATGGATTTGGACCTACTGAACACGAAAATGAATTTTAAAAATTTTTCTGTCGATTGGTTTGCGAGATACAAATTTTTTAATTTTTTTTTTTTTAATTTTTGGAGGTACACTTACTATTTTGAGCATATCTTTAGTCTTCTATGACCTATTTTATCCTACTACTACTCAAATTAAAGACAATTGAGCCGTCTACAACTTATTCTCAGAAAATTTTCAAATCGGGTTAGTAGTTTTGATGTCAGCTATACGTAAAAAAATTAAAATCGCTGTTAACATCGCGTTTTATATTTTATATGAATTTTTACATGAATTTTTCAGCCACATTTTTAGTAAAAAAACCCAGTTTTTTAACCTTTTTAAGCCGCCAACATCAAAACTACTAACCCGATTTGAAAATTTTCTGAGAATAAGTTGTAGACGGCTCAATTGTCTTTAATTTGAGTAGTAGTAGGATAAAATAGGTCAAAGAAGACTAAAGATATGCTCAAAATAGTAAGTGTACCTCCAAAAATTAAAAAAAAAAAATTAAAAAATTTGTATCTCGCAAACCAATCGACAGAAAAATTTTTAAAATTCATTTTCGTGTTCAGTAGGTCCAAATCCATGAGAAAAAGTATGCTAGAACCAAATAACAAAATGGCTGTTGCCTAGTGTAATTTAATACATCTGATGTCAGATATCTTGTCAGATGAAAATAGAACACGCTCTAATTGAAAATTTTTCATCTGACTTTGCTTCTGTAAATGTCATCTGACAATGTTTCATATGTTTCACACGGCATGTATCACTTTTCAGTGGGAAATTTGACAAGTCAGATGTAAAATACATGTCGTCTAAAGTCAGCATAAGGAAATATAATATGAAATATACAAATTTCTGATATTAGCTGTGCTCGTTTACTCGAAATTCTTACTATTTTTAATACAATTGGAAAAATTTGTTTACTTTTTGTATTGAAAACTTCCAGCTGTAGTAAAAATAGTAAAATGTAGTAAGTAAGCGAACAGACATAAACATTTACAACACAGAAAAAACAAAATTTCATTTTCAGTAAAAGAATTCAATGAAATAGTAACTATATTGTCTAGAAACGGACCTACAAAGAAATTTGTAAATATAGACAAAAATATATTAACAATTTAATTGGAAAAAAACGCGTGTTTTCAGTGAAAAGATTCTTTAAGTCTATAAAACAATTTGTCTAAAAAATTTACACATTGTAAACAAAACAATTTACTAAATCAAACAAAAAGGTTTACTGGATTTTCTGAAAAATATCAAACAATATTTTTGTCTGAATTTAAAAACAAATAATCAAAAAATACTAACAAATATTAAACAAAATAGTTTACTTAATCAAACAAAAGTATTCACTAGATTTTTTTGAATTAACGCAACGATATTAACGAATTGATTTACTCAAAAATCTTCAGTAAACAAACTTAGCACAATCGCATTCCGTTTGCTATAATTGTTGTTATTGTTGTTGTTATTTGTGTGTATGTCGTCACCGATTTTGTTTTTTTACGACACAGAATACAGGGTTTTGTTGCACTTTTTGGTGTTTGCGCCCGAAATAAAAGTCCAACAAAAAATGCATTGATTCAGTAAAGAAAATTTACTAAAAATTAAATTTATTTTTAGTCAAACTTTTGTTTGAAAATTTGTTAATGATAATTTTTTCTGTGAAGGTGAGTCAAAAATTTTGGCTAGTACGTAAATTCCCATCTCTTCTGAATATATATTCCAACTACTCTATACTCTCCTTTTCACTTTTTTACGAATCCTTATCATTATTTAGCAAAAAAACTTTACATACGTTTTATCATTGTACAACTTCTTATATCTAGAAATATGCCGCCATCTAAGCCACTAATAAAATAATCGGCAGACTGATAATTATATTGCTGAATATTCTTTTATTTACCATTAATTCGAACTGTGTAATTACCACTACAATGACTGTGTTTGCTTGACTCAAAAACAATTTTCATACCTGAAATAAAAAATATGAAAGAGCAAAAAAAAATTTTAAATACAATCTACAAACTCTCTAGCAAAATGTACACAACTAGCACTAAATGTTGCAAGTATAAAGTGCGAATGCAATACAAACCTAAACACATCCTTGGACCATCGCCAAATGGCATATATACATCCAAGTCTTTAAACTTTCCCGTACCACAATTCTACTTGTTCGTTTATAAACCCTTCCGATTTGCGAAAAAAAAACTCTTCATCACGATGCATGGATTGCAAAGAAATGAGACAAATATCTCCAGGTTGTATTTGAAGGGAGACAGCATTTTTGTGTGCAGACTTTGACCATAAAATCTACAGGAGTTGTAATACGTAAACTTATTCGGAAGGGGAATAGAACAGGCATAAAACCAAAAAGAAATTTAATCACAAATTTGTTAAGGCGAAATGGAATTGAAATTCTCACCTGCTACACAATTTTTCAAATAGGGAAGTTTTAACAAATAATCAAAATGCAAACCAGAGTGAGACAAAGTATTTGTTAAACGCTTCCCTTAATTACACTATGCAACAAGAAAAATACCGGGGAGTACCATTATATATTTTTTTGATGTGTTATAGTCCCCTAACTACAAAAACAGTCGACATTTTAAATTCTATGGATAAATTTTTTTTATTATTTTTTTTTTAATTTGGGATTTTTGAAGAGGCTGCTCCACTGACTTTATCAAACTGATGAAGGGGTTGTCCAATTTTACAGCAAAAACCACTAAAAAAATTTCAATAAAATTACGTTTATGCCGTTTTAGCAATATTTTTTTATACACTCTATGGTTTCAGAATTATTCAGAACGCAATGGTTAATAATATATTTTTTAATGCAAAGTATTTTTATTTATTAAAAATTTATAAAAAAATCGAAAATTGCAAAATGATACCATTTTTATTCAATCGCTTTATTATGTATAAAATCAATATTTATCCATCGATTTGAATGAAATAAAGCTTATTTAATTTGTCATATATGTGATCAGGTAATAAATTGTTAAGTTTTGGCCTTTTTTGATTTTTTACAAATGTTTTAATAAAAAAAATGTCCAGTTTTGCATACAAAATATATATATTTTTCATCATGCCGGTCTGAATAATTCCGAAACCATTTAGTATGTAAAAAATAGTGTTGAAACTGCTTAAGGTCATTTTACTCCAATTTTTTTAGTGTTTTTTTTTTGTAAGGAAATTGGATAACCCGTTTCGAAGTTATGATGAAATTGGTGTAGCTGCCTCTTGAAAAACTTGAAACCAATAGAAAAAGTTGAAACAAATAGAATATGTGATGAAAATATGGTGGTGATCAAAAGTTTAATTTTGTTGCATAATGTTATTGCTGACTAAAGTACTATGGGCTGAATGGGAATATTTTTATATCAGATCCAGTTAAAAATTAAATTTTTTTCAAAAGCTTACCAACAAAAAATTTACCAAATTTTACGGAGATTCGTGGCTACAGATTTCTACTTTACTTCAAAGAGTAGAGAAGGTATAGCTCAATTACTTTTGGAAAACACACATTTGCTAATAAACGCCTTATAACAGAAAATAGTCTTGTCAAGAAGTACTGTAGTAGTTAAAAACATTAACTGATTCACAGAAAAAATAAGTTTCGTTTTTGATAACCAAAATCCTGGTATTCAAAATTTTTTTTTCAAATTTCCTGTGATAAAGACTTCTGCTATATTGATAACAAAATTATATAAAATATATATATGTATATATATAATTAAAGAAAAATGTTGACATGCCTGGGATACGTTCCCGGGCTGCCTGGATGTAAAGCATGCTCTCTACAGTCCAGCCATTTACCAGTAATTTTTTATGAGAAAAAACTTGTTTAAGTACTTATGTATGAAAAGAAGAGAACTATTCAGGGGTGTCATAGAATCTAAGTCGGTTTTGCTGATTGTCGGTTTTATAAATCGCCTATCGTTGTATTATTTACATTTGGTTTTACATATGTGTAATTTTATTGTTTTGTGAAAATATAAAACGAAAATATAAAAAAAAAAAATTATAATATTTACGTAATTTTTTATTTTTGAACTGAATAGCTATAAGTTTGAAAATTTTTATTATTTCGGCTTTCTAGTTCAATATATTGAATTAATGTAAATTCAAATGATTTTTGTTAAGAGTATAAATCATAAATCAGTAGTACTGAAAGGTTTGCTAATCTGATTTGAATATTCCAACAGTCTACTCTTAATAAAAATCATTTGAATTTACATTAATTCAAAATATTGAACTAGATAGCCGAAATAATAAAAATTTTCAGACTTATACCAACTATTCATTTGAAAAATAAAAAAATTACATAAAAATAATTATTAATGCGGCGGCCCGCGCAAAATAGTTATATGCATGTTCACTCCTCAGTTGATGATCTGGAACTAAAAATACGGACAAAATAACTCAAGCAGTTTAGCATGCATAATGAACTAACACACAAAAAGCTTTGATTGTAGGTATTGAAAAAATGCCCATCAGAGCGAGTGTTAAGGCTCCATTACTCATACGTAACGTTGATGTAGTTGCATGTTGCTGATCGTTTCTGTCACATTGAAAAGCTATGAGACAGAAACGATCAGCAACATACAACTACATCAACGTTACGTATGAGTAATGGAGCCTTTAGATTATTAATCAGATAGGGAAATTTCTGCAAAAACTAAATTGAGTCACAATAAAAAAGTGCATGGCACGTATTTAAAAGAAGTCTTGTATTCTATTTGCTGGCAAAAATTAGTTAAATAGCTGATGTTTCCTTGTAAAAAGCATCCACCTTCATAACTGGTAAAAGTGAACAAGAACACTGATGAGACGGTGTAGCGGCCTGTCGAAATCAGTAGTACTGATCCGTTCTGCTAATCTGATTTGAATATTCCAACACTCCACTCTTAATAAAAATAATTTGAATTTACATTTATTCAAAATATTGAACTAGAAAGCCGAAATAATAAAAATTAAAAAAAAATTATTGTTTAATTATTAAAAATTAAATTTTATAAATAAAATGAGCACTAACTGTTGAAAAAATAAAATGAAAAATGGAGCTTTTAGCTTGTTTTATTTATTTCTAATAATAAAACGACAGCTGTAAGCTGATTGGTTTATTTCCAATAACAAAACCGATAACATTGGTTTCTGTGACACGTAAAACCGACACTAATTCAAATCCAATTCCGATAAAAGTGGTTTCTATGACATCCCTCATTAGTATTAAGTTAATAACAAATATTATTGAAATACATATATTTTTTCAATAGCATGCATGGTATTATTGAACATAATTCTTGTGTTTACCTTATTTTAGCTAATTGGGCATTTTTTGTGTAAATAAAAATTCTTTTTAGAAACAACAAAATAATTCTTGTCTATTTTTTTCTGTGCTGTTACACAATATCGAAAGAAAATTTTCTTTTGTATAATAAAGCGTTGTTACAAAATAGCAAGTTTTCTTACTCGTAAAAAACGAATTGGTGAGGCTTGTAGGTCTACTTTTGTAGATTATTTTAGAAAATTGCAATACACCCTAAAAGTTAGCAGTTAAATTGAAATACGATTTTTTGGGACTTCACAGGCAAACAATTTTTCACTACTTTGTCTCTACACCGATTTTTATATATTAAACGGCGTCAAATAGAGGAGCACTTAAGCTGTCCGTGTATATTTAAACGATTATATTTTGGCTTATATTTCGCGAAAATATCATCAAATGTGAATAACTCCCCTGACATGTCCATGCAAAATTTTTTTTCCAAAATATTTTTTTCTACCCACTTTGTGCGGTCGGACAGTGATATATTTACACAATGTTGAGAGCATCGTATGGTTAGGCCATATGGGCCATATGCAGCATTTAATAGCGTTTCTAACCTGTTCTGTAAATCGAGTCGATTTGAAAACGCTCGATTTAGAGAAATTAAATGCAATGCTAAAATACATCAATGGGGGTTTTATTAATTTTTGGAAAACGAGAAATTCACTCGGATTCGGTTTACAGAACAGGGTCGATAGTTTATTGAATATGTTTTATCCATTTTAAATAAATTTATGTAACCAGGAAATTTATTTTGAAAAATTATAAAATGTAAAAAGCTTATATTTAATTAAAATACTAAAAAAATAGATATCACTGTAACAAATAACTTTAATTCAATTTTATAATTCTTTTATATCGAGAAAAATGCCACCATCTAAACCAACGATAAAACCATCTGCAGCCTGATAATTATCTTTGCGTGTTCTTTCATTAACGGTTAATTCAAAATGTTTAATTAGCTCGGCAACTGCGGCTTTTGACTGAGATAAACCAAATTTCATACCTGTGAATTTAAAACAAAAATTAAACGAAAATGAATTCATTTACATGCAAATAGTAAAAAAAAAAGATTAAATATAAAATACGTTTGTATTTTATGTAGCTAAAACAAACCTATACATATTCTTGGACCATCCCCAAATGGCAAATAGACACCCATGTCTTTATACTTTTTTGTGCCACCGTTCTCTTCATCAAAGCGTTCTGGCAGAAACACTTCTGGCTGTGGAAAATACTCTTCATCATGGTGCATAGAGTACAGTGATATAAGGCAAACATCTCCAGGTTGTATTTTGTGTGAAACACCATCATTGTTTATCAACTCACAAGGTTGTGTGCAAACTTTAGCCATATACGGCAAAGGAGTGAAAATACGTAAAGTTTCTAGGAAAGTTAAAAAAAAAACAAAGCAAACAAAACACACATTAAATGCCAGAAGTTATAAATTTTAAGTTTCTTTTTGCGTTTGTTACAAGATAAAAAGTACTTGATTTATGATTAAATGCTTTTAGAGATTGCTCACCGGCTAAACATTGTTCCAAATAGGGCAGTTTGCCTAACTCATCAAAATCGAAAGTATTTGCATTGGCTTGCAAATGCTGTTGAATTTCCAAACGTAGTTTTTCTTGTTTTTCTGGATGACGTGCCAACTTTTGGCATATGCAAATGGAAATTAATTTTCAAAATAATGGCAACTAAATAAAAATAAATCTTTTCGACTCACCAGCAATAAGCAATGACTGATTAATGTAGCCGATGTTTCAAAGCCATCAAATAAAAACGTTAATTGATGGGCTACTATATCAATTTCAGTTATACCTTTCTTTTGCTGTACTTCCAACATATGTTGCAAGAAATCTTGTCTTGTATTATTTTCATTAGATTTTCTCATACTCAATGCTGCATATGTTAATTGTAGAAAGAAACGATCTGTGACTTCTGGAAAGAATCTAACATAAAACAAATATCGAACCAAAGGGAATATGCCAACTAAGAAAAAATATTTAAAAGCATTAAAAGTTTGGGCAATCAATTGTTTGGACATGCTTAAGAAGAGCGTATCTTTTTGTATAGAGCTATCGGTTGTTCTAGCAAAATTTCCGGCTTCAATGCCCCAGCCAACATCAGCTACCACCTCGCCAGTGAAATGAAGAGCAATCTAAGGATTTTATTTTTAATTTTAATTTTAATTTGACATAAGAAAGTAAAAAGAAAATTTATAACTTTACTTACATCTTTGGCATCAATTGTAGTTGTGCCTGCTTTTATTTGAAGTTTCAAATATTGACTTAGTTTTTTACAAATGGCATCAACTATTGAGTACATTCCCTTTATTCTAGACGTCGTCAAAGCTGGCACAATTTCGGCACGTTTTACTTTCCAATCTGCTGCTGGTAAAACAAATGGATTATTTCCAGATATGGGTTCTTTTTCACGATTCATCTGAAATTTATAAAATGTGACAATCTTATAAAGTCTACTAAAAAGTTTAATGATTAGGGAAAACTAACCCATTGTGATGATTCATTATCTTGAAAACTTTTAAAATTTGTAATTAATATATCTTTGCATATTTCTGGATCCAATATCAAAATTTGAGGATTTCTTGTAACAAAAACTCCCACAAATTTAGCTTTGTTTTTAAATTGTCTGAAGAAGAAAAGAAATGAAATCAATTCAAGAACTATATGAAAGATAAAATCCTTACAAAAACTCACCTATAAACTTCATCTAAATCGTAAATAAAGTTTCGTTTGGCATTAACTGTGCCGGGGAAAGTACCAAACAGCGGCAAGGGCTTCGGACCCGGTATTCTACGTTTGGTCCAGTGGTCAAAATGCCAAATCAAGTAGACATAAAGAGATCCGATTATACTTAAAACAGAAATTAAAACGTAGCCAACAATGTCCAACATTTTTCCAAATATCTATTATTTATTTAATATTATTCTTTCTTATTAGAGTTTCTTAATGCTACTGCTAGCGATTTGATTATGAATATGCAGTTTGGTGTATTTCAGTTTATGAAATCTATGTCAGTTGCTTTTGCGTTCATTATATATAAATCTTATCAGTGTTTTTCTACTTATTTATAAAGTATACAACTGTGGTCGAAACAGCCTAAGTCGACTTAAGACAGAATGGAGTTATGTATGCTACAATTTTCTCAAATGACGCTTATTGCTACCAAAATATACTTAAGAATTTATTTCCATAAAATTTTATACTATTGAAATAGCCCATAATGACTTAAGTGGACTTTGTACTTTATTTTCCAAAACTAAACAATTTACGAATTCGCGTCAACTTTTGGCGTGCCGCTGTGACTGATTAGTAGTGATGCCTGTCCTATCACTCCTGATGTCATGGGTTCGATTCCTGCCATAGACCCTGGGCGTTTTTCCGCAGACAAGACAAGTAGCTGAAAATTGTTTCATATGCAATTGGGGTCGCTGAACTCGAGTCTCCAGTCGAATTATTATTTTTTTATTCTAATTTTCGTGGTAGATATAAATTGATTTAAAAAAATTAAGCATTTTCACGATAAATGTTAGAATAACTGGAGAACGGTTTGATCTGCTTGTGTGGGTGTATGTGCGTTGTATGGAATTTTCATACTTAATTGTGAATAAAATAAAAAATTGTGCGTCGATTTTAATGATATATGGCTTGTTGTGATTGGAATATATTTACCTATATGTTTATAGAAAAATATTAGATATTTTTATATATTATGTATTTTTATTTTTTATAAATATTTTAAAAACAAAAATTTTTATAAAAATTGTTTTTTTGTCATAAGTTCCAAAAGATCTCTGAAACCACTAAGGAAATATAATAATACAATTAAATAAAATAATTAATTGTAATAATATATATAATTTGGGGACTCAAACGGTGTGTTATTAAATCATAATGTCCTAATATTTTACAATAGTTGAAAAACATTGTTGTTGTGCTTCAAAAAAAAAAAAGTCTAAAAATAATAAGACTTTGTGTTCTATGTTTTTTGTTTGTCATAACTACAGCACAAATCTGAGCCGAACGGCCGAAACCCTTTAGTCGAGCCGATGATGGTACATGTTTGTCAGAGCCAGGCAAAGAGAAAACAAAATAAATGGGAAAAATTTATTTGTTTAAGTGGGTTGGTGTTTACTTGGATTGTTGATAGGTACAAATGACTGTTGTGCTCTTGTTGTTGTTTATTTTGTTTGTTTCTCTTGTGTACATGTAAATTTTCGGCTGTGTACATAGCACACTATATTATGAGGGGTTGCTCACAGCAGTCATATTTTTTCGTGTTATTATTTTAAAACATATAACTTTATGACTACCTTGTGAATACCCCAAATATTATAATAGTACGGAATTTTTATTTTTCTTTTTATAATATTATAAGGTAGTGGTGGCCAAACATTCACTATCTAATCTCACACACAGTGTACGTGTGTTGATGGTAACCACACCATAACCAGCATATGCTTGCGGTCATAGGTAGCCGGGAGAATGGCCACCACTGGAATAGAGCAAACTGCTCTCCAATTATATTAATACATATATGTTATGCAACTAGAAAAAAAAATAAACAGATTGCATCTTCGAGTTTTGCACGCCAAATTACATAAGAAACAATCTTCAGCTGCTGCATTACAAAAACCTTCTGAGCTTGTTTTAGCAGAAACAAAATTGGTAGTTTTATTAATTGTCTCCTAAAGAAGCACAAATTTCATGATCATTTTTAATGTTAGCATTGATCATATAATATTTTATGAATTTACATTAAATTCTTTTTAGTATTCCTTTCCATTTTTTCATAACCGTTTCTATATGTAAAAACTGATTTCTCTCGAAAAAACATATTTTCGACTTATGCTTTTATTGCTTTTGACCACAGACATATTAAACATTTCGATTTCATTATTAAGTAAATTGAATTAAAATATATCAAAGTATTATCAAAAGTTTTATTTTTCAAATCAAACACCATTGCTTGAGTGTGTTTGTTTGACTACTTCATAGTGGTGGCATATCTATAAACTTGTATAGCTTGATTATAATCTTTGTTTTGATGAAATACTTTTTATTTGATAATGACAGATGTGTGAAATATTTTTGTAGGCATGTCTTTGATTGTATGTATTTTATATTTCTATAACATTCATTTATGAGCCCTTAACATATGTGTATATACTATATAGTTAAGAAAGCCGATTTAACGTCCGGCTGTCCGGTGATACTTTCCGAAGTTCTTCTGTTTCGAGCAATCTTTTATATATTTCTTTGGACTTTTTGCAGTAAAAACAAAAAAAAAAATCGGTTCATAAGAACGCCCTGCCTCTTATTAATCTTTCGCGGCCACAGATAACATACACAACTAAAGCTACGGTCACACGTGGCAAATATTTGACGAGATAAGCGTAAACACAACTTTTTCTCAGTGTTAATGTGATTTCACTTGGTACTACAAAATAAAATTAATTATGCTGCAAAATATATTTTTATATATATTTTAATAAACGCAAACCCATATTTAAAAAAATATTGGTATCAAAGGAAATAAAATTTTATTTTGTCTATTGGACGCTTTTTTTTTGTTAGCAAATATTTGCCAAGTATGACCGTAGCTTTAGAGACACATTTGTCTCAAATATAGTTCTAAGATTTATTTATTTGATAAAATATTAAGTTTATGCCTTGGTGAAGAGTATATAAGATTCGACATTATTTGTTCGGTTTTTGATAACGTTTCATCAATAACTTAATTTTAGCCAAAAACTGTAAACAAATTGATTTTATATTATATTTGTTCTAGTCATTGCTCACGACTCGGAAATATATTCCACCTCTACCATTTTCGTTAGTCATAGGATAAGAACGTTGAAGATAGTTGGTAAAAAATATCCCGCGGGAATATTCTTCTTCCCAATTATTGCTTTACTGAAAAAAATCTTTTCAAAGAAAAAATTGTGAGAGGTTTTTATTTTAACACACATGTGTTTTAATTTGTTCTTAAATTTTATTAGAGTTATTCCACCTCAAATCGACCAAAAACTTAATATATAGGAATTTTAATATTGAAAATTCAATTAATTTTTCAGATTTGTTTCTATAACTTTGGATATAATAATTTTACCACTTTGGCACTCAGAAGTCTATATAGATATGAAAGTGAACCAAAACATATATATTTTTGAAAATTAAAAAAGTGCAGTTTTCTATGATATAGTGATTTTAATTTCCGGATGTATATATTTTATTTAATTTTGACTGTGGGCTGAGGCATTTTTTGATCACACTATCCAGAAGAGGGTCTTATAACCTTTAAAACGGCATATTGTTGAGCCCTGTAACTGCAAAAGTTTTTGAGTTATGTGTAATTATGTAGGTAAACTCAACTTTCTTGGATGCATTTTTTAAATATTGATAACGTTACATCTCCTTAACAAGGTGAACTTAACATTTTATATCTGTGTTTACATTATATTAAAGACAGTCAGTACCAAATTTCATCAAAATCAAAGCGGGTGAGATCCATTTCATCCTTTTGCTTAGTTGACTCACTATGATTTTCAAATATTCCAGTAAAATACTTTAATAGAAAAAAAAAATGTTTTTTTTAACCAACCTCAAAAAAAAGGAGAAAGGTTATCATATGAATTTTTATTTTTTTTGTATGTTCCTTCAAAACTCCGCATTTATGAACCAATTTCGGACTTTTTTTCTATTCCAAAGGATCTACTTCCAGATTCGTTTTCCACTACTTCTAATCAACCGATTCTTATAAAACTATAGGCACACATTAAGTTACTGTTTAAATACTACAGGGTGTTTTTTTTAGAGGTATAGAACTTTGAATTGAAATAAAACACAAGAAAATCGTTTTAATGTCCATCAATTTGGCTTTATTGGAAGGATAATTTTATGCCATTAATGTTTAAATATGATTTCTGGCATGTGGCCGCCGCGGCTGGCTCGAATAAAGCCAATTCTACAGGTCCAATTTTCAACCACTTTTTCGAGCATATGGGGCCGTATGTTGGCAATAACGCCACGAATGTTGGCTTCCAAGTCCCCTAACGTTTCTGGTTTGTTGGCGTAGACGAGCGACTTCACATATCCCCAAAGAAAATAATCCAATGGTGTCAAATCACACGATCTTGGTGGCCAATTGACAGGTCCATTCCGCGAAATTATGCGCTCATCGAATGTTTCCTTCAATAAATCGATTGTGACGTGCGCTGTGTGGCATGTAGCGCCGTCTTGTTGGAACCACAACTCATCCACATTTATGCCATCCAATTCGGGAACAAAATAGTCGGTTATCATGGCTCTATACCGGTCTCCATTAACGGTAACTGACTCTCCAGCATTATTTCGGAAGAAGTATGGCCCAATGACTCCACCAGCCCATAGAGCACACCAAACAGTCAGTTTTTGTGGATGTAATGGCGTCTCAAGGGTCTCATGTGGATTCTCTTCACTCCAAATGCGGCAATTTTGCTTGTTGACGTAGCCATTAAACCAAAAATGAGCCTCATCACTGAACAAAATTTTGCGATTTTGCTTGCGGTAAACTTCGCGAACTGAACCTTTATTTTCGAAATAAATTTGCACGATTTGCAAGCGTTGTTCTTTTGTCAACCTGTTCATGATGAAATGGCAAACCAAACTAAATATTAATCACTTGACAGCTGACAAAATGGCCGCCAGTTAAAAAAGTGATGCCAACTTAAAGTTCTATACCTCAATAAAAAACACCCAATATATAAGGATAAAAAAGTGGTCTGTGCCACGCCCATGCAAAGTAAATATTCTTTTTCAACAGCTTCTACTAAAGCGATTCTTATGAAATTTTGCATACACCCTTAGTTATCGTTACAATAAAACATTATGTTTAGAAAAGTGGGCAGTGGCACGCCTATGGAAAGTAAATAAACATTTTAACTACTTCTACTTAGCCGATTCTTATGAAACTTTGCATACATGTTTAGTTATCGTAACAAGACAACATTGTGGTTAGAAAAGTGGGCAGTGCCACACAACATATAATTATCCGATTCTTATGAAACTTCGCACACACAATTAGTTCTCGTAAAAGTACATGATTATTAAATATGGGGGCGGTATCACGCCTATTTTGTAGTTGGGGATTTTTGCAAGAATTATTATAATAAATAATTACGAATTTTAGTTTTTAGTTTTACGAATTTTTGTGATAAAAACTCCGAAAATAGCGTTACGTAATATGTGAATGGTCCCTTTCTCGTCTTTTTGAAGTCGGTTAAAAAAACACATGAACTGGAATATTTGAAAATTAATCAAAAATTAATAAAATTTAAAAAGAAATTCAAACACATTTGGCTTATAACAAAAATCTATCACAACTTAAAGTGAATTTAAAAACTTAACACACCTTAGAGCTCCACTTTTGACTTTATTAAACACACAAAACTAAGTAGGCGAATATTAATTCTTTCGCTCATAGAAGTATACCAAGAAAATTGTTTTAATATTTCATTAAATGTACTGTTTATGAATATGATTCGTAAGCAAAGGTATCTTAAACTTAGAGTTTGTTAACTAATTTATTGCATGTTTTTTTAAAACTTCATCGATATTGAGAAGCGTTTCTATTGCCCAAAATTTTCCATGACTGAAATTTAGTACTTTAATAAAAAAAAATTAATCAGACAATTGCGGTTGATTACTCTCATTCCAAAATCACTTAAATACAATTTACGCGTGTCTTTATATTGCCTTTTAACAATTTTTGTTATTTTTGCTTGTGCAATTAAAGGTAACGACATTATGTGTATAATTCAGATCTGTTTTATTTTTCTTTCACAAAACAAATTCGTATGTGAAGTGGCCACTCTTTAGAAAAGCAACCAATGTTAATGAAAATTGCAATATGTAAGGACTCTATCTGAATGACTGTTCCCACAACATACGAGATAAGTAAAGCTAAATTGAAATTAAAAACAAAAATGAACAAAGTTGTATTTCTGCGTAGAAAATGCAATAATGTTGTAATTTGTATGAGCCAGTTTCAATTGTACCTTTTTTGCAATATGAGCACATATACTTTCAACGAACATCACACAACCATCCAACTACTTGTACATAACAAAAATTTTAAATACATAATATAAAACAAGTAAAGCAGCAACACAACAAAATACAAGAGCAACGCATCAAATAGCATTTTACGCACCTTTTCATCGTATCAGTGGTAAGTGGAGGGTCATTTGATGCTGTTACTGTTTCCGGGGATAATGTATTTATCCCACAACTAAATAAGCTTTGAAATTGCATGTAAATACAAGAACATAAACGTACATATAATGCGATAGAACAACCAACAAATATCCAATTGTAAATGAAAATATAGAAGAGACAAGCATCAAAAAATAAGTGCCACGAATGTAAAAAGTCATTCAAGTCATACTGGACCCGACATTATCGTTTTATATGTAAATGTATAAAACAGTTTGCACTTTAAAAGCAAGTATAAATACCTAAAGAGCTTTTAATATTTTTATTTGTATAAGGAGATTATTTTCTAAATGTAAAGTTAATGTTGTAAATATTCAATCACTGACACGCGCCATCACCACCCAAGGACTAGTATTCGGTTAGAGTTCCGGAACTTGATATGAGAGGCACCTGTCACTTTTACATGATGTTGTAATTGGAGGGGTCGGTCAATTGACATAATTAAAATGCGCAGTGTAGGGTTCTAGATCCAAACTTAATGTACTTGTCCTGTAGTTGTTTCTTTAATACAAGTCAAATTACTGAACTTTAAGCAAACAAGCATTTTTTTGTAGGGAATTAATGCCTACCAGTTAATTAATTAATGTGCTGCCTTTTTGGGAAAGGGATAGTGCAGAGAGCACAGGTGGTGAAGTGGGAGAGAAATAGAAACCTTAATTCATTTACAACTCTGCAATCGTGCGTTTTTCATAGAGTAGCGTTGCAAGCCCATCTGGTGTAAAGTAGTGGGACTGAGTTGCTTAAGCTATATAGCAATTTTATTAGTTCTTTTACTTCGCCGACGGTTCTGCTACAATACCGACGAATGAGGAAGCTGTGAGATGCACTAGGATATGTTAGTATTAATCGGTGGCGGTACTACCAAAGTAATCAGTACTGTGCCTTTATTACTTTAACAGTCCAACAACAACCAGCACAATGTATGATGTTGTTGTCTTGCCTGAAACTAGTCTTGAACTCAAGACCTCAGGGTTTGTAGTCAAACAGGACTTGATAAAAGTTTAACGTGTGCTGCCGGCTCAGGCTCATCCAGGCACAGTTTGCAAATATCATGTTCCTCGGTTATAATTTTTGTCACATGATATTTGGAATTTCTGTGCTCTGTGCTCTGCGATCTACGATACTTACGTCTGATCTTCTTTTATCTTCGCTCTTCACGAATCTACGTATAGACATAAACGTCGAGTCGTCAGCCTCAGGGCTATATTTGACTGAAGTTAATAGATTAACATCTCCGCCCCGACGTTAAACCAGACATCATTATCCATCCCTCACTTAAGTAAAACATGATTTCTAGCCCGGCTTTTTCTTCGTTTCACTGCCTTACGTTTATGCGTGCTCTAAGCCAACTCCGAATAGACTAATGGAGAAGAGACGCGAACGCAAATGCCACATTTGTGCATATACCCAATACTTCTCAAAAGACAACCTCACCCACTGTGCAGTACGGACTTGGTATTTACTGTTAACGTAAACGAGGCTCTGTCGTCTGACCATGGGCGGTATAGCCATGTACGTTGCTAGCATCGCTAGCACGGAAGAAATGACACTGTAAGCATCAGCACGACCGGTTGTACTGTTGGCAGCCCAAAAACCAGGATCGGACGCTTGGCCCAATCAGCAATTCGTCATAAATTAAAATAAATTACCGAAACCGAAGCAAGAAGAAAATCAATTAAAGCCAATATATCGATGACGACTTTTGGAATAAAAACAAGGACTAGAATTGGAACATGGAGTGTAAGGACGTTCGCTGAACCATCTCGCCTCGCACAACTTTGCTGGGAGCTTGTATGGCACAAACTTACTAGTTTGGTGTCTATGAAATTCGTTGGAGCGATTCTGGTGAATTTACGACGGGTAACGGTCTAACCTTATTATACTCTGGGAAACTACATAGCGAACCCCGATCCAGTGGAGTTAGATTTGAACATTCTCGCGAAACAAGGAAGGCTATCATTTATTACGATAGGATAACTGTAGGCAGATTCCGAACAAGGGCACGCAATCTGATATGCGTCCAGTATTATGCCCCAACCGAAGCCACCGAACCCTCATCAAAAGAAGAATTCTATGAACTTCTTGGAAAGTGCTGACATCAATACTGCATGCGGACATTTCAATTATGTTGGGAGACTTCAGTGCTCAAATCGGGCCTGATAACATTAACAGAGAAAGCAACATTGGAAAGCATGGTCACAAACAATATGGTAACCGGTGGTACACGATTTCCTCACAGCAGATCACATAAAGGGACCTGATTATCACCAGATGGCAACAACGAAAACCAAATAGATCTCATCGCCATCAGCAGAAAGTGGCGAAGTTAACTCTTAGATGTACGCAGTAAGAGAGGAGCCGACATAGCGTGTGGCCACCACTCAGTACTCGCTACCCTTCATATTAAAATTGCGTAGATAAAGAAAAAGATACCGAATACAGAGACGAAACACAATGTGCATAAACTTAAAAATCCGGCCGTTGCGAACAACTATACGAATGCGCTAAGAGAAGCAGTACATTAGAATCTTGACAACGCAAACCTTAGCTGGGCAGAAACAAGAAGACTAATCACAGAAGCCGCAGAATGACATATAGGCTTCAAGATTAACAGACGCAAAGAGTGGATTAGTGACGAGACTAGGAAGCTTGTTCTTGATAGGAAAGATGCTAAGGCTTCACATAACTCTTGTCGAACATGAATAAGCAAGGTGCAACATCAAGACCGGCTTAATCGCAAGAGGACCTCCTTCACATATGTGGAAACGATAAATTAAAATTGAAGCTGATACATTAAATTTAAATCTAAATGAACTAAAATTTCGTACTATAAATAGAGGAGATAAGAATCAATTTTTTTCGGACCTATGCTCCTATATATATATATATACAGGGTGTTTTTTTAGAGGTATAGAACTTCGAATTGCAATAAAACACAAGAAAATCATTTTAATGTCCATCAATTTGGCTTTATTGGAAGGATAATTTTATGCCATTAATGTTTAAATATGATTTCGGGCATGTGGCCGCCGCGGCTGGCTCGAATAAAGCCAATTCTACAGGTCCAATTTTCAACCACTTTTTCGAGCATATGGGGCCGTATGTTGGCAATAACGCCACGAATGTTGGCTTCCAAGTCCCCTAACGTTTCTGGTTTGTTGGCGTAGACGAGCGACTTCACATATCCCCAAAGAAAATAATCCAATGGTGTCAAATCACACGATCTTGGTGGCCAATTGACAGGTCCATTCCGCGAAATTATGCGCTCATCGAATGTTTCCTTCAATAAATCGATTGTGACGTGCGCTGTGTGGCATGTAGCGCCGTCTTGTTGGAACCACAACTCATCCACATTCATGCCATCCAATTCGGGAACAAAATAGTCGGTTATCATGGCTCTATACCGGTCTCCATTAACGGTAACTGACTCTCCAGCATTATTTCGGAAGAAGTATGGCCCAATGACTCCACCAGCCCATAGAGCACACCAAACAGTCAGTTTTTGTGGATGTAATGGCGTCTCAAGGGTCTCATGTGGAAACGATCCATGGTTAACCGAATTAATTGCTCTGATGGACGATTATGTCGACCATAAAATGGACGGAGCTTGCGGTAAACTTCGCGAACTGAACCATTATTTTCGAAATAAATTTGCACGATTTGCAAGCGTTGTTCTTTTGTCAACCTGTTTATGATGAAATGGCAAACCAAACTAAATATTAATCACTTGACAGCTGACAAAATGGCCGCCAGTTAAAAAAGTGATGCCAACTTAAAGTTCTATACCTCAATAAAAAACACCCATTATATATATATATATATATATATATATATATATATATATATATATATATATATATATATATATATATATATATATATATATATATATATATATATATATATATATATATATATATATATATATATATATATATATATATATATATATATATATATATAAACCAACTCCGAGTTGTCAGCGCAGAGTTTACCATTATGTTTTGGCCAACAACATTTGAACGATGTCATTAGGATGCACGGCAGCCTTACCAGGAAACTTCATCCTTTCTTCGGTGTTCTGACCGCTATCGTCTAACACTAAATGGATAATATAAGAGATAGACAGCATTGGTTACACGTCAAATTTTTATAAGAGAAAATTAAGGCTGCTCAACATTTTTCACAAATTCGGACAGAGTACTAATCTTTAGATTATAAATGAATATTATGCCAGAAATAAAAGTTTTAAAAACTTTACTAAAAAGTATTAGTGGGCAAAACCGAGTCCTTCTAGAAATTAAAATGAAACTTTTGATCCAGCTTAACAGCATGTTTCTAGAATTACCTACCAATTTTTCTTGAATGGTTCGCGAACTACATATAGTTCAATCTATATGTAGCTATCAGAGGGAGTACTGTAATGGCAAAAAATAGGATGATGGTTTCTACAATTGAATTTCCTCACGCAAAAACTAAAGAATAAGAGAATTTCATTTCAAAAGTACTACTACAAACGCACGCAGTCACAATCACAAACGCACAAACACAATTGCAACCATTAGTTAGCCAGCATCTCCTTGTATGTACCGTCTCTACTCCACTTCTACAAAAACGAGAGAAAAAAACTTTGTTTATATTTGTATTGACTAAACCTTTGAAATGGTTTCTGTTGTGTGAATGAATAAATGTAAGTTGATGCAAAAGACTAGCTGACTGACTGATTGCTTCAATGACTGACTGTCTATCGGTAGCTGAATGATGCATGCTATTCATACAGTAGATACGTTGAATTTCATTGTAATGTCTACTAGAGGCAACAATTTACTTTTACAAACACGTGCATACATGCTCACACACATTTATGTATTTGTCTAAATGTATGTCTCTGTATGTAACAGATATAAACAAGGAATATTTTGTTCAAATATGCGTTTACATGGTCATTTGGTCACTTTCGAAAGCGGTAGGTATTTGCATAAGCGTAAAGTAAATGTCGGCTGGTATTTTCTATTGTATCTACGTATTCCATTCAGGGCTTGTGCACAAATATGTGCACAAATTTGTGCTGGGTACACAAGTATGTATTTTATGCATGCATACATTCATGCAACACAATAAAACATGGCAAAGAAAAAAGAATAAATAAAAAAAATCTACAACTTACAATCATGCATTCATAACAGAACAAACATACAGGTATTATTATACTAACAAATACAGGCACACTAGCAAACGTCCGCAAGTTATTTGAATGTGGAACTTTTGTGTTCACACTAGGGGATAAAATTCATATTTGTGCACTTTTTGGTACAATTTTGTATTAGAAAATTTGTTTTGGCATGCAAAACTTCTATTATGAAAGTAGGTTGCGTCACAAGCTCTGTGAAAAAAAGAATATAGTAGGCAAGTCGTTACTTACATATTTATGTACATGCTTATACCTCTCTAAAGTATTGAAAGGTATCTATCTACACTCTAAAATACTTTTGTTGAAAATTAGGTCGATAATAGTCGGCAACACTTTACAGATTACTATCGACCTAAAATTACACACGCATTATTTTTCAACAAAATGTTTTTACTAAAAAAAATGATTGGCTCCGTGCAGGTTTGAACCGCGACCTCCTGATTGATAGTGTGACGTATCTACCATTCAGCCATAGCTGTATTATAATTTATGTTACATTTTTTCCACTTGGACTAAAAATTTTTAGTTTGAAAGGTTTTTTCTTTAATAAAATAACTACCAAGTCGATGTAATTTTAGACAAGGAGAAATTTTCAACACAAATTTAGACAATATATGATCGTAAATTTGAAGTATTGTTTTAGAGTGTAGGACCCCATATAACTAAAGTTACGTCTCACAGTGGTATTGTTTAATACATTTCGCAGCAAAAAAATAGAAAGAGTTATCATAGAGCGATACGATTCGGCGCATTTGTTTAAATTGGCAAGGTTTATAAAAATTCAAAATATGGTTAATATTGGCGCAAGGATTCGTGTCCTTCCCATATATCTTTAAATTAAAAATGCCATAGATGCTAAAATAATAATTATATTTAAAAAATATCGCATATGCTACTTATGATACCCAGAGTATTGGGAATAAATTTTGTCTAATTTTACTCTTGTACGAAAATCGTGATTTTTATCAACTGAGTTCATTCACTTAATTATAAATAAAACTAAAATATGTTGGTTGATTTTAATAAAATATGGCTTATTTTGTTTGGAACATATTTATCTATATCCTTATAAAAAAGGACAAAATTTTGTGGTGTTTTTGTTTTTTTTAGTTAATTGTTAAAAACAACATTTTTATAGAAATGTTTTTTATTTAATATTGTTTATAAGTTTTTTTCGGCGATTGTTAAAAGTTGGTGTATTTGTTTTTAGGTAAATTGAAAGAATATACTCTCATCCTTCATTTCGTTACAGTAACATGACTGAGGCAGACGCAGCTAGCTTCTTTTTCTTCGTAAGAAAACTGCAAATGAAAAGTTTCATAAATTAATTTTAATTCACTAATATCTATTAAAACAAATATATAATTCAAATAAATTTTTTTTATATTGATAAGAAAATACTGTACTTCAATAAAACGCTGCTGAAAGCTTAGCATTGAACATAACTTACATGGACAACGTACTGATGAACATTTTCATCAGTTTTCGTTGTACAATATTTAAGCTACTCCATTAAATTTTTTTAACACTGCTTCATTAGATTTTTCAAAAACAATTGCCAATTTTTGGACTCATTGGCCGGACTTAGCTTTACAAGTTATCATTTGAAAACTAGCATAATAGCTACCAAGGTACAGAAAGGTAGAAAAAATATTAGTTTTTCTTGCATTCTTTCCAAAAATTGTGATCTAGAAATAATTCAAAATTGGAGATTTGAATTGATTTGAAAGCAAGCTCTCTTTTTTAATACATACGTATTTATAAGATCCAAAACTGATTTAGTTTTTTTTTTTTAACAGAAACAACCCTCGAAGAGTTTTGACTCGTCCGCTGAAAACGAACCAAATACTTTGCGGCTAATGAACTAGACGGGATAACTTTTCAGAGATTATATAAAATGGATAGAAAAATAAGCCGTCGTCTTAGAATTTTGGTGACAAGAGGAGCGACAATGTGTCACGTTTTGCCTTTAGTAAAATTGTTGAGCACAATATAAGCGGCGATGTCTTACGTTTCGTATCCAATCCAACTTTATTCAGGACAATATGAGTAGTGGTGTCTTACATTTTGTCTTCAGTGAAATTGTTGAGGACATGATGAGCGACAATAATTTCAATTTTGTCCCCAATCCAACTTTGTTTAGGATACTATGAGCGACAATGTCTTACGTTTTATCTTCAATCACACTCTGTTGAGGACAACATGATTGACAATATCTTTCGAATTGGCTTCAATTAACTTTGTTAAGGACAAGATTAGCGAAAGTGTCTTGCGATTTATCTTCAATTAACTTTGTTAAGGACAAGATGAGCGACAATGTCTTACATTTTGGCTTCAATCACACTCTGTTGAGAACAGAATGATCGCCAATGTCTCTTACGACAATCAACTTTATCGTATTCTTAAGATGAGCTACAATGTCTTTAATCATATTTTGTTGAGGACAATGTGACCACATGTCTTACGATTTGTCTTCATTTAGCTTTGTTAAGAACGATATGAGTGATAATGCCCTGGTTTTTGTCTTTAATCAATTTTTATTAAGGAACAGATGAGCGACAACGTCTTACATTTGTCTTCAATCAAAAAGTTTATTTTCTTTTTGATAAACTAGATGGCATTAACGACAATGTCCGGTATGTGATCGTTGTCGACAAAATAGGCGGCAATGCCGCCCACTATTCATTATAGTATTATGTGAAGGACAAGATGAGTAAAATTGTATTTCATTGAGTCGTGAACGATTCTTGCAACATTTATTTGAAAATGTTATTGATGACTTGTGTGACACCCCACACACAGTATATATACTGTATATATACTGTGTGTAATACTCCTGTAGCTCGTTAGAAATTATGTACTTCTACTTTTGGGCTGGGTTCTTAAAGGTACAACTTGTCAGATTTTAAGGTACCATTTAAGACATCCATTTAACATCTCTGTTGCAAGTATCCACAAAAATAAATTTTGCTTAATACAAGCATTTCAAGTGTTTATTTAAATGTGTATGTTTGCCTGTGTGTATGTGTGTGCTTATGCGTGTATTTACATGCATAAATGCATGCGTATAAATTTGTGTATTCAATGAAAGGAAGTTGTAATAAAAAGAATTTTTAAACTTTTATTCAGCGTTTTGTTTTATATATTTTTTTGTTTTTTTCTTGTTTTTTAATATAAAAAATCGTATGTAAATATGTCGAGGGAATCAAGTAAATACACATACACACATACACATTTCTTCACGCACATACAAATCCTTTGGCATGCAGGCTTTTCTATGTGTTTGTTGTGTCCACTTTTATTTTGCAAATATTTGTTTGTTGTATTTTAATACCGCTAAGGGCTGTATGGCAATCGTCCTTGCTAGCCTTTAAGTAAAAATTGAGAATAAAAGAACACAAAATCGTTAAAATTTACGCTTGCAAAGATTGTTAAGTGTGGTGTGTGATGATTTTTAATTAAAATTAATTAAAATGAGAAAACAAAACAATTCCTTTGTTTTTCTGTTTGTGTGCATGTTTTTTTGTCCATGTGACAAATGCAACATGTTTATTGTGCAATGTGATGCGTTTGAGATAAGTGCTTGGCTATGGAATAAAACCGTAAAGGGACCAAATTGCCTTAACTAAAGAATAAAAAACGCATTTATTATCATTAATATTTTTAACTTCAAAGATATAAAAGGTCTTAATAAAAGCAAGACTTTTAAGAGCTGTTTTCAATCAATTGAATATGAAGTTTGGATTTTAGCTTATTAAATAAAAGCCTGAGGGATTTCCAAAACATCAAATTACGCTATTTTACTGACCCAGTGAAAGATATTGGAAGTAATATTCAAGGAACTACTTTTTAGCTGCTTCCAAAGTATCAATAAGTACACTCACAATATTAATACAGTAACGGAGTGTACTTTATTCAAGAAGTATTCCGTACAGTAATTTTTAAATGAATAAACATTTAAAACTTTTGAGCAATCTTAATTTTTACATGATTCTATCATTCATTAAAAAAACTAAGAACAAATTATTCCGTATTTTCGGTTGCATTCAATATTGTTCCTTGTTTATGCTGTAAGTACTAAAAAGGTACATGCATGAAAATAACACATACATAAACTTTCAAAATATTCTATACGTAAAAATAACTGAAGTCGTAATTTACAATAAATGAAAATTCATTTAAAACCAGTGGATAGTGTGCTACACTATTAACCGGAAGGTCACATGTTTAATGCCAGCCAAGACCATGCGTGTGCTTTGTTTTTTTAATTTTTATGGTTAAATGCATAAAAATTGCACACATGCGAGCATAATCAGAAAATAAACAATATGTTTTAAAAGCAAATGAGTTTAAGAGTAAGTTTATGTTAACTTCGTTCTGCTGGTTTGTATACTATACTTTAGCCGAATGGTTTGTGCGTTGGATTTCAAACCTGAAGGATTTTTATTCGATTCACAGCGGAAATTAATATAATAACCAATGAGTAAAAATATAAAATATTAATTAAAGATACAAAATAATAAATAATCCTTTTTAACATGACATTAGTTTATTTAAAAATAAAGCAGACAACATTTGTTTTTACGGAACTTGGAGTTAATTATTTAACAGTAAAAATAGCGGAAAGAAGGGAAACGTATTTTATTTATTCGGAGGTTGCGATTAGTTCTTTTGACAGTTAAATTTATCCAAAAAAATAAATTATCATTAATTTTTTTACTGGTTTAAGTCAGTTAATTTTTTAACATATAAAATTCAATAAACGTTTTGTTAAATTTAAATGAAAAATAAGTTGACCGCGTTTTAATTAAATTTTCATTTATTTTATATTACAACTTCAGTTAATTTTTTGACATCTCACGAAGTATTTATTAACAACACCCAGGTATTTAATAAAAGTGTTATTATACTCTCTGTCAATGGCATTTACTCTCTCAGCTATTCTCAAAGTTATTTTATGTATATGCTGGCATCGTGCTATTGCTTTTATAGATACCGATATTGCTGAGGTATAAAGTGCGTTGACTACTAAACAATTCATGAAATAATATTCTTTGGTTCGAGCCCAAATTCTATCAGTCAACAAAATATCAATATAACCATAAATTAAAGATTTCAAAAATTAAGTTATGAGTTTAGTCGAACTGTATGGCTTTATATCCAAGGAAATTTAATCATTTTTGGCTTGAGTTTGGTTTTAATTTAATTTTTCAATTAAATTATATTTTTGTTTAGAGAGAAATGTGAAGCATGTAGACAAGGAAAGTTTTAACTGCGCGGAGGGTTGAACTGACGTTTCGATAGCTCCCGCTAATCTCACCAGAGCTCTTTACCGCTTAGTCAAAATTTTCTGTCTACATGCTTCATATTTCTCTCTAAATAAAAATATAATTTAATTGAAAAATTTAATTAAAACCGAACTCAAACCAAAAAAAAAAATTTTTTAATTATTATTTCACATATTCTCACAATTTTATGCAAAATAAAGTGTTACTTGTTGAGGGCTAAGCAATCTCATTGGTGCTTTACCAAGTCATCAGTAGACTTCAACCATACTTTTGAAAAGTTTCAAACCTCTCATATTATGCACAGCCTTTCAAAGACCATTTTAGAATTTATAAATAATAGTGTTTGAAAATCACAAGATAACAAAATAAGCATAGTTGGCTTAAAAACGGGATCTTCCCCTCTCCCTCTCCCCGCCCACAAGAGAGTAAAATATATATAATTTCTATTGAATTTTTTAAAGAGATTTTGCAAAATATTATGTTTTATTCAAATCCATTTAATAGGTGGCAAAAAAAGAACTTTTTGAAATGACAAGCCCATGCAAAAACCATTAGAAATTATCCGCGTCTTAGCCACTTCCGGATCATCAGTTTAGGATCTTACTAACTTGTTTCAAAGCTCTGTTTTCACTGGGTTGTAGAGCCATCGCATGCTGCGTTGTCCCATACGTAAATATCAGCAATAAAGCTTTACCAGTTGTGATGATATCTTTTGAAAAATACTAATTTTCATAACATAATGGTAAAAAATCACTTATACGAAATAGGGCACACAATTGATAAAAGTACCTCATAATAAATCACACTATGAATTTTATATAATATTCCTTTACATAAATTCTATATGAGCCAGGCTATGTCAATTATCTAATGTCATTCCCTCTTCCAGTTAATCATTTTAGACGTTTTCGTTTATTTGTCAATTATAAATCACGACCTTTTCATAAATTATATTTTTATTGAAAATTATTTCTGTTTACTTCAACAAACATACGATATTTGTTCACATATATTTCTCTTATACTGAGAAAGTAACTGAATTCTACTAAATGGCATTACATAAGCCCATGTAAGTATTTAGACTTGCAATAATTATGAGAAATTAAAAATATAAAATTTGAATAGATGTAATAGAAAACCCGCCAGCTGTTGTATCAATGATGACACCGAAATGAATCTCATGCAATTAAGCCCAGTCAGAAGGCCGTATCATGTTCAACAAAGTAGCAGCAAGGCTGCCACTACCTGTAGTTGTTCAAGATCAAATTTCATAGAAAAATTGTAAGTAAAAGTTTCTATTACAGAGATTCATAATTTTTTTTATTTTTTTTAAGAAAACCCACCGAAATACCTCGCGTTTTTTCAGTAAATAAGACAGGCGAGAAACATTTTGTAGATTTAGATGATAGCTCCATACCAAAAGCCATCAGTCCCCGATTTTCGGCGCCAACTATAGAAAGAATTTATGAAAAGTCCTTATCCCAATTATCTCTTACAGAGAAGTCAAACAAAAGTAGCAGCAAATTAAATAAAACGGTAAGATTTGTGCGACATAATATGTTACATATTTTGATGGCAATTTTATATTTTAGCCGTTAAAACGATATAAAAAGTATCGATTATTATGTACACCACGAAATATGGACATAGCTTCATTAAGTCGGCCGTTAATACCCTATTCTAATAGAGATAAAACAAATTCAAAACTGACACAAAATACCAGCGTTGAAACTCAAACTGAAGATTGCTCAGCTCGACCTTTTAGCTCTTATATGCCAAAACAATATAATAAGTTCACTGCTGGAACTGACCGTCACGACTATATACCTATGGAAGGTCCTAGAAACTTTAACATAGAATCCGCAGAAGGCCGGAAAAGATTTTATAATACATCAACACTGCCAGATCTGGAAAATTTAAAGATTTATACCACAAGCAATCATAATTTAATCAAACATTCAGGTTTGTTAAATGATCGCTATAGTTTTATGTAAAAATTTCTTTAATTACGATTTCTTTTTAACCTAAGAATTACGTAACTTGGCCTCGGCTCTTACTTTGATAACCGTGTTTTATTGGTTATTTTCCACAATTTTTGATGTTGAATGCTCGTGGGACTATTTGGAGAGTTTGTGGCAATATTTTCATAATTGGTTTTCACCAGAAGAGAGACCGAAAACAAAAGTTGAAATATTGATAGCATTTTTAGAGGATATGTGGTCATAAATAATTTTTATCAAATTGATTTGTGTTTCTAGAATAAATAATGACTTCTAAAATTTTTTTTTGGATTTAATGATTATTATCATGTATTGAAATATACTTTTCTTTTATTACTTATGAGCTAAATTTTGATTAGGTTGATGGTATTTATGGTTGAATTAAAAAATGAAAAAATGTAGATTTTAGTGATGCTGTCTTATTACAATATTAAAATTAAACAGCAAAAACATATACTAACATTGCAATTTAAGCAATATTAGCAATTCCTTGCTAATTTTCATCATTTTCATGATTTATGTGTTTGTCTTAGGTTTTGTTTTTCTTTGCAGTTTTATCACTTTCAACACATTTTAGTAATCTTTCCCCAATTTATGCATTTTTCCAGCTATTTTTGAAGGTTTGAGTTTTATCGTTATATCGCTTTTTAATCGCTTTTAGGGTTTGTTAGCAATTTTGAATTTTTTCGTCAATTTTTGACTTGGAATTTTTTGCAAGTTTTCAGCCTCTCTACAGTTTACAGTGGGACAGAATCATAATATTTTGTAAATAGCGCCCTACTTTGAAATATCATAGCTTCGCTCCTGAGCAATTTGAGAAACTCGTCTTTAAACTTAAGCTGGGACTCGCCTCTGTTATACCCATGTGAAATTTTATGCCGATAGGATTATCCGTTTAGCAATACCTGATTTATTTCAAAAATATATTAAGTTTACCCCACTATGTACTCGTACTAATAGTAGCCTAGCAAACACAGAAATACACCATATGTATTGCCAAACGTATTGCCTAGATGAAAAATATTGTTGCGGCAATAACCGATTTCGTATTTCAGAAGATATTTCCTTCGAGAAGAAACGTGTCACGATGGCAATACTCCTGAGCAATACGATAGCGATTCTTCTAAATGATGTTAGGTTGTACAGGTTGTCAGTTTAAAGATTAAAACCAGCCCACTTGGCTCCTTATAGGGCCCGTTGTTTTTTCTTCTAAATGATAAACTAGCAATATCGCCAGATAACCAATTGTAAGAAAATAGAAAGATATCGTAAAAAAAAGTTAGGAGGATAAAAAGATTTTGCATTTTTAAAATTATGAAATAAATTTTGACTTTAGCGCCGATTATTTAATTATTGATTTTTTGTAAACAGAGAGGATAACGTTTCCACACACATATGACGGCAACTTATATTTAGGAATGCTTTTTGCAATGTGTACTTTTTATTTAGAAATTATATATTTATATTTGTGTATTAATACATACTTGTTAAATTTTGTATTAATTGGACATGAGGACAAGGAAATGCGACCCAGAAGTTCTTAGTAAATGTTTGATTTAATTCAACAGATAATGATAAAACCTCACGGCCTCCTCAAAGTTAAATATTTACTATGCACAATAAGTAATATTGCTAGGATTAAGCAAGCTTGAAAAAAGAGTACTGAGCTCAATCAAGTGCTGTAATAGCACTTAGCAAAAAGAAGGTAGCAGGCATAAGCGTCCAAGGAAATAATGCCCATGGATGTTATTTGTAAATTGAAAAGAGAATAATGTCCATAAAAATGGGAAAGTGAAACTGTAGATGTTCCAATTAGGAAGCATTCTGATCTTGCACAGCCTAACGGCATTTTCAGTCTTCATATTTTAAGTCATCAATTTGCTGTTCGTTCTCTATGGTTTTTTTAATTCAATCTACCGGGAAAAACGTCAGAAGGTTATTATAGCGATGAAAAGATATAGTGGTTCTAACTTTATATTATTGTATCATGGTTTATACTGTCTTCATACAAAATGGCGTGTCCGTAATGCATGCTGTTGACTTTCCACATAAAGAAACTATGAATTTTTTCAAAAACGAGATTAAATTAAAAACGGTTGTAGATTATTTGCATTTGTTTTGAAAAGTATTAGAAACTATAATTTTTTTTAGAAACCGTTGTTGTCCACAGTCTTGTGTATTGAGCGTTACGATTTTTTAGTACATTTCATTATCCAGTTTAATGTATTGAGCGTTACATAAAGAAGTTATTAAATACAATTTATCTATAAATTTTAGGACATTAAAAAAAGTTAACAGTTGCTAAGGGGTAAAAACGTTATAGAGAACATTATCTGTTTACGAATTTCAGATTTCCTTTGAAAAAATTTTACTTTTACCGCACTGTGGGTTGTTATATTTTCGAAGAATATGTTAGGTAGGTCGTATTTTGCTACGAATAATTATTTGAAATTTACATAGCTTTCAACATTGTTGGTCGATTTTATAAAAATAAGTCTTGGTTGGTATAACTGTTTGAAAAGAAATTTTTCAGACCCAAGTCAAAATTAAATTTCGTCCTGCGAGAAATATATTTTTTTGTTTTCAAACTCTATATTAATTTTTGCGCAAAAATCATTCCCAGAACAACTTCGAAAGCAAATGTTATATATTTATTTATTTCATTTGCTTATGGAAAATAGTTCCTTACAAACAATTTATAGTATAAGTTAGATATTAAAAAAAAATCAAATAACATATAACAATAACTTTACTGTGAGTTTAGAAACATAATTATTAAATTACGCTCAATACCCAAACATTTTAAAATGTCGAAAATTATATAGATAAAATAATATAGATCTCCCACCTTCTCATATTTAATTTAGTTACATTGGTAAACAAACAAAAAAACAAACAAAAAATTTTACGTTTAGAAATTTTTTTTATTAAAATTAAAAGCCATGCGGCACACCTACATATTTGTTGAATTCACTCAGAATTACTCTATAGGCTTCTTTTGATTAAGAGAATGGGGGCAGTTTTTTGGTGATGGATCAAAATATTATCTGCAAATTTCATATGCATGTTCTTGGTAAAATATCCTTTTTGAGTTTGTTTTTCCAAAACTTCTAATAGCTTTGTTTTTCTTATATTTACATATCGTTGCCTTTTTACAGCAATATCGTAACTACATTTTTTCGAAGTAGAGATTACTAGAGAAAAACATTCTGTAGCACTTATATTCCTTAACAAAAAAAAAGAGATATCTTGGGAACACCTTTCTTTAGGTATCCTTCTTATCTTATTTAACATTTATTATGAATATTTACATCAATTAAATATGAGTAATGTTTTTATTGATATCCTGCAAATTATGATTTTGTACATACAAGGTTAAAGTAGAAACGCGACGATGTAAATCTATGTCTTTAAATTTATAAAAATAAATATTGGTTCTCTTCTGGAATTCCTCAGCTAACAGCAATGATTAGATTTAAAGTTTAGGAAACTAGTATTAAATAATATGTAAATTCTATACAATTTTCTATTTTATCCTGATTTTTATATCTTTTTCGTTTCAGACTCTTCTACGTTTCATCTAAAAGGTAAGTGTTATAAAAAACTGAAAAAAACGACTCCCTTTGTGTCTACCTCACTCAAAATGTTTCCATTTTGTTTATTCTTGAAATGTTGGTAAAATAAAATAAATACAAACTAGTTAAAAATAAGTCCTGCATGCATAAATAATTTCTGCTGTATGTCTCAACCCCACAAATATGCAAATATCGTTAAAAACCAACAAACAAATAACATAACATATGTTACTATCTGGCTGTATAGTTGTATGTATGTTGTGACAATCCATTTCCCCACCTTCTTCCCCTTTAACATTTTGTATTTAAATAGAGAAAATGGGCAGGCGGAGTTTACACTGTCAATTCTCTAGAGCATAGCGATGCTTTGTAATAAAAAAAATTAAACAACAAAAAGGATCCATAAAATAAAAAGACTCATAATTTAAAAGGTTATAAAGAAGAAACATACATTTCACAAATGGATGGGGCGGCAGAATAGAATTAGAGATTTTATCTCTTAGTTAAAGTATGTGACTTATTCCATATAAGACCAACGAAAAAAAAAATCAAGATTTTGGGACCGATCCCCTGCGAATCGAACGAAACTTAATATGGTAGTTAAGTCTTGTACAACTAACATTTCACCAAAAAACATCAAAGGAATATTTCTAGTGGTTCCCAAATTATGATCCATTTAAGGTACAAAAATGAAAAAATTAGCTTGAAACTACTTTCATATAACTTTTTTAGTATCTAAACTAGACCAATGGATCATGTCTTGTTCTAAAGGTAATATAATAATGCTTTAGTGGCTATAAAAATAAAAAAAGTTGTCGCAATTATAGAAGTTGTTTTTTTTTCACAATGCGCAATTCATGATACTGTAACTAAAAAAATGGTATATTTTAAAAATTTCAAAGCAATATATATTAATGTTTTATCCCTCCATTATGTCGTCACCCAAATCTCTATGTGGTACTCTTACAGGCTTCTGAGTTATTAATAAAAATCTTAAACAGAATAGAACAATAAATAAATATTTTAGTTACATCTGCACACAAAAAAGAAAAAGTGATCTCTACATTTGACCAGAACCAGTTAAATATTTCTTTAATGTTCTTGGTGAAATGTTAGTTGTACTAGACTTAACTACCATACGAAGTTTTGCTCGATTCGGAGGGGGTCAGGCCCAATAACTCGTTGGTTTTATATGGAATAAGTCATGTATATTTTTGTAGTGTGTATGTTTTGTTTATTTTTATATCTGGTTTTGATTAAAATTTGATTAGCAGTAAACAAAAAAAAAAAAATCATTAAATTAATACTAAAAGTTATCTACTGTAAAAAAAGAGATTTATGTATAGACAAATCTGGCGCTGGTTTACGGAAAGGATAAAAGGAATATTTTCCCTCCTAAAATTAATGAAATTCACCTGGAAAAACTTTTTAAATTACTATGATTGCATTTTGAATTGATTGTGAAAAATTATTTGTTTTGGATTTTTCATCTCCATCTTAAATAATAGTTAAAAATAGATCAAACCGTTTCGCTATTAAGCCAAAATCGTGAAAAGTCTTAGTTCATTACACATTTCCTGATAGGCATTTCCTTAACATTTTGAGCATATGCCAATTTATAGTGGAAGAAATTTAGTTTTACTACTTATTGAAACAAATTTTCTGACATTGTCATACCTTGCACATGAAAATTAGTAAGCTATGATTTTTTTTAGTTTCTGGTTGAAATTTGCACAATGTCTGACAGGTGAAGGTTTTCTATTGCCTCAATCAATTGAACTAAAAAACAGAATTTGTTTTTCTTTTTAAATGTCACAAAAACAAGCATAAGTAAGATTTTTTTGCTGAGGAACTGCTTAGTAGTAATTCAACGCCTACTTTGGGTTAACATTCAATGCAACTGACTACTGCTTTTGTAACACCATTTCTAAGTTATCCAAAATGTGGAGTGCCTAATTGCCTAAATAACGTCACTAAGGTGAAAATTATGTGGAGGGATACATAAACTTCACTTTGGGAACGTGTCTTAGATAATTGCACCGACCCTAAGCTAAAGTTTAAACAATGCTCGTTTACTTCGGATTACCATAATAAACTGGCATAAAGGTTTACTAAATTATTGCCTTAAGCTAAGTTTATTTATTTTATATATCATTAAATTAGTCTGATATGTGATGGAAATCGGTCGATTTGATTTAGCCCCGATTTCAAAAACAAATTCTACTGAACGTTTACTTATTCACGCTTTTTATTGTTTTATATCAAAAAAAATATTCGAATAAAATAATTTAAGCATTGAAAACAATGAATGGTGTAAATAAGTCATCTTTTAGTAGACTTCGTTTTTGAAATCGAGCGATTTCAATCACATACCGAGTATTTTCAAAAAAACAGAAGTTGAGTCTATTTCGCTAAATACTTGCACCGTGTGTCCTCTTCAAGTGACGTATTACAACTGGCATTGCAACGGCTGTCGATTTGAGATTACAGTTCCGGAAGGCTTTGTCCTATTTAGTAAAAAGAAAAATCCGAAACTCGACAACAAAACTATCTTTAAGCCATGCAAACATTGTTTCTAAATCTGCCCCCTAGTTTCAGAGATATCATAAAAGTTTGAGCCAAAAAATAACAGCGGAGATCACGCCAAATTCGGTAACTATTTACTAGTCAAATTGGTAAACATTTTCATATATTTTGTTGTTATACAATTTATTTTGAAAATTGATGACAGCATAATGAATGGAAAATTTTACCAATTTAAGAAGTAAACAGTTACCGAATGTTGCGTGAATTTCACCAATATTTTTATAAAAAATTTAAAAGTTTTTGCTTTAAAAAAAATCATAGTAAATAAAAATAATACAACGAGCTCGTTTTGGTGCAAAACTTATCATTTTATTCACAATTTTGTGAAAGAACGGAATTGATAAAAATTAAAGCTTCTAAGCAAAAGCAACACACAGAAACACAAGTTCAAAAGTTGCTGTTAATTAAAAATTAAAATTTTCGTCAATTCAGTTCTTTCACTAAGTTGTGAATAAACTCAGAAGTTGTGCACAAATTGAAAAATGAAAAAGGGCATATTTTCTTTAGAAGCGATGAGAAACACTCAAATTTAAGAGCACCGCCAGGTAAGACCGAAAGGCAGGTAATCTTAAAGATATTTGTTCGCGGATGTCAGTAAACCTGTAATGTAAATTTTTAGAAATATATTATGTATGTACCTCCAATACATCCTAACAGCAGTTACAAAAAATCCTTTACACGAGTTTCTAACTATATTTTGATATAGTCGTATTTGAGAAATTTTTGTTGTTGTCAAGGGCTTAGTTTAGTTAAAATCATAATTTGTCTAAGAGCGATACGTGACAGGTACCAATATCCATGCTGCGATTTCAGTAAAATCTGAAGTGTTAATTATCAGCTATGTGGGCGATTTTTATTCTAAACGTACACTTTGTGTTTTTTTTTTGTTTAGACATACACGTTTAGACATACATTGATCTCAATCGTGATTAAGTGCTAATCACCTCAAAACCGAGAGGTTATTTAATACAGATAATAGCTTCAAATTGATATGATTAAAATCTAGTCATTTCGTGAAACACGAAGAATTGCCTGACCATACCTCGTACTGACTATGGTGTAGCAACGACAAAAAATATTGACAACAAAGCGTCCATTGTCAATAGTACTCGTATTATTAAAAATTAAAAATATAATTATTTTGGTTGAGTTCTGCGCGCAGTCAAATTTTTCTTTGTAAACATGCATCACATTTATCTCTAAATAAAAATATAATTTATGGCCCGTTTTACAATGCACGATTAAAAGTTAACATGGCAAGTTCGGCATACAAAACTTGCTGTTTTGTATATAAATTTTTTTTATTAAAGAAGACATATTTTAAAGTTGCTTTTTTACTCAAAATTGCGGATAACGATTTTGTAAGTACGAAATAGTCATACCCTAATGTATATGTTCAAATAAAACTGTAGAAACAAACATCCAAATACTAGTAATTGTAATTATCAATGATAATTTATAATAGAATAGAGAAATAAGAAGAAGCGTAACGCAAGATAAAAAGGAAAAAGTGAATGTCATTAACTATCAAATGAAATACAGTTCTAAGAGTGACACTATGAATTGATTAAAGGTAGATTATATTCAACTTTTGACTGCAAACCACCGACTTTGGTCATTTATACTAAGCGGAAAAGAATTCTGAAGAGATTAGCGGGAGCTATCAAAAATGTCTATTCAGCCCTCCGTGCAGTCAAATTTTTCTTTGTCGACATGCTTCACATTTATCTGTAAATAAATATATAGTTTAATTCAAAAACTAGATTAAAACCGAACTCAAGCTAAAAATAATTAAATTTCTTTGAATATAAACCCATACAGTTCGACTAAAACTCATAACTTAATTGTTAAACTCTAAAGGCACATAGCAATAAGGATGTATATGTTCTAATAAATTGAACAAACAACAACAAACAAGCCAAAATAATTAAATTTCTTTCTAATATTTTTCAAAAATTTGATGTGTGAAATAAGAGAAGCAAATGCAAATATTCTAAAACCGTAATAAATTTAATCTCGTTTTTGGAAAAATTCATAGTTTCGTAATGTGTACAATCAAGAGCCTGCATTATGGACATGCCATTTTGTATGAAGAGAGTATACACAGTATTTATGTTTTACGTTTTTAGCTCTTAATGGAGAGTCTTACACAAAAAAAGTTACGTACATTCATTTTCAATTAATACGAAAAAGCATTTCAATTGAGAATCACCCATATATTTAGAGGGATTAAAATTTGTTGTTGATATTTGGTGCTTATAGCAGCTTGATTTGTAATTCCAGAAGGGCATGTATGGGATGTAGTCGCACCCAATACTCGAAGTTTTTCACAACTTTATGATAAAAAGTATCATGTCTTAATCCTATACTTTTATTTTTCTCCAATTTTGTTCGGCGACAAGCCAATGTGAAATGGTCCCAGTTGCAATTAAGCAGTCCAGAACATTTCTTCTTTAGGTGACTAAATTTTAGTCATATAATTATTTTTTTAATTTTTGTGATATTTAAAAAGTATTAGAAATGGTGTAATACAGTACCAGCTATATGGTCTATTTAAATATTCTTATGGCGACAGGAAAATTTCAACAACAGCAAGATACATACAACTCTAGCTCAAATAAAAAAAAATTGAACATAAACTTCAAAACACATACACGTATTTATTTTGGCAAAACGCCGTAAAACAAACAATTTATGCATGGCCAGTGAATAGTTGTTATGCCTGTTGTCTTTCCTACGATGGTAGTATAAACTCCAATAAATTTACAACAAATCCTTTATATATATGTATATTAACAAAAACAAACTTAGTTATGGTGGTATACTAAACTACACGGCACAAAAAATAAATTAAGTTTTGTTGTAGAGTATAAATGGTTAAAAAAGTTTTGCTAATCCAGTCGTAAATTTTTATTGCAGCACCAAATATTTAGTTATAAAATCTAAAATTTTTAGAATAGTATTATATTCTAACTATGATCGAAATTATTTCATGCTTAAAACTGAATGATCGTTAGACTAGGCAAGTTTTCTTCCGACAACTCTGATTTTATAGTGAATAACAATGAATTACTAATTTGAAAAACTACAAAATGGCCTGACTGATGCTCTTCAAACATAGGTAAGAAAATTTAGATCAAGTCACTTTAAAAAAAAGAAGGCGAAATAGTTCAAAAAATATATATTTCTATTTCATTACTGTAGCACAAAATCAGAATTGCGACGAGAAAATTTGTTATGTATAATTTCAGTAGTAGAACGGAAAATAAATCAATATCGGAGTTTTTATGCTAAAAACTGTTTGATCATATAAAACGCAAAACCATGTAACTACAATATTTTTTAATTTTACAGTCGAGGTAAAATATTTTATGAAATAGTACAAGTTATAGTAGCTACGTTGTTTTCTTTTGGATGATAACGTCACCAGGCAAGGCAACAGAAGTCTAAAAATTTCTGGCGACATGGGCTTTGAAATAATATACAATAACTGATTAAAACCTTGATTTTGAAATATTTGTCACTTACATGCTTTTACGTTTTATATGATGATTTGTAGAAACACATTCCAAGATCAAGTGAAATTTCCAATAGAAGGCATAAGTATAATATTTTACTATAATCTTGTTCACACATTTCGTATTCTATTGAGCAATATAAATCTTCTTTAAGCCGTTATGCCTTAACGTTTATTACAAAGCAAAAATATATAAATATGTACCTTATGTAGGGTATTTGTACCTATTAACTAAATTGGATATCCTAGAATATTCGTATATGCGAAATTTAATATTTTACTAAAACTTTTACTAGAAGGATTATACTAAAATAAGTAAAGGACTAATAAAAAATATATAATCTTCTAAATACATAAAAATGCAAATGTATGTAAATGTGACTGACGCCTTTTACGACAAAATCTTTAACCACAAAACTATACAACTAAACGTTGTGATCATAAAAATTGAAATAAAAATTTTAGTATTAACAAATAAAAAATCAGCAGAAAAAATAATCAAAGTGTCATGTTTAGGAAAAATTTTATAACGAAAACCACAAAATGTACCCAACCATCATGCTATTCATTCAGTTATTTAACCCACCATGCCAAACCGCAACGTGGGCGTATGAGTAATTTTTTAATACTCATACGCAGATTAGTCCATTTGATAGTTGTATAGCAGAGCAACCAAATATGTGTATGTATTGTGTAGAGTGGTTGTTGATGTTCTTGTTTGTTTAGAAATCATTTTCATGCATGTATGTACTATATATACATATGAACAGTGATGCCAAAAAGCAGGGAAAAATCCCTACATGTGGGTAATTTTGTCACTCAAATAGGAACTCGGGGTAAATCGGACAGATACATACATATTATATGTTGAATAAAATGAAACATTTGAGCAACCAGGTATTTTTTTCCCGTCCGCAAATGGTACTTTAAAAAACCTCTACTGGCAACACTGCGTAAAGGTTGAAATATCCAAAATGGAGACTTTTTAAATAAAAATAAAATATTTTATTTATTACTTGTAGTGTTGAAAGCTATGGAAACACATGCCGTGTAGATCATATTAGTTGAAATAAGAATTAATAATAAATAGTTATATGCATGTTAACTCCTCAGTTGCTGATCGGGAACTAAAAACACAGACAAAATAACTCAAGCATTTTAGCATTGAAAAAATGCCCATCAGAGCGAGACAACAAATAACAAGTTTGTGAGTGTTGGATTATTGGTCAGATAGGGAAAGTTCGGCATAGACTAAATTACGTCACAGTAAAAGAATGCATTTCACGGATTTAAAAGAAGTCTTGTATTCTATTTGCTGGCAAAAATTAGTTAAATAGCTGATGTTTCCTTGTAAAAAAGCATCCACCTTCATAAGTGGTAAAAGTGAACAAGAACAATGATGAGACGGTGTAGCGGCCTGTCGAAATCAGTGGTACTGATCCGTTCTGCTAATCTGATTTGAATATTCCAACACTCCACTCTTAATAAAATAATTTGAATTTACATTAATTCAAAATATTGAACTAGAAAGCCGAAATAATAAAATATTTTCAGACTTATACCTATTCAGTATATTATAGCTACCAGTATAATTATAGCTACCAATACAGTTCTATCTGATTTTCTTTTCTATCTTATATATAAAATATAACGTCCCTATTTTTATCATTTCAACCTGCAGTCCACATTCCTCTTCCACCTTTTGTTGTTGATGATGGTTTTTATGTAAAGGAGTTTTTTTTTAATTTTCTCTGTATTTATATATACACATATGTAGCGGTTTCTAGTTTGTTTGTAATTGTGTTTGACAAATAAATTTGCGGTTAACTGTGAATATAGAAACCGTGTAAAACGCCACACATTTAAATTTATATGCAAACATATAATTTTAGTTTTTAGAAATCTTTTTATATGACTCCTGATGTTTTGTTTCTGTCTTTTTTTTAATCTCACTGGCTAGCAGATGATACATACGTACATATGTATGTATGTATATACATTAGAGTGGTAGTTAAAAATTAGAGTTTCGATTTCTTCAAGTCTTATACCTCAAATCGATGGGTATACACGCCCACCAAATTTTGAGCAAATCCTTTTTTTTTCTACTTTTGTGTCCCATAACTTCATAAATATAGTATTGAAAAAAAAGTTCTTCTAAAAAGTACTTGCTTATAAATTTTTCAATAGCTTTTGCCTTACCGACTTTTATCTAAATCGCATATTTAACAAAATAAACAGCAAAATATCGAATAGCCCATAACTATTAAAATAAAAAAAACCCATAAATTTACAAATTTCGATAAACTTATCGCCATGAACTTGAAGTTGTTTCTTTAATTATTTGGGTGGCTGAACGCGAATCTGAATTCCATTTTTAGGGTTCCGTACACCAAAAGTGTAAAGGGCCCCTATTGTTTTCGCCACGCTCTCCGTCCGTCTGTCTGTCTGGCTGGCTGTCACAGTTCTCGAGAGCAGTAAGAGCTACGGACCTGAAGTTTTCACAGAATATGTAATACTTTTGCCGCTACAACAACAAATATATGACAGTAAAAAATTATTGAAATACTAATGCAATATACAGACACTTTAAATTTTCAAAGTTAGTGTTAATTAGTGTAGTCTTTATAATAGACTACCCATTTAACACTGATATTTAAAACAGTTAATATAATTTTGACTATGTAATTTAGAGAATTTGCTGTATCTTGGAAACCGTAAGAAGCAAACTCTTGAAATCATAAAGAATACAAAAACATAAAGTCGCCAACCAGAAAAAAGCGCCAAAAATAAAAAAATCGCAAAAACGCAAAATCACCTAAACTAAAAAGATCACCAAAAAAGAAAAAAAAACCACCAAAACTTAAAAAAATTGCTAAAACTAAAAATATCGTCAAAAAATGAAAAAAATTGCCAAAAATGGAAAAAATATCACAAAAAAAACCCAAAAATATCGCTTAAACTAAAAAAAATCACAAAAAAACCCACAAACCGAAAACAGCACCAAAACTGAAAAAAGCGCCAAAGCTTAAGTAAATCGCTTAAGTCTATAATATCGTAAAAAAGCGAAACAAAATTAAAAAAAAGTCAAAGCCAAAAAATCGCTAAAACTAAAAAAAATCAACAAAAAAAAAACTAAGAAAACCGCCGAAAACGAGAAATCGTCAAAAAAAAAAATAAAAAGGAACACCAAAATGAAAAAAAGAGCCAAAACTAAAAAAATCACAAAAAAAAAAAAATAATAAAAAAAATTTAAAAATAAAAAATTAGCAAAAATTAAACGAAAAAGCAAAACGAAAAAATTGCCAAAATAAAAAAAAAGGCAAAAACGAACCCTTCGCGTGCGAGCCACAGTCGCAGTTATTGAATTTATTTTGTCAGTTAACATTTTCCAGATATACCAGTATGTCAGAAATGAAGGCACTTAGGTTAGGTTAGTATAACTTGATAGGGGCTTCTCCTATTTAGTAAAATAGAAAACCTAAATTCGACAAAAAAATTATCTCTAAGCAGAGCGAATACTGTTTCTTAATATGGCCATTAGTTTAGAGATTCGCTTTCAGACGCCAAAATAACTAAAGAAATAGCTTTTAATTCTAAGAAACGAAAAAGTTTACCGAAATTTGTATATATGTTGAGTCATTTTGAAATTAATTTGTTGTGGACTTTTTCGATATTGATGTTTATTTTGTTAAATATTCGATTTAGATAAAAGTCGGTAAGGCATTTGCTCAAATTTACTTGGGCGTGCTGCACGCCTTAATCTTACCTGATTGACCCGCAATTTTTTTAGGTTAGTTTTTTATAAATACCCACCGAGACTTTAACAAATCCTAATTTAAGTTTTATCCGACCACTCTTAAATATATCTACATGATCAGCTACCTTAAATAACAGAATTACTATTAAAAGCCTTACTAATTGAAACTACTGTTATAGTTACGGTGACCATTAATTCCATGGAAAAATAGTGTACACATTTTATGGATTAAAAAACATAACAAAACTAATTGATTATTAGGCTAAGATTCGTAACGTTGTATTCAGAAAGAATAGGGCATGATTGTAATTCCAAGGAACAAGGGACAAATTAACATCAACTTAATTTTTCAAAGTACACAGCAGAACAGAGTCGCGCCACTTTCGGAAGCCGCTACACTTTCATCGTCAGTGCTCATGTGTATTTTGCTTATCACCACTTGTCAGGTGGCTCTGTTGAATGTAATAAACGCTTCGGGTTTTTAGTTAGAGTTTTTATGTAATTTAATCTGATTTAAAATTTGTTTGCTAAATATGTTCATAAAACAGTACTGTAATGTAACGTAAAAAACTTTTGCCTGATTAAGGAGCGCGACAACTGGAAAGAGATATCTGGAAATGTCCATATCTTATTCAAAGCCAAATTCAGATCTTTAAGTTTTTGCTTAACTTTATCTGTCAAGTTTCAATATTTCTGTTTCATTTTCTACATTTTCTTTGCTTTTAAAATAGACAACAACTTAGAAGTATGGAATTTTTGACAAAGAAAACTGCACACCAAAAAAATTAGAAAACTATTAATTCATCAGAATTAACGTGATGAAAACTACGAGAAGTTAGTCTTCTTTCGCATATTTCATGTTCCATTAAAAAATTTTTGTATCTCTATCAAAAACATGTTAAACTTTTTAATTAGTAGCATTTTGTTACACTTCCTGAAATGAAATTAAACTTTTAGTTTAAATAATTCCATACCTTTGCATGGTATTTACTTAATTTATTTTAGTAATTTGTAAACCATTTTTTTGTGAGAAAAACCCAACATCTGTTGCTGTTACCACTTTTTTCAATTTTTATTTATTTATTTTAGAAAACAGAATTTTCTGTAAAAAATGTTTTAGATTTGTTTCATCTTGTTGTCTTTCAGTTTTTTTAGGGTTCCGTACTCCAAAAGTGTAAGAGACCCTATTGTCCGTCTGGCCGTCTGTCCGTCTTTCCGTCTTTCCATCTGTCTTTCACAGGCTGTTTTCTCGAGAACCCTAAGAGCTACGAAACTGAAATTTTCACAGAATATATAAACTTTTTGCCGCTACAACAACAAATATATGACAGTTAAAAATTGAAGGTGTTCTAAAGCGAGCAACGAAACATATTTAAATACTAATGTAATATACAGACACTTATATATAGACACTTTAAATTTTCAAAGTTAGTGTTCACTGGTGTAGTCTATAGAATAGACACCGATATTTAAAACTATAAAAACTAAAGGGTGTTCTATAAGTTAAGGTTATTTTACTATGCAATCTAGAAAATATGCTGTAGCTTGGAACTCTTGAAATTTTCAAAAATGATAAACCTAAAAAATTCCAAAATGAAAAAAGCGTCAAAACGAAAAATCACCAAAATGAAAAAAGCGCTTAGAGGAAAAAGCACCAAAATTAAAAATCGCTAAAATGCAAAAAATCATTAAAACTAAAAAGATCGCCAAGAAAATAAAAAAAAAACGCCTAAAACCGAAAAAAGTCGTCAAAACGAAAAAAGCACTACAAAATAAAAAAATCGCTGAAACTAAAAATATCACATAAAAACGAAAAAAGTCGCCAAAAATGGAAAAAATCATAAAAACGAAAAAAAAACGCCAAAACTAAAAAAATCTTCAAAAACCAAACAAATCGCCAGAACGAAAAAAAGTTTCAAAAAGATCGCTAAAACAAAAAAAAAAAAACACAAAAAACCGAAAAAAATCCCCAAAACCGAAAAAAGCGGCAAAACTGAAAAAAGCGCCAAAACTAACATAGTTCGCTAAAACTAAAAATTTCGTCAAAAAGCGAAAAAACGTTAAAACAAAAAAAAAAGCAAAAAAAAAAACGCCAAACAACGAAACCAACTGAAAAAATAAATAAACTAAAATTAAACAAAATATCAAAGCGAAAAATTTTTCAAAATGAAAAAAGGGCCAAAACGAAAAGGGATATATGTGTATTCGTACGGAACCCTTCGTGTGCGAGCCAAAGTCGCACTTTACCGATATTTTTTTTTGGTAACACTTTTCTACATTGTTTATATTGTGGTTTGTAGTTTCACTGTAAAAACACACATATAAATACTTTTGCTGCCATTGTATACAGTATGGATAATAATAATAGGGCAATGCATGCAATAGGATATTTGATATGCATGTATGAAAAGTTTTTATTTACATTTTCGTATTGACACGCCACTGGCTAGCTGTTTAGTCGTTAAATTGGTGAAATTATAAAACAGAGACCATAAAAGCTATATTTTGCTGTTGAAAATGTTAAAAATAAATTTTACGGGAACAAGCTTTATGCAAAATGCTATCAATTTAATGAGAACTGCGCTATTATAACTATTTAAAAATATAAAGCAGTGGTGGCCAAACATACACTGTCTTATTCTTCGTTTGTGTATGTGCTTCGCGGCTAAACAGATAGGCTGTGAGTCTCACACACACTGTACGTGTGTTGATAGTAAGAAAAATACCCTATCCTGGCGAACATAGGAAATTGAGAGAATGGCCGCCATTGATATAAACTAATAGAGTAAGAAAATTAACTTCTCTGTTGTCCTTCTTATTAATTGCTTGACTGTTTCATGAAACGTAAGTTTCAACAATCACTCGTTCAGTTGCTCTTCTATTTAGAAGGTCGTTTTTATATTTAATAGTTTGTCTGCATTTCTGTAAACTGTTGCTGTACCATGCGTGCCTCATATCCCTGCACACATGTTTTATTGAAAAAGTTACTAAGATATGATTTTAGCAATTGAAAAAAATTTTGAAAAACCTTTTGCAAAATAAACGGAAAAATAGTGTTCTTAGGTTTTTCGTGAATATTAAATTTGTTCTTAATGCTATTAAATCTAAGCTAAGAAAACTAAGATTTGCTTCCGACAATCTCAGTATTCTTAAAGTTCAAAGAAATCTCAAATATAGAGTTTTTATGGTTTTGCCCATAAAGTTCGCATGTGGTCCAAGACCAGTAAAAGGCTTTGGCAAATAAATGTATACACATAAATTTTAGAGCATATGCGCTTAAGTCAAAATTTTGCTGCTAAATATGTCGGTAACGAAAGTTTTCAGGGCCAACAAGAATGGTAAATTATATTAATTTTTTTTTAAATATGTCTGTGAAAATATCTTTTAGATAATAATTATCGGGTATGTTCTGTATTTCATGTGGAATTAAAATGTGTGGAATTATCAAAGCATTGTTGTTATAAATATTAATTTACAACAACAATGCTTTGATAATTTCGCACATTTTAATTCCACATGAAATACAGAACATGGCCGTATATGTTTCTAAAGAAAAATTTTTATAGAGAAAATAATGGTGCTTCTTGGGGCAAAAGCTGTCAAATATTTAAATATTTTTTCAAATTTTCAAATAATATATTGCATATTCTCCCACTTAGAGGGAATATTAAAATACAATTTTTCGGAATATTTGATGGTGAGGGATACTTTGGCAGACTTGTTAAGAGGGGAGTGAAACCTTTCGAATGACATCGAATATTAATAGCAACTGTATCGGTATGTGATGCACACACATGAGTAGAATATACATGTTTGTCAAATTTCATTAGAATCGTAGATTATAAAAATCTAAAAACCTTTTTTGTGTCGAAAATTTTAGTTACTTTTTCGAAGTTTTTGCTGATATTATAAAAGGAAGTTAAAAATTGGTTATCAATGTGTTTGTTTTTGTAAAATCTGTTGAATCACCTTTAGGTGTATCCTTTTTAAAAAATATATCAAAAATTACACTTCCAAATGTTTACAGGGAAAGTTTGTAAAAAAAAATAATAATGTGTTTATGTGTATGTGTGGACTTAAGGTAGTGTGTGTAAGATTAGTGAGGCATAATAAATTAAAAAAATTATTTAACCAAATTTGTTGCTGTAGTTGATCACTTATTTATTTAATTTCAGTTCGTAACTATTGATAATTAATGAGCTGGATAGGAACGCATCTGTATTAATTTTTTATGCCACTAATTTAATGTTTGCTTAGCCCATTTAAAATTTTAATTTATAATATGACGTTTTTCAAATTATTTAAAACTTTTGCGAAACTATTGCACATAGAGCAAAAGTTTCTTTCTTAGAATAAAGTATAACTAATATTTTTCTTCAAAATAAATAACTCACTCACAATATGTAGTATATTGCCTCAAAAATATAACACTGTAAATCGATTCTGGTAGAGAAGACAAAAAATATATACGGTGTTGGCGGTTTGCCAGATCACATCGGAATTTATTTTAGGGGGTTTTAAAGTTTTCCCGTTTTTACCTGTTCGTGCAGCATATCGGTACATGAAACTATGTGTTCTTTATATCTGAGATGTAGGATATGTTCAGCAACTTTATAGAAAATATTAGACAAATATTTTTATCGAACATTTTAACCCTCTAACTCCCCCACAAAACAGTAATTTTTGGCTCTTTTCTAACAAATCGTAAAAACCACCCCTAAAGAGGGGGACTGCGGGGATAAAATGTTCTACAAAAATCTTCGCCAAAAAATTGTAATAAAGGTTTTAAAGAGCTTGAAGCTTGGTTCCAGACCAAACTTGTACGCTATGTTTAAGGTTTAACTTCATACTTATTCACTATTAGTACTCGGTATTGGAAATCTTGTAAGTCTTATATTTTAAGTATAACATGTGCTTAGCACTTTTGTGTAAAACACTACGAGAACAATTTTTCTCGAACATTTCAATCCTCTATCTCCTCGTTTTATGGGTCTTTTTATACATTTCTTAAAAAGAGACAAACAACTTCTATTCAGCTACAATATACGGGGTGGAAATGTTTTCCAAAAATGTTCGCCATAAAATCCTACTGTAAATGTTAAAAACACCCAAGCTCCAGACTTAAGTCGGACGCTAGAAATACTTAAAACATAAAATGTGTTTAAGGGTAAATTTCATACTTATGTTTAAAATATAAGCTGTTTTTAGCTCTTTTTATGTACAAGACCACGAAAAACATTTTTCTAAAACAATTAATACCCGAACTCCCCATCTTTAAGTGTATTTTTTACGATTTGTTAGAAAAGAGCCAAAAATTACCATTATGTAGGGGTGTAAGAGAGTTAGTATGTTCCATAAAAATATTTGCCCTAATAGTTTCTTCAAAGTTTCTGAGCATATTCTACACCTCAAATGTAAAGAACACATAATTTCATATACAGATATGCTGCACGATCAAGCCAAATGAGGGAAACTTTACCCACCCCCAAATTAAATTTCGACATGATCTTGCAAAACGCCGACATACGTATATTTTTTTGGTCCTCATCGGCTTACAGAACCCCGTAATTGTGAAAAGTTCGAAATTGTTGTATAGTGTAATCATGTCCACCTTAGTACCTTTTGAGTTAACTTTTGTCTATTAAATACTTATTAGTAAAAAAACCACGATTTCCTTCCCCACTATTTTAAAAATAAAACCTAATCTAGGAAACAAAAAACTTTATATATAGTATTTAATATCTTTTTTTCAACTTTAGCTATTGCATATTTTATTACTACTTTAAGTAAACTGAAACTATAATTTCCAAACGATTGACCACTAATATTACAAACTAAAAGAGTAATAATAAAAACGCCACAAAAAATACAAATTAAACTTTATTTAACTTCATTTAAGCTGCATCAGCACAAATTCGTCTCAACCATTTGAACAAACGCTTTACAGCTCAGGCCATTATAAGTGGAATTTATAAACGTCCATCCATCTATTTGTTGATGACTGGCCAGTTAATATTACTACGGCTAAATGTTTGATTGTTGGCCAGTTGCTTTATTTGTTTTCTATCAACTTTTGAAACCAAAGTTTTCTGCTTCAAGCCATAAACATGAGAACTAGTAATTTTTTGAACGTTTAATTGTATGCACTCATGCAATTGAAAAAAGTAAAGTGATAAATAAATAAACCGTACAAGTTAACTAAACTATTGTTAACTAGAAATTTATTTGATGGTTTTAATATTTATTCACACATACTTAAATCGATTTTGTAATTTAAATCATCTAGCAAAATATGTAACGTTGTTAGTGGAGGGATCAAGCATGTTTACACACATCTAGACTTGGGCCCAACTCGTTCGAACTCGTTCACCAGCTCGCTTTAGACACGAACGTATAATCAAACCCATTTAAATTACATGGGTTTGATCATAGGTTTGTATCTAAAAAGAGCTGCTGAACGAGCGCTACCGAATTGGACCCAAGTCTAATGTTGAATATAATCAGCATCATACAAACGAACGCATAGTTTAAATTAGACGTGGGTCCAACTCGTGCGACTCGTTTTAGATACAAACGTTTAATCAAACCCATTTAAATTACATAGGTTTGATCAGAGGTTTGTGCCTAAAATAAGCTGCTGAACGAGTTCGAACGAGTTGGACCCAAGTCCAGTTTGAATAGTTCTGAGTCTAGTGAACGAATAGGTTTTATTCAAACGTCTATGTGAACGAACGTTGACGTTGAATAAAATCAAACAAGACATTTTTGAGGAATAATTTTTATTGTGTATCTTAGGGTGGTAATATTTATTCTTAAATATTGAAGTTGAAAAAAGATATGAAGATTGTTTAATCTTGCTTTAGTTCGTTAATTAAAATTATTATCATCAAAAAAGGATCTGACGAAAAGTTAACTAATTCTGACAACAATAAAGTAGAAGAACAGAGATTCGAAACATTGTGGTGTACAAATATTTTTTTTTTTGTTAAAACTTGAGATTTTATGAAATCTAAAGAAATCAGACGAGCTCAGCTGCCTTGAAGTTAATAATTTATTCTCAAAATACTCGTATTATAACTCTAACGAACTGCATTCTATCTTATATTTAATGTTTGCATTGTTACTAATATTTAACTTTGAAACTATTTAAAATTTGTTGCAAGTGAAAAACATTTTAAACCATTGATTTTATCATAAATTTTTTTGCTTACAAAAATGTGGAGTGGTAAAAAGGCAAAACATGAAAACACTTTGAAATTAATTATACCAGCCAACTGATTTGAAAAAGGATGTGCTTATCCTCAAAATCTTTTTAAATTCAATGACCCAGCAACCAACTAACCCAGTGTTGAATGTGTTGAAAGGATTTTTGTAGTTTCCCTTTTAATGCTTTTATTCTCTTTTGTATAGATTTATTAGCAACACTTTCTTCTTTCCTTTTGTTGTAGTCCTAATATTATCGTTTACTAAAATGATGCTTTTGAAAACAATAAAGAAAGAAAAAGAGGAAAAACAAAAGTACACATTTGTGAATTAACGAGTACAAGTTGATTGTGAATTAAGTTTAATTTTCTATTTTGTAGTTTTTTTTTCTTCCTTTTGGCTTTTGTTCTTTTTTACAAAAGAAATTCAATTCAAAAGAAATTTATTTAGGTTTAACCTTCAAGTAAATCTTGTTTGGTTTTTGTTATGAAAATGAATTTTCTTAAATAAATGATATATTTTAAAAGTTTTGAAATTTTTACATCTTGCCATCAATGAAGATTTATACAGGGCGGGCCAACAGTCACGCTTGCGTGTAAAAGTTTAATAACTTTCTAGCTTATTATATTTTTATTTCCAGATTTTATTCATTGAGCCTTATTGCACCAACGTACGAAATTACAAGAACGACCAACGGACCAACCTTGTAGGATTTTACTTTTCCAATAGGCATTCAATTTATCTAACACAACGAGCATATCAGAATTATATCAAATATACCTAGCCGTAATTAATCATAATTTATGGGTAAATTGCACGGAGGCGACAACAAGGTAAAGTAAAGGGACGAAGGTTTAATACATAAGCTAAACTAAAACCTGCCCGCAAACACCCTTAAGCTTTTAGAAAGCTACTTAACTGAGCGAAAATTTGTTGTTAATGAAAATAATTTTCTAAGCCCTACGCAATCTAATGAAGCCGGAATTCTTCAAGGCAGCACCTCGGTCTGATATATGCCTCTGACTTGCCGGTAAGCAGTAACATACACATATCAACATTCGCTGATGGCACAGCTTTTCTAAGTGTTCACAAAAGCCATCAAGAAGCTTTCCGCAAACTGCAAGAGTATATAACGCAGTTGGAAAAATGGCTAAAACAATGGCGGATAAAAATTAACGAACAAAAATGAATACGCATTACTTTTACATTGTACAGAGAAAGCTGCCCACCTATACAAATCAATATCCAAACTATACCTCAACACACTGAAGTAAAATATCTTGGTCATCATGATCGTCGTCTAACATGAAAGTCGCACATAAATGCAAAGCTGACCCAAATAAAATTAAAAGCAGCTCAAATGAATTTGCTCATTGGAAGGAACTGTACACTAACAGTGGATTGTAAACTTCTTCTATACACCTCCGTTCTAAAACCAATATGGTCCTACGGTATCCAGTTATGAAGCACTGCCGCGGCATCAAATGTAGAAAAAATTAAAAGGGGTATTCCGTACGATTACAGCGGCCCCATGATATGTCAGAAACAAGCCAATTCATAAAGATTTAGATGTGCCGCTGGTTAAGACTGTGTTTTCTAAACACATGACAAGATACATAAAAAAACTAAAGGTGCACCCAAATCGCCTAGCCCGAAACATGAGAAGGAGGGATACTCTTACTCTCAGCCGAACACGAGAGACGTAGAGAATCACAACACCAACCGTTAAAACAAATATTTTTGTCTGGCATTGGCTACACCTTAAAATTAAAATTTTAGAGTTAAGATTTGATTACTTTTTGTTAGTTCAATTTTATTAAAGATACAATAATAAATACATCCGCAAAAAATTTACACGATGTCAAATTGGACTTCCTCGGGCATGAACAACTTTGTTGGCCTCATAAATTTTCCAAAAATTATCCTATTCTAATAAATTTAAGTTTGTTGTAAAGCTTATGAATAGATAAATATAATACACTTTATTTTATTAAGATATCTTTAATATTTTCAAAGATATTTAACTATGAATTTAAAAATGTTGGTTTTTGGCCTCCCCTTTGTTCCGTTTCGTAAATATCGGTGGTAATAACATAGCCAACATTTAAAAAAAATATATTTTATAATTTGAAGTATCAGGGATGCCAACTTAGCCCTTTTCGAGCTAAATGTAGCCCGTTTTTATTTTTTCAAAACGCGAAAAAACGCTTTTAGCTCCTTTTTACTTTTTGGTAAAATTTTGGTAAAAATTTTTATTTTTGAGAACTATTTTTTTCTTTATTATGGCAATAGAGACTTGTGAATTAACGCAGCAACATAGTTTTTACTCATTTTCTGTTGTTAGTTTGCTTATCCAGTAATAAACAAAAGAATAGTCTGGAATAATCTTCTATTTCTTTGAAAATTGGTTCTGATATTAAGTTGGTCCCAAAATTTATACGTGTTTTGATTTTTAAAAGAAACAATTTATAAGTTAGCACTTTTTGAAAAATTTTACTAGATATTGCTTTATCCGTGTCTCTTTTCCATTTTGCCCTTCTTAGACCCTTTTGCAAAAATTTTTGCTCGTTTTGGATCTCACTATTTGGCATCACTGTGTAATACAATCATTGATAAAAGGCAGTACGTATGAGCAACATAATAGTATTACTAGGACAACAGTTCGCATAAGTAATATAATATCGTATTACTCATACGGCCTAATAGTATCACATTACTCACTATTAGTGCAATAGTGCGTATAAGTAATAAAATAATACTATCATATTACTCATTCGGCCAAAAAATTGTCATTTCGCATTTTCTTCACATATTTTTTTTGAAATCAAAAATTCATAAAAAAATGCACGTTTAATATATCGATCTCTTTTTCCTGGGATTATTAAAATGTTGTTTTGCCTTTGTTTTATCACATATTTTTTGCATCATTTTTGGCATATTTTTTAATATATTCTATAAAGATTTAGAATTTTCCCTCATTAGCGTTTTGCAACACTGATTGCAGAACACTTGTTTTCTATATGGTTTTCCTGCTGCAAGGTTTTGAGTTGATTAACAGCCAACAAAGTTTATTTATAGACTGCATGAAATCCAAACATAGACTTCATCCCTTCAGAAGTTCGAGTGACTAAGAGATTTAAAAGCTGTTGATATTTAAGTTGTACGCGATCTTTGTACTTCCAGGATTGTCCCTCACTCGCCAATCTGCTAAACTAATTTGAGAGCCTAACGATCCCCACGCCAGCTCTACTTTCTTATCAATTTCTCACGCCTTTTTTTTTTCATGCTCATACTCATGCTCCCGTGTGTGTAACCAAAATTCATAGCGATGACTGACGACCAGTATATATATATATATATAATGCGCAATTTATATTTGTAATTCAGATTACCCATATCATACATTTCATCCGCATTGGAAGCCCGGAATTGCTTGAGCTGCGAAGCTTTCAGCTTTACATTCTTTATACTCTATTTATTTTGTATTTTGATTCTTAATTTCTCAATTAGAAAATCAAAATTCGTTTGATTTCAAAAAAAGTTTTCGATTTTCATTTTCTCATTCTCTCATTCTAGAATTGCGACGAATATATTTGAGCTTTGGATTATATTCATTGATTCGTAAGTGCGGCTGCGAAAAGAAATTTTCCAATTAGTTTTGTTTAAAAATAAAAGTTATTTTTATGAACGTAGCCAGCTGGTATTCCTGTGCTCCTTATTGAGTTCTATGATTTGTATTCCTTTAATAATTTAGATGTTTGAAAGGGGTTTCAATAGCTTTTGTCTTAAAGAAAATCAAATTTGCCTTTTCTTCTACACTTAGAAAACTTAGTTAACATCGAATACGCAAGGGCCAGTCAAGACTTTTTATACTTTTTATTTATTTTACTATACATTAGACTTTCCGCGATGTTAGCAATTTCTTCAGAGATTTTGATATTCTCTACAACATTAGTGATTTCTTCAATATTTTTAACAATTTTTCGTCCGATAAAAAAGCGGAAAATATCATAAACGATAAATAATAAACGATTTTTATTATATTTTCTTTCGAAAAGAAAATGAAAATGCTTTGTTTCAAATAAAAAATCCAAAATGGATAAATATAATTTTTTAATGACAAGTGCTTATATTTTGATACGAAAAAAAAACAAAAAATAAGGTTTTAAAAGAACTAAAATACGGTCTCTGCTTTAAGTGTAGAAAACCAATGTGTTCTGTGCTTAAAATACCTTCATACATCCAACATTTTCTCATCATTTACCGACTTTTACTTTTGCAATTTCTAGATTTTTTTATTTTCTCTTTTTTTTCTATCCTATTTAGTTTATTAGCTAAAGGTAGGAGCTGTAAAATAGTATCCCTTTGAGGGCATGCATAAATTTTCCAATCAACGTCAGTTTGTCTTCTTCACAACTTTCTGTGTAAGTATTTGTATTTATAGTTGTGGTGTTATGTTTGTTTATTTATGTATGCATATGGTAGTGCATGAGTGTGTGTATGTGTGTTTAGTGTAATCCTTGTAATGTATGTGTTTAATTTTGTTGCTGTTTTGTTGAAAATAAAATCTAAATGAAAAGAAAGTTTCATGTTTCTAATTTTTATTTTGTTCTAGGAATCACAATAAAAAGTTTTTAAGCAAATTTTTCATGACTTTTTGCTGGTCGTTGTTTCTAGTTAGAATTTAATACCAATATTTTCCAAGATTGTTAGTATATGGTTGTTGTCTTGCATTTTAAGGTATGAATTCCTTGCTAAGTTTTACGAAAAATATTATTTTTAAAGAAATTAAGTTTATTTGATTTTTGTTTATTAACAATATTTAAATTAAAAATTTTACTTTAGCACTTTAGAAGTGTAAAAATGCGATAAAGAGAACACCAGTTAATATAACACTTGTAAGAAACTACGGGATGTCGCGGTTTCTCTGCCAGTATAATTAGCTGAATATTAATGTGCGAAAAACAAGCTGTTAGTGGCATTTATTTTATATTGCTCACATGGTAAATCAAATAAATATTTAATAAAACTCTAGATAAAAATATATATATAAAATTGTATATAAAGTTGAATCTTTAAATTTATTCAAAATGTGTTTAGTTTAAAGGAGACATATTGTTGGATATAGGTTTGCATACTGTGGCCTAGCAGTGAACCCAAACAAAACGGAACTGGTACTATTCACTATAAAAACCAAAGCTTAGAGCTTTATAATCCCTCGTGAGCAAAATCAGGTACTGTCCCTATCGGACAATGCCTAATATCTAGGAGCTATCCTGGAAAATAAATGTGCCACAGAGGGTTAAAAAGGCCTCAGTTTCCTACTATATCTGTTGGAGGATATTGGGTTCTCAACAGCAATTGGACGTCTCATATTGCCTTACGGATCGGTAGTATGGTGGTCCGTCACAAGTAATAAATATATGGTAGATCAACAGAATTCAGAGATCTGCTTACATCGATATAACAGGTTGTTTACGTAAAAGCGTATGAGTAATATGATGGTACCATTCATTATATTACTTACGTGCATATGACCCCTGCGGTAAATGGAACTGGCACAAAACAAGTCACGTGACCGGTCCCCAGGTGGTAGGGACCAGTCCGAGTTCTGACACTTCCTATGAAGCGGACCAGCCAGTTTTACATAGGGATGGCCTAGGATGGGGTTAATTGATACATTGTATGCACCTTGTAACTTGTCTCTGAACTATCTTATGGAGTCCTAATCGGTGTAGAATAATATAGATTATATATAAATATTATTCCCAAATTCAGCTGTAATTATCGACTAATTCATTTTTTTATTGTTACAAATCCAAGTAGAAATTGTATTTTATTTTTAAGCGGTGTCTTTGATAGGATTCGAACCGACAATCTCCGGCATGACAGGCTAGTACACTACCCACTCGACCACAGGGGAACCAATGTTGTAAATACCAGTTAAGCTGGAATTAATATCTGAATATAGTTACGGAACAGGTTCCTGAGTGGAATGGCAGTCTCATTGAAGAGAGACAATTAATATTATATAGATACTATGTAATAGGCCTTTGATCCAGCTACATCGAATTAGTTCAGTGCCGTTTACTAATATACTAGCCAGAGTACCAACTAAATTGACTGAAAATGGTTAATATGTGACCATTTACACAATATGTCTTTTTTCACCATTCACTACTCCTTATTTTTGGTACCAGTCTCACTTTCTCAAGTCATGGGACGAGTACTTTTGGATCATTTGTCACCAAATTTTCCGCAGGGACAATTTGACCCAAAATATAGTAAATCCGAATTTCTTTTACGTATTTTTTTTTAATTAAAAATTCATAATTAATGTCCGTTTAATGTATCGTTAAAACTTTTTAAACATAAGAGGACTGCTATGATTTTTAATAAATGATGATAAAAAAAATTAAGTTTAGTACAGTCTTCATGCAGGTAATAAAATGCTTCTAAAAATTTTACTATTGTTAGAAAATCTGCTTTCCTGGCCACAGATTTGAGCAGGCGGGTAATAACTTAAAGCTAGAATAATATATCTAATATAATTTGCAGAGAAATTTTAAAAAGTCTAAGGGCGTTTCTTCTTAAGTGAATAATTTAGAATTTCGTAGAAAATTGCACAATTTTCGTCCAATGCTGTAAGTATCGAGCACGTTCCAATCAATTTACAATTTCAACTGAGGTCAGTTTTGAAGTTTTTTCTTCTAAAATATTGAAAATAAAAAATTGTAGCTTAAACAATTTTTTGAAGAAAACGTCGAATAATTAAGTAAGATTTTTGTCTGAATTAAGCCATTCTTCACTCTCATTTCAAAGCTTTAACTATGATTCATTTTCATGACTACAAGTATTAAGATAACTAATAAAAATGTCCTGCATGTTATCATGGATTGTGTTCAAAATTATAAAATATTTTTTCAGAATTTTAGCTATGCTACTACCGGAGATATTGACGAAATGGATAACAAATTCGAGGCCAAAAATCATAATTTGAAAATTCAAAGTCATGTATCGTTGAAAATTTTAAAGGTATCTTAAGAAAGTAAACAGTTTTTTCTTTATCTATTCATAAACTTTAAACCTAGTATAAAATCATTAAATCGGATCATCTTTGTAAAAATTATGAGGGTTTTTATAACCGAGGTAGTAAAATTTTATACCCTGTAGCTCAGCTTGTGTTTGAGCAGGGTGACCTGCATTTCAACATTCTTAAAGCTTAAGTCATCCTCTATGATTTTTACATACATCGTTTTGCAAATGGATCGCAAGTTTCAAAGATACAGATTTATTACCCTTTTTTTCCAATTGAAACCACTGTAGAACAGGCGGATGAGCTGACCAAGGCTGGATCAATTATGGACGTCTCAACTGCATGGCTACCAAATGTCATTTGGTACTATTAGAAACTATATTTTCAAACATTATTATCAGAAAGATGAAGACAGATGGCGCAAGTTCACACATCTAAGACTGCTAGATAGATATAGTCTTGTTACAACGGTAATCGCACAACGTCACTAATTAATAGAAACCGTAGGGATATCTCGAGGACCGTTACAGTAGTGACGGGATACTGGGTGATCGGTAGATATGATAGCGGGTTAGATCTCTCCTACAATGCGCTCTGCCGTAGTTGCAGGAATAAAAGTAAAGAAGAAATAGTTTTACACATTCTTTGCGAATGGCTGGCCTTGCCTCTCTCGAGACACAAGCTCTTGGGCAAAAATATACTAGGCGGCCTATTAGCGCTATCAGAGATTAGTCTAGGTGTCCTAATCTGGTATCTCAATACAACGGGTTGGATTTAGCACCTACTAGAGATGGGCGCGTGTCATGGTTTTTTTCGTGACACGAATACGCACGACTCCTGACAGAAAATCTGATTACGTTCGTGTTCGGGTCGTGTCATGTTGCGCAAACTTGACACGAAAAAACACAAAACCATTTTAGGATTAAAATATGTATGAATACAGAAGCTGTCCAAACAGGTATTAAATATATGTAGCACCACTTTTTGATTAGTCTTAATGCGTACAAGATTATTGAGCGAAAATCGTTATAAGATACTGTTTCTCAACAAAAATTTTCAAATAAAAATACAAATAGAACATGAAACGTTAAAGTAAAAGACAAATAAGTCTTTGATTTCGTGCGTGTTTTGAATATTTTTGTTGTGAGTGTTTCGTCCGTGTTGGATATCCCGGTATTAGTATTCGGGTCGTATCGTGTTGGAAAATTTCGACACGCGCCCATCTCTAGTACCTACTACCGGATCCGAAATCTGGACTCGGACCGTAATCTGGAGTAGTCTGTCAAAACGGAATTTTCTTGATTCTACTTGAATGTTCGCATGTAGCAGATAGCCACGTTGCGCAACCAGCCAACCAATGTAAATTTTTATATAATTGCAAAATTTCATCCGAAAATATCAATAGTTAACGATTATATAGCATTAAGAACAATTCTTAATATGCACAATTTTCCCTGCTACAATTGTTTTTTTAAAAATATTGTTTTTTAAGAATGGCGTTGATAAAAAATATATTTTAAATTAAAATTTGTTAGCCATTTTTAGCTTTTTTTTTAACAATTTAGCTTTTTGGCTTATTACCTTCTGCTCTATTCTGCATCCGTCGAATCAGTCTTGTTTTAAAAGTAATCCTGTTCACATTACTATAAAAAAACGGAAGCAGCTTGAAAATCTTAGTGTTACATTGTATTTATCCTAGCAAATAGAACTTAATAACGTGTAATATATAATAGTTTTAAATGTCTGCATAGAAATTTGTATACTGTCAAACTTTTAGTACTTAACCATTAGTTTGACCCTTGTTCTTTTCTTTAAATATATACATATTTTTTATTATTATAAAATTTATAAAACTACCAAAGAAATTATAATTGGGAGTAAAGTTTTTTTTTGTAGTTTCATTTAACACAAGTCAAATCAAAAGTTTATATTTTGTTGACTTTGTATATAATTGGTTTGGGATTTTCGCAGTAACCCCTTTTCTTCAGAATTGTTTGTCGGTTAGTTATTCTATCCTTTTTCTTGTTATTATTTTCTTTTTATGGTTTGATTTGTTTAACAACCAACCCTTTTTCCTTTTGTTAAATTTTATCTACAATAATAAGTTTGTTTTATTTTTTTAAACCAAGAATTACACGCAAAATCAAGTTTTTCTCATTTTGATTTTACGGTTGTTCTTTCTTAACATTTGTTAATATAAATATTTTAGGACTTTTGTCTGTCATTTGTTAATTTTAAGTTTGTTTTGCAATAATTTTTATTAAATGCCTCTTTTGAATTTCTTTTAATTATATAAAATGTATACAAATGGAAGACATTTTAGAATGAATAATAAAACAATCAAACAATGAAAGCAATTCCCTTAACTCGCTTAGAAAATTAAACAGGAGTAAGAATGAAGAAGTTTGCACAATTTTAAGTAATAGGAAATATTTTAAATCATGGTGGTTATAGTGTAATAATTGTGAAGATGTTAGCAAATAAATAGGATTTTTTCTCATTAAGACGTTTAGATATAAATGTTGAATAAATCAAATAGTGCACATGAGTTTTGAAATAATGTTGTTTAAAAAACATAGAGAAGAAAAGACTTTTTGTAAGGACTATCAGCCGGTTCAAGCTCTGGAATTTTAATTAAAAGGGATCGGTAGCGTTTTTACTTGGCGTTGTTATTGGAGAGGGTCAATTCAGACAATTAAAATAATCAGTGATATGTTATTGAATAAAATTTTAGGTACTTGTCTTGTGGTGGTTGTTTCTTTAATACTAGTCCAATTATAGTACTTTAAACAAATATATTTAATTTTCAAAAAATTTTCTTTTACAAAGAGAGTATTTTGTTAACATTTTTATTCTAGGTTTGTGATATGCTTTCTTTTCACCGGTCATGACTCAGGAATATTTTGTACAATACCCATTTTCTCCAGACATTAGACAAGTGTATTAAATACAATTGGCAAAACATATCCCGCAAAGGAATATGACATCAGTGCAATGGCCTCTAGAGCTTGGCTGAATATCGAAAGAAAGAAAGATACAATATTTTAAATGTTCGAGGCATAGGAAATACAATACAAAATAAAATGGTATTTAGAAGATTAATAAGTTAAATAAGTGCAAAAAAATTTTTAGTTATATATGAGCAAATTTATTTGAAATAAGAAAGAAATTACCTCATCGTCTCTTATATGTCTAAAATTTGGAGAGTAGGTGTCATATTTCAACCCTATCAGTAGCCATGAGGTAAACTCTTTTACATTTAAAAAGGAATTGCTCACATGTAAAACTTTCATAAACAAAAATTAATGGTAAAATATTATTTAACAAAGTATATATATTCGTAAGATTGTTTACTTCTTTTATATCAAATATATGATTAATATTTTTATTACTGCAGTGAAAATTTCAAATATTTTGTTTAATGTTTTTCTTAACGATAGCATGCATTTTGCCATACATATTTTTATGGTAATCTTTACTTTTAATTTTTTTACTTTAGCTGGCTAAATGCACTTGTACTCGTAAAGTCGTTTTGCATGTCATGATTATATGTGTGATTAAAAATTACTTGTGTACATTTATACACTTAAGAAAAATTCGAATGTAAATCTTGAAAAGCTTGTCTACGGAAAACACCCAGGATCTACGGCGGGAATCGAGCCCCCGGCCTCTGGACTGACAGGGTAGCATCGCTACCACTCAGCCACAGAGACCTCCTTGCCAAACTACTTAAGAATGGTGAAATATTGAAATTGAATATTGAAATTGAGGTCAACTTTTAGACTGGAGAAACGGCAAATTGTTCCTCCTCCCGCTATCGAAACGTGTCAGTTCAACCCTGCGTGCAGTCAAATTTTTCTTTGTCTACATTCTTCACATTTATCTTTAAATAAAAATATAATTTGATTGAAAAATTAAATAAAAATCGCACTCAAGCCAAAATAATTAAGTTTCCTTGGATATAAGTCCATACAGTTGGACTAAAACTCATAACTTAATTGTTAAAACTCTAAAGGCACCTAGCAGAAGAATATATATGTATGTACAAATAAACTGAACAAGCAAAAATTCACACACTAGTACTTGTAATCATCAATGCTAATTCATACTAGAATAGAGAAATACAAAAAAAGTTTAACACAAGACACAAAGAAAAAAGTGAATATCAATGAAATACAGCTCTAAGAGTAACAGTATGAAATGCTTAAAGGTAGATGATATTCAACTCGTGACTGCAAACCACCGACTTTGGTCTAGTGGTCTAAGCGGAAGAGAACTCTGAAGCTATCGAAACATGTCAGTTCAACCCTCCGTGCAGTAAAATTTTTCTTTGTCTACATTCTTCACATTTATCTCTAAATAAAAACATAATTTGATTGAAATATTAAATTAAAACCGCACTCAACCCAAAATAATTACATTTCTTTGGATATAAACCCTAGCTAAAACTCATAACTAAATTTTTTCTTTTCAATATTTCAAAAGAACATACTTCCAAAGTTACTGCAGCTAAAATTTTAAAGCGCACGAGGCGGGTGGGCACATCTAGCATTAGATATATTTAATATAAATAACCCTTATGTGCACAGTTAGGTGCCCGGGCACCTTTGGCGTTTTCAACCAACATTTTTTCATTGAAATTGATAATCTGCATATCTGAAACTTCTTGAGAACTACTAACTTTCAAAATATTTAGTTTTTTTTTGCAGCCGTACAGAGATCAATTTACTTTTAACACCCTTAAATGCGCAACAAGGTACCTAGGGTGTTTTATATGGGAATGCGGCCATTGTAAGTATATATATTTTCTATATAAACAATGTAGAAGAAAAAAAACAACTTCTATTGCGCTGCAAGGTGCCCGCGTACCTATTTGCAAGTTACGTGGGAAACAAGAATTTTCGCACTAAATATCACGTTAAAACGTTGTAAAATATGTATGAAATTTTCAACAGATATATATTTTCAATCCCAAAAATATTTCACAACTACATATTAAGTGGGAAATGCTTTTTTCCACGTAACTTTCACATAGGCACCCGGGTACCTTGCAGCGTAATAATGGGTGATTTTATAAGAACTATCGGAAAGTAAAAAAGAAAAAAACACATAAAATTCAGAAAAATGCATGAAATATTTATTTGGATCGATAGTTGGGTCGATATAATTTAATGTTTGAAGATTATTTCATGCAAATGTTGGCCGCGGCTGCGCCTCAAATGGTCCATCCGCTTAGTCCAATTTTGGCATACTCTTTCCAACATTTCGGCCGGTATCTCACGAATAATGTTGGCAATGTTGGCTTCCAGTGCGTCAATCGAAGCGGGCTTGTCGCTATAGACATTAGCCTTAACATAGCCCCACAAAAAATAGTCTAGAGGCGTTAAATCGTACGATCTGGGCGGCCAATTGACTGGTCCCAAGCGTGAAATAAACTGTTCACCGAACTCGCCTCTCAATTGGTCCATTGTTTCGCGTGCTGTGTGGCATGTGGCACCGTCTTGTTGAAACCACATGTCATGCAAGTCAAGCTCTTCCATTTTGGGCAGAAAAAAGTTTGTTATCATCGCACGGTAGCGCTCACCATTCACAGTAACGTTGTGATTCGCATCATCTTTGAAGAAATACGGCCCAATGATGCCGCCAGCCCATAATCCGCACCAAACGGTTGTTTTTTGTGGATGCATTGGTAGCTCTTGCAATGCTTCTGGCTGCTCTTCACTCCAAATACGGCAGTTTTGCTTGTTCACGTATCCATTCAACCAGAAATGAGCCTCGTCGCTGAACACAATTCTTCGATAAAAAAGTGGATCTTCATCTAACTTAACAGAGCACGCATTTTGGTAATAAAATTCAATAATTTGCAAGCGTTGTTCGTTTGTAAGACGATTCATGATTAAATTATAGACCAAACTGAAGATGTTTGACAGTGACACAAGATACAAAACGTGCGTGAGCTGTCAAAACTAGTGTTGACAAAAATATAATAGCAAAAAAATCACTCGTTATAAGGTGTTATTTTTTGCCGCGCACACATGTGGCCAGGAGAGGAGTTTTGCTAAAAATAGTAAAATTTTCAGAAGCATTTTATTTACTTGCATGAAAATAGTAGCAAACTTCCTTTTTAAATTTATATTTCTTTACCGCGTATTTCAACAGGTTGGCCTAAGTTTCATCATTATTAAAGCTTAAGTCCTCCTCTATGATTTTTACATACCTCGTTTTTTAATCGGATCGCACGTGTAAAAGATACCGATTTATTACCTTTCTTTTCCATTTGGAACCACTGTGCGGTGGCCATCATTGATTTACAATAATACTGAATACACATAATGGTATCGTCATGAGTAGGGTTTGCAAATAATTGCAGAATCTCGATTAATCGCGACTACGATTAAAAAATATGCGATTTATCTTGATTATTGGTTAATCGCGAATATTAAGCAAGAACATATCGACGGCCTTTATTAAAAATCCTCTATATTAAAACTCACAACTTTTCAGGAAAGCATAAAAACTGTTTACTTCGTGCATTGATAAGTTATTTTAAAATCTCTGTTCTATAATATTTTTTAAAATCTAGGAGTCAATACTGTGTGTAATTTATTTTTAAAATTTTGCTTTATTGGCAATTTTATGAAAAAATAGAGGGTTTTGTTATTCGAAAATACTCAGAACGTTATAAGATGGATTTTGTATATTGATATGTAGCTTTGAATTCTACCTTGGGGTGATAATCAATTCTACCTTAGAATAACAATTCTGCCGTAGATTAACAATAGAATTGTCACAAGTACTGAGCCGAACTCATACTCTGAATGCTCAGAATTTTTGCAATATTCGGAATAGAAGCGACTTTTTACAAGTTGTTAGTGGGTTAGTATCAACCCACAAACTTAAAATGTGGAAACCCTTCAAAGGTGCCCGGAGAAGGATAGGCAAACCAGCGTTATTTTCATTCCTTAAGATTTAATTCTGTTTGTTTACCAGATGAATCCAAAGTGTAAATAAATTGTTGCGACAAGCGTAATAAGGTACTATATCTATTTATTTTATATTTGCGTCATTACTAAACACGAAATTCCTTTTAAATTTTAAATTTAAACTGCCGTATTTATAAAAACCTAAAATGATTCGAAATGTATTTCACGAAAAATTTTTATGGAATTTTTTTCTTAAAACACATTTCAAACATATTTTATTTCTCATAAATACGGCAGAAAGTTTTTATGAATTTAATTTGTCCTGTACGCAAATTGAAACAGTTTGAATTAACCATAGATTTGAAACCCGTTCATTGGCTAAGGCGTTTAACATAAATTCTTTGCTTGAAAAAGGGTAAAATGTTTAATTGTTGTATAAAATATTATACTCGATTGAATGCACTTAAAACACTGATTTATTTTACGAATTGGTTATCTTTAAATACTAACTCTTACTATTGAAATATTTTCCATAGGTTACAATTTTTCTTATCATAAAATTTAAAAAAATAGCCTAAACAGTCATTAGATCGGAAAATACAAATTTCTTATCATAAAATTTAAAAAGTAGCCTAAATAAACATTCGATCGGAAAAGAAATTATTCTTCCATAAATTATGTTTAAACAATTATAATCGCGCGATTAATGGGTTCGATTACGATTACGATTACAAGGTGCAATTAATCGCGATTACGATTACGATTATAATCGCTGTACAAACCCTAGTCATGACATCAATCTGTCATGAAAAGTAAAGCTATTTATCAAATCTCAGATCAATCGCTTAAGAGGCTAAAACTGAATATTACTATTTAGGGGCGTGGTGCAGCCCAAATTTTCAATCACAATATCGAATTGTCATCAAAAGTAAAGGTGCTCTCCAAATTTCAGATCAATATATCAAGAGCAAGGAGTAAATTTTCCATTACTAAATTTGACCCGACAAACTCCACAAACTTTACAAACTTCACAAACAAGGTAAGCTAAATAAAACCATTTAAAAATATATATATCTCGACAACAGTACCAACTATTGGTACCAAAACAGTTCTATCTAATTCTCCAGCTGGAAACAAGTATATACACTCATAAAATTTAATTGAAATCGATTGGACGAAAGAGACCAGTGTTTCGTGATTTTAATAATTACGAATATTGTGCAAACTTCTTGCGGTATCTTTTAACAAAAAATGTTTTCTTGTGTATGATTTCTTATTAGAAATACTATTAAATAAAACTAAATATGTAATAAAAAACGACTAAGAAATAAACGTATGAATAAACTTAGAGGTTAAAAACCTTATAGTTTTTATGAAGTAATTTACACCATGATTTATTAGTCTGCCAAGTAACAGAACACAAAAAAAAATTACAAAATTACAAACTTGCTAAACCAACACAAACTACATGGAAAGAAATAATTGTCGACCAAAAAGGCACTTCAAAAAAAAAAAAGAATAGTGAAATATTTTTATGAGTTCCTATCAACCTGTTTACTAACCTAAACTGAATTTTTTTTTATTATAATGACTCATTGTGGAATTTAATTCATGTGACATGCATGCATATGCACTTCTTTTTTTTACTTTTAGTTTTATATTATTATTTAGTACCTTTTTTAGTCAATAAGTCTACTTAACTGCTGCTATTACAGCGTTAGGTAGTCGCCAATTTTTATTTAGTCACTGATATTATATAAGTGACTTTTAACTTTATTTCTGTTTTCTAATGCACTTTTTTTCTCTAGCTTTCTTTTTAAAGGAAATTAGTAAATTACCTTTTATTTGTGTAAAGTTGCTTGAATATGTACTTTAACTTTTGTTTAAGTAAAAAAAGAACAAAAAAAAAATTGAAAATTAAATAATAAGAAACTTTCTCTGAAGCTACTGTTTCATTCAATTCATGATAAATTTGCATTATTTTTCTTTAAGCCGCATAATAAAAAACAGAAATTTTGTATTCATTTATTGAAAAGTTTATTTTCTCTTTTTATAAACTTTTGCAATACCCTACAATAAGCATAAAGTTGGTAATATTTTTAAGAATTTTTTCCATTGACATTGATTCTTCTGAAGGGATGTGATTTAATATGACCAACTGTCCCCGATGGTTAATGTAAGGCTAGTTTTACTAGCTGCTGCACAGAATGCATCAAAAATTGTGATATGCCAAACCTGACATTCCAGCTATAAAATTTTATATTTAGACTGAAATCACGTAAACCCTTAAACTAAAATACATAAATTGTACAGTATCCCTTATTCACCTACAACTTATAGAAAATTTCCTTAACAAAGTTTATTTTCTTTATTATTTTTCCAGCCTTTTAAACTTTTATGTATGTGTTAACTACTTATGTAAGAAAATGTATAAACAATATACAACTTAAAATAATATATACTCTTTTTTTCATATAATAAATTAAAATATGTGTTATTACATGTTTTGCGTTTATTACTTATTTTAACACATTGATCGGTGTTTAACCCACTTTTCAAAGTAGAAGTAGAAAAAACACCCCAACCATGATTTGGTTTTATGTGTGTATTTTTACTTTTTTTTTACTCTTTGTTGTTTGCTGTTGTGTGAAAGGAAACATTTGCCAAGTGCAAATTTTTTATAATGACTTAATTTTTCTTGAAAACTTTCAATAAAGAAAGGAAAGAGAAAAAAAAAACATTCTCTATTATTAGGTAGAACAATTTTCTTCCTTATAATAAAAATGCAAACGAAATAAAAAATTGAAAACTGATTGAGGTGAACGAAAGTGAATATTAAATGGAAAAATTATGTGCAGTATACATTTTAATATTTTTATTTATATTCTAGGGGGGTAATTTAGCTTAAAATTTAATATATGTGGAATGTACGGTTTATTTATAAAAATAGGTTGAGGTCGGAATTTCGTTTTCTAGAAACTAAGTTAGGAAGCTGAGTAGTTGAATGATAATGGAAATAGCAATTCTGAAAATAATATAATATATCCAAAATTAGTTTGAACAGCCCAAAGGACTATAAATCTATAGGCGCACATTAATTTTAAAAAAAATTTAGGCAAAAAGAAAAAAAGTTGGCAGAAGAATACAGACATTCTTACTTCTATTTTTGAACTGGGGCTAATTAATGTGGCGCGCGAAAATTTTTAATCACATAATTGCACTATGGCCGGAAATTGCTGAGTTACGGCAGAAAATATTTCCCGACAAGCTAGCGTCACTAAACTTGATACGCAGACTTGTACTGCCAAAATGTATAATTAGAAAAAAATGGATTATTCAAATCCATTTTTGCAGTAACACACCTATAAGGGGGACTAGCACATAGTTAAAGTGTCTCGTCATAAGAAATCTTGTAAGTCTTACATTTTAGGTATAAAATATGTTCAACAACATTCTTATGTAAAACATAACGGTAGACATTTGTGTAAAACATTTTAACCCTCTTACTCTATGCTGTATGGCCCATTTCGTCCTTTTCTTAAAAAAAGTCTAAAAATCATCATCAGCGGTCATATAGCGGGCTAAAACGTTCTACAAAAATGTTCCTCGTAAAGTAAAAACAAGTCTTGAGCACATGTAATACCTTAAATATAAGTCTTAAAAGATTTGCTATGCCGAGTACTAATTGCGACTAAGTACGAAACTAACCCTTAAACACAGTTTAAGTTTTGAATGATTTCCGGCGTTCCAGTTGAGTTTGGAGCTTTAGTGTCTTAAAAGGCCTATAGTAGAATTTTATTTCAACTCTTTTTGTAAAACATTTCGTACTTAGTCGCACTTAGTACTCGGCATAGCAAATCCTGTAAGCCTTAGGTTTAAGGTATTAGTTGCGTTCAGGATTTTTTTTACAAAACTTCACGAGGACCATTTTTGTAGAACGTTTTAGCCTACTATATTGCCGCTGAAAAGGAGTTTTTTTGCCACTTTTATTAAAAAAAAGGACCAAAAGGGCCCATACAGCGAAAATGTTTTACAAAAATGTTTCCCGTAGTGTTTTAAATAAAAACACAGAGCACATATTATACCTTAAACGTAAGGCTTACAAGATTTCATATGCCCAGTCACTCTAACTATGCGCAAAAGTGTATAATTTCACAGTTTTCGATCTTGAATATTCCGAAGGAAATATTAAATTCTCGTTAGTTTGCAGCTGTTTGCAACTGATTTCAACTTGACATAAAACTTGAGTTTCCCTAGAATAACTACATGTAGGAATTCCCTTTGGAGTCCATGGAAGTAAGTAAGTAAAATGATAAAACTTTTCACAATTTCACAAAAAACATGATCCATTAAAAACATCAAAATAAGTACCAAAAACAAATTGTTATCAAACAGGTTTTAAAACAGATAAAAATGCACAACTCGAGTATTAGAATCGATATTAACGGGGGTTTTTTTTATAAAAATAAATTTTGAAAAACAATTTTTTAATTAAATAATTTGTTTTTGCTTCACAGCTGATAATACGTATTTTTAATAAATAATGAATTTCAAAAATCAAAAAACCCGACTACGTAAAAAAACTAAAAGAAAAAAAAAACAAGTCCAGTGTGGGGAACATAGCGACTTTTACACTCGGAAATCTCTATTATGAAGATTTGAAAATTGGTTTTTTAGTGCTTCCCAATTGTAAAAGTCGCTATGTTCCGCACGTTGTACTCTGGTCCCAAAAGAATTTTTTGGGCAGAAATTAAAGAAACAGATTTAAGAAAATTAAGCACATTTTCTTAATGGAAACACTCCAAGCAATCGAGAAACGCAATTTAAAAAAAATTAGGTAACCACAATGTCAGTGTGACATGCTTTCAAGCTTGAAAGCTTAAAAACGTATTGAAATTTTTTACAAAACGGTGTTAAATAAAAATATCCAAAGAAATTTAATTATATTAGTTTGAGTTCGGTTTTAATTTAATTTTTCAATTAAATTATATTTTTATTTAGAGATAAATGTGAAACATATAGACAAAGAAAAATTTGACTGCACGGAGTATTGAACTGACATGTTTCGATAGCTCCTGTTACTCTCTTCAGAATTTTTTTTTTTAATTTGCCTTAGTGCTTCAAAGAAATGCAATTTTGTTACTGGTTATTTTTAAATACGTGATGGATCATGGACATACTATGTAGTTATTAATAAAAATTTATACCTATTTTATGTCCAATATATTAGAACCACATTTCAGGTAGAAAATCTTCTTAACACTTTTAAATAAAATTTTAAAGCGATAATTATTTATGTCCATAGTTAATAGAGCCAGCTCTTCATTATTCCCATTATAATTATTTAACACAAACTTTAAATATATTTCTATTTCAGCACTTGTAAAAATATGATTTAATGCAAAGGATTCTTCCTTTGTTGTTCTTTCTTTTTCGCCATTACAACTTAAATAAATATTAATTACTTTTCAGCTGTGCCTTTTTCTTACTTTTCTACTCTTATTCCATTAATTAATGAATATGAAAATAGTAGAAAACGAAAACTTTTTATATAAAAACTGAAAAGGTCATAAATAATATGCTAAATTATTCATAGAATATTCTTTTATTTGGTCTTTCATTTTTGTTGTTGGCAAATTGAACTCAAAGGCTAAAAATTTAATTAACGATCAATAATGGCTGACAAGGCATTCATCAATCAGCACCTAAAATTATTTAATTTTTTTTCTTGTTTGCTTTACTTGATGTTTTCCGTTCGTTTTAATTTTCTTTGCCTTACAAAATTTAGCTTCCGTTTTAGAACAAGAAGATTAAAATAGAATTTTCCACCCACTAAGTTGAGAGCTCGCTCTACTTAAAATTTTCTCCATCTTGTGTCTAAAATCCCTCCATTTAGAACGTTGTTCAGTGCTTAAATGTATTTATTTCCTTATAATTCTTTTTTTTTTATTATTAATTTTTCTTTTTAACTGAAAATCGTTTTATAAGAGATTTTCCTTTTTATTATAGTATTTGCTCTTCATCCATGGAGCACAAAATGTTGGAAAAATAAAACTTTGAACATTTATTTACCGCCAAAATGTTGCCTTAATAAATGTGCCATTAGCGGATGTAATAAAAATCATTAAATTGTTACAAATAAAAATTCAAATTACAACTGAGAACAAAAGAAGAAATGAGAGAACCAAGAATTGAAGTTGGTACGTCAGATAATGTTACAAAGATATGCATTAAATATATTTAGTAAATAAGAAAGACGAAAATTAATAAATGCGTTTTCTTTTTAAAACGACAAAAGAAAGTAGTTAACGAGCATAGACAAAGAGAAATGCAAAGTCAAGTTGCAAATTTTTAATTGAATTTTATTTCAGCATGTTTACACTGAAGAAATCTTTTAAAATTTTAGTGAATATATTCATTTTTGAAAATAAAAAAAATTTTCATACACAGAAAAAAGTTTAAACATAAATAGTATGAAAAAAGTTTACGCTCTTTTATTCATACATTTTATTAATTTATAAATCCCGGGGAGTATATCTGACCTTCGTGACTCGCAACACCTTGGTGCTATGCTTTCTGGGAAAAAGAGGATTTTCAAGGCCATGACCTTTTGTCGTATATCCTAAAAACTTATTATGCCACTATCCAGTCTCTGAAGTAACAGAGCAACGGCCATGCATATAAGTAAATAAAAGGAAATAGGCCCTGCCTACCTTAGCCTAAGTAGTTCCCTAATCCACGGTGCAACAACATGCGCCAATATTTGTATGACCATAGCTGCCACAGAGTTAATTCTAGAGGGATAAAATGTAGGGCCGATACCTTAATTTTTCCTTTTTAACATTTTTTTCGAGCATACTTAACGTCTATCTGCATTCCTTAAGGGACTCCCATACAATATTTACAATACAGACCTGAAACATATAGAAGCAAAAGTTTCATAACAGCCTAGGAGTCCTCCCTAGGGTGCTAAAATCTATGACCGACCACCATTAGTTTTTTGTCTCAACACACAGGAAAAAACAGGAACGGTAAAGCAATATAACGCAATTTTGATTGAAAATCATATTAAATTTACAAGAAATAATCTGTCGTTTAAGTGTGTTGGTGTTTATTCGCTTTGTTAATTGCTGCAATTCACTGTTGTTCATAGTTGTGTGACTTGTTGTTGTTGTGTTATTGTTGTTTATTCTTATATAGCCGACAAAAAGCCGAAAAAATTTGAATCCAACTACAACACAAATTTTTCTGATGGCTTTGATAATACACATCATGTAAGTTAAATAATTAATAAAATAGCTACATTAAAATCATGTTGTTTCCAGTTGATATAACTTTAATTCAAAATAGTTCTTCGTGTTGTTTCAATATCAACTTCATGTTGTTTTAGCTGCACTTGAGTATTAAATCAACATGTAATATAGCTGTTTCAAAAGGAAAAATTTTCTTTCAAGTTTATTTTAAAATGGCTTTGCACAATTTTACAATGAAAGTTTTCTCTGTGAACCATTTTCTCAAAACATACATGGCCCTTAGCTGTACCCTTTAAGGGCGCTGTCATACAAATATGACGGTGTAATGGAATTCTTAGATTTGATCCTTGGAGCGCCTAGGATGAGCCTAGATGGATCAAATGTATGACTGATGATGAGTCAAAACATCGATGTGCGAGAGTACGAATCTGAATTTCGATGGACTGGTAAGGAGGCTTAAGTGCGAAAGCTGTGTGGCCTCCGACCTGGTGCAGCTGAGCATGATTTCCGTACAGCGTGGTGGATGATCTTTAAAGGTGGTAAGCCAAGCCGCAGCGGAGCATTTGCTAGCTTAGTATTTATCACACCATTGCAGCATCAGCAAGGACGATGCGATGCGATGCTTTGAGGAAGAGAAGCGGGACATAGCTTTGATACAATACAGAAGTGCTGGATTGTCCAGAACAATAATAGGGACCTGTCGCAGAGTACCGCCAATCTGTATTATATTCAGGCTCAAGGGAAAGTGGGGACATGTATCCTCGTGCGTTCTGAAATACAAACTGTACAAATGACGCGTCTCTGCTTGGCAGATCTTACCGTTATTATGATTGCCAGTGGTGCGGGAACATTCCTTATTGCATCAGCATACCTAACGGACGATGCACCAGATGCATATAATGCAACAAAAGTTGGGGATATAATGGTTTTTGTAGGCAGTGAGGTATGCCTCTGATAATAGGCTGTGATGCTAACACACACAACACTGTGTGGGGCAGCACAGATGATAACTACAGAGGACAGGAACTGCTAGAATTTGTGGAAAGGTACGATTTGCATGTACTGAACAGAAGTGCCCCACCCACCCGAAGGGCTGATATGATTGCCATTAGTCTGTGCAGAGTTTACATGCTTGGTAGAGTTCAGAACTGGTGAGTAATGAATAGACTACCCATGTTTGATCACAGAGCGAATCAGTTTATAGTAACGGTTGGCAAAGAAGAGAGTAAGGCGCGCAAAAGTATACCAATACAGAAAAACAGGTACCATACTACCTAAGTCCGAGAAGTATCTTTGGAATAATAGATTAGGTTATAAAATATAAAATCATGTAATATTTTTGGAGCTATTTTCAGTTCTTTTTTGTGACCATAATACCTACGTCCGAGCAGTATTTTTTGAATAATAGCTTAGGTTAGAGAACATAAAATCAAATAATATTTTTGGAACTCTTTTCAGTTTATTTTGGTTATTTTGCAGTTATCTGTTTTATATTTTTAGAAAATATAATATATCCCCTAATGAAGAAGGGTTTCAAATTATTTTTTTTTTATATTCTGTATAAGCTTGTGGGGCTATATGTAATTTTTTTATATTGCGATATTGTTCCGCTATTCTTCAGCTTGAGAACAAAAGGCCTTAATTAAAGGTTTCCATTGAGTACGATCGCGGTCTATTTTTACAGCTTCGTTCCATTTAAGTTATGATGGTGCTAGTTGGTTTGACGTCAATGCAGGCCAGGTGATTTTTGGGTGTCCTCGTCGACGGGAGCCTTGTCAGAGCTGCCTTCGTAGCTATGTTTGCTGATCTGAGCAATCCATTCAAAATTTTTACATTAAAATATCCTAATGGATTGGCTTGGCCAGAAATAATAACAAAATAAATGAATTTAAAATATTTCAAGACTAAACATATTTATTACTAGCGATAATAATTCATCATTGTAGGAGTTCTAAATGCACTTAGTTTAGTTAGACACCACTATCCAATCAGAAACAACTTCAATTAATTTTCATTTAAAAGTGCTGAATGGATTTTAATTTTTTCGTTATAAAATCAAGTAAATGCCTGTGTTTGTACATTTGAAATATTTCAAATATTTTTCGTGTCTGACTTCAAATTAAATGCAAATAAAAGTACATCCTCTATTCTTACTGCTTTTCTTCTCGTACATTAAAGGGAGTTTATACAAGCTTGTAATGGCAGTTGCTTCTAGTTGTATCATCAAGGATAAGATGTAGTTTTAGCATTACAGAGCTAAGAAAACTTTTCAAGCAAAAGTTTTATTGTATTCGGCCATTTTCATTTCCAAAACAACAAAGTAAAAAGTCAAAAACGCACATTTTTCCTCTCTGCAGAACTAAAACAAAAATTAAGAAAAAAATGTGGAACCTCTCAGACATTTCTTAACGAGATTTTTTTTTTCTTTTTAATTTTATTTACTTAAAGAATGGAAGGCAAAAGGAAAGTTGTTTTGTTATTTTTTCGTATTTGTTTCGTTGAAATAACAAAGTTTAACTTTGGTCTTTGTGCGTTTTCTTTCGTTTTTGTTCTGGTCTAATGGTTGTTTTTTGTTATTTCCTAATTTTTTTTTATAACATCTTTCAATTTTAAAAGATATTATGGGGTTTTTAGCTCAAATGGCTCTTTCTTGGAATTTTTTCTTGCAAAAGTCGTAAAAGAAAAACATTTGCATGTTTTTGTTTTTTTTCTTTGGGTTCTTTTTTTTTCCTCGATTTTGATGATTTTTTCTAGTTGAAGATGATGATGCCTTTTTGATTGCGGGTTAAATATTGTACACTCCATCTTCAGACGCAATGAACATTTCATTCTTTCTTTATGATTCTTTTAGCCAGCGTTAATGCAAAAAGTTTCAATCCATCATGCATAACAAGAGCAGCAAATTTTTTTTCTGGTTACAAAAAGCAGAAAAAAACAATTTGAAAACATTATTAGAAAATTTAACTTTTACTTGTTGGACTTTTTTTTTAATATAACAAGTTTATGTAAATTTTTACATAACCGAAAAAAACTTCGAAAAAGCAATGTTGAAAGAAGAATTTAAATATTAAAAAAAAACCCCTCATTAAAATTAATTTTAAACCTTAAGCTTCAAAGAAATTATCATGTTGTGCTAGGACAGACATGAAATACTCTCCACCCCTTAATTTAACTGATGATACTTTGATGCTGCTGCTTTTTAACAATAATGCTGTCTGGTTTAACATATTCCTTTTATTTGTTATAAAGTAACAAAGTATTTTCGTTTGTTATTGAAATCGTTCTAAATTTAAACCTTAATACTCTCAGAAAAATTTTAGAATTTTAAGAGATCTTGAGACTGACACTGAACAGTGGGGCAGATTCAAAACATTTTGCAAAAATTTCAGCCATTTCTAAACGGATAAGCCGATCAATATTTAATTTCACGTGAACATATCAGAGAAGTGTTTCTATTTAATTTACGAGAATAAGCTACCAAGATGGCTTAGGAGGGGAAGTATGAAGTCCCCAAGTAGGGCACTTTGAGCAACTCATTAAAAATATAAAATTTCTGTAAATATGATTATTTCGAACTTATTTGCTTTTGAATCGAAATTGATTATTAGGCTAATGTTCGTACCGTTATATTCAGAAACAATTGGTCATGAATAATATTCCAAGGAGTTAACATTAAGTGTCTTTTTCAACGTACGCAGCAGAACATAGAAATGCTACTTTCAGAGGCCACTACAATTCCATCATCAGTGCTGATGTGTATTTTGCTTATCACCACTTGCCAGGTGGTCCTGTTGAATGTGATTTCTATTCTTATGTAAATATACAACTATTTCGTGAAAATTGAATACGAGAACTATTTCACTCAAGTCTGTGAATTTTTTAAAACCTTTAAGATATCAGATCAAAATTACAGCAGATTTTCATAAATGTTTCTTTGTTAGTTAAACAAGAAAATTTAAGATAGTTAAAAGATATCACATATGGAAAATATAAAATTTTTTAACAGGAAAATTTTAAAAATATTTATTTTTTTACAATTTTTGCCCAAAAAAGGACCATCATTCTTCTCTATATAAAAAATGTTGTTTATGAACATATATTTTGCAGTAAAGAGCTCACACAGAAAAATTTCATATTAAGATCGTCGCAAACAAGGTTAGTTTAAAATATTTCGTTGGTAATTTTGTTCACAGATGTTTCATGTTAATTTAACATACTTTTATAATAACACTAAAATATAAATTTCTTCATTGGGAATAACTATATTTCCTGTTGATTTAATATTCTAGTACAGTTAAATCAAAATGAAGTTGATGCTGAAATAATACGAAGAATTAGGTTGAATCAAAATTATTTCAAGTTGAAACAACATGAATTTGATATTGAAACAACACGAAGAATCATGTTGAATCAAAGTCATTTGAAGTTGAAACAACTTGAGTTTGATATTGAAACAACACGAAGGATCATGTGGGATCAAAGTTATTTCAAGTTGAAGCAACATGAATTTGATATTGAAACAACACGAAGAATCATGTTGTAGCAAAACTTTTTCAAGTTGAAACAACATGAAATTAATATTTTTATTTATTAATTATTCTATTTTATTATGTATTCGAACTTTAGAGATACACTAAATAACATGAATTTCATATAAATTCAACATGATTTAATTCATAATTTAACATAAAATTTATGTGAAATTAAAGCTATAGTCATTTTGATTTAAAAGTAAATGCAACGTTGATAACAATATTTATGTTAGCAGTGAAAACCATTTAATCAAAGAGATTTAGATAACATTAAAATTAATATGAAGCAATGGTAATTTTATATCAGCAGCAGAAAATTTTTTCGCTGGTAATGCGAAGTTTGTCGGCTATTTACATTTACACAACAACAACATTAAAATAAACAGCAGCAAGTCACATAACTGAGCACAACAGTGCATTGTAGCTATGAAGAAAGCAAAGAAACACCAACATACTTAAGCAGCAAATTATTTCACATAAATTTATTATGTTTTCCAATAAAAATTGGGACAAGTATTAATAAAGTTTAAACATAAACTAATAAAGTTTATCAAAATCGATTAAAAATGTATATGTATATTAATTTAATAAAAAAAATTATCTGTGAGTTTTTAGAAATTGCATTTGGTGCGGAAGGTTTTTCTGCCAAAATGACCCGCAAACATGATTTTTAGTATTAATTACGGATTTAGTCATCACCCCCAATGTACATCCTCTTGCTAGGTGAGTTTTAGTCGAACTGTATGGGCTTATATCCAAAGAAATTTAATTATTTTAACTTGAGTTTGGTTTTCGACTAAAGCTCACAACTTAAAGGTTAAGCTGAGGCCACACGGGCGTTTTTAAAACGCGGCGTTTCTGCTTTTTATATTAAATTTGAAGTTTTAAAAAATTTAGTACTTTCAATTTTAATATAAAAAGCAGAAACGCCGCGTTTTAAAAACGTCCGTGTGGCCTCACCCTTAAGCTCTAAAAAAATTAGAAGCGTGGACAAATTTTACACAACCTAAGCACTCTACAGAGCTAATCATCTTAAGTTAAAATGCAATGGTCTCTGCTATGTCCATGTGAGATTTTATACTATTCCGATTAACCATTTAGAAATGGCTGATTTATTTCCAAAATATTTTGATTCTATCCCACTGAATTAATCTTCAAATACAATTTTTTTAAATTTAAACTTTTGATTAATACATTTAAACACTTTTGATTTTTAAAATACTAAAAAGAAAACTAACGACTTCACAGAGCAAAATGTAAGCAAATTCTAATCACTAGTGGCCAATAATTTTATTTTCAATTTGTAATTTTTACTCTGTAGTATCCACTGACCCAAATATGCATAAATTTTGCTGCATACACTTTCACAATGGCTCGCAATCGTAAATGATGTCATGATGCGGTTTAGTAATCAGCATGCATAATAATAAAATAGTCAAATATTCGAGTGCCAAAACCGCAACAATAAAAGGATTTGATAAATCATTGAATTTTTACAACAACCAAACCAAAAACACTCCTGCCTTATCTCTAGAGTAACAGCAAGAACGTTAGAAAAAAATTCATACGAAACAAATTTTCTTGACAGAGAGTATGTTTTGCAGTCAAATCTTGGCAAATTCTTTAAAATATCCACAATAACGAAAAAAAGAAAACAGCAAAAATGCATTCACACATTCACAACTATAATCGAATGACATAAAAGTCTTATTGTCACCCAATTGCATTTTCTTTAGATTTTGAATTATTTTTTTTCGGCATCCAACTGAGAGAGAGAAAAAAATATAGCAAGACATGAGAAGAAATTTTCTTCTTGACTAATTTCCAATAGGACTATTATGAGAAGGCATCAGGCGAAACCAACAATACACTTATCATCATATTTGGCATTCAAAATTGCATGAAACAAGACAGTGATTAAATTTATAACCCACTACTGGTCGTACCACACCATGTTGCTTTTAAACATTGATGTTACGTAAAAGCCTCCACAAGAGTGAATGCCTCCTTCAATTCCATCCATTCTTTGTCAACTACTCTACTATAATCGTATTTTTTCACTTTTTATTATTTCATATCGGAAGTGCAGTTTTAGCTTGTATCCGCTCAAAATTCATCACAATGGAAAATCGTAATTGCAAATTTATGAACGAACTCAAGCGGCTTTTGTTGCATTCAAATGAAATTTTAAATTGTTTGTACATGTACGAGGCCTCCTTCTCAGCCATAAACTTTTAACACTCATTCTGGATTAATTCCCATTTTTGTTTTCATACAACTAACTGCCTGTATTCGTTTCTTTTCCTCTTGGATTTTCTCTACTCTCAACTGTTTTATTCATAGTCTTATATTATTTTTATTCTCGTATTTATATGAATTGAATTGGTGCTTGTGGCTGCAAAACCGCAGATAAAATATAATACTTTGTCAAGTTTATAAAGTTTTTCTTTTACTTTTATGATTTGTTAAATTGGAATGGGAGGAAAAAATTAAAACTTAAAAGTTCTATAGTTCAGACACTGAGAGAAATTTAATAGTTCAAAATGGTTTTTGGAGAGAGTTTAAGGATTACTTCAATACATAAAAGTAAAGTTAAGAACGAGGGCGATCCCATAATTTTTCGAATAGATGTAAAAATGAGGAATTAATAAAAATATGGCCATACTTTCAAACTTAAATTTTAAATATGTGTTTGGCTAAATGCTAAGTATTTGTTATTCATAATAACTATTAATTTTTATGATATAAGTACTCTGTCCTGACACATCCCGACTGGAAATTTGTGCAATATTTATATTGGGGCCCGATTGGGATCGCATGTGGCAATCCAAAAAGGATCTGACTGGGAACATGTTGTTATAGCCCATTTACAAATTAAAGACTTATTATAAGTTCTACCCAAATGGGAAACTATTGGAAACTTGTTGGGAAAATCTAACACAAATTTTTAATCGTATTCATCTTGAATAGAGGTTATTGTTGCTTACTATTTTCCCTTGCATAGCGTCAGCTACTTTAGCTCAATATTATCGTTTGCTATTTTGCCGATCTGAGAAAAATTTTTGTCAGATTTTAATATTTTACCATAGAAAACCAATCGCAAATGGATTCCATTTACGTTACGTCGCAAATGCTATCCAGATTAGATTCTAAATTGACGTTCGTGAAAAATAATCAAATTCAAGACATTCTTTTTAATAAACGCACAGTTTGTGCAATACAGAAATCACTTTGGAAATAAGTTTGTAGTATTTCCCAACGTAACTTAAAAGTTTTTTTAGGAATTATTAAATTACATTAATTTTAAAAATTACAAATTTGTTAAACTAAATTGTGTCGAAGTATATATGTGTATTACGGATGATTAGCTCGATTCATTTTAGTATTTAATGGAATTTCATAAAAAAATATTTTGTCCTTAAACCAAGATATATAAAACTAATAACTGCTTTAGACAAATTTCTCTCCGTGTTCTTATTTAACTGAAACTATTGATAAAAAGCAAAAACGTTTCTATCATAATTTTCATTTTCCATCTTCTATTCCAAACCGATTGAGTGTGAAATTGTCAGTGGACAATTGGGTCAAAAGACGATAAATTGCATTAAGGAAGGATATTCTGTAATTGACAAATGTGTGTATGTGTTTCGCACAATGTATGCTTTTCAAAAAGTTTTTGATAATAAAATACAATTATTATAAACTTTTTACTAAAATATATGAAAAAAATAGAATATATTGATAGTAAATTAAAGGCAGACAAAACTATTGGCTTTAAACATAACTGAGGTATATAAAGATTTATGTAGTGTACTTAATTTAAAGACATTTTTAGCAGCCTTATTCATAAACGAAATTTAAAGGTAATATGTGTTCTAAAATAGGCATTTGAAAAAAAATTTGCTCTTTAAACAAACATCAATTTTAATAATTGTGTATGAATGAGGCCGCAGGCGTTTAAATTTCGGTTCTGTAAACGGAATGCGAGTAAATTTCTCGTTTTCCAAAAATAGATTATGCCACCATTGATTTACTTTAAATCATATATACGTCCCTTTTTATGTACGATTAAGAGTTAACGTAGACTCTAGCGACAAGTTTTGTATACAGAAGAAATAGTTAAAGTTCACGGTAACTTTTAATGTACATTGTGAAAAGGGACGAAAGTAAAATAATTTCAGATATGATATTTTAAACTTTAAGGAATATAAAAAGTCTGAAAAAAGTTTGCAATTAGTGGATTTAATTTTTTTAAAATTTTTTTCAAACGGGCAGTTATATTTTATTTCATTAAAAACTTTATACTTTAGCCATTTCCGTACAGAATTAATAATTTTGGTTTTGTTACAATGTGTACACTTTTAATAATATCTATACATATAATAAAACTGTAAAAGGGGTGTGTCTGTACATGAAATATTTTTTGAAATTTTTTATGGTGGCATAAATAGTAATTGATGTACAGCATAAAACAACAACAACAACTTTGGATAAAATAAAACAACAACTTTTGGAATTTTTGTCTGTCTGTCCATCCGAATTTTCATGAAATTTGGCATGGAGATACATTATAGTCCTGGTTCAAACTTAGGGTATTTCTTACCGCGATAAAATATCCCATTTCGAGGTTAATATAGAAAAAGGGCGAAAATACTCAATTTTATTAATATACAGGGAAACCGCAAATATGCAATTGCATGTTTTTTCTTGTGCGATGTATGTAGGAATAAATAACATATTTATACGTTTCAGAACTTTTTTAGGAATTTTGGCATCGATTTTTTAGTGCATATTTTTAGCCTTTACAGCATGTTATTGCATATTTTAGACTTAGTGTCATATTTAGGGAGTTCTTTCTATTTTTTGTGTCACATTATTTTGCTGTTTTCCTGCATATTTTACTTTTTTAAATTTTAATATGCATATTTACCACATCTAAAAATTTTGTCTTTTATCATTTTAAATTTACTCGAATTTATTTTGCCTTAAATTTCTTAAAAATTTTCTTCATTCAACTGATTTATTCCCAGTATATTCACAGCTTTAAAAAATTCCAATTATGGTGTTTTGAGAAGTTTTTGATCTACTTGAATTTTGTGGAGTCTGTTTGATGATTTGCACTTCATAGTAAAATAGCAGGACGAGAATAGTCGCGTTTGCGAATATTTAAGCTGTTTGTGCGATTTTGCTGATTTGTTCCTAATAGGAGCCACAAAATATGTGTTGGTCTCTTGGTGCTCAACGGCTTATATTCGGATAGATTAAAGGCCAGGCTTGCATTGCTAAATCGACTCCCGTATCCAAAAGGAACCAGAATATATAGGTGGCATACAATATCGTCCAATGAAATAGTGTCTATGGACGTTATTTTCACGTTGAAAAGTAATTAATGATCATAAAAAAAATTCAAATAAAATTCATGCAAATAGTATTGCAGAGTAAAGATTGACTGCGTAGCCGGGCTCTGGACGGGATTAATAGTTTTATTCTCTGGGTATGTGGAATAGTGAGTGGCTTCGTAGAGTGCAGATTTCTATCTAGGCAGAAACCCTTTACTCTGTGAAGCCACTATTCGACATCCCATGAAATTATTTCCTTTTTGAAGCGGAAATAATGTCCGTGGACGTTATCTTCTTGGACACTATTACTTGGTATGGGAAATGTATATCATATAAATTATAAACGAAATGATAAAGTTTTAAGAGCTTATTTTTTACATTTTGGGAGCATATTTTTAAGTTTTTAGTGCATATTTAATGCGCATAAAACACATTTTTAGGGCATATTTCTGATTTCCCTGCTAATATAAATGTTGTTTAAAATTAGATATATTTTCTTAACTTGGTAGCACTGTTTATTTTGTATAACGGGAAATTTAAACCTTATCAAACAACTTTATATTATATTCTACGGACCTTTTGTAGTTATAAAGCACATACCTCTGGTCGCAACCCTTAATCGCCTAAGTCGAGTTAGGACAAAATTAATTTTTTGGTGTGATGGACTCCACTCGCATTTAAATCCAATCGCTACCAATTTTTTTAAGTGTGTAACTTTTTTAAGACGACAATGATCTATGAATAAGTTAAAGAAAAGTAAACTGACGACTGATTAGAAGCGAGTTTTTGATACTTTAAACAGCTGTCCAGAAAAATTTTTAAAACGACTTAGGCGGTTGAGGCTTGTGGCCACAGATATAGTTTATAATAAATATGTACTATATATTCCATAAGTAAAAAAGAGGAAAAAAAAAATTCATATTTTATGTATTTTTTGATTTACAAATATATACATTGAACGAAATCAAACTAAAATCCAAAAAATGTACAAAAGATACAAGTGAAAGCGAAATTCTGCAACCATTTTCGTTCTTATATTTCGTTATGCATTTGTGTGCATTTGTCAGGATATGCTTTAAGCTTCCATATGTATGGAAATAGTTGTACATGATGGTGTAGTATATTGAACGCGATTCCAATACTGTGTTATATGCGAATTATATGTAGTGTTATGTAAAATCATCATCAACATCATCATCATCATCATCGACAATAACTGCGTCAGCAGTAACAGTAACTACAAGTAGAACCGAATAATAAAATCCAAAGTTGATTGGAGTGGTACCTCGTTACGATATTCAATGAGTTTAATATACAAAATATACAATTGGTTGCACTCATTCAGATTGCAAAATTACAGCAAAATGCTACTGCAGCGACTGGTGTTGTTGCTGTTGCTGTTCCTGTTGATGCAGCTACTTTTCGATGGGTGCTACAAACAACAATAAAATTGTGACAGAGACGGAAGTTATTAATTTTTTGAATGTCTTTCGAACCTTCGTTAGATTATGAGTAGCTAGTAGTTCTAAAACTTTTTTCGGGAGAGCATTTTAAAGTCTTAAAAACACGCTTTTAATCAGGCGTTGGTTTATTTTTCTTTAGAATTAGTACAGATAATAGCGGTCTTAAAAAAGTTCTAAGCAAGATACATTTATAGCAAGTAGATTTGTACACGATTTGACACGGTCGGTCAACAAGCTTAACTTTGTCCTCGCTCGAGTTAAGCAGTTATGATTTGTGAATGCAGAAATAATAGTTAAAACTGTTCATTTGAAATTTTATCAATATTTGAATAATCGACTAATGCTCCGTACTGACATTACTTTCGTTTAGCTATACATATTAAACAATTTTCTACTGGATTTTATTGCGTAGTGGAACATTTTGTAGAGTCTCCGCGAATTACCTGGTTTCTGAAAGGCTCTAATCTGGTACCGTATATTGCTAAAGTTGTCGTTCTTAACAAAATAATTTATTTAGGAAACAATTATATTAAAAAGAACAGTCAAATCCTGATTATTTTACACTTGTTAATTGAATCGTGTATTTCAGAAATTGTTCTGGAAAATAGTGTTGTTTTTAAGTGATAAAATTAAGTTACTTTCATGTTTCACTTTCTTTTCTGAACAAAGTATACTTTGGCTATTTTTAAGTGTCTTGAAGAGAGAGTAGTGAAAGAAATTATATCATGTAGATGGCTATATATTAACCATTTCCGTGATATGTAATCCTAATCTTTCTTTAAATTAATTTGGACTCGTGTTAGTATTATACTGTAAACGGCACACAACAAAAACTAAATATCATTTTCTGTAAAGGAATTCAATGAAATAGTAAATATAGACAAAACTATGTCAACAATGTCATTGAAAAGACGTGTTTTTCAGTGAACAAATTGCTTAAATCTATAAGACAATTTTTGAAAATATATTTACAAATTGTAAACAAAATAATTTACTAAATCAAACAAAAAGATTTACTGGATTTCTTGTAAAATATCAAACAATATTTTGATCTAAATTTATAAAACAATTCGACTAAAAATACTAACAAGTATTAAACAAAATTATTTACTTAACCAAAAAAAATATTTAGTGAATTTTTTGTAATATGCCAGTAAAAAATTTTCATGTTTTTTGAAGCACTAAAGAAGTAAATTCGCTTTAAAATATGAGCTTGTTCAGAAGCTGATTTCATAGCGTCACAACAATGCAGGTTTTGAAGCGAGAAAAGTATTTGCTTTTTACTTATACAAAAGCTTCGTACACAAGCTATACAAAAAAGCTGATTTTATAGTGCTGATCCAAAGCAGCTTTTTAAGCGAGAATGAAGAGAAAGTTTATTTGAGTTTCTTGGTGCCGTTTTGCAACAGTGTTTATGGTCGAGTGATTGGTACATTGGACTTCAAACCTGAAGGTTCTTAGTTCGATACTAGTTGAAGTTAAAATAACAAACAGTGAGTATAAATTTGAAATTAATAAAAATAAATAAAAAAACGAAATAAGAAAAATTCAAAATGGCGTTAACGACGCCAATCAACATCGAACCATTTTTTCAGATTGGAGTACTACATTTTTGTTCACAAAAGCGCTTTTGAAGCGCTGAAAATCATCACCATTTTCAGCACTAAAACTGTAACAATATTGAACTTTCTCGCTTAAAAACCGCATTGTATCAGCAGTAAAAAATCTGCTTTTTCTGTATAGTTTCTTTCATATATGTACATTCACTGCTCGGCAATAAGCTCTTCTTTTAAAGAGCATTATTATGCGCTTTATTGCCTTAGTACTTCAAAAACTTGAACATTTTTTACTGGATAGTTTTAAACTATCCTGCAACCGTTTCGACTTCTGTAGAAAATGCAACCCTAATATAATTTGTTGTTACTGGGTTTTGAATACTTTCCATAAGCTCGTTACATCAGGGTTGCATTTTATACAGAAGTGGAACGGCTTGTGAGATATTGTAAAAAGGATAGCTCATTCCCATATAATAGTGACTTGGTCCACTTCATAGGAAGTCTTATTTTTTAAATTATCCCTTACGTCTAATAAGTAAAATAAGTATGTGAACAAAGCAATCGGTAACAATTCTTTTACAAATATATTCATACTCCCAGGTATGATTAAAAGTAGGGATGTAACGAATACCGATATATCGGCGATACTTCAGATTTTCCGATACATCGGTATCGGCGATATTTTACTGTCGATACGACGACACTTAAAAAAATTTTTTCAGTTTTTTTTAACAAATTATTTATTTTTTTGCTAATTTTACCAAGAACTAAATTCATTTCGTTATTTTTTAAATCTTATTAATATCAATTTTAAAAATTAATAATATTTTAGGCTGTTATTTTGCAAAAACAATAATTTATTTATTGTTAATTTTACCATGAACTCAAATTCAATTCGTTGTGTTTTAAATCTTATTCCCAGCAAAAAAGACATTATAAAGAAATCATGAAAATGTAGCAGTCGCGATCCGGAAATATTGCGAAATTGGATAATTTCTAATTAGTTTCACATTTGCTTGTCATTGCAAGAAGTTCTCTTTTTCCATTACCAATCACCGAATTTGAAGTGATGTTAGGACAAATTTCTTTTTCGGTGTTCTAAAGGGTGTTTTTTTTAGAGGTATAGAACTTTGAATTGAAAAAAAACACAAGAAAGTCGTTTTAATGTCCATCAATTTGGCTTTATTGGAAGGATAATTTTATGCCATTAATGTTTAAATATGATTTAAGGCATGTGGCCGCCGCGGCTGGCTCGAATAAAGCCAATTCTACAGGTCCAATTTTCTACCACTTTTTCGAGCATATGGGGCCGTATGTTGGCAATAACGCCACGACTGTTGGCTTCCAAGTCCCCTAACGTTTCTCAAGGGTCTCATGTGGATTCTCTTCACTCCAAATGCGGCAATTTTGCTTGTTGACGTAGCCATTCAACCAAAAATGAGCCTCATCACTGAACAAAATTTTGCGATGAAAATCAGCATCGAGATCAATCTCATTTTCGGCCCATACACCAAAATCACGACGCATTGCATGGTCTCGCGGCTTTAATTCTTGCACAAGCTGGATCTTGTAAGGTCGCAAGCCAAGATCTTTGCGCAAAATCTTCCTTAAAGTTGATGGACAAAGCTCCAATTGCTGTGCACGGTGGCGAATCGATTCATTCGGGTCCTCTTCAACACTTTGCTCTACAGCGGCAATTGTTTCTTCGGTGCGCACTGTTCGACGTCTCTGCGGATGCGTATTATCACATAGAGTAAGCGTAGTGCGAAAACGATCCATGGTTAACCGAATTAATTGCTCTGATGGACGATTATGTCGACCATAAAATGGACGGAGCTTGCGGTAAACTTCGCGAACTGAACCATTATTTTCGAAATAAATTTGCACGATTTGCAAGCGTTGTTCTTTTGTCAACCTGTTCATGATGAAATGGCAAGCCAAACTAAATATTAATCACTTGACAGCTGACAAAATGGCCGCCAGTTAAAAAAGTGATGCCAACTTAAAGTTCTATACCTCAATAAAAAACACCCATTATAATGATTCCTCAAATAATTCTGGAAAAAAAAGCCGAATTCAGTATAAAGAGTAATATACTTGATGGCCTTCCATATAAACAATTTTGAAAATCGGTAAGCCAATGGAGGAATTGTGCTCTAATAAATATTTTAGGTGGAGGCGTGGAAGACTTGCCCCACAGATTTTCGTAGAAAAATTATGCGACCAAACTCTAGGCAAACCATTCCAAACAAAAAATAAATTTTGGAGTTCGGCCCATAAATGGAGGAGCTATGCGATAATCAATATTTCTGGTGGAAGGGGAAATCCCGCACAGATTTTGGAGAACAATTATGGTACCAACCTGAAGGGGGGTTTGCCGCAAATTTCACAACTGATTTTCGAAAAAAAAACTGTAGGGAAACCCTTTCAAATAAAAAAACAATTTTGATAATCGGTTCCCAATGACAAAGTTATACGTGGTTCCCCCTCCCATTTTCGAAAAGAATTATGTGGCCAAACTACTAGCGAACCCTTGCAAACAACACACGAATTTTGAAAAGCTGTTCACAAATGACATAGTTATGAATTGGTGGGGAGGGGGAGCAAACTTGCTTCTCCGATTTTCGACAAAAAAAATTGGGACCAGTTTTTGTCAAACCCTTTCAAACAAAACAAGAATTTTGAAAATCGGTTCACAAATGACAGCATGGGGGGAGCGAATGTCCCTCTCTGATTTTCAAAAAAAAAAAATTATGGGACCAAACTGCAGGCAAACCCTTTCCAGCAAAAAAAAAGAATTTTTAAAATCGCTTCACAAATGACAGAGTTATGCGAGTCGGTTAAAAAAGGATGAAAAATTACCCATTTTCAGAACTTATTTATTTTTATGCGAATTTAAACACAAAACTGTGTTTTCATGTAAATTTAAGTGAATAAATATAAACTTTTAGCAGACTTTTAATAATTAATATAATAAGTTATTTAGAAGAATATTAGTTGATAAATGTCCTTTAAAAAATCGATTTTTTACAAAGCATGGCGAGTATTTTTTAAAATTATAAAGTAATTAAAAATTTGTACTGGCTTTTCTACTAATTATCTGCATATTTTTAATATAGATTCTTTCAAAGCAATGAAAATGTAGTTCCTTAAAAATTACTTCCAATTTTATATACTGTATTAATATCTATTTTAAATATTAATAATCTCTTACACTGTAATGTTGCATAGTAAAAACGTTGCCCTTCTTGAGTTTTGTTTTTCTAAACTTGAACTCAATTTCAATATTCGTATCGGTATCGGAATCGGTATCGGCGATATTTATTTTTAAGTATCGGAATCGGTATCGGATCGGCAAAACAGCGTATCGTTACATCCCTAATTAAAAGTAAGTACAATATTGAAAATAAATTTTTTATATTTTGTAATAATGAACGTGGGTGATGGGTTTTGGATTTAAAGTTTTTAGAACAGAACTTTAATAAAAAGTTAACACTAGCAACATAAAAGCTAAAAGTCATAATAAGTAAATTAAGTTCGTTAAATCGGTAGAAAAATTTCCTCTTAATTTATAAATATTCAAGGAAGCATCTCAATTATACTAATAAAATTCATTAAAATATATATAAATTTATATATTGTTTTCAACTTGGAAAAGTATTATGTAAGTTATTACATATTTCTTTGCCAGTGTAAACATCTTGAATTACTAAAAACCATATAATTTGAAATAAAAGACTGCAAAAAAGGTAAAGGGGTACATGCTTATACAAATAAAAATATACTTTTCTACAATGAATGGAATGTATTAAAAATCTGTTGGTATGAAAGCAATGATGATGAATGAATGTAGAGCTGATTGCTCTCGTATAAAGATGAGTAGGAGAGGATAAAATTTAAAGATTCAGAATGAATTTCAAATGTATTGTGTTACTCAATATCGATTCGATCTGCATGTAAAAAGGCAATTTATATGTTAAATTTTTATTTTTGCAGGTTGACTTATTCTTTTTTTCTTTACGTATCTACAAAGTATTTACTATTGTCATTTTCATCTTAGTTCAGTGATTTTTTTTTAAATTCCGTATTTTTATTGGTAAAAATATTTTCTTTTTGGTAGTCAATATTTTCTGCATAAATTTATGTATTTTTTCGATTTGTTTTACGTGAATTATTCAAAATTTACAATACACACACGTACACCGGTACAGATGTGGCTTTAACAGAAGGAAGCTGTAGAGAACATTGGGGAAACGTCAGTTGTCATGTTTGCTTAACGCCATGTGATGATGATGATGATGTTGATACTATCATGCCACTTTGCTTGTCTTGAGCCACCAACCACCCAATTTGATTTTTGCATTGTACTGTTTGCTAGCAAAAGCTAAAAAAATATGATAATTTTATTTTTTAGTTTCTTCTTCGTTTTTTATTTCTTTAATACCAAATTGGTATTGGATGTCAATGCGAGTGAGTTATTGAATGCTTTCCTGTTTTGACATTATTATACGTTTTTTCTTTTTTTTTACGAAAATTTGCGTATGATTCAATTCGGGTTATTTGATTATCGTTTAATGCGGACGTTAGGTGTTAAAGAAGATATTTTATTGCGAAGATAAAACTCAATTCAAAACCGCAGTTTCTATTAATGCCTAAGTTGGTAGGTACGATAGAAAAGAAAGAACGAGCATGTAAATTGGGGTGGTTGGAAAAAAAGTTGAGCCAATCACTCCTATGATTATAGATGAGCTGAAGAGCATTCCAGAAATCATTTTTTTTGCCATGGACCTGAATACCGCCCTTTTACTTTTTTGTATACACCATTTTTAATCCGATCATGAATATTACATATTATTATTCATGCCTTCATTTTTGCCCATGGTTATTTTTTAATCCAACATCAAGTTCTTTGAGCCACTTATTTCATCTCGGATCCTTTTCTCCTCATGTCGAATTTTTTTGCACGTGGCAAGAAAGCCATTCCAAAACTGAGCTCCTTTTTTTGTTTTTCACATGCCGGTTCGATCAAAATAAAAAACAAAAAAATTTCCACCATTAGTGCCCAAGAACGAAATGTATATCAATGACATTCATATAACAGCATAACATTTTTTTCTGCCCCGCCCCAAAATACAGCACTTTTGCTTTTTATACACAGCGCAGCGATTTGAAGTTCGTCTTATCATATCGCATATCGTTGTATGTGGCTTGACTGTTATTAACTTCATTAAATTCTTGGCGTCGCGAAAGAACTTCTTCACAAATCTAATGAAATATTTCATAATTCTAATGAAATTTCACGAATATTTTACAGTTTCGTTAGAAAATTTCATTGGATTTATGACAACAACACTTTGTAATTTTATTAAAGGAAACCTCTTTAAATTTGGACAAAACATTTTAACCGATACTTAAAATTCTTGAAATACTCGTATGCGCTATAACAAATTGAAAAAAAATTAAACATTTTATGTCCTTGAATGTCATAATTTCAATGAAATGTGTTTCATTGTTTTGATGAAAAGTTTCATTGCATTTATGAAATAAATAAATTACATATATATTTTCGTTTTTGAAAAACATACCCTTATATACTTCAACAGTTGTTAACCAAAAGCGAACAATAAAAATAGTTTTACATGTTTTTTGTTGTTGTACTCTTTTTTATTATTATACAATCATAGACACATTGCTTTGCCTGTAAAGCAATTGATGAGAATCTCAACAGTCTGAATTCGATACTGTGAGCGATCATCAACATTAAAAACTATTCAGATGTGCATTGTGGTCGTCTATTGTACATATTTCAACCATGGAATTGTCAATAATTGAAAAAGGCAATTAAAGAGATAAGTTAATAGGGATACTAAGTTATGTAATAATATATAAGAACAATGAATAATTTCATTACAATAATGACAGAATATCATTAAAATAATGCCAGAATTTCATTAAAATGATGAACTAATTTCATTAAAATAATGAAATAATTTCATTAAAATGATGAAACAGTTTCATTAAAATGATGAAATAATTTCACCAATATAATGAAATTTGTTCGTTAGCTTAGTGAAATTATTACATTATAGCAATGAAATTATTTAATGAAATTTTCATTAAAATAATTTTAACCAAACTTGTTTCATTAGTCCAACGAAGCTGACGTTGGTTGAGTTTTAATGAAAATTTTCATTGGATTAATGTCAAAATTCACAAAATTTATAAACAGCATTCTTTCAGTGTAATGTCAGATTTTTGAACATGACTAGAAAGTCCTTTTAGAACTTTTTTGAGCGTCTAGGGTTTTCACTTAATTGCTCCCCGCTTAATTGATTACCCGATTAATTGATCCAAAAATTATATCATGAAAATTTCCCGTATAAAAAGTACAGAAAAATATACGCTTAAATGAGTTCCGCTTAATTGAAATTAATTGGTCAATTGTCTACTGACCATTTACGCTGTGGTGTTGATGTGACGTTGACGACGCTATTCATAATAGGAGGATTGTCTCACGTTAAAGTTTTTGTGAATATAATATTATGAACTTTAGAATAATTAAATCTGTTGTTTAATAAATACCCAGCAAAAACTTAGTAATGTCTTGTCACAACGTATACACCGTCTGCATTACTTTACAGTAGTTGAATCAGCTACTTACTAGTAAATAAACAAGCCATTTATTCACTCATTGGCAGAGTAGCAGATATACTACTGCTTATCATACAGATGATACGCAGTTGAACCTCTGTGTTCATGTTTGTGAAAACAACTTTTAAGACCGTAACAAAATAGTTGTCCTGTAGGGTGCCAGGGAGAAAAACAATTGGAATAAAATGCAACAATATTGAAAGCGCCATGAATTCAATGCTTAGCTGAGACATTTAATTTTTATTGTTTTTTCTGTATTGCGTTCTAAATATTGAAGGTTTTAACCTTTTATTTATTACTGTTATTACCTTGCCAGCAACATGTTTGCTGGGTACTTTTAAATATTCTTTTTTTACTTTTAGGAAACTATATCTGTCCAGTTATCAGCTCTAAATTCCATATCATACGTATAATCTGAAAAAATTCGATTTCTTCCAGTCTCACCCCATCAAGTTTGGTGACAATTGATAAAAACAATTATCCTGCCAAGTTTTCAGATCAATTGGTTGAGGATAAGACGTCTCGGCCGACCGCTCAAATGTCAGTTTATCGCTCACTTTTGCTAAAAGTGCCTGTAACTAACTTTTGGGGGATGCTTCTATGAAGACTGTGCTTAAACATGGGCCGTTTTCTTAAAATATTAGTAAGTGTAATTTATATTGCATAGTTAACTTATGGACCAAATTTCGTCCAACTACATTAAGAATTTCGCATCTAATCCAATGAAAAGGGTTCAAAAAACTGAATGTTTAAATCTTCAATATCTCTTTTTTCACCATTGAAAAAAGGTGAATCAGCGTATTCGAATGAAGTTTACCCACAGGGTGCCCATTTTTTCGAAAAGTAGTGTAGAATTCATGCACAGTGTAATTAATAGCTTTGAAATAAATTTATTAAATTTGTTGATTTTGGATGACAGCAAAAATATCTTATATCTTATAAAAGATCCTATGTAGTCAAATATTAAAGGACAACCTCGATTTAAAGTGAACCGATGATGGTTAAGGCTCGTTATACTCCCATATTTTTTACTAAAAATCACAGAAGTTTAGAAATGTATATTAAATTTATCTAATCGCCATCTTTATTATCCAAAAATGGAAGAACAGAAAACTTGGAAGCTAAAAAACAGTGAATCGGAATTTTTTTGTTTCGCCAATTTTGACATCATTATAAAACTCAGAAAGGCAGTCTTAACAATATGTCGATTGCTTGAATGACACACAACTTATAAGAACTCCAATGTTGTATTTTAGACAGTCATTAGTTTTCATATATTAAAGTCTAAGCAGTTTTTATGTAACTTGCCTGTAGGCACCCAACTCCCAACAAATGCTTTTGCTGAAACAAAAGCTACAATAAGTCAGGACCTTGTCGTTCATTTTGAATGGTGCTAAAATGAGCAGAAACAGCAAAAAAAGTGAAGAAAAAAAAAATACTTTTTACTATTACATGCACAATACATACAACATGATTTATACAATTTTGTTTACAAGTTTGCGTGTATGTGTAGATTTTTGTGTGTTTCAATGTAGAATGTATTTTTAAGGATACAGTAAAAGTACTCGTATATGTATTTGTGTAATAAAACTGAAGGAAACAATATATTGTTAAAAACTGACAATTGTTAGTAGTTGCAAACACTGAAAAAAATAAACATTTTAGCAAAAATAATATTTGGCTGGCTGCTCACTAAGATCCTTTGTGGGGCACTATATTATAAAAAAAGCCTTGTTTTAAGATTATTATCCGTATCTGAAAGCTAGAAGCAATCAGCCCAAGGTTTTTGGCAGCATTTACAGTTTTTATTTTCTCTCCGTTTATTAAAATGTCGTGACCGATATTAGAATCAATTGTTCTCTTGTGAATTATTAGGCACTTTGCCTTATGAGGGTTTAAACAAAGTCTATTTGCAGTGGCTCAACGATAAATTTTATCCAATTCATAGTTGAGTCTCACAACGTTTTCAGTGACAGATTGCAGTGTACAAAATGTTGCGGCAAATTGTTTACATAAGTTATAAAAAGAAGTGGTCTCAGAATTGATCCTTGATGTACACCTTTAGATAAGCTTAGTGCGGAAGGTTGGGCATTCTTAGAACAGACAAATTGAGAACGATTTACAAGGTAAGATGATAAAAGCTATGTTGAAGTTTTTGTGAAATTAAAAAAGTGCCTAAGCTTCATGGAAAGCATGCTATGATCAACCGTGTCAAAGGATTTTGAATGATCAAGAAGGAAAAATAAATTTAATTTACCTTCATCAAGTTCACGCAGTATATTTTCAGATACATCCAGCAGCACAGAAATACAGCAAATTCTTATCACAGATGTATGATTATATCTGTATATGAAGAATTTTTTCCAGGACTTTAAACAGGTAGCAAAGAACAGCTATTTACCTAAATTCAGAATCAGTTTTCGGTATTGGCACTATTTTTGCATATTTCCATTTCGACGGAAAGGTGCTAGCCATAATAATACTGTTGAATAAATGGGTTATATATGTCAAAAGTATTGGCGGAAACAAACATCTTTACAAATATTGGATGCACATTATCACAGCCCGCTGCACTCGATTTAACTAAATTGAAACATAGAAGGACTTCAGAGTGGCTCACACAAGAGAATTGAAAGCATTATTGGAACTTAAGTTTGGAAGGTTGTAAAAAGTGTTATCAGTTGGCACAAGAGGTATATTCGTGAATGCTCTGTTAAGCTCTTCGACATCTAATTGGCAGTTGTTTATATTCTCTGTTCTACCAACCGCAATCTCTCTAATGCATTTCCAACTCTGTCTAGAATCGACCGCAGAACTAAGACGTCTAGAATATTACTCTGTTTTGCAATTGTGATGCCAGTATTTACATTTCTTCTAGCAGCTCTAAATTTTGCTTTCAACTCTGGTGTTCTGAAGCGTTTCAAACTAGAATACCCAATGTCTCTCTTGCATATTAGAAATTTTATGTTGGCATTTAGTTTAATAGAACTATTTTGGTAAGTCTACTAGTTTAAATATTTGATAGAAGTACAAGAATATATTTTCATGGCACTCCAGTAACATTTTTTTCGTTTATACTCCTCCTAGTTCAACAATCAAGAAACTAAGAAGTGAGATGTTTTTGCATGGAATACCATAGTATCTTCCTCTTTATAGCAAAAAATTCTTGCAAAATTTATGTGCTTTCACGTTAATTTAGATAGAGTCCTGCAAACCGAGTAAGTGGCTTTGGTATTTTCAAACCAGACTTGTTCTAAAGTTTTCACTTCAGAGACTGAAAATACGATATAGGATTTTTGTAGAATAGATTACCGGACAAAAAGGGTCTGCGTAGAAATTGTGTCAAATCTCTGACTAAACCTTTCTTCTATGACTAAACCTTTCTTCTCTGGTATAGAGAACGGAATAAAATATTCCATAAAATTATATTATAGGTTTCCAATCCACTCGATCTACAAACTCAACTTGAATGCCAGAAATCGTTCAAAATTTAAAATTTGCTTAAAGGCTAATTTCGTATTTATTCACAATTAGTAGTCGGCATAGGAAATCCCTTAAGGCTTGCGTTTCAGGTAACAGATGTGTCTAGCATTTTTATGTAAAACACCAAGAGGAACAGTGTTTTGCAACATTTTAGACTGCTATATCGCCATTTAAGGGGAGATATTTTGCTCTTTAAAAAAAAGGACAAAAACTTCTTCTAACATAAGTCCCAGATGCAAACTTTCAAAACGCCCATAGCCCGGGTATATATTTTTGGTTCGCTCTACCAGAATCAGTCATGAGAACCAAATTTTGATTTCTTTTACCGTATAGCTAGGAAAATTTATAAGTTGAGATAGTAATTAGAGTTAAAGGAAAATATAGATGGTCTTTAAAACAATACACTTATCTTGCCTTCAGCCTACTTTTAACCGTAACAGTAACTGAAATTTGACTCTCTGTTACACTTAAGGATCTGAGTGATTAATTTTCTTCTACTTGCCGTGTCTTTTAACGAATCTAATATGCATCTAAATTTTACAATGTTGTGTAATCCTTTCAGGCCAATATGCTAAGATCTAATCTACTGTTTCATTATTAAGAAGAAAAAAATTTTCTCTACGTGTAGTTAACAGTTTTCATTTGCACCATCTCTCAACTGTATATAAAATTTTATTTTTTTCCTCGAATTTTGATGTAACAACAGTTGGTGTTATCATCCGAAAAAAAGAGAATAAAATAAAATTGAAACGATGCTATATGCGAATGGATGTGTTTGTGTGAATTTATTGACGAGCACGTACATACATAAGTGTTTGTATATGCACCACGTAGGCCAAGTGTTGAAGACATCACCGATGCATGTGCAAAACAAGTATCTATAACCAACAACGAATTGACGACAGTCCAAGCCAACTATTGACGACATTTTCGAACAAAGGGCACACAAGTCCTTGATGACAACGTTGGTAACAAGTTACTAAAGCTATCGCAAATGAATAAGAATAAAATTTAAAAACGTATTAATCGAATCTAACCCACAACCTTTACACTGATAGGCTACAGGCTAGCCTAACGAGATACTTAAAAAACCTTATGCAAAAGCACGTTTTATGTACAACTTAAACTCTTTAATGTACATAAATGAAGGCACTATCACTGCGATGTTGTTGTTACTTTTGTTGTCGGCAATTAAATCATAAATACGACAGTTTCGATGCGGCTGCTACTTTTGTTGCCGGCAATATAATTTTATAGACGTTATATTGCACACATTCGTTCTTCATCTTGTCGTCAATAAAGTTCTGTTCCACAAATTTTCATAATATTCTCAGAATAAATATATTATACACGACAACGCAAACTGGTTCCAGTTGGAAAAGTTACAAATTGAACCATCCTGTTGAAACCCATTGTCAGCTCCACGGTGTCAAACTTGACTACCTCGGGCAAGAAAAACAGTGTTGGTCTCGCAAATATTATCTGATTTTACTCAATTTAAACTTGTAAAGTTCATGAATAGATAAAGATAATACACCTTATTCCATCAAGACATCTTTAATAGTTTCAAAGATATTTGGCTTTTAATTTAAAAATTTTGGTATTTTGGCATCGACTTAGTTCTCTACTTCGTAAATATCTACGGGAAAATTTTAAATGAAACATACCATTTAAAAAAAATCATTTAGAAACTCAATAGAAATGAGTTTTTTTTATTCGCTTAAAAGGCGAAATATTCTTGTTTTCCTCCCCAGTATCCGTGCCTGATCCGGCACAAAACAAGAATATTTTATGCTTTTAAACACAATCCTTGATAATATACAGAAAAAAATTTTTAGATATCTCAATTAATGTAGTCGTGAAAAATAATCAAAGTAGAGCCTTTTAAATGAGAGTGATAATGCCGAGCAAAAACTTTAATCATTTTTGTAATCGATAGTACTTTATTAATGGCTTACAAAGTAATGAGTTGTACTTATTTATCTTATACCTACGATTCAAGTTAGATCTTCTACCTAGTTTTTAATAAAATGAGTACGTATTTTCCTCATTATCTGAAGGTAGTTACAATTTGTTGAAATGTATTAATAAAATAAGTAGACAACCACTTTTTAAGTCAACATGTGCTTGTATATGAAAACTAATTTTTGTCGCTTAAACTTATAAGTCAACAATAGGATAGTGGGTAAAGTACTTGTCTTCAAATCTAAACGAGCACAGGTTCGTATCCCAGCTGGCTAAAAAAAAAACAAAAAATTAAAATATAAATAAAATAATGTGTATGCAAATTTTTTTTATTCTAATTTGTTTATTTGACTACTTATTTTTTAGCTTCAAGTGAGCCAAATAGTAACTAGCTAATTGCTGTGAAAATGTAAATACATTTGTAAGGGGTACCCGTTATTTTTTGGACTGCACAAACAAAAATAAGTAGTTATCGAGTCAAATTGTAAGTAGTTACGACTTAAATCCTCATATACTTTTTTGCCTACCATTAAGCAAAGTTTTTGCTGGGTGGCTACATTTTGCCAAAAATAGGGATGAAATGTTCGACGTTTCTCTCAAAAAATTTTCAAACTTAAAAGTTTTTCTTTTCCATATTTCAAAAGAATAGACTTCGAAAATTATTGAAGTTGATATTTTAAATTAATTAAAGCATGCAAACTACATCCAGCATTGGACGAAATTAGTGAATTTTTCTTCGAAATTCTATATTAATCGCTTAAAAAAACATCAATCGATTTTTTCTAATTTCTTTACAAATTATATTAGATATATTTAATATAATATAATAATACCCAGCTGAAAAATGTGGCCAGAAGAATAGATTTTCTTAAAATAGTCAAATTTTCAGAAGCATTTTGATTAACTGCATGAAAACAGTGTCACACTTCATTTGTTAATTTTTATTTCTTTACTGCTTATTAAAAAACTTAGAAACGCATTTTTTTATGAATTGTAAATTCCAAAAAAAAAATAATAAAAAAATAAAAAAATATATGAAGGAAATGCCAATTTCCAATTTTTTAAGGCAAAAGTGCGTATGAGTAATATGACAGTACTAACAAGTATAAATTCAATAAAATCGGATAGTCAAATTTGTCACCCTGTAGCTCGGCGTGTGTTTCAACAGGGTGGTCTAAGTTTCAACATTCTTAGCGCTTAGGTCCTTCTCTATGACTTTTACGTACTTCGTTGTGTAATCGGATTGCAAGTTCCAAGCATACAGATTTATTACCCTTTTTCCAGTTTTAGCCATTGTACAACGCGCACAAGTGTAAATTCGAAAAAAAATGGTAATAAGTATAGAACTGCTAAACTACTAAATGGAACTGGTTACAGAGGAGGAGCCAGGCTTTCAGATTCGTGTCTCCTAAAGTTTTTAGCTGCACCAGTGGCGGAGCTACAAGGGCTGAAATTTGGCTACCTCGGGTGTGAAACACATTGTGCGGCTTGTAACTCTCGTAAATATTGACCTTTTTGTAAAATTTTAGGCGCATTGGACAAAATAAAGAAAAAAAGTATTAACAATTAGTTTTGTATCTGTCATAGTTTATCATAGAAGACTGAAAAGTGTACTCAAATGTATTCGTAAGATGTACTCGTATCAATTGTGTGTGTGCCTGGATGTATGTTCTTATGTATATACTTACACTCTAAAACACTTTTGTTGAAAATTAGGTCGATAATAGTCGGCAACACTTTACAGATTATTATCGACCTAAAATTACACACACATTGTTTTTCAATAAAATGTTTTTTCTAAAAAAGCGATTGGCTGCGTGCAGGTTTGAACCGCGACCTCCTGACTCATAGTCTGACGTATCTACCATTCAGCCATAGCCGCATTATACTTTATGTTAAATTTTTTCCACTTGGACCAAATATGTTTAATTTGAAAGGGGTTTTCTTTAATGAAATAACTACAAAATCGATGTAATTTTAGAGAAGGAGAAATTTTCAACACAAATTTAGACAATATATGTGTATTTTTTTTACTAAATCTCTGATTGCAACTTGTAGTGTACTATTAAATTGCTGACAAAACTCTAAAGGTACGTTCACACTTGGCAAATATTTGCCGAAAAAAATGTGACCAACAGACAAGCTAATATTGTATTTCCATTAATTCCAATATTTTTTTTTAAATATGGGTTCGGATTTATTGAAAATAACATAAATAGCTTTTTGCAGCACGGCACAAAGCTTATCTTGAGCAGTTAAGTCGTAACAAAGGTGTAAACTCAAAACTTTGAAATTTAACTATAAAGTCGTAGATTTTTCCAAAAAAGTGCTGGTGGTATTAAAAACTTTTGGAGACACGATTCTGAAAAGCTGGCTCCTCCTATGCAACCAATTAAATTTTTATGCAAATCCATTTAGTAGTTTAGCAGTTCCATACTTATTACCACTTTTTTTCGAATTCACACAACTGTGCAACGTATACAACCTTGTCGCCATAGTCTTTTCAAATGTGCTTTACAGACGCCAAATCATTGATTGTCTGGCAGACAACATCGATGAAAATGTCGTTGGTAGCAATTGGGACTACTGGGCATGTACGTGAATATATATGTGTGTGTGTATAAATATATACATTTGCACATGTGTTGGTAAAATTAGAAAATATGTCGACAATTTGCTTTCATTTTCACATTTATGTCATAAAAATAAGCAACTGAAAAACAACACACAAACCAACAAATATTGCACCATAAAGAAATTGCTCGCTCATGGAGTTGAACCATATGAGCCTCACACTGTGATGTAAGAACTTTTCACTTTGGAAATAATACTAAAGTTTTTGAATCATATAATACAGATAAATTGATTTTAAAATAGTCTAATATACTTTTAGCTCGACATGAACGCACATGCACAGTTTCTATAAAATTTTTTGTGGGCTAAAAAATGGCGGGATGCCATAATGTCCATGGAAATAATGCCCATGGACGTTATTTCCACTTTGACAAGGAAATAACGTCCATGGATATTATTTTATTTCCATTTTTTCCATGGACATTATTTCCATGGACGTTATGGCATGCCACCTAAAGAACTATGAAAATTTTTGAAAAATAAAATAATTTTTGATAGCAACAATAGTGAGGGCGGAAAACGAGCTAATTCGCGAGTGTAACATAAAACGTTCTCCTTGGTAGCTGTTTTTTAACTCTGTATCAATATAAACTGTCATTACGGTTCGGTTTTTGTTTGAAAGGATATTACATTCGTGGCCATTTAAGATCCTTATATAACACACTGTGCACAGACAATACATTGATGCAGGGAACAATTTTATTAGGCAAGACTTGAGATATTTTTTTATTTCGTTATTAAAATTTTTTTCTATGACCCGTTTGATATGAATTGCTTGTCATCGTTGTCGTGATTTTTTCTCGTTGCGCTGTGTGTGACTAAATACATAAAAAGTTCTGTTTAGTTCTTTTGTCAAATTTTATGTTTTTTTAGCTGAAATATTAAACATTTTTGTTGGTTTTAGATCTTCAGTTTAGAATCTAATGCCATCGATGCTAAATTGCTTGTAACTACTCGCAGCTTTGTATGTTTAGCATTGTTATTGCATTAAAGTTTTCCCTTTGTAATTTTGCTCTATTTGTTATATTTTATGTGAAGTTTAACGACTTTTTTCAGCAGTCAAGATATTCCGATTTACACAATTTCGTGTGACAAAAAGCTTTTGTGCATTTAACTAGAAATATCTCCTTCTGTCTTGCTCGTTCTATGTACCCAGCGAACATTCTTTGCCGATATTTCTGATGTCAAAAAAATCTGAAGCTTTACCACACAATTAACCGAGTTGCCATAAATTCCCTCATGGCACATTTTTTGAGCAACGTGTTACTACTCTTAGCTCTCATTCATAATAATTCTAATTTATCTGTTGAAAGTTGGTGCTTAAATGTTTTAGTTCTTAAACTTATTAATGTGGGTAAAGTTTTTCTGATGAGCAGAAAAATGAAGGCCACAAGAAGATTCAAATGACGTCTTAAACATTTGGATTCTTTATGCCAATTTTACACGACATATCTGGTAATTTTCTAATTTCAGCTCTGACTTTCTTCCGATATTAATATGACAGGATGTAATAATTGTCAGACAAATCAAAAAATTTTCTGATTTTTAATCAGACATTCTTCTGAAATTGTTCAGACATGTAGAAAATTCCTTTGGAATTTCTCTAGAAAACCCTTCAGGATTCTTACAGAATTCTCTTACTACTGTCTATAACCACTGCACTGAACTGAAAAAATACATAGATTCAAGTTCAATGTTTCAACAAATTTTTCAATAATTTTGACCTAATGACCTAACGTTAAATCAATGAATTGGTTCATTAATTTTATTAAGGAATAACAACAATGGATACTGTCAATGATCCGTTTTCAATGAATACTTTCATTGAAACAACGTATGCGTACATTGAATCAACGCATTTTTGCAAAAAAATTAATGATCAAAACAATGAATATCATTCATTGAAATCAAGTTATATAATTTTTTCTGTGTAATATGATTTTTGGTACGTTTTCTGACCGACTTCGGACACAAGTTCACCATTTCGTAGAGACTTTCTGCCCGATTTCTGACCAATTTGGCAAAAAATATTTGCTGGGTGTTTTATTATGTATGTACATCTATATGTATGTGTATTTAGTTTTTATATTTTACTTCCATCATAATTGAAGTCATTCCTCAATAATGCTATAAAATTTTTTGATATACAATTCGTGTGATGGCTGAATGATGTGAAGCTGTTCGTTCCGAAAATTTTACGGACTAGAATAATTTATGTATGTGGGTGACTCTCATTCTACACGTATATTTTTGTTTTTTTTTGTGTTTTTGCTTACCAATGTAACTAATACAAATATAAGAAGGTAGGGTTGATATTATAATTTTCGCATCATTCAATGGATGCTTATATAAAATAATATTTTTCGATTTTTCAGCTTTGTTGTGTATCGAGCGTTACGTTTGCTTTCGCGGTTGTTCTGCGAATGATTTTTGCGAAAAAATACACCACAAAATATAAATATAGTGTTTGAAAGCACTCTACATCTATTCTCTAAAAACAAAAAAAAAATATAATAATCACAGGACGAAATACAAAAGTATAACCACTTTTTCAATTTGGACTTGGGCTTAAATTAAGAATTTTATATCTTAAAATAATTCTTTACACTGATTTATACATGAGCAAAAAGCAAGCTAATTCTTCTTTCGAATAAGACTAATATTAATAAAATCGGCCAACAATGTTAAAAGTTATGTGAACTTCAAATAATTATTCGTACCAAAATGCGACCTACCTAGTACATTCTTCGAAAATGTAACAACCCGCAGTGCGGTCGATGCAAAAGTTTTAAACGGAAAATGAGTTTTCTATATCGTTTCTACCCTTCCGCTGCTTTTAATTTTTTCCCACGTAAAATTTATAGATAAACTATATATACAATTTTTTTAAATAACGCTCAATACATTTTCTTATGAATTCAATATTTGTTTTAGATCACATACTATTGAATATACTATTTTGAATTTGAAAAAAATTCAAATCTTTAACCTTTCTTAGTTATTCGCTAAAATTTCTAATTAAATTAAAAAATTATGGATAACAATCAATACATTGTTTTAGATAAAAACCATGATTGACTGATGGAACGTTTTGCAATATAATACTATTTAACCAAGTTCACAAAGCTTTTAGATATTTAAAAGTACAAACCTATGCTGTTATTGCAGTGTATGTTGTTAATGCTATTTTGATAATTAAACTGAATAATGAAGCGTACTAAAAAAGTGTAACGCTCAGTACACGAGACATCCAGACAAGAACCATTTAAAAAAAATTATAAAATTCTAATATATAAAAAAAATTCATGTGTGAAATAAGAGAAATAAATGTAAATATTCTTAAACCATTATAAATTTAATATCGGTTTTGCAAAAAAAATCATACTTTCTTAATGTGAAAAGTCAACAGCATGCATTACGGACACTCCATTTTGTATGAAGAGAGTATAAACAGAATTTTCGTTCTTCGTTATACAAAAAAACCACTTATGTACATTTATTTATAATATATCAAATCATGGTAAATCAGTTTTCATTTTAAAATTCATGCGTTTATTTTATGAAATATTTTACAATACCTTTAACTGACACGAAGAAAGCATTTGAAATGAGAATCACCCACGTATTTATTTATGTACATATGTTAAAATTGGATAAACTTTGAATTTACGATCACACGTAGAAAATAAATACAAAGGATATAGCTTATTCAGTAGTTTATGCCAAAGAAAATGTAATCGAAAGAGAATTGTTAATAGACCAAAGGATTGTGACTAGAAAACACCAGTACAAAGAAATTTATCTAGGAGGCTGCTAGGCTAAAACAAAACAAAAAAAAATAAAAGCCGCGCTGCAGCTTAACGTGAAACTATTAGCTCATATTTTACAGTATTTCAAATTTTCACACACTTCTTTTCGAACTTAAAAACTAATTAAAATAAAATTAATCTAATGCAGCACACTTGACAACTTTTCTCTTTAACTGATAAAAAGCCTCAAAGTCAAAAAATTAAGTTTAAAATAATTTTAAGTATTTTTCTTATCTTTAAGATGACGCGAAAATATAAGACAGTTTTTTTGCTTAAAAACAATTAAATATCAATAAATCACTGTTTGTGGCAATGAATTCTTATCATCATTATGACGCTATTTAACGGTCTTGTATTGGCAAACAAACTTTACATGAGAGAGAATAGAATTTGAGCTTGACATTCAGCAGTCGACAAGTCATTATGTACGCTTCGCTGTTGAAGAACGTTTGTCTAATTATCGGTTGTTTTTTGTTGGCATCCACTTACGGTGCAAAACGGAAAACTGAAGTGCAACCTAGAATTATCGGTGGTCGAGTTGCTGAGGAAAATTTTCCCTTTGTAGCTTCAATACTTGCGGATACAATTTTCGGTCGTTATCATAGTTGTGGTGGCTCTATAATTAATGAACGTACAATTTTAACAGCAGCCCACTGTTTATCCTTCACATCTGCTTCAAATATTAAAGTTCATGTAGGTGATAAATCGCGTGTGGTCAGCGAAGGAGAAGTGTACGATGTTGAAGCCATTTACTATCATGAAAAATGGACTAGTGCTAGACAAGATTATGACGTGGGCTTAGTGAGAATAAATGGCTCATTTGTATTTGGTCCCAAAGTGCAACCAATAAAATTGGCAACACATAGAGATAGAATAAGAGATGGCAGTTATGCGACCGTCCTGGGATGGGGATTTACAGATGTAAAAGACCGGAAGGTAGCCGATTACCTAATGATGGCTAACATACCAATAGTACGTCAAGCAACTTGTAACCGCCATATGAGTGGCTTAATTACCAAACGAATGATTTGTGCTGGTTTTCGAAATGGCGGTGTAGATGCCTGTCAAATGGATTCAGGTGGCCCATTAATAGCCCAAAATAAACAAATTGGCATTGTGTCATGGGGAGTTGGCTGTGCTCAACCCAATAAACCTGGTGTTTATGCCCGGGTTGCGGAATTGTTACCCTGGATTGAGCACATTTTATTTAACAAATACAATGAAAGTTTGTGAAACAACATTTGTTGAGACAGAAGAAATAAAAACTCAAAATAATTGATAATTCAGTGAAATATAAAAATTGTGATGTGTTTTCTTAATTATTTATTATTTTATTATTTTGCTATTATTGGTTCTATTAAAATTGGTGAATGTTAAATTATGTATGTAACTATATGATGTTTCGAAAATCACTAAGTTTGTTTTATATTTATCAAATAAAAAAGTTAATAACAAGTTTAAAAATTATAACACCAACTTAAGCAAAAAATGCTTAATTTAAACTTGACGATAGTAAAGAATAATTCTCTTTTTGATAAAACTGAGAGGGATCCATCGACAATTTTGTCGCAATAAGTATTATAAATACTAAAATACAAAATATTTCTCTTATATAAATAATCGCACTCCAAATTAAACAAGCTCAAAACTGACAAAAAACACAATTTTTTGAATTAAAAAAAGTATGTTAATAATAAAAAAAATTTCAAACAAATTACAGTGAAAAATACAAGAAAAAATAAAGGGGTTCTAACGACTGATTTAATATATGGTTTATATGTTTACTGATTTATAGCTTTGATGGTTTAACCACATTTTAAACTAAAAAGAGAGATTAACTTGCACTGATTTATTGGCCTTAAGTGTCACAATAACCCGCTTGGACTTTTAAGAAAATCCAAAGTATAATTTCAAATGTCAGCATGATATACATGCTAATAATACTATATTTAGTTTATTCACCAAATTTCTTTCTAACTTGGATTTTAGAACTTTCTCGATTCTACCACTTTTATAAAAATAAAAAAAATTAAAAACTTTAGCCCAACTTTTGTATTGAATAATAAAATTGAATAGTAAAAAAATAAACAATTGCTTCATATATTTTTATATGCGTTTATATTGTTCTTCCATTGGTGCCAATTCATGCGTAGACATTTTTCTGATTGCAAGCCTGAGTTTATAAAAGAAACAATGAGTAAATTGTAGCAAGAATAATGAAAAATTCGTATGTAGCTCTAAACAACAGCAACTACGAAGCACTGAAAATTGGAATTTGTTGAAGAAAATTGATATGTATGAATCAGGACTTGGCTGAATTTGTTGCAAACATTAGAAAGCATGCGCCATGCATGTTTATTTACGATCATGATTGTTTACGTACATATCCAATTGTGGTGGACAATCATCCAGTAAAAGATTAAGTACTGACGGGTTTGTTTGTATTTTCAGTGTTTTTGGCCAAAGGCGGACTACGAATGTTTTGTTTGTGATCTTTGTGTGAGCTTTTTTTTATTATTTCTTTTCCTTTAGTAAAGAAGGCAAAAAAAACAGGAGTAACTGCTTGATATCTTTATAGAAAAGAAATGAAAATTAGAATTACTTCCATACCAATTTTAGCACACAAAAGAGCCTTACAGTCAAGTATGTCCAAAATAGTTATAAATAATTGTGCGCGGATATAGACCGGCAGAAAGACAAAAATTAACAAACGAATGAAAGAGTTAGACAAACATACATGGCAATCTAATTAAGACATTGTAATCTTGCAACTTTCCACAAACAAAATATAAAAACCTGCAGACATATGTAAGTATTTATGTATGTACAGAAAGACAATGAGACCAAGAAATATTTGCGTTGTAAAAGTTGTTGAATTTTTGTTTATTTTGTTTTATAAACAACATTTGAACATTTTAATGTAGTTTTCAGTAAAACAAAATTAAACAATCAAAAGCGTAGGTGTTGTTTCTGTGTATCCCATGTATAAACTTCTTTTTTTCTTTAGTTGGATCTCTGCACAGAAACCGTTATTTGACCTTTCTTTTAAAAATAACTTAAAGTGGCGGCCTTTTTCTCTTACCAATCACTTTTTCTGTTCCAAAGGTATATAAAAGTATAAAAACTTAAATATTATAGGGTTTGGCTTTATCTAAAATTTATAATCGATTTTTGAATTTTTCATTTTCTTAAACCATCACTAGCTTCACCAGAGCCAATGCATTGGTAGGCTAGCAACACCAACGCATTTACATCCATCATTTGTCAATGTTAGTTGCACTCTGTTTTATTTTTATAATTTAGATCAGTTGAATTTTTGCACCTTAATCTTGATTGAATTGGAACTTTAACGTTAATTTATTTTCTGTCATTTTAGTAATAATTTGTTAACTTTACTTGGAGTTTCCTCCTTTTAAGACCTTCATGTGTCATGTTAAATATTTTTAATATTTTTTTAATGTTAAAAAATAAGAAAATATATATTTCATAGTCGTACTAAGTAGTAAAAACGTATTCGTAAAAAAGTACAATTTCAAGGTGTGTCTAATTGTTTTGACAAGTTATGATATCTTTACTATAGTAAACTACAAGCGTATGCACTTATTTTTATTATTCTTTTTTAACTTCTCAGTATGTGATATTAATGTACTGATAACAGCTGAAATGAAAACAATTATTCTATTTCACTCAATAGTTCATACATAGTACAGTGATTTTATAAAACAATATATTTATAAAGTGAAACTTTGAAGTTAATATACTATTTTAATTGCGATTTACTAAATTAAGCTTGAGCTCGTTAATATAAACTACATATTCATATTACACTGTGCAACAAAATCAAATTTATTTTTCGGCAGATATACACGTATATCGACGTTTTGAAAGTTTACAGGATTTCCTATGCCAAGTACTAATAACACAGTGCAACACTGCAAGAAACCCTTGGACTCGGCAGTATAGGTTCGATTCCACTATCAATCATAGCGATAAATATTTTCTAAGATTTTCAATTACTGAAAGTCAATATAGCGCATCTTAGAAATAACTAGACCCACGTTCTTTGGCAGCTGGCGACTACAACGATTAGTCACCCGTATGGTTCGTGTTTTGTTTCAACAATTTCTACAAATTTCTAAAATGGGTTTGAATGTGATTTCAAGTGGCCAGCCGACCACCATCAACTGGCCAAGAGATCGACAAAAAGTACTTGATGTTATTGATTTGAGAGTAGTAAAATGTATTTTCAGCGAAAATACCCTAATTGAAGCTTCTTTAGAGCTCTCTTCAGACCAATCAACTACTATTGTCACTATATAGTCACACAAAATTGTACTCAATAATGTACTCATAGCATTAAAATTATGCCGCCGAATGATCGTCCTCCGACTCTTGATTTCAATGTTGCCACAATACTGTAAATTTAAATTTACGGTGCTGGATCTATAAATTCACACACAAATTTACAGCATGTATTAAAAAAACTATATATAAAATCAACAAATCGAAAAGCTAACATAGCTCAGATTTGCTGAAACTTTATAGAGATGTTCTGTAGGGTTCCAATGACGCATACCCATGGGGATTAACACTGCTGTTAGATTAGAAAAAAATATAGGAATCCTACATTAGAAGACCATTTGGTCCATACTACATGTCTTATGAAAAGTAAAAATTTTAACCAATATTTTGTATATAATTTGATTGATTGCCTCATTAACACGATTTATAAATATTATTATGGATCGTGCAATATGGAATTATTGAACCCATATCATAAACACAATAGAAGTTATACCAAGTCAAATTATTTTTGCAAGGTAATGTTGATTTCCCAGTGGTTTTTGTATTGTTTTAATTGTTGTCACCGCGTTGTTGTATTTTGACCGATATTGACAAAGGGCATTGGTGCAGCTAGCCCCATCTGGGAGGGTTTGGGGCTAAGCCAGCCAGTATCGCTCAGGTCCCTAGAGAAAATTTTCTAGTTACGCCAATGACGAAGGCACATTACGGCCATATATTATTCTACTTATTCTTGCAAGGGTGTATCTGTATGTAAAATAAAGGCGTTCATGGATTATTTGACGCATCTTTTGGTCTTTTCATCGGCTTATGTCACCAAAACTTGGAAAATATGGCTTGAAGTTTATGTTATAGGTTGATTCAAGGAAGATACAACCATATCTTGGAAAAGGTGAAAGTATTAGTCTGGGAAGGCTTGAAAGGGAAAAATATGACTGACGGAAACTTCTTTTCCACTTTTGATGTAGTAAGAAAATTACATGAAAGGGAACTTATAAACTATGTAGGAACAGGGGCCCATTTCTCAAAACTACAAGTTACAAATCTACAAGTAAATTACATACAAAACAGCAACACTTTTACAAAATTTATTGTTGTGTTTTGGGTATATTATTTGTTGATTTGTAACTTGTAATTTTGAGAAATGGTCCCCAGAACGTAAAAATAAAACATTTATTCCTCCGAAATTACTGAATATAAAAAAGCTCCCATTATATAAGTCTACATTTGCTTTCTTTGACATTGCGACATTGGTATCATATATCCGCTCCAAAAAACCAAAGCAGCAATATTGATTAGTACATTGCATAGAGCAACTGAACTTGATGGGAGTGAGTCGAAGGAAATACCAGAGGTTCATTCTAAGTACAATTCGACAAGAAGTAAATATATCGACCAAAATTATACACTGTTGTTCTTCTATAGCTTCTTATAATTCTGCTCTCATAGGAGCCGTAGACACTGCTGACCAAATGATTGGCTCCTACACCATAAAACCTAAAACAAATCGATTGTACATATGCTAGCCACCCACATCCGCTTGGAATGCATATATACTTTTTTCTGTGATCAGAATACCATCAGATTATTTCAGCACGTAATGAAAACAACTATCAATAAATTAAAATTTCTTTAGGAAGTACAAAAAACACTAGGATTTCGATTTCATTCAAATAAAAATTTACACTGGACCAAATGGTCCCTAATCTAAGATACGTAAATTCTTGTTTTTCAAAGTCCGGCTTTATGACAGACACTTGAGACTATGGATATAATGTTTTTAATATAATAAATCACGTGAGCCGAAACCTCAAAGGAATATGTAACACCGTCTATAAGTTATGTGGATAATGAGGAAAATATTGAACCAAATGGGCTTAATCTAACAGCAGGGTTAAGGTTTTGGATGCTCCATTCGCGCAATAGCAGAGTCGTAAAAGAATTGGCCTTCCTCCCATATATGCACCATGCGTCTTCTTTACACCATCCCATTGTAAACGGTAAAACACATTATGTTGCTAATTAGTAGGCATTAATTACATGAGTGCTACTTGTCTTTTTAAAAAAACTAATTTTATTATTCAGGGGTCTAATCACCGCATACGATATGGAGCAGAATTAATCGAAAATTTTCAATTTGGCATCATGGCCTTCGATATCGAATAAAAAGTATCGTAATTTGAGATGATAGTATTCGACATCGAGTCATCAAACATCTATCTACATCTATCGAGTTGTCATTCGTTAGGTAAGAGTCTATCGTATACACAATAATCTAGTATTTAGAGAAAAAAATATCAAAGAATTTCTAGTTTGCAAATTTATTTTAATAAAAAAGGGGAAGAAATATACAATTTTAATTAATATAGGATAAGTAAAATAAAATGAATAATAAAAAATTTTACAATAAAATGCAAAAGGAGCTATTTGCAGAATTTATGACCCAGTATCCAAAATTTATTTATACAAATGGTGTTTTGTCGTCAATTTAGCTGGCAAAAAAACACATAGTAATCCTTTATTAGTCTAAATCTTATTTAAAATCTTCAAACAAACCGTAATGTGGAAAAAAGTGCGGCTGCTGCCGGCAAAGACAAAAAATAGTCACTTTTATCTCTTATTTCCTTCCTAATACGTATCACATTCCTTGTTTGATGAAGATAAATAAACAAAAATTAACGATTCTGTTTTAAAACACTTTAATTTTAATTAAAAACAATTTTTTTCGCAAAAAATTTTTGTTAAAGTTGCTTTTTGTTAAAGTTGCACGTAAATCTATTACAAATTGCTAGAATATTACGATTCGGTTCATATCGTATGCGGTAATTTGCTTACTCGACACGTGTCGAAATGTTATTCGACACGATAGTGTACTCAATATTAAATGCCGTGATTAGACCCCCGCCTTTAGTTCGTTTAATTAAATTTTCAATTAAATTTGCCCAATTCACAAGCTCTCTCAGTATTGTGTATTTAACCTTTGAAATACACCTTGTGAATAGTCATATTTACTGTATCGGTCTGTATCTTGTATTAATGGACAAACGAAGAACAGGATACAAATACTCTCTGAGAGAGTCTCTTTAAATACGAATTTTTCGAAACATATGAAATAAAATTGTATTTGTGTATTTCATTTTAATATGAAAAATATCAACAACAAATATACACTACTGTAAAGTAATACAGAAATACACATGATACAGAGATATACGATTGATATAAGATTTTTCCAAAAAATTAATAATTAAAAAGGCTTTACAGCATGATGTTTTCGACAAAATACATAATTAAAAAAAATTATATCATCAACCTTGAGTTAAATTTATAAAAGTTTGCCTTGGGCTTAATTTGTTAACACACTTTGTGCGAATAAACTCTTTGCTGTTAGTTTTTATTATTAATAGAATAATAATAGAAACTCAAATATCAACGAGTATAACCGAATAAATAAAGTTATAAGAACGGAAATCAGGAAAGCAAAGAAGGTTTGGATACAGAAACAATGCCAGGAAATTGAACGCTTACAAGGAATACATGATGATTTTAATGTACATAAGCAATTAAAGGAAGTCTGCAATGCAGGAAGAAAAATCAACTACCACATACTGGTCAATGATAGAAACGAGATTATTTCGGACACGGATACAAAAAAAGATATCGGGGGAAAATATATACAGCAGCTATTTCACGATGACTCAAGACCCACAATAATGGAACTGCTGCCTACTATTCCTGAGAGTTCTGGAACTCAGATAACTAAATCTGAAATTATTAATGCCATGAACGCAACAAAAAATAACAAAGTAGTTGGATGCGACGAATTACCAGTAGAAATAATTAGATTACTCAATGATGATTGACTAGAAATTATGCGACAAGTATTTAATTATATTTATAATAACGGTGTCTATCCATTATTTATCGCAATGCCGATGAAGAACAACGCAAGAAGCTGTAAAGATTTCAGGCTCATAAGTTTAATGATTATTAAAAGCTGTTTTACACTATTTCGCAAGCCATTCGACTTCTGTAGAAAATGCAACCCTGATCTCATGAGTTTATGGAAGGTTTTAAAAAAGCAATAACAACACATTATATCAGGGTAACATTTTGTGCAGAAGTCGAACAGCTTGTATAATAGTCTAAAAATAGCTTAATGAGCACTAAAAATATTCTTACGAATAATACACCTGCGCATCCACAATAAATGTGAGGGTCGTACCCAGTTTGGTTTTAAACAGGGGAAGGGCACTCGTTAAGCCTTACTTAGTGTCCAAGTTTTACTTCAAAATTGCAGAGACGTTCAAAAAGTTGTCTATATATGTTTTGTTGATTATGAGAAAGCATTTGACCGAGTACAGCATGAAAAGCTCATTGAGATATTGCAAAAGCTTAATCTTGACTTCAATGACATCATGTGTATAAAAAATGTCTATTTGAATAATGTCGCAGAGGTGAGAGTGGGAGATGTAACCAAAAATGCCATACCGATTAATAGAGGAGTTTGGCAAGGATGCATTTTGTCCCCAATACTATTCAACAAATATTTAGAACAAATCTTTTTAGAAGCTTTTGACTCAATATACATTGGCAACAAAGTCAATGGTCAAATAATAAATAATATCAGATATGCAGATGACACAACGTTAATAGCAGACAACTTGCAAGATCTACAGGAAATCGTTGATACCCTTAGTCACCATTAATATTGACAAAACCAAACTCTTGGTAATAAGTATACTACCCCATCCTAACTCCACTCTGAAAATCAACAATCTACTAATAGAACGAGTTTCAGATTTTATATATCTGGGCTGCTGGATAAATGAGAACATGGAATACTACAAATAAATTAAATGTCGAATCGAGATAGCTAGAGCATCATTCCTCAAATTCAGAAAAATATTTACAAGTCGCGATATTGATATCAATCTCAAATTAAGATTTCTAAAATGTTATGTTTGGTCAGTTCTTTTATACGGTTCGGAGGGTTTGACCTTAACAGTTGTAAGCATGAACCGTATTGAAGCATTTGAAATTTGCTGTTATTATGAAAATCAGTTGGATTGACAGAGTGTCAAATCAAGAAGGACTGAATTTATTGAATAAAGAACGTGAACTTCTCTCGATAATTAAAATGTAGAATATGCAATGTAGAATGGGCATATAATAAGAGGTGAAAAATAAGAGCAGCTGCAACTAATAATTGAAGGAAGAATGGAAGGTAGAAGAGGCCTTGGCAGACAGAAGCTATGGTGGCTAAGAAATATTAGACACTGGACAGGTCTTAGTTCCATTGGCGAACTTATTAACGCGGCTAAAGGCATTGAAACATTCAATAATATAATGAATAGCATTTTGATAACAAAAATTGTATGTAATCGCTAACATCCAGTAATCGATATGCAAATAAAGAAGAATATAGAATAATAAGCCACAGTAATTATTACAAAACATAATGGCTGATGATCACAGTCATCATAAAAGTATACCAAAGGAGTTCTAATGTTGAATTTTATATATAGCTTAAATGTAAAAGCCTGCTTTAAACTTAAAAATTGCTGAAGTTGTTTTTAACAAATTTAGCACCAAATTTTTTTGATACGAATAATTTGTAATGCAATTATTGCCGAAAAATCAATAATACGATGTTAATTTAAAGTAACCAAACTGACGTTACTTTGTTACTGAGATTATGAGCCAGTAAGACTATAAAAATCATTAAATGGTTTAAATGGCAAACAGGTAATAAAATTAATATTATTTATTGTTGCAAAATTTAATCACAAAAAAGAGACCCACAATAATTTTGCTTTAAATAAATGTACTAAAACACTGTGCTGCAAGTTTTACCTAAAAAAAAGCTCGCTGTGATTTAAATGATGTATAGCATCAAACCAAAATTAATAAGCTCCGTAGATAAGTCTTAATAAGACCACACAAACACTCTTTATATGAGCATGTTTGCAATTGCAACAATGAAGCAAAACAACATTATATTGTGTACTACAAGAAGTTTCAAGTATTTAAAAGAAAAAAAGGAGGGGCAAACTAATGTAAAGGCGATAATGAGCAGCAACTTTTGCAAATGAATTCGTGAATAACGAAATCGTTTGAAAAAAATTGACATTTAATAAAAATTTTACTTAATAAATGATTATTTTTCATTCAAGATGCTGGTATTTCTGTAATATAAGTAAGTAACGGTTAAGTGCAGGTGATTAGGCTGCTGGTGTTTAAATTGTTCAAAATGATGTAATTTCACACTAGACAGGCTTTCCGGAAGAGCAAGAAAAGTTGACAACTGTCATGTTTAATATAAAATTTAATCATGGTCGTTTTTTTTTTCGCTTGTCTATTTCATTTTAAGTCTATGTTGGCTTTGTTTTTTCACTTTTTTTTTCTAATGATGTTCAAAATATGATAAGGATTTTTGTTTAAGCTTAAGACTTTAAGACAAGATTTTAAAATAAAGATACACGATTTTACTCAAAAAAGGCAGAGACTTAAAAACAAAATTCTATCGAAAATAATATGTAAAAAAAAATTGGAAACTATTGTTTAAACATAAACATGTTTTTAATAAATGTGTTTTTTTTTACAATACAATTCTTTATAGTTTATGAGGTGTATGTTCAAGCGTATCTATGTGTGTTAAGGTATCAGTATGTTTACAAACACTTTAGTAAATATGTATGTTGTATGTTTGTTGCTTCGTATACTGCTTTATAATTTTAGCTTAGAAGTTATCTTTGGTTTGGGTTTTTTTCGAGGTGGCGATAACTATCAGTTATGATGTCGTCGATGACAATGGTGCTACAACCAAAACAGCAAGAACTACAACAGCAACAACTAAAATGAACCCAGCAATGTTGTCACAGCGTATTAAAAGCGGATTTTATTACGAGGATTGCTTAGGAAATTCTTGTTATATGCGAAGCACTTTCACTTTGACGCGTACTCTTCAACAATTTTCAGAACGTTGATTTTCAAACTTATATCACAGTATATCAAAGTGTGTAGCTCCAAACTAGCAGTCCCCATTAATATAATTTTTTTATGAGAATATTAAATTTATTGCATTGATATATGTGCACCTAGCACTACACCATTAAAAATCCTGTTCACTATATTGCCTTGGCTTTCAGCCGATCTTGAGGTTAAGCAACTTGCCGTGAACTCGGCGGCAAGACTCAGTGCCTCTGGTGTATGGCAACAAGAAAGTGTCGGCCATGAGACGCTATTGAGACATATACTAAACATTCAGGACCATGCTGGCATATACTGATGGATCTAAATCCGGTATCGATGTCAAGTGGTGAAGGCACAACAGGGTATTAGGTCAGGATTTCCAAAATAGTAAGGGTGCGTTACACGCTCTATCTGATGTTTACACAACATCCGAGCTGGTCGGGGAATGCCACACAAAAAACTGCAGCAAACCGAAGTGGATGCCCGCTTGCAAGAGCGGTATATTGAGCGATGTGGTGAGAGTCCCATTGAAAATCTGCTAAATAAAAATCCAGCAGCAACTATTTATGGCAGCATAAAACAAATGGGCCAACGGAGATAAATATAAGGTTTCAATATTTATCTGCCTCTAGTATGACTTTGCAAGATTTGCAACCATACTGCGTCTTCCCCGTTAAGAGCACTCATAACGTGGGACTGTCTTATTGGTGCTCACGCTACAATATTAAACCTCCGACCCAATGACTTCTGCGGAAATTTTCAAAATGAAGGGAGAAAGAAAGGGACTGTCAAACACCTCTTCTGTCGATATCCTGTCAAATTCACAATATATATTTCATGATTAGTGTAAAGTCCTTTTCTTGAACCTGGAATTCATATATCGCGCAAATAAAAACATGAATTATATATAACATTTTATTTTGAGACGCACGATTCGGGCATAACCAAGATACGTTCTAGTATCACTTAATTTCTGAAATTTATTATTTCGGCTTGTTAGATCATTATTTGAAATAATGTAAATTCAAATTGTTATTAAGAGTGGAATGTTCGAATATTCCATCAGATTAGCAGAATGGATCAGTACTACTGATTTCGGCAGGCCGCTATACAGCAAAGTGGTATACATTAGAAAAAAAAAGTGGTAATAAGTAGGGAACTTTTAAACTAATAAATGGATTTGTATAAAAATTTAACTGGTTGCAGAGGAGGAGCCAGACTTTCAGACTCGTGTCTCTTTAAGTTTCTAGATGCATCAGGGGCGGAGCTACAAGGGCTGAAAATTGACTACCTTGGGCGTGAAAAACATAAAAATGTAGCTCTATTCTTTGATTACTTAAGATTGTATCTTATTTTTGGAAAATAGAAGTAATGTTTTTCCTTCTTTGGGAAAGAGAGTGTAGAGAAGTTGTTGAAAATGTTGAAGAAAGCTCTATTTATTTTTACAACTCTCCTATTGCGCGTTTGGTTAATTTTAGATTAAAGTTGCAGCGCCTCTGATGTTAAGTACTTCGGCCAACAGCACATACAGAAAAAAAAAGAATGTAAAGTCAACATGACGCAATTGTGATTTGAAATCATATTAAATTTACAAGAAATAATTTGTCGTTTAAGGGTGTTAGTGCATATTTACTTTGTTCATTGCTAAAGTTCTCTGTTGTGCCTAATTCCAATAGCTAACTCTAAGAGTATGACGGATAAAATTAATATTATGTATCAGATGAGAATAGAATGGATTCTATATTAAACTGAGCTCAGACTAATATTTAAAAATTGTATATTTCAATTTCAAGTATTGAAATAAGATGAAAAATAGCACAGTGTAAAAATAGCTTTACCAAACGCTACTTTCTTGTAAAAATTTTGATTCTCTTAATGTTCCTCGCACAATCAAACAATACAAGGAAGTATTAATATTTCTTTTATTTTACTATACCCATGAAATGTCATAAATATATATATAATTTTTTTTTGTCCATACTTTACCTTCATATGGAACAGTAGGTAGTATACTTGGCTTTATTATGTCCACTAGTCATAGACACTACTACACCTGGATAAAGCTCGCAAGAAGAAAAAAAACATGTAAAAGATACTATTTGATACTAGTTGTCGTCTTTAAAGTAAAGCTAAAAAAAAACAGCAACAATAGCGAAAAAAATTAAGGAAAACAAAGCATAGAATGTTAGTTTTTTGAAAGGTTCTAAAGTTTCCTTTCCATCTTCAGCTCACTTCCTACTTTAGAACTGCCAGCAAGCACTCACTGCGTTATAAAAATTTGCTGCTGTTGTTGTTATTGTTGCCAATGTTGCTGTTTAGGAGGAAATGTAAGCGGTACATGCTTGTAACATGTGTTTGTTGTGACTAGACACCATCTTATGTGGCATTCAATAGTGCACCCAAGGGACACATCCATTATCGGCTGCCATGTGAACTTCAACAAACACACTGAGTTTTTCTTTAAATAAATTTTTTTTCTTGCTTAAACTCTTCCTTACATTGCTCGTGTTATGTAACACTAAAAGTACTAACTCTAGCTTAGCAGCAGCTATTTCTTCATTTTTATACTTCTAAGCAAACCAAAATTTAAGATTCGAATGTGGCGATAGTGACAAAATGTGTTGCCTTTACATTTTTTTTTATTTTTATTAATTTTTCTTTGTATTTTTCTTTTTCGAAAAAAGGAGTAGAAAGACGATGGCTTAAATCATGCAACAGCTTGGTATTGTTATAGCAAAAGTGCTTTTGCTTTTGTGGCCGATCTGTGGAAGTTCATGAAAGTCGTGTGTGAAATTCGTAAAACCTTTTTTATTCCAAATTTCTAAGGAATCATTTTCCCTTTAGTTCTTAAGCTTTGAAGAAGTCATGTTATGTTAAGACCTAAGTAGTACCCTACGATAGTAAGAAATACAGTGTTTTTTTTAGAGGTATAGAACTTCGAATTGAAATAAAACACAAGAAAATCGTTTTAATGTCCATCAATTTGGCTTTATTGGAAGGATAATTTTATGTCATTAATGTTTAAATATGATTTCGGGCATGTGGCCGCCGCGGCTGGCTCGAATAACCACTTTTTCGAGCATATGGGGCCGTATGTTGGCAATAACGCCACGAATGTTGGCTTCCAAGTCCCCTAACGTTTCTGGTTTGTTGGCGTAGACGAGCGACTTCACATATCCCCAAAGAAAATAATCCAATGGTGCCAAATCACACGATCTTGGTGGCCAATTGACAGGTCCATTCCGCGAAATTATGCGCTCATCGAATGTTTCCTTCAATAAATCGATTGTGACGTGCGCTGTGTGGCATGTAGCGCCGTCTTGTTGGAACCACAACTCATCCACATTCATGCCATCCAATTCGGGAACAAAATAGTCGGTTATCATGGCTCTATACCGGTCTCCATTAACGGTAACTGACTCTCCAGCATTATTTCGGAAGAAGTATGGCCCAATGACTCCACCAGCCCATAGAGCACACCAAACAGTCAGTTTTTGTGGATGTAATGGCGTCTCAAGGGTCTCATGTGGATTCTCTTCACTCCAAATGCGGCAATTTTGCTTGTTGACGTAGCCATTCAACCAAAAATGAGCCTCATCACTGAACAAAATCTTGCGATGAAAATCTGCATCGAGATCAATCTCATTTTCGGCCCATTTGTCAACCTGTTCATGATGTTCAACCCGTTCATGATGAAATGGCAAACCAAACTAAATATTAATCACTTGACAGCTGACAAAATGGCCGCCAGTTAAAAAGTGATGCCAACTTAAAGTTCTATACCTCAATAAAAAACACCCAATACTAGATTAATTCATTTACAAGATAAATAAATATAAAAATATATGCTCGCTTTAGGCGGTACCACGGCACCAAAGCATAATTTGTAGACATCAGAAAGCTAGCCTTCAACTGGTGCAAGAAGAGGCCAATATGCAAGAAGAGGTCAATAGGTCAATATTTAGTTGTAAGCCCATTTAGTTAAATATATAAGAATTGATAATTTTATATGATTTAAGTGAACATTGTTTCAGGAAGCACTTTGTAATGAAATTCTTCGGTAACATCTGACTGAACTTCATAAAGAGTTTGGAACGATTTTCCGTCATCTCACGTCAAATTTGTCTGATAGACAGACCGGTTTCGGCTATGTGCCATCTTCTATTAAATATTTTAGTATTCTATTGAAGATTTTTTAGTATTCAATAGAACACTGAAGATGGCACATAGCCAACCGGTCCGTTTATCAAGCAAATTTGACGTGGGATGACGGAAAATCATTTAAATTCAAACAAACCCCATCGGCAGAAAAACACAACATTCATAAAGATTTTTCAAAAATTTGTTTCCGAAACTTGTATCTTAATAAGTTGGTCCTTAATTTTTTTTCGATTTTCAAAAATCGTAGCCCAGTTTTGTGTTAGGTTAAGGTAAAAAAATTTACAAATATATGAGCTTGATCGGTTAAAAATTGCAGTGCCGCACGCACATTGAAGTCTGTGAGAATGAAATAGGAGTCAGCCTAGGGAGGCAAATGGATGAGCAATCCCCATTATTTTTGTAACCCTGGTATTATTTTCGTATCCCCAAACTTACCCTCCTATATCTAAAGTAAAGTTTGAACCTAATGTGGCTATAATGGTTAGCACGTGGACTATCACGCAAGTGGGAGGAGTTCAAACCATGGCTGGGGCAGCCAACTACAATGCAAAGTTTTCTGATGTCTATGCTAGTACAAATCACATAAGCTAAATAATTAGTTCAATAGCTGCATTAAAGTCATTTTGTTTCGACTTGATATAACTTTAATTTAACATGATTCTTCGTGTTGTTTCAATATCAAATTCACATTGTTTCAGCATGAAATAACTTTTATTCAACATTATTCTTCGTGTTGTTCCAGTATCAAGTTCACATTGTTTCAACTCGAAATAACTTTGTTTCAACATTATTCTTCGTATTATTTCAGTATCAGCTACATTTTGATTCAACTGTGCTGGAATATTAAATCAACATGAAATGTAGTTCTATCAAAAAGAATTATGTTCTTTTATTAATTAATATAAAACAGCTATGAAGCAAAATCACTACCGAAATATTTTATACTTACTTGGCCTTCAACGATTTTAAATTAAAAATTTTCTGTGTGTACAGTTAGCAAAGATATTAATTGTACACTTTCTTCATTGAAATAAATCTATCTCTTGTAGAATGAATATGAAATAAAACTTGACAAATTATATACCAAATTAAAGGATAGACCCCATAGAATTTTAATTTTATATATAGTTAGAGATATGCCTGAAACTTAATAATGATGTTCAAGAAACGTTCGCTATAATTTTTTATTCCTTTCATTTCTATTTCATACAGATGTATGACTGGGATTAGAAAACAATCAACATTCGATAGTTAAGAGCCGAGTGAAATGTTCATTTATATTTAAGTATAAAATCAAACCAAAAAAGTTTGTCTTGAGTAGAACAAAAATCAGAAAAATGGGAATGAAGAAAAATAAACCGATGGCAACGCTGGGAAAGTGCACTTTAATATCAGGTTGAGAGTGATTTAATTCTCGTATTCAATTTTCACGAAAAAGTTATATATATAAGAATTAAAATCACATTCAACAGAGCCACCTTGACAAGTGGTGATAGCAAATACACGTGAGCACTGACGATGGAAGTGTAGCGGCTTCCGAAAGTGGCGCTACTCTGTTCTGCTGTGAAAAATTAAGTTGGTGTTAATTTTTCCCTTATTCCTTGGAATATTAATCATACCCAATTCTTTCTGAATATAACGTTACGAACCTTAGCCTAATAATCAATTTAGATTCACAAATGAAGTTAGTTGGTTCGCTTATACAAAAGTGAGATTTTTGAAATAAGTATTGGATTAAAATTCAAGCAAAGCTTTTGAAAGATAAAACGAATGTTTAAAATCGGTTTTTAAATGCTGGAATTACAACATAATCAATATAATGGGAGAGAGGAGCACATTGCCCTGTCGATTTTTGAAAATCGGTCCATAAATGGAGAAGGTATACGATAATTAATATTCCGGTGGGGAGGGGGACAAACTACCCGCCGATTTTCGAAAAAAAAAAAATTACGGGACAAAGCTGCAAGCGAAACCTTTCGATAACCAATAATTTGGCGGGAAAATTCCAACCGCCCCCCCCCCTCTCCCCGAGTTTCGAAAAAAACTAAGGGACTTGCAGGTCCTTTCAAACAAAAAAATAATTTTGAGAATCGGTTAAAAAAGGAGAGAGTTATGCGTGTACAAACATAACAAACATACACACGAATTGTTAGCCGCCTTCTTTTTGAAGTCGGCTAAAAACTGACCAATTTCCTTGTGTAATTTATAAATCTTATCTAAAATAACCAATAACTGTTGTCGATGGGGTTTCAATCGAGTCTTCCGAGATTATTTTATATCCATCCCTTAGCGTTTTGGACTGAGGCCATTAGTAGATGTTAGTAATACGAACAAAGATTCTGCTGTATTTGTATGACGCAACAATCTTTATCATAAGGTGCAAATATTTTTCTCATTTAATGTAGGTGAATGTTTTAAAAAGGTGGAGAGTCGCCTTTGCTATTTAATTGTATAGGAACAAAAAATATCCTCGCTTGTGTTAGAAAATCTTTATGCAACATTGTTTTTAGCAATTGTTGCTTGAAAGTTTAGTTTACAATTGTAGCTGTTAAACGTGTTTTAAGTGTGATTTTGACTATGTTTATAACACCTTATATGTACGAAGCCATCCACAAAAAAAAAAAAAAAAAAAAAAAACCAATGCTGTGTGGCTATTAACACTGCTTTTATTTAGTTTTTTTTTCAATTGCTTCCACTTTTATCGTATGGTCTATTGAACACTAAGATTTCATGCCATTCCAAATAATGCCAAACCAAAAGCGAGCAAAGACTACGCGTTCCCTCTAAGCACACTTTACACTAGTGTTACATCCAACATATTGCTGACTATTAAGCAATGGCTTTGATACTGAAATATGCTGCAGAATCTTCCTCTTTTAATGTTTGGTTTCGGTTTAGTTTTCATCTATGTCTAACTGCAATAATTGCTAAGTAATGCTTAACTTATTGTTTAGCAGCTTCTTATAGCCATCATTTGGCACTTTTTTTCCTCTTTTCCATTTTCAATCTGTGGTATTAAGAAAATAAAAATAAAAATAAAAAATAGTATTTAATTGGACACTACTTCCACCAACAACTGACTTGTAAACGTTTAGAGTGTTGTTATCTTTCTTTAAATTGTGTTAAAAACTAAAAAAGAAGAGAAAAGCAGCACATTTTAATGCTTTCATTTGTATATTTTTCTGTAAAAAAATCCGGGTTTTTTTCCCAAAAGAGTGTTAAAAAACTTGTCTAGAATACAACAGTTTTTTTTGCTTGCTTGTTAAAAATTTTTTACTTCTTCAGTCACTTAGTGTTAAAAATTATTATTATCTTTGAATTACATCTTTATTAAACATGAAATAAAAAGGCCATATTTTTCTGATGTTGTATTATTTTCTACAAATTGCTTACATGAGCCTAATAATAGAAAGAACTTAAAAGGTTCATCATCAGGTTTAATAATTATCCTTTGAAAGAATTATTGTTTGTTAGACCATCAATCACTCATTGCCAGTTTTTGTGTTTAGCAGATTGAGACACTTTGTGGGAAAAGATTGGTAAGTTAACTAACTGCACGTTTTTCGTAAGGACTTAGAAAGTATTTCAAAATGTTTTAAGCTTGCGTCAACGGAATCAATATGTTTTTGCTTATATTTCCAACTTGCCAGAATCAAAAAGTGGGAAGCTACTGATTTCACGGCGATTTTCTAAAATAGAGTATTCATCAGATCTCGACGTTTTGACTACGGTATGGGTGTATATTCACAATGACAAATTCACAAACTCATGAAAATTTCATTAATATTGTGAAAGAATTTCATTCGTTGAAATAATTTTATTAGATTTTTTCTTTAATCCAATGACAAATTCACAAATCCAATGAAAATTTCATTAATATTGTGAAAGAATTTCGTTGGCTTACATTTGATGAAAATAGAAAAGATATCAGCTTCACAAGCATAAGTTTTTTTGTCCAAACATTTATTTTTGTGAAATTAATATTATTAAAGTTATGAGGCAAGAAAACTAAATTTTATGGTTTTTCCTAAATTTTAGCAGCCTGGCGGCACATCTGAAAATTTGGCAGGGTCATTACCATAATGTATATTTTATGGCTTGGTGAAGGGTATATAAGAGACGATCCAGCTGAACATTGCACTATTACACAGAAAAAATTATGATAGCTTTTTTTTAAACAAACATGTTTTTAAAGCTGAATTTAGATCTTTATTATTGTCTCTATTTAGTTTGACAAATAATTTTGTTTGACTTATTATTTCATTTCATTTACCTACCGTCAATGTTGGCAACCTGATAAAATTATGAAATTCTTTGATTTATTTTTTATATATCTCTAAAACATTTTTTGATTGAAATAATTTGTTTATTGAAAAAATCAGAATTTTTTTTCAAACAAATTATTAAAAATTTTTGGATTTGAATTTACAAATTTCTCTATAGGACCTAAATTGAACAAATTTACATTTGATTCAGGGAATTTGGTATTTGAAGTGAAAAATTTGTTTTTTCTGTGTACTTGCTATTTAAAAAATTTATTTTCTTGAAAAAAATATCCAATTTATTTTTTGTGTGCCGGTGTCATTAAAAAATATATTAATTTTTCTACTTTGCTTAAGAGTTTTATTAATAACGCAGGAGCCTGAAAGAGTACTATATAGAGATTTGGTGATTAAATAGTGAAGAGTTTAAACATTAATATATTTTTTTTATACTTTTAAAAATACAATTTTTATTTACTGCATCATGAGTCGCGGGTTGTGAAAAATCTATTTCTATAATTATGATAACCTTTTTTTCATAACCGTAAAAGCACAATTACAGTACCTTTAGGTATAAAAAAAAATTATAACCAATTATACAATGTAGTTTTAGAGGTATACATCTATGAGTAGGCACCACTGCTTTGCGTAACCACCGATTGGACTCCTCACAGTTGTATTGTGGCTAGTAGGCTTGACATTTTTAATAATATTCTTAGAACAAAGTTCTTAGAACAAAATTGCCGTTAGCAACTCTTGCAAATGTTTAAAATTTAAATAATTTATATTAAAGATTTGAAAAAATGTTATCTCATTAATTACACTATGCAATAAGAAAAATGACAGGGAGTACCACTATATTTTTTGATGTGTTATAGTCCCCTAACTACAAAAACAGTAGAAAATTTTTTTAATTATGGATTTTTGAAGAAGCAAAAGAAAACAATTTCAAAAACAAAATAAAAATTCATGTTTGAGATCAAATCATGCCTGCTATAAAATAAATGCTCATATGTATGTTAATTTTACGTATAGCCCTTTAATGTTCACGTTTTGAGAGCAGTTTAATTACTAGATATGCTTTGTTTATGTTTTTGCGTTTGTTCAGAAACTATTGAAAAAAGGACTTGCGGAATTTGGTACCGCTAGACCGCTGGATGATTGTGCAGCAACAATAAAAAAACTACACGTAAAATTTACGTGGGTTAGTATTCTGGGGTTAAACATTGAAAATTGCACAATGTTACAATTTTTATTCACTGACCTTAAAGGCACAAATACCACAAATAAAATAACCCAGCAAAAACTTGGTAATGAGTTGTCATTACCGAACAACATACTTTGCAATCACAAACTACATACCATCTTAATTACTTTACAGTAGTTCAACAATTACTTACTAGTAATTAAACAAGCCGTTTATTTTCTTATTGAGAAAGTGCTAATGTATCTGCTTATCATACAGACGATAAACAGTTCAACCCCTGGAAGAGCAAAATAGATTTTTTTTAAATGTGTTCATGTTTGTGAAAACAAGTTTTAAGCCCGTAACAAAATAGTTGTGCAAAAGCCTAGTGAGTAAAACATTTGGCATAAAATAACACAATAACATTTAATTTTTATTGTGTTTTGTGTATTCAAAGCCTTCTTATTATTGAAATTTATAACTTTGTATTTGTAATCAGATGTGGTAAGTACTTGCCTCCAATGACATCGCCATGCTAAAGTATTTGGTTAAAATGTCAAAGTAGTAGTAGTGAATGGAACGTTTTTTAGCATTTTAACTCATTACTTTGCCATCAACATTTTTCCTGGGAAGCTTTGTTTCATGAAAATCGATAGATTAATATTGATTTTATTCACAATAAAGTGAATTTACCAGATTTTTGTAAAAAAAATGATTTTTGGAGACATTGTTCTACCGATTTTTATCATAACTTGGAAAAGGTTTAAGCAATTTCCTTACAAAAAATTATAAAACACTTGGAATACCTTTAAACTAGGGATGTAACGATACGCCGTTTTGCCGATCCGATACCGATACCGATATTTAAAAATAAATATCGCCGATACCGATTCCGATACCGATACGAATATTGAAATTGAGTTCAAGTTTAGATTAGCAAAACTCAAGTGCAATTTTTTATTATACAAAATTACATTATAAGAGAGAATATTTAAAATTGATAAAACATTGGAAGTAATTTTTAAGGAGCTACATTTTCTTTGCTTCCAACAAATCTATATTAAAAATATGCAGATAATTAGTAGAAAAGCAAGAAGAATTGTTTAATTCCTTTATAATTTAAAAAAAATACTCGCCATGCTTTTTAAAAAATCGATTTTTTTTAAAGGACATTTATCAACTAATATTCATCTAAATAACTTAATAGCTTAATTATTAAAAGACTTCTAAGTTTATATTTATTCACTTAAATTTACATGAAAATGCAGTTCTGAGCTTAAATTCGCATAAAAAATTGTGAAAATGGGTACTTTTTTATCCTTTTTCCTTAAGGAAAAATCATTATAGAATACCGAAAAAGAAATTTGTCCTAGCATCGCTTCCAATTCGGTGATTGGTAATCGAAAAACAGAACTTCTTGCAAGGTCAAGGATATGTAAAACTAATTAGAAATTATCCAAATTTGCAACACTTCCAGATCGCATTTTCATGACTTCTTTGGAGTATCTCTTTTTTGCTGGAAAAAGATTTAAAAAACAACGGCTTGAATTTGAATTCATGGTAAAATTAACAAAAAATCAATAATAATTTTTTTACAAAATAACAGCATAAAATATTATTAATTTTTAAAATTGTAATTAATAAGATTTAAAAAATAACGAAGTGTATTTAATTCATGGTAAAATCGAACAAAAATAAATTATTTGTTAAAAAAAACTCTGAAAAAATTTTTAAAAGTATCGTCGTATCGGCAGTAAAATATCGCCGATACCGATGTATCGGAAAATCTGAAGTATCGCCGATATATCGGTATCGGTATCGGTATTCGTTACATCCCTACTTTAAACCATTCCAACATTATTTTTTATATAATCAATTGTTCCGGAATTATTCATACCGCAATGATGAAAAATATATATATTTTTAAGGCAAAATTGGTAACATTTTAGTTTTTTAAAAATATATGAAAAATCGAAAATGGCACAAACTTGTCAATTTTATTAACAGATCTTAAAGTCACATATATTACAAATAAAATAAGATTTCTTTCATGAAAATCGATGATAAATATTTGTTTTTTTTTCATAATAAACTTTTCTATAAATCGAAAATCCATGTTAAGAGTCGTCTATAAAATATTGCTTCTTTTAAATTTTTGTTAAAGCTATGCACTTAAATTTTGGATCTATTCAATATATTTTTAAAAGGACAGAATTAAATTTGCAATGCATTGCAATAATTATTCAATAAATCGTTAAGTATGGACATACTTTACCTGCCATAGTACATATGAATAGAACACTGCCGCGCATACGAACAACTTAATGTTTAAGCAATTAATATTTTGTTTAACTTTTATGAGAAAACAAAAGCACAAAGCACACAAAGACTCAAAATCAATAAAAATGTTAACGCTGATGATGTCGATGACGATGATGTATTTAAACCAATAAAACCGCATTAAAAAAAAACATACAAAAGTGACTCGAAAATTGTAATTATTGCATGAATAACGTGTTTTATAATTACAAGTTCCTCATTTCTCCTTCTTTTTTGCCAGTTATTATTTGCCATTATTTTGTAGTTTTTGTCTATATGGAAAAATAATACAGCAACATCATGTCGACAGCAAATGCAAGAGCAACAACAATGTCGAAATTAAAAGCATCATTGCTTCATTTGTAGACAACCATTGAGGTAACCGACCAACACTCAGCCAACCAACCAACAAACCAACCAACTCATTTGCATTGTAATACATTTATTGACAACAGACTTTGAAACACGCAATGCAATCCTATCACCATACAACAGCAATAGAAGAACCCATCTCTCTGGACAGGACTACCAGCAATAAAAAAAAAATTAAAAATACTTAACATGTTGCAATATCAGAACAAAATTTCAGTGAAATTTTCTCTAATACAAGTATCCAAAATTTCAAAATGATAAGTTGAATGTAAGTGTAGTTGTGGCTTTAAGGACACCAACCAGTATTCGTTATTATGGAAAATATTGCATAACGTATCTATTAGTGAGAAAAAACTATACATACTAGAGGTATGCATGGAGTACATTTTTTTATGCATGTGAAAGTTTTTCCTTTTTCGAATAGAGGTAGTTAGAAAATATCAAAAATAATAAGAACGGAAATCAATTCCAATAAGAGATATACTCTTGGAATGCGGCATATTATTGATGTACCTCTTGACAAGACATTAAATTATAAGAGCGACGTAGAAAAATGCGCGCACATCTGCAGAAATACAATAAATAAACACATAACAATACATCGATAGTCTTTTGTTTACAAAAGAAGACAGTGATAAAAAAATTAAGCTTTAATAATCTTTTTATAAATACACCATTTGTTTTTAAAAATGTAATTAATACTTAATTTGTGCGGTATTATTAAATTAAATTTGTTATTATATTTTTATTTTCTATTTGTGTTTATACATAGTTTTAGATTCCCTGAAGATGATCAACGACTTTGATCGAAATATCGGGAGAATGAAAATCAAATGAAACAAAACTAAAACGAAAAATTTTGCTTCTTTCAATTTTAAAGTTGAAGTTTGTCGTTTCTCTTTTATAGGCCTCTAAACTTGGAGATCTCGGCTATTTTTGAGAAAAATTCGTCATATTGAAGATTGAAAAACTTTAGAGCGCGTCATCGGATATAAATAAATTTGATGTCATTCGAAAGGTTTCAGTCTCCTCTTAAGGAATACTGATTGAAAAGGACAAACATTCTTGCTACAAGTGCCTCTAAAACGCCAAAGTAGCCTTTATCCTTAAATATCCTTAAAAATGGTATTTTAATTTTCTCTATTTTTGTTTTTGCAAAATCTAGCCGATTGGCATGTCTTTATTGTGTAAAATTTTCAAGATGGGATGAAAACAGATTCAAACCTTACAGTTGTTTCTTTATGATAACTCGGTCATTTCTATGAAAATTGTGCAAGCAGTAACAATAAAAAGAACCTTTACCGTAGTATTTACTAATATCTTGATCTGTATTTTTTAGCTATATGCTGCAAAAAACAATATTAAATAAATACCACTTTACAGGATATTTAAGGATCAACATTTTTTTCTTTTATAATGTCGTTGTCTTGGTTTTACAAAAAGTACCTTGAACCTTTTAAATGATATTTAAATTACTAAAATCTGATGACGCGCTACAAAGTTATGCTATTTTCAAAATTAGTTTTTACAAAAATCACATTATTGATACAATTTTCATATAAAATTATCGAGTTATGATAAAGAAACAACTATAGCTTTTGAGTTTGTTTCCATCCCATCTTGAGAATTGTACACAATAAAGGCATGTCAGTTGGTTGCATTCTGTAAAAAATAAAGAAAATTAAAATAGCATTTTCAGGATATTTAAGGATAAAGGATACTTTGGCATTTTAGACGCATTTGCAGCAGAAAGCTATGTCCCTTTTAGTTGATATTCGGTAAAAGAAGACTAAGTACTTTCGAATGACAATTTTATTATATTAAAATCCGAAGACGCGTTCTTAAGTTATTCAATCTTCAATATGACGAAAGTTTCTCAAAAATGGCCGAGATGCCCAAGCTTAGAGGCGTATAAAACAGAAACCATTAAAGGTGTCGAAACAAGTTTGCACAATGTGATGCGCACACAGGAGTAGAAGATATGAGTCGGTTTTCATTTAAATCGGAGAGGAGAAAGATCCAAAACCTTATTATCATGTCGAAATTTTTCGTTTTTACGCTATATGGTTATTAATTTTTATTGTTAAATTAAGACGCAAATCGTAAAATAAAACCACGTCTATAGACATAAATTCATAACAAAGATAGGGTGAAACACATTTGAGTATGAACACAGATGACACGAACAGAGTACACTGTCCGCATGCTTTTTTGAAACGATCGGTCGGGGTAAGTACAAACTGATGAATATGATTGAAACAGAAGCAAACAAAGAGGATAAGAAGAAGTCGTTTTTTCGAAAACTTTGTTATTTTGTTGTTGTGGTACTTCTAATAAATGTTCATGCCTTGGAACTTCATGTGTACTTCAAGTATGCGAATATATTTGTGCAAACCTTTAATACATACTACAACCATATATTATTTAACAAACAAAACAGATGAATTTTACCATCACCTTTACTACAAATATTTTGGAAGGCCAAAATATGTGAGTCGTTTAAAACATCATAGATCCGAAATATATAAATTAAAAGCATTTTTACAAATTTAAGAAACATTTTTTAAACGGATTCGATGATTTCTAGATAATTCAAAAAACTTCTTCTTCTATTAAGCATTTTTCATAAAGCCATTGATATGATTAAATTTATATAAATAGAAAACATTTGCAAAAAAAATAAAAAATATGAACATCAATACAAACACTTATGTATGTTTGTATGTATGTACATATGTGTGTATGTATAAATCTATATGTAATGAAGGGCGTATATTCGATTTGTTTTAATAAATTATCAAAGAACGTAATTAAAAGTTTTCAAATTACTGTTAATACGATGTTTATTTGAGCGCAAATAAAATGTTTGTAAATATGTCTGTTTATATATTTTTAACTATAATTTTATGATAGTAAACATTTAACTTAACCGTAATCTATTTATGCATGAAACGTACTTATTGGAACACCCACACACAAGCACATATAGAACTCGCTAGCTCATTCATAAAAACATACATCCGTAGTAAAACACACATTGATAACTAAATCATACTTAACGGCAAAGAAAAGTGTAGAATTGAAAACCTAATTGAAAATGTCGCATGCGAGAGTAAACAGCTTTTAATCGGTTGCTTTAAATAAATAATCGTTGTTGTTAGTGTTGTTGTTTTTGATGTTGATTAAAATACACACAAACAGGTGAGAACAAGGAGAAAAAGTTTAAAAGTTTAAAATAAATAAATAAATATGTACATATATTAATTCAAGTGCACACATGTATTTATAAAATATTTTCAGCGTTTTAGGAAAGCTAAAAGGAAAAAATTATTTCAGCTTTCATGTGCCCTTAAAGTCAATTTATTAGCTAGTGAAATATGTATATTGGACGTTATTTTTAAGGAAAAAATACTTCCTGTTTCCAATGTCTCAAGAAGTATGTATTTTAAACTTCTTGGGAAGTTATTATTATCAACATTCTTATAATGAATAAAATTTTTATTCTACTTCCTGGTGCTTTTTTTTACTTTAAGCGCTTTTTTCATTTTGCCGAATTTTCTTTTTGACAATTTTTTAATTTTGGAATTTTTCAATCTTCGCTTTTTTTTAATTTCAAGAGTTTGCCTCTTAAGATTTCCAAGATACAGCAAATTGTGTAAATGACATAGTCAAAATTATATTAACTCATAGAACACCCTTTAATTTTTATTGTTTTCATTAACAGTAACTTTGTAGTTTTAAAGTATATATATATAAATGCCTAAAACGTGTAAAATAAAAAGTGTGACTTTACTTCACAAATAAATTTCAGGGGAACCCTTCGTGTGCGAGCCAATGTCGCACTTTTCTGAATTTATTAATAAATACCCATCGATTTGGGGTATGAGACTGGAAGAAATCCAAATTTAATTTTTTTACGACCACTCTAGTGTACATATATATATTGGAAAAATTAGGTGACTTCGTTTTATTACGAATAAAATCAATATTCATCCATAGATCTTCTAAGACAATGCTTTATTTGTTTGTAATATATGAGTAATTCCATTTAGCCGGGTGTGACCACTTTACACATATTTTTTGTTATAAATAAAGAATATAAAGTTTTTTACTTAAAGAAAGGTTGCTTACAGTCGTTGAATAACGGGTAGACACTGAAAGAACACGATTCCTGCTCAGAATTTTCGTCAGAAAGCTGCGACGGGTGTGACCTTACAAATCTTAGTTTTAAAGAATTATGACTTTCAGCATAAATTCTGTAAAATGTTTACTATAACGAACACATAAATTTTGTTATAGCTGTCTGTTCAAAGTGTCTTAGCTGTATTACGTATTAACTGTTTGACAAAAAATCAGTTTTCTTATAAAAACTATTTTTAAATGTGACGAGTGTGACCGACGGGTGTGACCTAATACGAAAATTTAAAAAATTCGAATAAATAAAACTTTTTATTGATTTAATTAATATAAATAGTATAAAAATAAATTATAAGAAAATAATAGCACATTAAATTATTTGCTATCCGTTCTATTATAAATAGCAGAATACTCTAGCTGATTATTTTTTTAAATTCAACAAAAAGCGAAAAAGTATATTCTTTTCAGAGATAAGGGTTTTTATTAATAATGAGAAAGGAAAAAAAGAAAATCTGAAATAAATATTAAACATACAAACACAGAAAAAACTATATTTCGTATTCTATTACTAAATTCATAAATTCAAATATTTTTTTTACAGAAATGGGACCTGTCACAAAATTCGTAAAATTAAAAACTAAAATTCGTAAATACTTAAAAATATTTAATAAGAAAAAAATCTAATTTTTTTTCTATTAAAGTTTTCTATTGGAATATTTTAAATTCACACAAAAATATAATAAAATTTAAAAAAAATTCAAACACAAGCGTGTTAAAATAAAAAACTATGATAATTTTTTCTGTGAAGGGGGAGAGCAAAATGTTTCGTGGATGATCATTTAAAAGTGCCTCAAATTGTCATGCTCTAAAAACATCAATTGAGAGATTTTTATTAAAAATAAGAAAATTATTTTTTCCTTGCATAGGGCCGTTTTACATGGAATCACTCATTTGTAGGCTTTGCCATCAGTTTCAAAAATTTTAAGATTTTGTCGTTTTCGATTTTTATAAATTTAAAGAAAAAATTCTATTTTTACATAAAAAATATAATTTTCATCATCGCGGTCTGAATAAAACCGTAACCGTTGAGTATATAAGAAAATTATACTTAAACGGCTTAAAGTAATTTTTATTCCAAGTTTTTTATTGGACTTCCCCTTCCCAAGTTATGATTAAATTGGTAGAGTAGCCTCTTAGAAAATCCCAAATTTTAGAAAAAAATTACGAAAAAAAACGTATCCACAGAATTTTAAATTTTTTTTTTTTTTTATAGTTAGGGGACTATAAAAAAATCAATTATCAAAAACTACAGTGGCCATCAAAGGTCATGACAAAAGTTTAATTTTGTTGCATAATTTAATCAACAGAGCTTGGCGAGGAAGTTTTGTCCCAAAGTCTACAAATATTAGATACAGCGCGTAGTTCCATTCAGTAGACTCTTCCAAAATTATTTTCAAAGTGTCAACAGGATCGATTTCGGCAAAATGCAGTCCACTACCAGGAAAGCGAAGTTTAGTTTTTGTCTTTCATAAATCTGACGATATGTGAGCTCCACTTTTTACAATTTAGTAAAGTAACTATTGGTGTCCCGTAAGGAAATAGTTTAAGCTTATGAGCTGCTTATCCATTTTTCTGCAAACTACAGTGGTATACTATCTTATAAATAAATTAAAATTTTGTAATATCCCATACAACACACTGGTTTGATAATGATATAAAATCAATTTCTATCTCGAAGGACAAACGTAGTATTCTGAGCACAAAAATAAATTTGTTATATCCATTCTTATTCTGGATTGGAAATATATGTAGACGATAAGTGAAGACAAGTTATTTCATTTTAGTTTTTCATTCTGTTATGTTTAAATAGTATCATTTATGATCACAATCAATACTCGCCAAGTTGAAAAACTCACATTTTGTATTCGAAAGCGTAATATTTCATTTGTTAGCTGAAATATATTTACTTAAAAAATTTGCAATATTAACTTATCTTTACTTTGGCTGCTAAGGCAACTTTACTTTTTCCGATAATTTATCTTGGAAAATATCCCAAAAACAGCTTAAGTCATTTTGGGATATTTCAATAAAGTAGAATTTTATAGAAATATGTTCGGTGATTATTGCAAATGTCACGTGGCTTTATTACGAATTAAGTCAAAGGATATAAATTTGAGCACAAGTTATAATCTCAATATGCCCTGAGAAATGAATTGAGAATTACTTTTTTAATTTATTTACTTATTTGTTTGATCTTGTGTTTGTTAGGATACTATTTTTTGCCATGAGTATGAATGCATTTACACATTCATATATTCTGCAACAAGCAACATATCATACATACAGACATATTATTGCTGTGTTTTGCACACCACGATAAAAACTTACAATAACTCTGTAGGAAGCCAGGGGACAAGTGTCTGCAAGTCACCACTTTTGTCGACAAGTTTGGTGACTTTTTGGTGATATTGTCAACGAATCGTCTACACTTCCTATTTACTGCCAGTTTTTATAAATAAAATCAACATTTTCGTTAGGGACTTTGAATTGAAAACAAAACCAAATTTGAGTTTTTTTATTGTTGCTTCAATATAAATTCCCTAACGAAAATTTTTGTTTTATGTACAAAAACAGGCAGTTAGTCTTTAATGGGAAGAGAAGTTTTTGGGTTTTTTATTGTCTCATTTTGTTGTGTTGAAAATAAATGCGGCTGCATGCAAAAATGAAAAATTTCATAAAAAATCTAATTTAATTGCCTTACCTAGTAAAAAGTTTCATATGTGTCGACCAGAATCATTAAAATGCACTAGTGAATCTCTGCTACCAATGTTTCCATATGGTCCCATAAGAACCACCTAGTCTATAGTAAGTCAATAGTTCCGAGGTCAGTAGTGGAATCTCAATGACAAGCACATGTTATATGTCTACAGCACAGAACATTGCCTGGGGTACAATTATATCAGTATCGCTGGTGGCAAAAGTCAATAGTGAATCAGTACAATTTAATTATCGCCATTTCCTGCAGGGAAAGTACAACGACTGTGCATAAAATACATTTGCATATTGTCACAGCAACAAAGCTCATCGTTTTGCAATGTATATGAATAAATAAAATCAAAAGCAATTTTAACTTAAAACCCTTAAATTTTTTAATATAAAAATATGAGTAGATACAGTGGTAATTACTTGTTATTCCTATATATATATATATATATATATATATATATATATATATATATATATATATATATATATATATATATATATATATATATATATATATATATATATATATATATATATATATATATATATATATATATATATATATATATATATATATATATATATATATATATATATATATATATATATATATATTTAAGTCTGATTCAATGCAAAACAGTTTCGGGAACAAACAAATTTATTACTACCATTGTACTCCTTGCGTTCAAATGCATCTACACTCAACATTTTATCATTATAGCTCGAAAAATTAATATTTTATACCTAAAAATCGAAACAACCAAAGTCGATATTCCGTTTTTACGATTTTGGAATAACAGCCTGTCTCAAGTTTCTTCAAACAAATTTTTTTAAATAGTCTCTTAGGTAGAAGTAGGATTTTATTTCAAATCGCGCGGTGAATGTATTCATACGTGGAAATTTTTCGAGTTTAGCCAATATTCCGTTTGACAAATTGATATTTTGGGTTTGGTTGTTAAACTAGAGTTTGGTCATATTGAGCTATTGGCTCATTATTGAGCTATTATTGAGCTATTATGTTTGGAATAACAGCGAAAATCGAGATACGATCTAGAAATTTAAAAACAATGAAAAGGAAAAAAGCTTTTTATTTTTTGTATTTATCTTAAGTGAATTGTTTTTTCATTATAAATTAAATTACAAATAAAAATATTATAAAATTGCTGGCATCAAAAACTTGCCGATATCGAGTTTAGCTGTTATTCCTTGTGGGCACATAAAAATCTGTCTAAATATAAAATGTATTTTCATATTTTCTGGTACACGGTTTTCTCGAGATGTGCTAATGGCTGAATGGTTAGCGTGTTTAACTAGAAATCCTGAGGTCTTGAGCTTAAGACTAGTTTCAGGCAAGCCAACAACATCATGATTTTTTCTAATGCGCATTGGTGTCCTATTGTATTGGTTGTTGTTGGATGAAGGCATAGCCCTGATCACTTTGGCAGTACCGGCAGCGATAAATATAGGCATATCATAATGCACTTCACAGCATCCCTCTTCGTCGGTATTGTATAAGAACGGTCGGCGAAGTAAAAGAACTAATAAAAATGGCTGCAACACTGCTATATAAAAAATGGGCAATATCAGAGTTGTAAATGAACTAAGCTTCCTATCTCTCTCCCACTTCACCACCTGTTCTCTCTACACTATCCCTTTCCCAAAGAAGATAAAACATTAGTTAATTAACTGGTAGGCACTAATTGCCTAATTTTGTTGTTTCTCGTTTTTTTTCTTAAAAAAATAATAAGTACTAAATTTTTTATATATCATTTGGATTTTTTTATTTGAAAATATAAGAATTTCGTTTACATAGTTTCAAGAATGACGGAAGTCTCTGAGGCCAATTGCATATGCCAGTACGCACCAATTATAAAATAAGGGCACGCATTAGGAACTCAACATTTTTAGAGACTAATAGTGCAGAACTGTAGTTCTTACATTACGGATTTCTGGAATTTAAACGGTGCCTATTTCAAACAACTTTATTCTTGTATTCTCAAATATAAAATTACTGATTGTTATGGTATTATAACGAAAAAGTTTATTAGTTTTATATAAATTTAAAGCTTTTAATAAATTCTCAATTAGGCCACCTATTTATGCCACACAAATACCAATACTTTAGTCAGATAGTAATTGCGTGCCTGTGGTAATAATTTCAGAGTGCACAACACTTTACGATTTTAAATTACTAAAAAGTATAAATAAATACAAACACATACATACAAACACACATTTCTGCAAACACATACATATAAATAAACATGAATATGCTGTTAAAATATTTAAAAAGTCTAACGGTTTTACTTAGTATTTCAATCATGTGCAATACATGCATACGTTTAAACACATATATATGTATGTACATATGTATTTAATTATGAAACAGGAAATGCTCCTCAGAAAGGATACAATATAGTTGTTTGGGACTAATAAAGGGATTTTAGAAAGTGATCTGACATTTATTTTATGGCAATAGTTGTTCTTCTTATTCGGTCATGTACAATGAGTTCACTACTGCCACTGCATATCTCTTATTAAGCAAGTTTCCGGTTGGATTATGAGCCAAACAGTTCCTCGTGACCTTAACTTATCTGACCTTCACTCTCTCTTTTTCTTGATCTACAGCAAAAAAAATTTTTTTTGACCAGCACTCAGGGGATGACCCTTACTCATGCAATGCATTGTGCCGGAACTAGGAAAATTGATTATGGGAAAATTGGTTATTTGTTTTCTGAGGTAGTCCAGAGCTAAGTCATGGGGACTTAAAGGTTCTTATAATATTATATAAGACTCTTGTTAGCTAGGAGCTTATATTTTCAATTTTGTGTACATGAAATAGCTTTAAAGCAACGAAATACGTCATTATAGCGGATGGAAACTTATTAGAATTTCCTTTTAATCGATTATATAAAAAATTTCTTTGCCAATTTTGCTCTATTTCACTTTAAATATATATATTTTGTATAAACTTTTATAACACTTGTAGGCCTTTTGTTTATAAAAGGAATTTTATTACAAATAATAACTAAAGCGTACGTAGTATTTGAATGAAAAGTTATTCTTCTTCTACTACTCCCAATTGCTTGATACACGCACAATCATGCATAAATTCTTTTTGTATTTTGTTTAATAGTCGTAAATAAACTCTGTTAAATAGAGAGTGGGATAAAGGACACCACAGTCTCTTGTGTACATTTTCTTTCTATATTATTTTTTATTTATATTTTCATTTTCACTTGTTTATTTCCATTATCTCTCCCTCTCTACATAATAACTGTTTGAATGTGTATGTGTGCCTATAAATGGGAAAATGACTGTTCGTCTGCCTTTGTTTGTGTATGTGTAGTTTTTCATCCTTGCTTTTGTATACACAATAGCTTTGACACTTTATTTTTAATTTGTCACAAATGTCACCTTATCATGTGGATGAATGTGTGGGGGTAATCTATTTGAATGAGTGTGTTGCGTGTGGCTATGAATATGTGTGCGAAAACACACACAATTAGAGGAAGTTCATTCTTGTTTATTAAACCTTTTATTCCTAAAGGGAGTTGTTACGAATTTAAATGTAGATTGAAAATAACCAACGGAAATAAAAATAAAATCAGAATATATTTATATTTAATAATTTAAAAAATCCTTCTTAATAAGTCTGTCTATTCCAGGTGCCAAATCTCGGAATTCGCTACAAGAAGATGTACTTTTGTATGTCCGTTTGTCTTGTCCTTTCATGTTTTGAATGCAATTTTTGATGTCGTTATAAAGGTTGTAGAAAATACAATTTCCTAAAAATTTCGTTTATAGTGATATGTCTTAGAATGAATCATTTTTAAGACAGAACGCAAAAAGCAGAACGAGGTTTAACATAAATACATATCATCATTGGTTCCTACAACTTTCACTACTACAATAACTTTTATCGCAATAATTATTATTCTGTGGAGGTACGTACTAGAGTACCTCCAAACCAAATTTAAATTAAAAATCCATAGAGTAGTTTTTCTTAAAGCGTCTACAGGCAGACGAAAATTCCAAAATATATCATAATTTTTTATAATTAGTATCTGGGCATTTCCACAGGAAAGTCAACTTTTTATCACGTGCGAGAAATAGGACATTCAGATTGGTTCTACAGTAGGCAATTAGTAATGGTAAATACCTGTGGTATCACAATAGAAAAATTGCTCTTACCCTTAATCTATGGTTAGTTTCTCAACTAAAATTTGCTATTTTGCATGCTTTCCTATTACACTGGTCTACAATAAAAATATAGTTAATATAAAAAATTTAACGCCGATAAATTCAAAAACATGTTCGATTTTTTCTATCACGTACAAACATTTTTAATGGGCATGACTAATATTTCTACCAGGTATATCAGTATATTTTTAGAACGGCTTGTCCGATTTGAACAAATAAACCGCCAAAAAATGCGGAATAAAATTAAATATATTTAAGTAAAAATTTTCTTTCACGCAAAATTACATTTTTGCAACAATTTTTGTTATTTTTCAGAAAATTGGTTATATTAGGAATAAAATAAGCCAAAAATGATTAAAATCGATGGACAAATGTCAATTTTATTCGAAATTAAGTTAGGGAACTTAATTGACAAAAAATACGATTTTAATACAACATACATACGCACACTAGGGTTTGCACAGCAATTATAATCGTAATCGAAATCGCGATTAATCGCACTTTTTTAGCAAATATTTTATGGCAAACGCCTTGGCCAATGAACTTTGTTCTAATTTAAAATTAATTTAAACTGTGTGCAGGGCCAATTTAATTCATAAACACTTAAAATTAAAGCTTAAAATTACTTTCGTATTTAATAATGATGCAAATATAAAATAGATATTGTGTAAACGTTTGGAACATATTGCAATTATACTGCTTATAGTCTAAGATACCTGCAGGAAATGTCGATAGTAAAATTGTGCTGATTCACTATTGACTTAGTCAGCAGTGCTACTGACTAATTGCTATAGACATTTAATATGTGCTTGTCATTGAGATTCCACTACTGACCTCGGAACTGCTGACTTACTATAGACTATGTGGTTCTTATGGGACCATATGGAGACACTGGTACCATAGATTCACTAGTGCATTTTCATGATTCTAGTCAACACATATGAAACTATTTACAAATAATTTAGATTTTTATGAAAATTTTTAGTTTTTCGTTCAGCAGCATATATTTTCAACACATCAAAATGACACCATAAAAAATCGTTTTCTAGCTGTTAAAAACTTTTATTCGCATTAAAGCTAAAATAAAAAGTGTAGACGATTCGTTGACAACGTCACCAAAAACTCACCAAACTTGTCGACAAAGGTGGTGACTTGGGAACACTTGGCCCCTGGCTTTCTTCAGGGATGGCACCGAAGAAATGTTCATCCATCTGCCAACCATAGTATTGTTTTTGATACTCGTACGTTATGAATCATTACCAGGGAAACCGAAAATATGACATAAAAAATTCGTTTTATGCGCTTTAACTATGCACTAAAAACTTAAAAATATGCTCCCAAAATGTAAAAAAAAATTCTGATAAAACTTTATCATTTAATTTATAATTTATATCCACATTCATTTCTGACACTACGAATTATGTACATATGTTGATGGCATGCAATAATGTCTAAGAAGATAACGGTCAGGGACATTATTTCCACTGCAAAAAGAAAAACATGTCCATGGGAATGTTAAATAGTGGCTTTGCAGAGTAAAGAGTATCTGCCTAGTCAGAAATCTCCACTCTGCGAAGCCACTCACTATTCGACATACCTCGAAAATAAAACAATTAATTCCGTCCAGAGGCCGGCTATGCAGTCAATCTTTACTCTGCAGTACTATTTGCATGAATTTCATTTAAATTTTTTTATGATCATTATTTACTTTTTAACATGAAAATAACGTCCATAAACACTATTTCATTGGACGATATTGCATGCCACCTATATATTCTGGTTCCTTTTGGGTACGGGAGTCGATTTAGCAATGCCAGCCTGGCCTTTAATCTATCCGAATATAAACTGTTGGGCATCAAGAGACCAACACATAATTATTTTGTGGCTCCTATTAGGAACAAATCAGCAAAATCCCACAAACTGCTTAAATATTCGCAAACGCGACTATTCTCCTCCTGCTATTTTACTATGAAGTGCAAATAAGTCAACAGATTCGACAAATTTGAAATTGCTCCTAGTTAAAAATCTAAACTCTACAAAGCCACTATTCGACATATCCAGAGAAGAAAACAACTAATTCTGTCCAAGTTCCGGTTATGCAGTATCATTTGCATGAACTTTATTTGAATTTTTTATGGTCATTATTGTCTTTTAAACGTCCGTCGAAACTATTTCATTGTACGTTATTGCATGCCACCTATATATTCTGATTCCTTATGGTAGTCGATTTCACAGTGACGGCCTGGTATTTCATCTGACTGAAAATAAAATGTTGGGCACAAGGATACCAAGACATACATTGTGATTCCTCATAAATAGCTTAAATATTCCCAAAATGGGACTATTCTCGTCCTCAAAACTACACAATTGAAAACTTTTAAAGCTGTGAATAAACTGGGAATAAACCGATGGAATGTGGAAAATTTTGAAGAAAATGGAAAAAATAGTTTAGAATAAATTTAAAATGGCAAAATAAAAATTTTTGTTATATAAAAAAATTTTTAAATTTTCGATGGCAAAACCGACTTTTTTTTTAAATATGAATATTAAAATTAAAAAAAAAACAAAATATGCAGAAAAACAGCAACATATGCCACAAAAAATAGAAAAATGCCCTAAATATGCGACTAAGTATAAAATATGCAAAAACGTGCTGTAAAAAGTAAAATATGCAATAATATACACTAAGAAATCGATGCCAAAATTCTTAAAAAATTCTAAAACTTATAAATATCTTATTTGTGCCTACATACATCGCAGAGGAAAAACCATACAATCACATATTTGCGGTTTCTCTTATCCGCTCTCGAGTTGTGATGAAATATTTTAGCTTAAGCTTCCTATTTAGGGTGTCATGCTAGTTATGCGTATAAAAAAATCTGTACCTAATAGAAAAAATGCAAATGGATTTGAATTTAGCGCCATAAACTTTATATATTCCACATATTAGTATTTAGAGGTTCGAAAATTTATATTTTTTTTGCAGACCAGCTTAATAGAAAGTAAAAGATAACTAATTTTAAGACTATTTATCAATTAAAATTTAACGAAAATTACTTGAAACGAATAGTTTATAAATTCCTATACATTTCATAGCTCACTACTAATCTATTATTTTTTATAAGAATATATTTAAAATTTGTTTAATCCTTTTTGAAAACTTTATTAATTTAACTTTAAATCCATCTCTTTTTTAGAGTTAACTTGTTTCCCAATATTTTGATATGCCAGCAGAAACAAATTGAATAAGAAAAAATGTTCTTCATTCAATTAATTTTGTATCTACTTAAAATTTCTATTAAAAATTGCTTGCTTTAATATAAATTCCTTAACTATCAAACAGTTTGAAAAGAAAAAAAAAATTAATTAATTTTTCTAAAAGTAGAACAATAGCTTATATTAAGTATACAAAAGTATATAGAATATACTCTACAAAAGCAAACGTCCATTTAACACAGATAAAAAGTTTAAACGATTTAGCCTTCTAATTTTATATAGCAAAAAACTTTAAATGCTAATAGTTCTTTTAACGAATACTTTTACACTTTTTGAAAGCAAATTGTTTCTCTTACCAAAAAAAAAGTGAAAATAAAACAAACATGCACCAATTGCAGCAACTGCAACAAAATCATAGATAGTATATAAAGCATTTTATTTAGTGTTCACATATTTTATTCCGTAGCATATTGTATCTATTGTTGTTTTAAGTATTAGTAACTGAACGAGTAAGTGTGTTTATAAAATATATAATTTAAAATTTCACATTTACGTAGGTGTTGGTTTCTGGCTGTTGGTTCCTGTTGCTGATGAGTTTTGTACGTCCATCAAATATAAATAGAAATTTTTAGCAAATAACACCATGTTCATGCTTCATGTTGATAATGATGAAGATGAGCACCATGATGTAGTTTGACTAACAAACTAAAGCAGTCCTACCTACACTCGTCCATGAACAAACACTCTGTGTACAATCTCCAACTGCTAAAGTAAATTTTCAGCATGTTGCTATCAATGCATATAACTTACAATATATTGCACTGACTTCGCCTTGTAATAGTTACGAGGGTTTGATATAATAGAATGTTCAAAAATTCATTTAAACTCATTTTGTATTTGAAATGAGTTAAATTATTCAAGTTAAACACTAAACATTTCAACATTTAAGTAAATATTTGACTAAAAACTTGTGATGTGATTACAAATTTAAAATTGAAATTTTAGATTTATTTGATATTTGTATGTATGTGTCGGAATCTCTTTGAATGTGTGTAGATGTTGTAATGCATGTGCATGTGCATGTGTTTGATAAGCATCTAAGGTGTACAAATGGTACTTTTTGATTTGAATACACTTGCAGGATGAGACTTTAAGGTATTTCAACAAAAAAATACAATTTATAAAGTTTTAAGGGACTACAGAAATGCATAGCACATGTATTCATACATATCGTCACAGAAAATGCAAAAAGCCCTATCTAACATTTTAAAAGTTTTACAGGAGAAGCATAAAACTTGTCAAAATGAAAACTATATTGACAATTTGTGCAAAATCTTACAAGTAAAAAACGACCCACGAATTTATATTTCTGTTGTAAAATGAATGTGATGAAACGAAGTTAATGTTGGATAAGGCTTGGAGAGAAACATACTTAATGGAAAAAATTGTGTTTTTTTTCTTCAAATATTATTATTAGAACAGTGTGTTAACAGTGTTTCATATTAATAAATAGCGTTTGATAAATATAAAAAGTGAAATACAAAATGGCTCGTTCTAAATGAAAAATATACATAATATAAAAAATTAATATATGTATTAGTAACACGCTGTTACAAAGTAGCAAGTTTTTTTACTCGTGAAAAACGACTTCCTAAGGCTTTTGGGCAGAACCAACCAATTTTTGTTTCTTTCAAAGTGTATCTTATAACAAATACAACGGACACGAGTAAGTGTAAATTTTTTTGTGTGCTTCCAAGTGGTACAGCAAGGAACCATCGCTACTGGTGACTACCGAAGTGGTTAGTATTTTCATTCTATATACCAAGGTAGCTACATCTTTCTCCAGACACTGATATTTGTAACAATTACTACTCACTTTTCGATAGGTTATTCGCTAACTCTAAGGAATGCAGGAAACCTGCTTTTTTCTATGACAAAACTAGCACCGCTACAGTACATTGGGATCTGTGTTCTGTATAGTGTTATGGCATTAACCCCGTATGTAGGTAAAGGTAATGCAGAGAGGGGTCAATTGCCACCTCCAATGACATCCCTGTGTTAAATTCGCCACTCAAAAGCATGTGAGGTAGATTATGGTGGGCTACATGTACAGAGCTAGTACGCTGTACCACTTTTGATTTTATGCACAATATAGTGAGATAATTGATTGATAAAAAAATGACATTTTAATACAACAGCAAGTTTTGAGATTGTGTTAGTGTTTGCTACTGTTGTATGGAAATTAAAATTTTTGTCAATTCAGTTCTCTCACTGTATTCTAAATAAAAACAAAAGTTGTGCATTAATTTCAATAAAAAAGGGATTAATTATATTGAAATATATTTAGCTACATGCTACTGGACCAAGAACTACCTCTTTGGTGTATTTTTATTTTTTATGCATTCTTAAAAACAAAAAAATTTAAAAACTTTTTATAAAATTTATATGTTTTTGGATTGAGCTTTTATGATATCTCTGAAAGTGCTGAGAAAATTTAAACACAAATGTTTGATAAATATAAAAAGTGAAATACAAAATGGCTCGTTCTAAATGAAAAATATACATAACATAAAAAATTAATATATGTATTAGTAACACGCTGTTACAAAGTAGCAAGTTTTTTTACTCGTGAAAAACGACTTCCTAAGGATTTTAGGTCGTTCTAGTTATGTAGATCATTTGGTTATTTCAAATAATTGCAATACACTCTCAAAATCAGAAGTTATAGTTAAAAACGAAAATTAAAATTGTTTCTTTTTTTCGATTTATCAACATTTCGCAGCAGAACCAACCAATTTTTGTTTCTTTCAAAGTGTATCTTATAACAAATACAATAAGCGCTAAGTTGTTAACATCGCTTGGAAATTGGAAAAGTTAAATTTTTTTTAAACAAAATTTCTATGTAAAATATTATATGCAGCACATTCCCAGTGCATTGTGGAACTGCTCACAATATAAATGGTAAAAATATATAACTGCAAATCTACTGGTAAAAGTTATTCAAAAGTTGGCATATCAATAGATGAGGGGCTATGGATGCGCAATATTGTTTCCGAAAATGTGCAGGATATGACCTAACGCCTCTACAGTGGCCTAAAATTAAATGCATCGCATGAGGAAACTTTACACGTGTTGTTAAGTTTCGCAAATTCCAACAATTTTATAACTTTTTAAAAACTGTCGCTCAGCTCGAAAATACGAGGAAAAACTTCAGCATTATACTTTGCTACCTTTTATAATTTAAGAGATACTTGAAAACACATTTTGCACATTTAGCCATAATTTGTTCGCGGCTTTAGAATATAATTTTTTTTATTATATAATTTTTTTTTCAAAAAATAAAGTGTATAATAGCTTCTAAAATCGGTTGAGATTTACGAAAATTACAAGATTTTTTTAAGCAAAGTATTGCAAAAAATTCAATTTTTCTTTTGATTATATATCCATGAAATATAAGTCAAAATAAAACCTTTTAAATATATGCGGAAAGCTTAAGTCCTCGTCTATTTGACACCGTTTAAAAAATTGAAAATCGGTACGGAATAGTTTTTTATTTTTTAAAATGGCAAAATGGTCTACTCAACTATACCTACAAGCCTCACTAACAGAAATTATATATATATTTTTAATGTTTAAAAAATTTATTATTTGACATATTCAGCCGTGTCACAGATTCCGTTCGGATTGGTTTTGATTCCGTAGTTGTCATTCCGAAAAAATAAATTTTTGGTGCTTTAGATTCGGTTTATTTTGTATTTTTACAATGACAAGGTTTTTATACCTTGAAGCGTTGGTTTACTCTTGTTTTTAGATGCAAAGCTCACATTGAGTTCTTTATTAACATGGGAAACTCATGACCAAATATTTATTTGACGCTCCTAAAAGTATCCACGTTTTTTAGTATTTATTGCAAATGAAGTCAGTAGAAAAGTGTTTTTCAATTCCACTTTGAAATTTAAAAGTGGTTTGATTATGAACAAAATTTTCGTTTTTCGTTTTCTGAAGGAGCACCTTATGGAATTGAACCCACTTCCGATCAAAATCGTATTTCGTGACATGGCTGATTGTCATAACTTTATTTTAAATGAAATTTCTTTGCTGGTGCTTAAGCATTTTCTATATGCATTTTATTGGTGCTTTACCAAATCGTCGGTAGACTTCAAACACAACCCTTTGTCTCATGTTCAAACTTTCAAAACCCATTTGAGGGTTCACAAATATGTAAATGATTTTCAAAACTAAGCATAGTAGGCTTTGAAAATTATACAAAACCCAGCAAATAATTTATATTCGATATGAATCTATTTTATTTTTCTACACCTTTATACAATTTCATTTGAAATTTAATTTTTTTATATGTATTCAAAATAAATAAAAAAAAGTTTTTGACATCCAACCACTATTATTTTTGGATTAAAAATGTATAACCATAAATTTTTTTTGTTTCGTTTTATGTATTTTTTTTAACGTAGTCGCAAAATATTCGCTTTAATTTTGTGAATACGAATGTCTTGAAAGATAAGAATATGAATACGAATATTCATAACATCACTAATATGCATATATCATTTTAAAAAAATACTCCAGTGTGAAGAATATTTAAAGTAATCAATACATGTGTTATCCTTTTATTCTGTTTTAACATGCATATGATATCAAAAATATGCATTAGGGGGATCCGAAGATAGTTTTCTATAAAAACACATGATGTATGTTTGTATATGTTTGGTTTTGTAGACTTAATACTGTAATTATTTTATAGATCATTACTTGTTAAAGTCATAATTATATTTTATGCATATAACAACATGCCGACAGATACAAATTATGATCACTACCAAATTTATTTTTACCAACAAGCCATGGCAACATGATAAACAAATATAAAGAGTTCATTAAAACATTATATCAAGACGCAAACAGCCATTGTACGCCAGCAACAGCAGCATTAGTAGTTGCATTTTATTTTTGCATATTTAAAGCAGAGAATAATGCGTGTATAGAATAAACATATAAAGATGATGAAAATTTAGACAAATATTTACTGTTATCTCGTTACTCTTTTCAAATATTTGCTAACATAAGTTCATAATAACTTAACGGCTCATTACTTTATATACTTATGTAGATATGTATCAACTAGGCTTTCTATTAATTTGTTTTTTCGAAGAATAAAATATTTCATATACCGAGGGCGTATATGAAAACAGCGTTATCTGCAAAATCACAATTTTACTGTTTTTTTTTGTGTACTCTAAAAGTAATAACCAGAGTACGGATTTGCATACACATGTGCGGCACATGCACACGTGCTGAAATAAGCACACAAAAAATCTTGCACACGGACACGAGTAAGTGTCAATTTTTTTGTGTGCTTCCAAGTGGTACAGCAAGGAACCATCGCCACTGGTGACTACCGAAGTGGTTAGTATTTTCATTCTATATACCAAGGTAGCTACATCTTTCTCCAGACACTGATAGTTGTAACAATTACTACTCACTGTTCAATAGGTTATTCGCTAACTCTAAGTAATGCAGGAAACCTGCTTTTTTCTATGACAAAACTAGCACCGCTACAGTACATTGGGATCTGTGTTCTGTATAGTGTTATGGCATTAACCCCGTAGATAGGTAAAGGTAAAGCAGAGAGGGGTCAATTGCCACCTCCAATGACATCCCCGTCTTAAATTCGCCACTCAAAAGCATGTGAGGTAGATTATGGTGGGCTACACGTACAGAGCTAGTGCGCTGTACCAGTTTTGATTTTATGCACAATATAGTGAGATAATTGATTGATAAAAAATGAAATTTTAATACAACAGCAAGTTTTGAGATTGTGTTAGTGTTTGCTACTGTTGTATGGAAATTTAAATTTTTGTCAATTCAGTTCTCTCACTGTATTCTAAATAAAAACAAAAGTTGTTCATCAATTTGAATAAAAAAGGCATTAGTTATATTGAAATATATTTAGCTACATGCTACTGGACCAAAAACTAGCTCTTTGTTGTATTTTTATTTTTTATGCATTCTTAAAAACAAAAAAATTTAAAAACGTTTTATAAAATTTATATTTTTTTGGATTGAGCTTTTATGATATTTTTGAAAGTGCTGAGAAAATTTAAACACTAATGTTTGCACAGCCTCAATATTATATTATTGTCGAGTTTTGGAGTTTTCTTTACTGAAGTTATGCTGGTATAGGCGGTGAAAGTGTTTTTATTTTTTAAATAACGTTGATCCCGAGCTAGAGCTCACGGAAAACTTTAAATGCATATTAACATTCAGCGTTCTAAATAACTAAAGAAACAACTTTAATTTTTAGCGAACAAAAAAGTTTTTCGAAATTTGTAAACATGTGTTGTCGGGCAGTAACATTTTGAAAAAACGGAACTACATTTTCACTGCTTCCAAAGAATCGATATATAAAATATGCAGATAATTAGTAACAAATTTATTTTAGTCACGCCAAAAATTTATAATTCCTTTATAGTCTTAGAAAACACCTACCAATCTTTCTAAAAAATCGAGTTTTTAAGGAAATTTATGAACTAAATAGTTTTCGTTAAAAAAAATTACTGAAACTTACATGAAAACACTGTTTTGCGTTTAAACTCGTATAAAAAGAAACAGGAAAATTTTCGTAAAATCGTTTCCAATTCGGCGAATAGAAATCGAAAAATAGAACTTCTTGCAATGACAACCCTATTTAAAAATCATTAGAAAAGATCCAAATTTGCACTAATCCCGGATCGCATACTTTACATTTTCATGACTCCTTTGGAGTGTCTTTTTTAGGGCATATTCACATATTACGTAACGCTATTTTCGGAAGTTTTATACCTCCCCCCCCCCTTCATCATTTCATGTCTTTGATTTCAAATCATTTTGAAATCAAGGAATAAAATCAATTTGGTTGAGATCACTTTGATTGCAATTACAATTGATTGCAATTTTTACAGCTCTGCTAGTTTACATGATTATCAAGCTTCTAAATTATAAATTTATTTTTATTAAAAACTTTTCCATGCAAATAAGAAAACCTTTCGAAATGAATTAAAGCCGACACTCAAACATAATTTTCTATTTATAAATTTCTGTAAATAATTATTCAAATTTATATTAAAACGAAAAGGAGAATATCAAAAGCAGCGGAAAATCAACGTAGACATTTTGAGAAAAATAGAAATAAAAATTTTGAATTAAAAACAGCAACATCCTGAAACACAAAAGTGGCGAGGTTTGCAGGCAAAAAAGACTAAATAAATTTACAACATCTGCAATTTGCCGGGCGTCTGGCAATTTGACAAGAACATCACCGCATTTTGTGTTTCTTTCTTTTTGGCTGCTTGCTGCCTCTTCTGTCTTTCTTTCATTTGCAGTTGCCATTAAGCTGTTTTAGCGCTTTTTTGTTTTATTTTATTGTCACATTTTTATTTTGCGTTTCACACTTGTTTCAGTGTATGCAAGTATTTAAATGAATGAAAGTGACATTTCATTTTTTTCTTTAGAGTTTGTGTGTTTTTATTAAATGTTATTATTGTATATATAGTTTTATAAATTAAAAAAAAATTTTAATTATAACATCTGTATTACACGGAGCGTATAGCCATCGTGTTGTTACTTTTGAAAATAAATATTTTCGTATAAATCTGGCCGTTTTGCGGTTGTATACATTTCTTTCATTCTGATTTTATTCGAATTCACTTCATTTGGTGTATTGGAGGGCTTAATTAAAATTGCTACAAATTTAACAAAGTGACATTTAACAATTTATTTTGTTTTCAAGAACTGAACTGTACAGAATTGAATTGCATGTAATGCAAAATTAATTAAACTTCAAGTATGAAAATTGCAAACTACAACAACATATTGTGTTCAAATAATATGACGTGACTGGTTGTTTATGCTTTCCTCTACAAAAGTTTTATGGCAAAAGAAATATTTATATTGCTTTTCAAAAGACTGAATATATATTTATTAATAAAAATGGTATTTTGGTTTAAAATGAGTAAAATTTTGATTCAACACAAGAAAAAAGTCTTGACATTAAAGGAATAAACGAATATTAAAAGTATACACTTATATTAGAGACACTTTTTTAGAAACGTCTAAATAATTTCGCTTTACTAGCAATCGGTTCAAGCTTTAAAACCTTACATTAGAGGGACCAGGTCTGGTTTTAAGTTTAAGGTATAATATATGTATGTTCGTTTACTTACTACAATTTACTATTTTACTACAGCAGAAGTTTTCAATACAAAAAGTAAAAATATTTTTCCAATTGTAGTAAAAGTAGTAAGAATTTCGAGTAAACGAACACAGCCTATGTGTTCAGACCTTTTATGTAAAACACTACGAGGAACTTTGTTGTGAAACAATTAAGCCCGCTACATCGCCGTTAAAGTGGAGTTTCTTGTGACTTAGACAGTTAGAGGATTAAAATGATTTATCAAAATGTTGATTGTCAAGTCAAAATTAAAAAAGTGGTAATAACTTTTATGTTCGTTTTGCCCTTTGAAACCCTATACTAATTTTTTGTGGTGTTTTTTTTTCGCAAAAATCATCCCCACAACAACCGCTAAAGCATATGTAACGCTCAATATACAAAAATTTTAAAAAATCTTAAAAAATAATTTTATTTTAGGATCCATTGAATAAGCCGAAAACTATATTATGAATTTTAGCTTCTCATAATTCTATTGGTTACATTGAAAAAAAAAAACATAAAATGTACACTTAAAATGAGAATCACCCAAACACATTTTTGTTTTCACTTTCGCATGAATTTATTTTCTATGACACACCTGTAAATAATACTCAAAAGTAAAAATAAAATACATAACTTCATTACTTCTATTTTTATGCTATCAGAAGGGGAAAATAGGGAAGCGCCTCACCGCTTCTCTCCATTGTACGTTGAAAGCTATGTTGCATAAATGCTTGACACTCAAACATTTCACTTTAATATATAAATAAATATGCATAAAACATTTTAGATTTTATCCTTAAAAAGCTACCATGTATTTATTATCTAAAACATTCTTTATTATCATACCACTTGATTTGATGTTAATGATAAGTAATAATACAATTTTCAGCCACACTAAATATATAGTACATGCAACATTTACTTGTTATACAGATACGTACAACTTACAATTACAATACAAATACAAAGTAGCAAACAACAAATACAAGATGCATGTTTTTAAACAATAAAACATTTTTGTTTTTGTTTTTAGTTATTCGTATCCTCTTAATAATCACTTGGGTTCATGGGTGCAAAATATTTTGTGACTTTAGTAAACGCAAGACAACAAAAAACTTAAAAAGCCAATGCCGACATTAAACATAGGTTACGACGAGATGGTATATACTCGTATATAGACCCCTTTAGCCATACACCTATTCCATTACATTTAAGTGTCATTACAATAAACTCATGCTGCAGCTACTTACAACTATGAGTTCTACTACTAAATACGAGTAAATATGTTCTGCTCTTGCTACCATGAGTGTGATATGCCTTTTGTTGGCATTGTGACAAATGATGGCGATTAGACATGTGTCATTTTGTAAAATGCGTCTGCGTGTTGTATGTGATTTGTTGCTATTTTTGTGTTTTGCTTTTCCCAAAATAGCCTTCATATATGTAAGTGTTGTTTGTTATGCTGTATTTTTTGCTGCTACTATTTGAATATTGTTTGGAGGAGATGTGATGTTAATCCGTTTTTTTACACCATCAAATTTAACATTAGAAAGGCACCTCTTTCAATATTTAAATCAACAACAAAATGCAGCTAGAGAATAATTTGCTCTGAAACCAAGTACCACCCTTATATACTACATGCATATAACAACAATGATACGCGAAAATAATTGTTATGGCTGAAATTGTAGTCGTCTGTATATGTAGCTTGGCTGGTCACACAACTGCTAAAGCTGACTGGCTGCTCTAGGTAGACATACTGTATTGACCGTTAAATACCATTGAATGCATGCAACACTGACATTAATTCATAGATTAATTGCTGTCATTCAAGAATGACATATGATTATTTTTGTTGTTCCTTTATTTTTAGTTGATGTTGTAAAATTTTTTTGAAAAGGATTTTAAAACCATTGATACTGTCTGCCCTTTGGTAAAACCAAAATGGATGAATGAGGTGTAGAAATTGTTGTGTCTACAGGGGAGACAGCTTTCCTTTTTTCGTTTAATGTTTATAGCAGCAATCAATTAATTCTATCGCTTATTGGAAATCTTTAATGTTTGCCAAATGCTTTTTTTTCATATACATTTATAATTATAACAAAATTTTGCTGACTCCATATATGCTTAAACCGGCATTTTTTCATAAAAAAGTACAATAAATAAAGTTGTTTTTTAACGCTATGCGTTTAAGCCATTTTACACGATACATTTGTCTCACTAACAGAAATTGTAATTTATATGTTATCAGTGTAACAAAATCTAGCATGAACGAAAATGGTTTGAGGCCACATTAACACAGCATGTGTTTTAAGCCACTGAAGTTCTAAAAAATCGTTACTCAATCAGTGTTAAATATGATTGCTATTATAGTCACCCCTCCCAGTATAGTAGTATGTGCTTGACGCACTTAGTCGCACCCCGTCCTTTGGGGTAGATTATTTTAAGTATTTTGTGCACTTGCTGCTTACTCATTTACCTTGTGTTTGATTGTGCGTAATTTGGGGAGCGAATGAATGCGACAGTTTCGCCGTCTTGCTGTTTGTATCGATTACGTATAACTTCTTATTTTGTTACCTAATCCTCTTGTTTGTCGTTCCAACATCGTTTTCTTTAACGCAGTGTTGCACACAATAAGCATCATAGTAAAAAGTGTGAGTGATACAACCACCAATACTTACAGCCCCTTTTTTATCACGGGTCGACAAATCTGCAGTGTTATATAATTTTTGTAAGTCTTGTGGTGCACAGTGGACAACAAATATAAATAAATTAAATTGTTATTAAACTCGGAACGAAGTTCCTTGTTGCACTTTCCACTTAAAACACTTGGCACATGAGAACCACTAGGTGATTTATATTTTCAATAACGCCCTAGCCCCGTTTTTTGCTATTTTCAGTATTGGAATATAATTATTCACAAAATATTAGATTAAAAATTATTCGATTGCAGTTAGTCTAGTAAAATTTTTCTAATATTGTTTAAATAAATTTTTATAGTTCTAGTTAGAAATTAAAAATTATTCAAATATAAAGGGTCCTAATAACAATTATTCGATTAGAAAAATGAAATAAGAATATTATTATTCAAATACAGATTAAAATTACTCGTTTAATACACTATGCAACAAAAAAACATAATGACAAGAATCCCCATTATATTTTTTTGATGTGTTATGGTCCCCTAACTACAAAAAACGGTCAAAAATTTATATTCTAAGCAGGACGATTTTAGGGTTCCGTACACCAAAGGTGTAAAGGAAGGCAGTTTTCGCTACGTTGTCCGCCTGTCTGTCTGCCTGTCACAGGTTGCTTTGTCGAGAGCCGTAAGAGCTACGGACCTGAAATTTTCACACAATATGTAAAACTTTGGCCTCTATAGCAGCAAATATATGACAGCTAAAAATTAAAGGGTGTTCTAAAGCGAGCTACGAAACATGTTTAAATACTAATGTAATATACAGACACTTATAGACACTTGAAATTTACAAAGTTAGTGCATTGTTATACAGACTACACTAATTAACACTGACATTCAAAAGAATAAAAACTAAAGGGTATCCTATCAGTTCACGTAATTTTGACTATGAAGCTTAGACAATTTGCTGTATCTTGTGAGCCGTAAAAAAAACCCTAAAATTAAAAAATTAAAAAAATGTAAAAAAGGCTGAAAGATTGAAGCGCTTAAAGGAAAAAAATCACCAAAAATAAAATAAATCGTTTAAGCGCAAAAAAATCACCATAACTAAAAAGATCGCCAAACAACTAAAAAAAATCGACAAGAACCGAGAAAATCGTCAAAACGAAAAAAGCACCTACACTTAAAACAAATCGCTAAAACTAAAAATATCTTTAAAAAACGAGAAAAATCGTAAAAATTGGAAAAAATCACCATAGCGAAAATAGCTTTAAAAAGAAAAGCGCCAAAACTAAAATAATCGCTAAAAGCAGAAAAAAATCGCCAAAACGAAAAAAGTGTCAAAACTAAAAAAAGGCCTGTTTTGTAATGAAATTGGACTACCCTTTCCCAAGTTAGGATGAAATCGGTATAGAAGACTCTTGAAAAATATTAAATTTTACAAAAAATTCATAGAATTTTAAATTTCAACTGCTTTTGTAGTTACGGGTCACATCAAAAAAATATAGTGGTGATCATGTGGAGGCATAAAAAAGGTTTCATTTTGTTGATAGTGCTATTATCCGAAAAACATTATTCGGTTAAGTATTATTCGAATTAAATAACTGTTCGAATAATTATTATGCAAGCAAAATTTATAAAATAAAAACTATTCGTATCAAATTGTTTTAGTAGAAATTACTCGCATAAAATTATTCTAACAATTATTCTAGCGACGTCGGATGATAAAAAGAAATAAAATATAGGATACATTCGTAAATTTAGTAATTGTGCAAAAAAATTTCTGCGTTTGAAAATCATCACTTGGTAATATCTTTCTTCGTCAAAAGTTTCTTTATGCTAACAATTGATAATGCTGCCGCAGATTGCTGCAACTATGGCAGCATTTTTATTACTGTTTTTATTAGTTTGCAGCACGGGTACACAAATTACGAATTTACCCATAGTCTTTATATTATTTCAAATATATTACCTTGAAAGCCCGAGTTATTAAAAACAAGTATTGCAAGTAAAAGTAAAAGGTCAATAAATAATAGTATATAATATTTCTAACAAAAGTTTTTCGAGTTATATTATTTGAAAAAAAAAAGTTTATTCGTACACACAAAAAGAGTGTACGAAACAAAATGACCTCACATTCGGACTCAGCGCATCGAAATACATGACAGGATGGTCTGACCACATGTAAAGCCCATTTTTTGAATCTGTTTTTCCCGTACTTCCTTGAAATTTCGACTATATTACAAACATTTCTGTTTTTATACTTTTTGCGACCTTAGATTTGGTATGTGGGTTTGTTCAAATGTACATACCACTTTTTTGAGTGCGTGTGTAATCATCAAATATCAATGTTGATACACCTACTTTTGATAATATTTCTGCAAAAATGTTTTCAATACTAATATTTTTCTCCACATTTTTCATTCAAACTTGTTCTTATCCCACTGTACCGCTTATTGTAACTTTTGTGGGTGACAAATCGTTGGATTAACTCAGCTGGAAAGAGGGCGTTTTTGGTTTTTAGCAGAATAATACTGTTGTGTTTCGTTTATTCAATGCAATAGATTTTGATTATGTCGGATTTGTGTATTCTTTTTTTTAAATTTCTTTATTTCTTATTCATATTGTATTTTCTTCGATATGTTTGTATTTGGATTTTCTTTTTAATAGCAAAAATAAAAAATAAAAAATAACCTTGTGAAAATTGTTATTTTTATTTAACATTTAATATTGCAGACAGCTAAATGTAATGAAAAAATGAAAAGTAACGTCTATGCCCAAACTCACACGCTCACTTTCAATAAATATTCATAAATATAGAAAATTTTTATTTATGTTAATGTTTATATAGCAGAGTGTATAAAGGTTTATTTATACATGTTTGCATATACACACTTATGTATGCATGTCTGCATGACGGGAGGGATATTTTTTATTAAGTCAAAAACATTGATGCCTTTTATAATATGTACTAGTATGTACTCGTTTATAGATATTTTCATTTGAAATTCATGAAATTATTAAGGCATAAAATCTTTTCATTCATTTATTCATTTGCTATTGCATTCGAAACATTTTTTTTCACATAGACACACTCAAATACATTTTATAATCATACTACTTTATCCTTTACAAAAATACTAACAAAATAAAAACAAAAAAAAAAAACAAATAAAATAAATGGAAACAAAATCTTACATATTGGAAAATTTGCGCAACTGCGTGTAACCCATGAAAAAGCGTTGAAAAGTTTGTGGATGATATGTTTAAGGAAGTATTTTTTAAATATTTGAAAAGAAAATGTTAAAAAGCAACATAACGTAATTAGCGGTTGCTTGCCATCTTATTGAATAATTACAGCTGTAAGCGCTGGCGCGAAATTACATCAAAAGAGCGGCCGACGAAAGAAAGCTAGACGACTGTCTAGAGGCCAGATTTGTTATCGGTTTTCCAAAAAAAAACAAACCAAGGCCAACTCGTTTCTATTTTAAATGCTTCCTTTCGATCTAACTTAAATTTACTTTGTTAAATGTAAACATATTGGCAACGCTACTTTGTGAAAAATTTATACAGAGTAAGTTCGGGTAATGTTGTGTACCTATTTTTTTTATTTAGCTACAACCTTTAGATACTTGAATCGATTAGAACAGATCTCAGCTGGTGTTCTACTATAAGTCTTTCGAGCCCAAGTTTCAGAGAAATAGGAGAAAAAGTAAAAAGTTCATAAACAATCCATTTAAAAAATTGGGGGTATAGTAATGTTTTACGTATGATAATGTGATAAGCCATACCTTCGTATATTCCGCTGCTCATTTTCTTAAGTCATCTCTTTTTGACATACTTATTTTCTTGAAAGGATAATGTGACAAGTATACCACTTTTGCTGCTTTTATACCGCACTACCAGGCCACGGTGTTTATTCAAATAAATATTGTATTAAAAATATACAATAAATATGCAATATTGTTACATGTGTTCTTTATGAAAAAAAATACTCACATTTGACTTTAAAACTACAGGGTGACGCAGAATGAGCTATATGGTTTAAATGGTTTATAACTTTTTCATTTATGCGATTATTATAATTTTTTTTAAATACAGTATATTATTGGGGAATTTTTTGCAATTAGCATCCTGTAAGTGATGCCCATTTTCTGCTTCGCACATACGTGATCTTTTTAACATATTTTCCATAACTTTTCGCAACATTTCGGGTGTAATGGCCATGATTTCATTTCGAATGTTGGTTTTTAGTTGGAGTATAGTTCTTGGTCTATTAACGTATACTCTTTCTTTCAAATATCCCCAAAGAAAACGGACAGGAGCTGTTAAATCTGGTGAACGTAGAGGCCAGTTAAAATCGCTTGTGCGCGAAATAATGCGTTCACCGAATATGTCCCTTAACAAAGCCATTGAGGCACCTGCAGTATGTGCTGTGGCTCCATCTTGTTGAAACCACAAGTTTTGATGGTTTTCCATAGCTGGGCTAACAAAATTTTCCAAAATCGTCCGATATGCACCACCGCTGACAGAGATTGAGACACCACTTTTATTTTCAAAAAAATATGGGCCAATTATCCTTTCGGAGGATATACAGCACCAAACAGTACACTTAATTGGGTATGATTGTCGCAGATGAACTGCTATTGGATTTTCCGTAGCCCAAATTCTGCAGTTTTGCTTGTTGACATACCCATTTATTAGGGAAATGGGCTTCATCGCTCATTACCAAATTGTGAATAAAGTCTGGATTTTCCTTCGCTTTTTCACGGAAACGAATGGCATATTCAAGCCGTTGTTGGTAGTCTGTCGTCTTCAATTCTTACACAAGTTGAACTTTATATGGGAACAAGTCTAATGTACTCAAAATTCTCTGCAGCGACCGCCGTGATAGTCCAAGTTATGTCGAACGCCTCCTTGTTGATGTTGATGGACTATGCTGCACGCTCTCCCGTACACGTTCAATACTTTTACCAGGATTGTTACAGTCCCATGTTGACGAAAATGTCCAATCAAATGGTTTATTGCTGACGCTGTGGGTGCAAAGCGCATAGTAAAATGACGACGATATGCACGCTGTTTCAACACAATAGACTGTTGGTTTGAAAAATAAAATTCAATTATTTTTGTACGTTGTTCGATCGTGCATTGATTCATAATTAATTCCCCAAGTCTTCTTCATAAAATGCTGAAAAAAACATAGAAAAAATAATAATTAAAAAAGTTATAAAGAATTCAAACTATATAGCTCATTCTGCGCCACCCTGTATAATAACGAAGTTTAAAACTCTTGTGTTTAGAAAGAAAAAACTAAATTTTTAACAAAGCACAAAAAATTTTAACCACTCGGCTACGATTCAATATTAAATTAAAGCATATATGTATATATTTGGGTAAGCCAATTTTTTTTTAATTGTGGACAGCTATGTAACTCTACGAAGCATTCCAAACAATTTTGCTGTAGAAACTCTGGAATTTCGAGCTAGTTGGATATATTACAAAAAATCCAGTAAATATTTTTGTTTGATTAAGTAAACTATTTTATTTAATCCAAAGAAATTTATTATTCAGGCTTAAGTTCGTTCAATTTAATTTTTAACAATTAAATCATTTATTTTTATTGATTTAATTTGTTTTATATGATTTAATTGTAAAAAATTAAATTGAACGAACTTAAGCCTGAATAATATATTTTTTTTTTTTTTGATAAAATCCATATAGTTCGACTAAATAATAACTTCAATTATTTTATTTAATATTAGTTAGTATTTTTATACTAATTGTTGTATAAATTCAGACAAAAACATTGTTTGCTATATTTCAGAAATTTCAGTAAATCTTTTTGTTTGATTTAGCAAATTGTTTTTTCTACATTTGTAAATATTTTTAGACAAATTGTTTTATAGATTTAAGCAATTTGCTTACTGGAAAAAAAATAAGTTTTTTTCAATGAAATTATTGAAATGTTTTTGTCTATAGTTACAAACTTGTTTGTAGGTCCGTTCCTAGACAAAATATTTACTATTTCATAGAATTGCTTTACAGAAAATAAATTTATTTTTTTCTGTGTATATGACATATCGTCAAACCTTGTAAGTGAAAAAAGTTTCATAATCGGAGTTTTATTATATCGAAGTCCGTATCCCGAAAATTTTTTATGCTTTTGTTATCATACTCGGCGACGTTATAATCAAAAAGAAAACAACGAAGCCGCCATAGCTTGTACAATTTCATAAACTGTTTTTCCTCTCCTGTTAATTTTAAAAATTGTAATTACATGGTTTTACGTTTTATATGACGATATGTAACATAATTAATTGTTACCCGCCCGCTCAAAAGTGTGGCCATTCAGGCAGATTTTCTAAAAATAATAAAATTTTAAAAAGTATTTTGTTTACATGAATGAAAATAATACTAATGGCCCTTTTCACTATGTAAGATTAAGAGTTATCGTGGAATTTAACCGTAACTTTTGTGTGCCGAACTTGCCGTTAAAGTCCATATTAAGGGCCGTAAAAACTGTATTTTCTAATTTTAATTTCTTTACTAATTATATATATTTTTAACATAAGAGAATTGCTATGCCTTTTAATAATTATTGAAAAACATCGCAGTTCCTTTACATATGTGTAAAGAAAATAGGAGTTTCAATTTTTTTTATAGCAAAGGTGTATTACGCACGTGAAATATGATAGCTAGGTGCTCGGATTTATTTACCTTGGTCATATGTTGGGTACGTACGACTCGCATTGCTGCAAAATATTGTACTTCTCAAAAAGGATTGAAAACATTATAACAAAAAATTTAAAATTTAAGCTCTTAAGAATGCAATGATTTTGAACTGAAAATCTACTGGTTTTGCGCTTTCACATTCGATAGTTGTACATGGCAACGGTGATATGTGCAGCTTAATTTTATTATTTTAAGCTAATGATGTGTGGAATGCCGTTGTACAGATTTTCTTTCCTCAACGGTAAAATTTTTCGAAATTTTGATTCACATGTAACACAACTCCTTAGTGCCGATTCACAATTTTGTAACAAGCGCGTAACGTAATATGTGACCGGCCCCGGAAGGACAATACATAGGTTGTGCTCCTTCGTGGAAAACAACTACAAATTGTTATATGAACGCGCATTATATCCCATCACATTTTCTCTTTAATAGTTAAGTTTTAAAACTTTAGCTGCAAAAGTATAACATTCAGTAATGGGTTATTCCCCATGTGAAAACTCCTTTTCCTTTTATTCTTCATCTTTTTTTCATTTCATTCTCTTTGTTTCGCTTCGTTAACCATTTGTGTGCTTTTTCACGTTTTTTTTTGTTTAATACTCTATAGCGGAACAAACTCTTCATGTTTTTATTTTACTATTTTAAAATTATTTTCTCTCCTGTATCTTTTTTTTTGTTATTTATTTTCTGGTATAAACGTTCAATAGTTAAGCTAAAAACCGTTGTTATCGTCACAAGAACAACATCAGTTAAGCAGGATGTTTAGTTCATTAACACCGGAAATAGGAGTTCGTTCTAGTGTCCAGTTGTTACTGTTAACATGCTGGCTGCCTGTAACAAACAAAGCTTTGTTGCTGGGTAATGATGTTGATGATAAAGATGGCGCTGATGACGATGTGTTGCTGATGAAGGTTGGCGGTGCTGATGCTTGTAAGAGTATCGTAATTCATGCATGCCTTTAGCCGGTAAAGATAAAAAGGATGTTGATTATATTAGTTGAGATCCTTCATGTGCACAAAGTCGTCAGGAGTATGTGCTTTTTCCGTTCAGTTTTACTAATTGCTTAAAATAAAAACGTTGCATGTGTTTTTAAGCGTTTGTTTAGTTTTAATTAACAATTATTGGGTTAAGATGCCTCTTTAACATGAACTTAATTGTATAGTTTGTTAAAGACAATAGGCGGAGATTAAATTTACGAGATTTTAAACACTTATCAATCATTATTTAGTTAAGATTTAAGTTTTGTTTTAGTGTAATCTAAAAAAATTAATAAACCACTTCTACTGCGGTATATAAGCTGTTTTTGGAAACAATTTGTTTTAAAATATTTACTGATTCTGAACAAAAAAGTTTACTCCATCAAACAAATATATTTACTGGATTTTTTGTAATAGAGCTAGTGTAAGAGAGATAGTGAAAGTTCGTTAGTCAAACTCACTGTGTGTAGGACGAACATTTTTTATTTACGATTTTTATCGTTTCAAGCGGCTAGCCACATTCCGGCAGCGATGGGCGGATGTCGCTTCATTGCACCAGATGCACTTCAACATGCAAAAAAGTTGCAAGAAAATTTTACGTGTAAAGCCTAATTTTTTTTAAGACTTAGTACATTCATAAAAAAATTACTTTATTAATATTTTTAAGCATTTAAGTGATAGCGAATCTCATGAAAAACAATAAAGCATAAAATTGTGAAGATACGACAAAAATCTGATTTATTTATACAAAATTGTCTTTGAACCAAAATTAATTTTTGAGTAAACACTAATAAGTTTCTTATTTTTCGTCGAATCTTAACAGTTTTGTACTTCGATTGCCCGTTATGAAATTCTCTTTCACCGCAAGGCTCAAAAATATTAATGAACTTGTTACAATTTACGCTTGATACTTATTGTGTGAATTCTGACATTGAACTCTTTTTGCTGTCATTGTTGTTGTTGTTATTTATGTGTATGTCGTAATGATGTTTTTTTCAACCATACAGAAAATTGATTTTTGCTGTAGTTTTAGTGTTTGCGTCCTAAATAAAAGTCAAACTAAAAATTCACTGATTCAGTAAAAAGTATTTACTGAAAATTACATTGTAATTTTGCCAAACATTTTTTTGAAAAATTTTTGGTGGTAATTTTTCCTATGTAAGGCAACCAAAAAAAGCGTTGTACTTAACATTTTGACTTGCACTGGCTGGAACTATTATTAACAATTTTATATTTAAGACTTGGATAATTATTGTAAGTTCAATCTAAAGTTAAAGATTCATTAAATAATTTAACTATTAATCAGTTGCAGACAAAAACTGACAATTCATTCAATATTTGCATTATGGCGTACAGCAAGATTCTTTCGAACTAACGAAAAAATTTTTTTTGCATTAGTGATTTGCGACAACATCATTAGACAGATAGATTTTAAGGAAATTTGGCTAAAAGTTCAACCGAACAAGAAATATAAGCGCCCTAGAAATAATCACATATTGATGGTCATACGTTGACAAAACGTAACTGATTTTTACAACTTTTCTGTTGCAGATATTACATTATAAATAGGCTGAAAGCATTACTAGCAACTAAATAAAAGAACTGCAGACTATTTAGTAGATACTCTTAACTAATTTCGGTATTTCTTATTTTAAGGATAGGGACATTTTTTTTGTGGCAATTTATATAACGCTTTCTGCGTTTTGTGAAATATAATAAAAAATCAGTTACGTGTTGTCAGCATATGACCATCAATATATATTGTTAACTCTTTTCGACCGCATGTTAAGGGGACAAAGATACCTTCTACATAGAAGTTTTCAACAGCAGTCGTATACTACCCTGCAGACAAGGCGACTGGTATATACACACACGTAAAGTATACTCCACAGAGAATTTGGACTAGCCCAAAGGTATCCCAAATGTCTTGAGAAAATGTGCTCGATTTAACATTACAATGTCTTGGGGCTGGACCATATAAACTAGCTTTGCATTACATCAGAGTAGTCTCAAAACTAGTATATTTCATTAGTTGATGGATCTCTTAAGTGTTTGTTTTTCACGTTTGCAATCGGTAAAACGAGAGAACTTGACGTTTAACTACACCCTCTAGTTTGCAAATGATATGATCCATAGCTGCATTATATCCGAGTATTCTTGAAACTACTCTGTCTCACTATTCGATGGAGCAATCAAGTGTTCGTGTTCTAATATGCAGTCATTAAAACGCGAACACTTGTCGGTTACGTACAAGCTCTTGTTTTCAAATTCCATTTTCCATCACTGCAGTAAATTGGACCATGTTGTAGCTAGTCGATTCCTTCTAAAATTGATCACCTAGCCCAAGATCACCTAGCAAAGTATGGACACGCTCTTGCCACTGTTAATGCCTACAAATATGCAAGTGATTGTAATAGTTATCAACTATTGTAGACAACGAGTGCAGAAATGCCAATTCCGTTCCATCGACTGGACAGCATATCCCATATTTATTCGTTATAAAAATAGTTTTTATATATTAATTGAGCTTTTTATTAGTATGAAATCTACTGGGTATCCAGCAATTTTGTATTCAAAAACCACAATTTCATTTTCCTCGAACTAAAAAAACTTTAATGCCAATAACAAATAAAAACTTGTACATTAAGACCACAAAAGCATTTTTAAATCTGTTGCAAATATTTATATATTTTTGTTTTAATATAAGCAATTTAAGTAAAAATGTATATGTATAAAATTTTATTTTATTTTTTGCGGATAAAAAAGAAATGAATGATAACGATAACGATGATAATACGCCATGCCATGATAGTTAGATGGAGCCAACATCGAGACGGTTAAAAAACTCATAAATACAATGAGAATAAAGCACTTTAAAGAGAATATTAACTGGCATGAGAATGCAGGAATTGTAGCACGGATACGTTGAATGTTGTATGAACAATGAAAAAATGCTTAACACCTGCAGAGCTCATCTACACAAGCACGCAACACGTAGCATTTTCATCACCACTAGCAACTGCAATGCAAAGTAACGTACGTTACATGTGGTATTCAGGAATATATAACATGATAATAAAAGCTTTTTTTTAAACAAAAACTGAAAATTAAAAAAAACGATCATAAGAATTATTTTCGATATAACTCTACTAAAACGTTACAAGTCTGAATTTAAGTTTCTATTTAAAATAATAAGGAAATTTATTAAAAAAATGAAAAAAAAACACTTAAATTTTGCTAGCAAAAGATTTTCTATAATTGTTTTTTTTTGCAGGACTCAATTATAGACTTGAAAGAAAAAATATGCCAACATTATTAAAAGTGTCAAATTTATTGTTAAATTCAGTCATTTTATATGAGTTTCTTTTTTATTTATTTTATATACATTTAATACATACAAAAAAGCATACACACACAAATTTCAATGTCAGGACTTGTATACAAAGGAACATTTTGCAGATACAATTTTTATATTTTTGCTGATTGTGCGTCTGTATCAGAAATAATATAAATCCTGTACTCTAATGTATCGCATTGTTCAGTATTTCATTTTTGAGACTACAGACTTGTTGTGTAGTGTAGGTGAATAAAAATAAAATTATTTATAATGGCAGCGTCATTTATCACACCAAGGAATATTGTTACATGAAAATAAACATGACTGTTTTTTTTAGCTAGTAGATGTCTGTCGCATGACCAAAGGACCTCTTCATTAACACACTGAAAAAACTTTATTAAACCTAAAATAAAATAATGAAATGTTTGGCTTTTTATATCGCAAAATTAAATATTTTTAATTTTGACAATGAAAATCATTTAAATGAAGCGAAATATTAAACGTTTTATTTTCAGCCTGTAAAGTGGTTGATGACAAAAATATATTCTATATTTAGCAATAAATCTAAAGTAAACAAATTAAAGTAAAGCAAATAAGCGAATATTCAACACATAATATAGTAACCTTTTAAAGCAGATATAACTCATTTTAATAGAAAGATCCTTTGAACCTGGATGACGCTATAAATAGAAGTATACATCGGAAATCACAAAATGCAGCGTTATCTGGACAATGACTGAATTGATTAAGGGAAATTTCTCTTCGTAGAAAACTGCTATTGTAGACCTTGCACCTCTTGCAAGTCTAGAATATATGCCACAATACGCAACACAGAAACAAAAAAATATAAGAAACGTATATTTTCTACACAGTAGCAGATACGCAATACTAAAAACTGTAGGAAACTTGTCTAGCATATATGCAATTAGCAAAATTACTCAAAGAGACCCTCTGAGAGTATATAAAACGTAAACATGAAAATAAAATACAAACTTATCGTAGGCCTGTTTGTTTACTTTTTCAATAAAGCCAATAAATAATTCTAAAAACTCTTGAGTAGTCGAATGCAACTATTACTTCAACAAGAAAAGTTAACAAAGTTGGTTTGTGTGTGTACGTTTATTTACCTGTTCATTTTTTTTTGTATTTAAATATTAAATGTATGCATCTGGAATAAATGTTAGTTCAGAATTAATCTACAAATAAAAAATAAAGAAACAAATTAAAGGAAGTTAATTTTTTATGGTACATTTGAGAAATTACATAGTTATACATAATATATGTATGTACGCATTGCCTACATGTTTGAAGAAGACACTAGTTCTTTGTAGCAGAAAATGATAGTTTCTATCCTAGAGGTGCAAATATGCTACCAAGAGTGATTTCCGCTATTGTTTTTCGTGTTTAGCACATGTGTATGTATTAAACACATCCAAACAAAATGCATTACAAACTTTTTCGTTGTAAAGCAGTGTAATTCATAATAGTTTTTATTTAATTTGCTCTTTTTTACGCATATTTAATAATGGCTTAAGTAATAAAATAACAATAATGTTAAAAAAAAAGCTGAACTGTCAAAATTGACTGACAACTTAAAACCATATCCTGCTCTCTCACACTCTGCACCTTTGTCTCTTCATTTTCATTGTTAGCTGACTTTATAGCAGCCATGATTCTATTGTATTTGATGTGGCAAAGGTATTAAAGATATAATATAAAATTGATACGTTGCAACAGCTTGTGCAACATTATGTGTGATGGCTGAGCAACAGCATGCCATGGCTTGTCATTGTTATGATACAATATATCACAAAATTACAAAGTTAAGTGCGTAAGTTGTGAAAAATGTCATCGTTATTTGCTGAATACAGTGAAAGTATGAAAAGGATGCCATGGGCAATAACGAAATATGAGTTTTATTTATTAAAAAAAAATATATTATGGTAATAAATTTTCAAGTACAATGTCAGCCAAGCAAGCAATGATGTTATTTCAGACATAATTATTGTTGGTTTCGTTTGAAATTTAAATCTAACCGCTGTGGCTACAAATTACAATTTATATTTCTTTTATATTTATTGCGGCTTTGAAAGTATTTTTACTTTAATTATAATGGTTTTTATTTTGTGATATTTCATAAAAACTTTTTCGAGCTAAATATGAATCGCTGTTAAAAAATCGATAAATCGGTGGTTTTTAATAAAGACGTAAGCATATCTTAAATCTAATTTTAACAATAGAGCATAATCAAAATTTCTTTGAAATTGTGGCAGTCGTATGATTTTTTTTTTGAAAATTTCTTTTAACGCTTTTTAAATATATTGCGAAAGAACTTTGTGTAAAAGTTTCAGGCAAAAATAACGTAAGAATGAAATCATAGCAAATATTTAAATAACCGCTTACATCAGGAACCGGCAAAACACATCACATGGACTTTGTGCACTTTTACTCTCACCCGTATCTACTCACACGTATTAACTAAAAGTAACTAAAATCAATCAGTGTGGCATGAACACTCAAACAAGCAGAACAAAAAATTAACAAAAAAACTCCAAAATGTGTTTAGATTATATCAACGTTTCTCTCGTAGAGCGGTTAAAAAAATCATCACAAATGAGTACTTAAGTCCTTATAAATAAGTCCTTATAGATAAAAATTGGTGAAATTAATATAGAACTTAGGTTGTTGATTACAAAAAAAAAAAATCGAGACTGCTCCATAATACTCCGAAAATTTTTACTGTTATGAAAGAGCGTTAAAAATAGAGCTATTTAGCATTAATAAAGGGTGATTAAATTTTAAGGGCCGATGTTGATTTTGAATAAAACACAAACTGTTTAGGAAATTTTTGTCATTTCTTTTTATTATGATAATATGGTATGGTTCAATTATGTATGGAACAAAATATCGGCCAAATGGCCGCCGCGACTTCGGCGGTACACCTCCATCCGATGGTCCAAATTTTCGATGACGCTGAGGCATAATTGAGGTTCTATGCCGCTAATGTGCAGAATTATCTCATTCTTTAGCTCTTGAATTGTTTCTGGCTTATCGACGTACACCTTTTCTTTCAAATAACCCCAAAGAAAGAAGTGCAATGGTGTCAAATCACATGATTTTGGCGGCCAATTGACATCGCTAACATGTGAAACAATACGGCTATTGAATTTGTTGCGCAAAAGAGCCATTGTTTCGTTAGCTGTGTGGCAAGAGGAACCGTCCTGTTGAAACCACATATCGTCCAATTCCATATCTTCCAATTGGGGCCATAAAAAGTTCGTTATCATCTCAAGATAGCGAACACCATTCACAGTAACTGCCTGACCGGCCTTTTTTTGAAAAATAACAGCTGGATGATGCCGCCAGGCCATAAACCACACCAAACAGTCACTCTTTGAGAGTGCATTGGTTTTTCGACAATCAGTCTTGGATCATCAATCGCCCAAATGCACTATTTTTGCACGATTTTTCCGATTGTACGCACATTTGGGCGATTAAATTGACTGAAAAAATCACGAAGTGCACGATATGCATTTTGATTTGAACGCCCATTTTCATAATAAGCCCGAATAGCTTTAACGCGTTGCTCGATTGTGTGTCTCTCCATAGATCAAATTGAGTTACTCTGAAATTGATAAATGTCAAATGAAATGCAGAAAAAAACTTGACGTTTAGGTGTGGTTCACATTCAACATCGGCCCTTAAAATTTAATTTAGTGCAAGTCGACTTAAGCTGTTATAAAAAAATAAGATTAACATCTTTTAACTTTAAGTACTTTTTTGCCAATAACTTTTAACGTATGAATAATTTTTATTAATCATACGCATAGTATATTAATATTAGAATGTAAATAAAGCAGTGTATGAGGTGCCTCGAATAAAAGTTGGCCCAGTCACCCGTAGGATTTGATGTTAGACCTATACGATTCCACACCCCTAGATACCGAAATTTTATTGGTTTATGCACTCCGTAGTCATTTGTATTCTGATCATAATATTTTGCGTATCATTGTGCTTTAAATACTTTTTGGTTTTAATCACTATAATTTTAACTGCCCTTTTCATAATGTACGATTAAAAGTTAAAGTGAACTTTAATGACAAGTTTTATATGCCGAACTTGCCGTTAAAGTCCACGTTAGCTTTTAATCATACATTGTGAAAAGGGCCGTAAGTCTATTATTTTTAAAAAATATAATATTTTTTACTATTGAATAAAAAAGCATTTTGCATTATGAAGCTCATAAAATCTATTTAATTTAAAAGCTTTAAAGAATTGTTTCTTAATGTTTGATGCAACACAAGATCATTATAATTAAATATGATAAGCAAATTTTTGCTCTAACTTTTTTCTTCAATCAAATTTTTAAAGCAGCTCTACAGACATGCAGCAGGCATTTAGTCATACATATGAAGAAACACTTTTCCGCTCCATTGCAGCGTAAAATAAGAAATATTACCAGGCTAAAGAAAAATATAAGAAGAAAAAACTCATTGCCGGTTATTTTTTGAAGAAAGGAAAAATAGAGAAAAGAAATATACGAAATAATGTTCGTAATAACAAAAGCTTTTAGCCAAACACCCACGCATACTAAAACAAAACACAAATACCCTTACAAATTGATTATACAAAACTAGGAACAAGACTTAGTAACCGTATGTGTATGAAGTGTACAATAAGAAAATATAAAAAGAAGTAAAGAAAAAAATTAAATGTGTAAAGAAAGACAAAGTTCACAAGCGACTTCCTGTAGAAGTCACATACACAAACAATATAAAAATATAAAACAATGCAAGCAACACTTGCACAAACTTAAATACAATTTCACAACCAAAATATAAAGTCAAGTTCAAGTCTTTGCCTCTGCATTTGGCATTTACTGTTAGCCATCCAGCATGTTTTGTACTGTCTTTTCTTTTATTTAATTTCCTCCTTTCCTTACCACGAAGGACGATTCGTATGAACATTTTTTTTAACAAGTCTAATGTCTACTCATTTTTTCTCTACTGCTTCTTCATCGTTTTGTTTCAATAAAAAGAAAAGGAACTGCAGAAAAAAATTAAATAAAAACAACACACCCAAAAGGCGACGATGAAGATTTTGGGGGAAAAAATATTAAAAGAAATGAAAATTTTTGTTGTGTATAATAAAAATGATAAATGTTAGACGCAATGCAATAAAGCTCCTTAAAGCATTTCACCATGAAAATACTCGTAAAGCAGACTTATAAGATTGTTATACATACTCGTGCATACAAGAATATGAAATCATCTCATGGTGGCAGTTAGTGGTGATAGTAAGATAGATAAAACTACACAAAATTTATATAAAATCATTAAAATTCTGGCAATGATCTTGAAATAAAGCAATTGTGGTGTTCTAATGGGTTTTATTCGTTATTATTTTATACTACTTCTCTGTTAAAGGAAAACCCTACTTTTAACTGTTCAGCGAGTACTACTCTTAATAGTCCTTTTTATAAATCAACCAGAAGAAATTGCACTAAGTGTGCGGACTTAAAGGTTTAAGGAGTTCAATGAGATGGATACATTTTTATATACTTTTATAGCAATTATCCAAAAGCAAACATGTTGCACTCAGCTTAATTTCTCTAATGTAGGGTGCTATAAACAAGGAAGTTTCATACAAACATGTTACGTCTGTTGTTTTGTTTTTAATACGAAAACTTGTATGTTAAAACATGGCAGATGCATGCTTCAGACCACAAATTACCAAAATTTAAGAACTCTTTGGTAAAAAGACTAAACTACATAGCAGGCAGCACCAGATGAACAAAATATATTGTTTTTTTCTTATAAATTTTTTAATTTATTTTACTGTCGAAAGAGAAAGACACAACTGCTCATGATACTAAGATTTACCCAGCAAATATTTAGAGAGCTGAAAATAATAATTTTAAATTACTTTGCTCCGTTGGTTGAACAATATAATAAATACGTACTAAACATTATAGGGTATATGTAAACCAAGTTCGGTATTCAGCGAAAATTTTACCGAACGCCGAATATGTACCGAACTACTTTTTTGCCAAACTCTGACACACGCAACCCGAATGTTCCCCCATGTAGAAATGCTTTCTATTGCTAGTATTATTTTAAAAGGAATTAAAGTCAATTAAATTAGACATTGATTTAATTAACATATTAATTGAAAATTAAAATCTTTTCTGAGTAAATGAGTAATCGAAAAAGACTGGACAAGAGTTTTTATCAGTATCCAACGCCATTTTGAAATCTTTTTGTTTGAACAAAACTAAATTTGCAAATACGCAATGCAAAACTAACAATTTTACCTTAAAACTTCTCATTTGGTTAGACCTTTGCTGGGTTACTTTGTAAATGTCTTCAAAAAAAAATGTTGTAAAACAAAGGAAACCAGAAAGAAAATAAAAACTACAAATAGGAAAAAGGACACTCTGTATTAGGTGGCAATACAACATCTTGTTTATTTTGTTACAAGAAAGACGCAGAATATAATGTTCAAAAAAAGCAAGCTCTTTACTTTGATTTATGCAACCGCAAACATTTAGTTTTTCAATTTTATTTAATATTTTCTCCATTTTGGACAGATAGTGGTAAGAAAAACTTTGGCGTCACTTGAACTGCGACATGCAGAACAAATCACAACTTAATATTTCCGCTGATGTAATAAATTATTTTCAATGCAAAAAAAAACTTTGTATTAATGTAAACATATGAATAGATTTAAAAAGAAACAAAACTCTTTATACTAAATGTTTGCATTTAGTGTAATTGAAAGAGTTTTTCTAAATTTAATATTTATATTTCTAAATTTAATATTTACAAATTTAATATTTAATAAACGCGTTTTTTTTTCTTTCACTAATTTCTTAAAAATGATTTAGATAAATTTTTAGGAAGCAAAATTTTCAATTTAATGACAATTATAAAAAAATGTGTTGAAGTTAAAGTTTTATAGAAAAAAATTAATATTTTAAGTAATACATCGGCAGTAAAATGTCCGAAAACTTTTATTTTCTGATTTGTGGAACTTGGGAGTACATATTTCAGCACAGCAGCAAAATTTCAATGTAAAATCGTCCAAAGCCAAAATTAATTTAAAATTTTTCGGTAGTGATTTTAATCATGCTTATTCAACTTGATTTACAATAATCTTGAAGGAAAATTTATTCTTTTGAATTAACTATATTTCAGATTGATTTAATATTGCGTAAAAAATGAAATTAATACAGAAATATTACGAAAAATCATGTTGAATCAAAGATAATTCGAGTTGAAACAACGTGATTTTTATATTGAAACAAAACGTAGAATCACGTTGAATCAAAGTTATTTCAAGTTGAAACCACGTGAATTTGATATTGAAGCAACACTAAGAATCATGTTGAATTATAGTTACATCAAGCTGAAACAACATGACTTTAGTGTAGCTATTTTATTAAATATTTTACTTACGTGATGGTTATTAGCATAGGCATCAGAAAACTTTATGTTGCAGTTGGCTGTATATAAAATTAATTTCATTTTAATTCAAGGTTTATTTATAGCAAAGTTGCTTTAACAGTGAAAATTTTTAAATCAAAGAGATATAGGATTATATTAATAATTTTTCATTTAAAATTAGTATGAAACAATAATAATTTTAAGCCAGTAGCAGTAAATGTTCGCTAGCAAGGTCGTTTTTTGTTGTCTACTTAGCCGACACCTGTAAGAATAAACAACATCAAGTCACACAACTAATCACAATAGTGAACACAACTAACCACTACAGTAGCAATGAACAAAGCAAATAAACACTAATACACTTAAACGACAAATTATTTCTTGTAAATTTGATATGAGTAATCATGTTAATTTTACATTCCTTTTTTTCTTTGTGCACAAATTGTACAAATTTATTCAATGTTTTAGTTAAAAAATGTATGTTTCGGCACTGGCAGTTATCACCCTCGAACGGTGGAAAGCATAACGAGCTCAATGAACTCTGCCTCAGCACTACCAGTGGTTTGAAAATGTATTTTACTTTATTTATGAATAACTTTGAGTTGAAACTCAAATTATTAATCCTCTGCGACTGACGTCGTAGTCTAGCAGACACCAGTAAACAGAAAACATTGTTTGTTTCTTACTACGTACTTATGCATACATTAGTGCGAAAAAAGCAATCAAAACGAGCGCACGCGTTGATGTGAGTATATAAGTGTCTACTAGTCTACCACGTCAGTATTGAGGTAGACCTGACAAAATACGTTGTAATTTTTTATTAAACCATTGATATTATATCTTTTCTTTATAGATTGATTAGCTTAAGTATAAGCTGAAATACTGTTAAACTTTTTACCAAAAAAATAATATGTGACGTTTTTTTTGTTTTTGTATGGATGTAACTTTTTTAAGGGTAATTTATGACAAGCCAATAATTTTGATTTTAATAAGATTTGTCGTTTTGATTTCAACAAAAAATTACAATAAATAAGAAACTACTACATTAAACTGAAACCAAAATTTTTTCAGTTGGTTTACAAACGGAACTTGGAACATATAAGCAGTTGAAATAGTGGCTAGTGTACTACCACGTCAGTGTAATTATGATAATGAAGTCACGTCAGTCGCAGAGGGTTAAAGAGGAGTATTAGAATATGTAATCAGAGTAGCAAAACGGATCAGAGCTGATCAAGGCCGCTGCAGGAAACCACAATTTTTCCTCTGGTTTTTTCAAAAAATTGTATAATTATTACGTATACTTAATAATATTAAGTATGCGTAATATCTATTACAGCATGTTCTTGCATATTTCCGGCCTAAGGGCATACTCAAGTCAGTTTCCTAGTTTTTGTGGCATATTTAGCTCTTTTGCCTGCATATTTTGGCTTTTTCAGCTTCTTCGTGATCAAAAAATTTAAAATTTTTTTAGTATTCTTTCCAAATTTACAAATTTGATGAATAAAAGACTTCAAAGCAGCAAAGTCCTTTGCGTTTATACAATTACACAAACTCTGCAAGAACATTGCTAGTAGCTAATAACTGCCAATATTTTTTAAAGCAATAATCAAATGTTCTGTAACATTTTTATACTTTTAAATTAACACTTCTTATCCAAAAAAAAATTCAGAAAAAAACGACACTAAAACAGACAGATGGAAGAGAAATCGCCGAACAAAAACTCATAGAATTCAAAACAAATATATAAACATTGAAACCAATGTGTGAGTAAGTCATTTCAAATAAAAACTAGGGATGTAACGATACGCCGTTTTGCCGATCCGATACCGATACCGATACTCAAAAAGAAATATCGCCGATACCGGTCCCGATACCGATACGCATATTAAAATTAAGTTCAACTAGAGATTAACAAAACTCAAGCAGGGCAGTTTTTTTATTATACAAAATTACAGTGTAAGAGATTATTAATATTTAAAATTGAATTAGCCCAGTATAAAAAATTGAAAGTAATTTTTAAGGAACTACATTGTCATTGCTTCAACAGAATCTATATTAAAAATATGCAGAAAAGCAAGCAAAAGTTTATCTGAGTTATATAAAAATTTGTAATTTAATTATAATTTTAAAAAATACTCGAAACGCTTTTTAAAAACTCGATTTTAAAGAACTTTCATCAACTAATATTCTTCTAAATAACTTAATAGCTTAATTGTTAAAATTCTTCTAAAAGTTTATATTATTCACTTAAATTTACATGAAAACACAGTTTTGCGTTTAAATTCGTATAAAAAGAAACAAGTTGGTTAAGTTGTCATCTTTTTTCCTTGAGAGAAAGTCATTATAGAACAGCGAAAAAGAAATTTTTCCTAACATCGCTTCCAATTAGGTGATTAATAATCGAAAGCGAACTTCTTACAAGGACAAGGATATGTAAAATTAATTAGGAATGATCCTAATTTGCAATACTTCCAGATCGCGAATTCTGCATTTTCATGACTTCTTTGGAGTGTTTTTTTTTTCTGGGAATACGATTTAAAAAGCAACGTATTGAAGTCGAATTCATGGTAAAATTAACAAGAAAGAGATTATGTTGTTTTACAAAATAACAGTGTAAAATATTATTAATATTTAAAATTGATATTAATAAGTTTTAAAAAACAATGAATTGAATTTAATTAATGGTAAAATTAACAAAAATAGATTATTTGTTAAAAAATAAACTCTGAAAAAAATAAAAAGTATCGTAGTATCGACAGTAAAATATAGCCGATACCGATGTATCGGGAAATCTGAAGTATCGCCGATATATCGGTATCGGCTACTTCCCTAATAAAAACTTCCAAATCGATCGGCTTATGACGAAATTGGAAGTAATTTTTGATTTGATATTTTTCACATTTTCAAAAGGATTTTTCTTAAGTAATTTTAATTTCAGCCATATAATTCTCATTCTAAGCATACATTTTTTGTTTCTTGACCAATGTAACTGAATGTAATATGAAACGATAGGATTCATATTATAGTTTTCGTCCCATTCAATTAATCCTGAAATAATATTATATGTTTCGATTTGATCTGCTTTCACGGTTGTTCCTTAGAAGATTTTTGCGAAAAAATACACCACAAGAAACTAGTATATTGTTTGACAGCACTATATATCTACTCTCTAACAACAAAAAATTATAATAATCGCGGAACAAAATTAAAGAAAAATAAAAAATCTGCATGTTTTAAAATAATTGATTACCATTTTTTGAACACAGGAAAAAAGAAGGCTAACTATTCTTTCCAACAAGACTTATTTTAATAACATCGACCAACAATGTCAAAAGTTATGTCAATTAAAAAATAATTTTTTTTTCAAAATAGTGCAAAAGCAGCAAAATTTTTTCAAAGAAAATCAGAAATTTGTAAACAGATAATGTTCTTTATATTGTTTCTATTCTTCAGCTGCTGTTAACTTTTATTAAAGTCCTACAATTTCTAGATAAATAATTTTACGTAACGCTCAATACATTTTTATACGAATTAAATATATTTTCAGAAACACACTTTATTTTGAATTCAATACAATTTAGATGTATAATCTTCAATGTATTTTAGCATAATCTTCTTAGGTATTCACTAAAAAATTTCAATTATATTAAAAAAATATGAATAACACTCAAACAATTTTTAAATAAAAACGATGATTGATTGATGAAACGTTTTGCAATATAATACTATTTAACAAAGAACACAAAACTATTAAATATTTAGGAGTACAAACCTACGCTGTTATTTTAGTGTATTTTGTTAATGAAATTTTAACAATTAAACTGAGTAATGAAGAGTACTAAAAAACGTTACGCTCAAAACACAAGACTGAGGACAACAAAGTTAAAAAAAAATTATAGTTTCTAATATTTTCAAAAATTTTATGTGTAAAATAAGAGAAGCAAATGCAAATATTCTGAAACCGTTAAAAATATAATCTCATATATGGAAAAATTCATAAATTTCTCAATGTGAAAAATCAACAGCATGCATTACGGACACGCCATTTTGCATGAAGAGAATAATAGCAGTATATTGTTCTTCGTTTTTGGCACAAAATGGTCATTCTTGCACTAAAAAAAAAATTATGTACATTTATTTATAATCTATTAAATCATGCTAAAGCAGTTTTCACTTCAAAATGGATGCCTTTATTGTATGAAATCTGTGGCAATAACGAAAATGTGCTTAAGTCATATTTTATAGTTTTGTATTTTACTATACTTTTAGTGGACACGAAAAAAGCATTTGAAATGAGAATCAGCCATATATGAAACTAATTTATTATTCTTAATATTTACTTAAAACACAGTAAAAAGTAAATTCAACGGAATAGAGTGTCCTTTAATTTTTTTTATATATTAATAGCTTCTTTTATTTATCTTCAATTTTCATACTTATAAATACTTTTTTCGATATAACATAAATATTAAAAGCACAACTTTATTGCAACAAAGTTTGCTTAATATTTAGTATTTTTTCATTTGGTTTTACTTTCTTTTTCTCCGTATATTAATTACTTTCTTATGTATATTACACTTTTTTCCATTTGCCACTTACACATACCACTAACATTTTATAGACACTTGTTTTGTGCGCTGTATGCAACATTAAGCCCTGGTGTTAAATACTCACTCACTCTTACTTTATACGAATAGTAAAAATTATGTTTGCTTAACCCTTAATTACTCGCACTAAGAAAATTGCGTATCTGCTCGCTTGGGGTCTCAGGTAACCCAAGACTATTCTCATTATTTTTAATAAACATCCATATAGTGGATAATTAACTCAGTAAAACATTTTTTTTGTTTTTAATTTTTTTATTTAAAATATTATACACAGAAAAAATTATCATAGCTTTATATTTTAACACGCATGTGTTTGAATTTTTTTTAAATTTTATTATATTTTTGTATGATTTTTAATTATTCCAATAGAAAATTTTAATATAAAAAAATGCGATTTTTTTCTTATTAAATATTTATGATTTTTAGTTTTTAATTTTACGAATTTTGTGACAGGTAATATTTCTGTAAAAAAAAATCTTTGAATTTATGAATTTAGTGATATAATACGAACTATAGTTTTTTCTGTGTATATAAGGAAGCAAAATGAATTAATACCTAATTACATAAAAATTAAACAAAAGTTAAAATAACTTCAGCAATTAATAGTTTATTATCATGGTGAGATGAAAGTTTTATATGTTGGTTCTTTTTGGAACTCTTGTGATCTCTGGCAATTACACTGTTGAAAATATGTCTTAGACTGCCCGCTGCACACAAAGTTTGCAGATTTTTTGCATTTTGCATCCATCTCTATATCCATTTTCTTCACTCAAAAGCTTGCTTTGTTACTCGTATGGGGTCACAGCTTACACAGAAAAAATTATCACCAAAAAATTTTCAAACAAAAGTTTGTCTAAAAATGAATTTAATTTTTAATAAATGTTCTTTAAATAATCAATGAATTGTTTGTTTGACTCTTATTTAGGACGTAAACACCAAAAATAAGAAGAAAGCTGTGTCGTAAAAAAACCCCCGATGACGACATACACACAAATAAGAACAACAACAACAATGATAGCAAAATGATTGCAATTTTACCAAATTTGTTTACTGAAGATTTTTGAGTGAATCAATTCATTAATGTCTTTGCGTTAATTTTCATTCATTTGTTTAGAGTCTTTAGATAAACATTCAGACTTGATCACATTTAACAAAGTGAAATTTCATAAATGCTTACTGGATGATTGATACACAAATTTTGTTTGATATATCAAGTAAAATCCAGTAAATATATTTGTTTGATTAAGTAAATTATTTTGATTAATATATGTTAGTATTTTCATAATAATTGTTCCATAGATTCAGACAAAAATATTGTTTGATTCTTTTTAGAAAATCCAGTAAATCTTTTTGTTTGATTTAATAAATTGTTTTGTTTACCATTTTGTAAATATTTTCAGACAAATTCTTTTATAGATTTAAACAATTTTTTCACTGAAATGTTACGTCTTTTTCAATGAAATTGTTGAGATATTTTTGTCTATATTTACAAATTTGTTTTTAGGTTAGGAACGGACAAAATATTTGCTATTTCATTGAATTCCTTTACAGAAAACTAAATTTAGTATTTTCTGTGTAAGAGCGCACCACTGTAGCTTTATTTGTCCTTGACTTGATCGTTACTAAAATCTAAACTGCAGCGAAAGTTAGAAAACTACCAAGGACAGGATAAATTTTGGAACACGCCATGTACCTGTTTTTTTTTAAACAATAAAGAGTTTTGACCCCATGCGAGTAATTAAGGGTTAATAGTCTGGTTTACTTATAGATGTTTTTTTATATATTTTCTTGCAACGTATTCACTATATTCGTTTTCATTTTCATCTTGGCAGAATTACGAAAATGTGTCTAATAAAAAACAAGTGCGATGATGTAACGGAAGAAAAAGGGGTTTAGAGTTTTTCTTGGGTCCTTTTTGTATTTTAATGAAGCCTTAAAAACCACTCTAAAGAAAAATATATGGATATAAAAACCCGCAATGTGTTTGACCATCATTCAACGCCTTGGCTTTTATTTATATTGCCTTCTTCTGTTTTGTGAGTATTTACAAGTTTTATTTTATATTTTAATATTTATTTCAGCGTATATGAACCAGAGATGAGCTCGTGAGTAGTTTTTTATTTAAAATTAATTATTAACAGCTGAACTACTGAATATTAATTATTAATTTGAGGGTATAGTAGTCGGTTGATAAGTACAGGAGTACAAAGATCCAGAAGTTTTATCTTTGCCCATATAAGTGCTATATATTTTGTATAGTTCTTAAAACATTTGTATTTTTACTACTGCTTTCCCGTAAAAATAAAAATTTATGTATATCCGTCGTGTTTCCTATCCAATCATAGTAATCGTTTTACTCCCTCTATACATTTTACCAAATAAGCCGCAGCACCAACAAGGATGAAACTTAGGCAAATTGACAACAATGTGGTGTTACTGCGTCAACTGAATATTTTTTGCACGTTTTGTTTGGACCGCATATATGTCAAACTCCATAAAAACCTTGTATGAAGCTGTACCAAATATTATGTTTATATTTAGAAAATATTAAAAGTTGTTTTACAAAAAAAAAAATTTACTCGTGCTCGGTTACTCATGAGAATTTCCTTTTTTACTCACGTTATTAACGCTAACGTCATTTCAAGTGAAAGTTTTTTACGATCATGTGTACTTCACGCCAATCGCGTGGAAGATACTCATCTCCAACATAAACTTAAAGCAAATCCTTAACGCCTCCACTCAAAGTTAAAGGAAATTGTTTTGTTTTTCTCTTGGCAAGACTGTATATATAAAATGATTTTTATTTCACTTTTTTTCGAAAAAATGTCTATATATTTTTTCAACTAAGAAAGGGATTTTGTTTCTTGAAAGGGGAAAGAAAAAAAATTTAATTAAAATTAAATTAGCTTGTGGCTTGTGCTAAGTTGTGGTTAATAATCATTGAAAAGCATGGTTTTTCTAATTAATGAAATGATTTATCAAAGTTGAATGCAACTAAAAGTTGTGGTAGGGATAAATTTAAAATTGCTTATGGTCTTACAAAATTTGTGTAAAACATTAATTGGTCAAAGAACTTTTTTGGTATAACAATAAATTTATTATTTTAAGATATAGTATACTTTAGAACTGTTTTATGTTCCTTTGCTTTACCGAACTAATTAATTTCTAAAAGTTCTTAGAAATATGTATTTGTAAAAATCTTTTAGTTTCCCACTGTTGCAGTTAAAACCACATATCTGACTGTATACCTATACGATTTAATATCCAAGTTTAAATATTTTGTTTGCTCTCAATTAATTTAAGTTTCGTGGCATCTCTCCAACTTAACTAACATAAATATTGCGATAACTTTTAATCCCCTTTTTGAGTTTATTTTTATTACTTCAATTAAGCTGTTGTGAAGACTTGAAGTGTCATAAAAGCCAACTTTTTAAATTTTAATAAACATTTTTATATTATTATTTTTTAGCATAATTTTATGATTTTGCAGCAGCACAACAGCTAATAATGATTATCTTGTTTGTCATAAAAAAAAATATTTTCATGTTGGTCAATTTAGCAACAACTAAATGCAATTAAAGTTAGAATTTCTGTCAACATTTGATGGCTGCGAAAAAAAGAACTTTGCTGTATTATTCTCAAACTCATAAAATCTCAATAAAAGCAAAAACTTATTACATCCCTTTTTAAGCTGACATTGCATTAGTTTAACAGTTTTTACGACTGCAGTTCTTTCAACAGCTAAATTGGGGAGCAAAATAAATTTTTGATACATTTTTTACGACTTATAAAAAAAAGTAAACGTGCTTCCCAACAGCAACCTACACAACGACACATCATAGCAGAACTTGAATATAAAATTCCATGACTTTCCTAAGGATGTTTGTATGTTGCATATGATGTATACTTAAAGCTTTTTATGCCTGTTTTTAAAAAAGTTCATTTACTTTTTTATTATCCTTGATTGTGTTTACATGTTTCATTCCCTCATGATCTTCATCACCAATTTATACTTTCTCTGAACAGTTTTTATGACATTTTTATATATTTTTGGGGTATAGTGTTTTTTACTTTTTGTTAGCCAAATCAAAAAAGACAAGAACAGTTTTTTTTCTTAAATGTTAAATGCATTGAAAAAAAAAATTATATGACATCGTAAAAAGCCGCGCAATCCCCACAAATTTGTGGAAAAGAATTCTTTGGATTAAATTTTCCTTTTGTTGTTTTTCTACTCGTTTTGTTTTTGTCAATATGTCGTTTCCCTAAACATATTTATCCATACACAAATTTGTATGTATAAACGTTTGATATTTTTTTTGTTTTATTTCAAAATCGATAGATATTTCAACTTTTCAAAGGAAATTTGGTTTTTATAACATTTTATAGTATGCATACCTGTAAAGGTTGTTAAATAAAAGAGTAGTAATCCTTTGTGACTTGACTTGGAAATTTGTAACAGAATAAAAATTATTTGCAGATGGAACATGCTATAAGCAATAGATTAAAGCCAGATACTGAATGGAACTATTTCACAGCCCACTTTTTTCTTTGATCGGTAAAGCTAGAAAGGATTATAAATATAAAATATTATAAGTATCCCAGGTCCTTTTTCGATGGCTTACTTGAGTCAATGATTGTTGGCAAAGTTACACTGATAGAAAACCCGTCATAACGCTGATGTAATTTGGCATCAATGCTATATCAGGTGTCTTCATTTTTGACCCCATGACACTTTTCATTGCTGTGATGGCAACCTTTACATCAGGAGGTTATCAATGCCAATAATGACAAATCTATTATCAATGAAATGGCGCATCAACAACAGAAAAATTACTAATTCACATCAATTTAATGACAAAATATCATCAGTATGATGCCGCTGATAGAAAACCTGTCATAACGCTGATTTAATTTGACATCAGTGCTATGTCAAGCGTGTTCCCTTTTAACCCAATGACACTTTACGTCATTGTGATGTAAACCTTTACATCAGCTGTCATCAATGGAATGATTAAAATAATTATACATATTTATATTTTCTAACTTTTACTTGTTTCTATTATTGTTATTTACTTTTTATTATTTATTTCTAATTTCTAATATTGGTCTTGATCCCAGACTTCTCAATGCATTGTACATTTATATACTCGTACATACGCCTCTACTAGTTGGTTTCGTGTGTCTATTTATTTCTTCATTTATTTTTTGTATTAAAACTTCAAATGTATCTTGAATAAATTTTAGTTCATAGTTTATCTACAAATAATAATAAATTAACAAAAAAGTAAAAATATTTATTTTTGTATGGTACATCTGAAAAATTAGTTGTTATAATAAGTTTCCTACATGCTTTCAAGCAGAAAGTTATAGTTTGTATCGTACGGGTGCAAATATGCTACAAATAGTAGTTTCCGCTAGTGTTTGAGCTACCTAAACTGTTAGTACATCAGTAGCTAACGCGATGCATCCCAGCTTAAAGAAAGAATAACTAGCTAGCTGGAAATCGACCACAAAGGAGACGCCAGATATAGTGGCCTTCCACAGATCCCGACCAAAAAGCATTACCTGTGCAGCCTGTGTTGGGCATCCAGCCACTAGCACTGGTCTAACATCAGTCATTACACAAACACCTCTTCCAACGATTTTTTGGTTGCAGCCACAGCCAACCCTTGAACTCACGAAGAAGCCCTCGCCAATAATCGATTTGCATGTTGAGTATAAGACAAAGTCCGCTAGTATATCCACTCTCCTCCATAGCAATAGCATATGCCTTTCGCGAACATCATCTAAGATGACGTTGTCTAGCATAACCATTCCCATGGAATATAATGTTCCTAATGGGGAGCATCATCTCTTTAACCATATAGAAGGTAGGTCATCTGTGTGGCTGCCGCAACCCGTAGTACCAGTTACTGGTTGATCCTCAAAAAAAAATTTCACTCTATCGACTTTGGTCTTGGGCGGAACACTGTACGTGCTTTTCCAATAGCGAAACTCATCTCACCTAAGTGCCATTTCTTTACCTTAGTCCTGCAGTGAGTACAACGTACCATGTTGCCAAATATTGAATTTCTCATAGAGAATTATATACTCAATAAGAATAATTTTAAAACTTGCGTTTTTAGGAATGTGCCGTTTTCTTAGTTCATAATCGACTGGTTTTACGATGAAAAATTTATTGGATTCTCAATTTGCTTCTAAACCATTTTTGGATAATTATACAGAAATCGGTGACACGTTCCTTCCATATAAAACTCTAAAACAAGAATCTGTGGCTAGCACTTGGGAATTAGTTGCATTATTATACTTGTGAGAGTGTCTATTTATAAGTTACATATAACAGGATCAATTCGAGATTCAATATCCAGCTGATAGCAAAGTATTCACATTTCAAATTTCTCAATAGCTGAAGAAGGCACTGATACATTTCTCTTTAATATCTGTATGTGTTAAAAAAAAACATCAGAGAGGGAAATACATGTCTAGTGGTATTGATGGAATATATTATATAAAATATGTACATACATATACTTAAACAGAAAGGTGTAGCTGTGTACATTATTTTGCATCGTTATATCATGTGGCATGTCCTTGTCAAGTTGGTATTGCGATACCGCAGTGACAATGTCGACATTTAACTTAACGAAGTTTTCGTATGGTGCCAAATCGAATTACAACATTGTGTTCAGAGCACCTTTTTATTTTATTTCTGCATTTGTTATTTTATTTTTCTTACTCTTTCTACCCCATTGTTACTGAATTGGTTTGCTGTTGTTCTTTAAACAAAAAGCAAACAAAAAATTGTCAAATAGAGGAGAAAATTAAAAAAGGAAATGCATATTTTATATATGTTTTTAGTTAAAGGTGGGTAATTCCATGTCAAATCAAGTAAGAGTTAGACACGATCCCTTTCAATTTTGATGAAATTTGGTCAGATGTTGTCATTCATCCTATAACGAATTTATATTAAAGGAACAAAATTAAAAATGTTTATTTCAAAAGTTATGACATATTCAAAATGTCATTATTTCGGCAAATTTACAGAATATGGTGAGCTTAGTTTTTAATTATCTCTAAAACTATTTTATGTACAAGGATGTTTTGTATGCCATTTTAAAGAGGATATTTGGGGCAACAAAAATACATAGAACAAAAATTTTTTTTGGAAAAATTACTTATCTACAAAGTAGTGAAAATTTCAAAACTGACTAAATCTAAATCCTATATTTTATTTTTCGTCTGAATTTTTTCTATATAATACCTCTAAACGTCCTTAATAAAGCGTGAGAATTTAGAGGAGGTGTTTTTTTTCTTTTTGGAGATATGATTTTTTTCTTTCGAAACCTTCAACAATGTAACTAGTATCAAAAATAATTTAAATTTGTAATTTTGAGCAACATGCATTAAATTTAATTTAAAGTTTTTTAAGGGGGAAAAGTAATAACATTGACAAATTTTTGCATTTGTTTGTTCGGTGAAATTTTATGTTGGATATTTTGTGTTAAAAATAAAAATTTTTTGTCATATCTCAAAAAAAACCTCCTTAAAAATTTCAGGATTTTTTAAGGACGTTTGGAGATATAAAAAAAAATTCAGCAAAAAAAAAAATATAGGTTTTTGATTTAATCAGTTTTGAAAATTTCAAAACTTTGCAGATAAGATATTTTTCAAAAAAAAAAATGTTTGCCCTATACATTTTTTGTAGCTCCAAATATTCTGCATAAAATGGCATACAAACGAATCTTGCATATAAAATAGTTTTCGAAATATTTAAAAACTAAACTCAACACTTTCGGTAAATTTGGCGAAATAATGATATTTTGGATATGTCATAACTTCTGAAATAAACGTATTTAATTTTTTTCCTTTAACATAAATTCGTTATAGGATGAATGACAGCAACTGACAAAATTTCATCAAAATCGAAAGGGGTCGTGTCTAACTATTAGTTGATTTGACATGGATTTACCCAGGTATGTAGCAAACATATGTAAATTTCCGGTGACTTATTATGTTTTCAGCTTAATACAGTAGATTTTTTTAAACGAATTCTTTGACAGTCATTCACAGAAAACTTACAGCTAGTCTTGTTTTACTGTTCTCAAATTAAGCAGCACATATTTGATTGATTCTGTCAATGTATATTATTCATGTGTAAAAACAAATAATTCCGCCTTATAGCTTTGTCCCACTGTCAAATATATTTCTCTCCTGGAACTGTCGAATCAAATCTTTAACAATTTATAGGTTTGTTGCAAATAAAATAAAAACTATGCTTATAAGTTTTAACAGTGACAAAAAGTATTTTTAAATAAAATCTAAAATAGAAATAAGAAAATTATAAGCGGTTGGTTCGAATCTAATGCATCCTTCAACTAAATATGAGGTAAGATATATGGTTTGAAGAATAGGAAGTATTTTTCTTTAGAGAATTTTATTTTAACGTAACAAACTTTTCGATATTAAATTCCTTCAAAATGTAATTGATTCCTTTTTTTTCTAAAAGTTTACGGATGTTTTCAAAACCAACAATATAATTTGGCATTACATAAGCTTACAGCTCGAGGACTAAAAATCTTGCCTATCTGGGCCCCCATAGCAAGAAAGACAGGCATAGTAAAATCGATCCTATAAGTACCAAGAATATAACATATACATACTTAAGTGATTGCTGCAAAAATCACAAACGGAATGACAATCTTACATGTATACTATTTTCACCTGCTTTGAAGGGTATACAAAAAGATTGTTAATACAATAACTCTATATGTTCGATAACATGATAAAGTGTAAAATTGCAAATTTATCATTAAACACAAACTACAGCAACGAGAACTGTTATAACACGTATGTATGTATATGTATCTGTCAAGAATTGAAGTGGTTGTCTGACTGGCAAATTGTTAATACCTGACAACCAAAACGGTTGTGGCACTGAGAATGGGGCTATATAATCAAATTATTGTGCACAAGTTAGAGCAAAATAAAATTACTATTGTTGGTGGCGTTGATGTGCAGTTAGTTTGAAAAAAAATTATTCCGTTTAGAATAGCTAATCTATGCACAAATTCGTAATCCAATTTTTAATTCCCTAACAAGTGTAATTACCATAAAATGAATTTTTTTTAATTAAAAAATTCCTGAAATTCATTCACGCTTTTGTATCATGAAATTTTGACTTTTTGTGTTTTGAAATCCTTCAAAATTATGTTGTCTTTTGGTGGTGGAAGGTGCAAAAAGTACATGTTTTTGACACTTACTCTGAACACACTGCACAGTGGTGCTGGATAAAAATATATGGGAAGTAAATCAGCCATTTCTAAACGGGTATTTATATCAGTATAACTTTTTACACGAACATAGCAGGGGAGTATTCCGATTCAACTTAAGAAGATATAATATTAAGTATAGTATACTTAATATTCCTCCCTGTTATGAATGGCGACATCGACGTCACATCAACACGAAAGCAAAAGATTGTCCCTTGTCTACTCATTGTTGACAACAATTGCCTAATATTAACATGCTCAGCTAATTTCATAAGCCTCAGAAAATTGTAAAAGACTGTCAGTAGTAGTCAATTGTTGTCGACAACAAAGAGGCAAGTGACAATTTTTTGCTCTCGTGTTGATGTAATTTCGATGACGACATTCATAATATGGGGGATTATAAATTATACACAAAAAAAACTAATTTTTCACTTCAAATACCAAATTCCCTGGATCAAATGTAAATTTGTTCAATGTAGGTCCTATAACGAAATTTGTAAATTCAAATGCAAAAATTTTTAATAATATGTTTGAAAAAAAAATTCTGATTTTTTCAATAAACAAATTGTTTCAATCAAAAATTGTTTTAGAGAAATATAAAAAATAAATCAAAGAATTTCATAATTTTATCAGGTTGCCAACATTGGCGGTAGGTAAATGAAATTAAATAATAAGTCAAACAAAATTATTTATCAAACTAAATAGAGACAATAATAAAGATTTAAAATCAGTTTCAAACACATGTTTGTTTAAAAAAAAGCTATCATAATTTTTTTCTGTGTATATATGGAGGAGCATTACGAGTTTAAAACCAAGTAAAACTATTTCAGTATGAGTAAGAGAATGGTGGAAATATTACATTCAAAACTTTACATATTACATATTAAAGTTTTTTAAAATACTTTTCGGAAAACAATCCGACTAGAAATTTTCTCAATACTCATATTGGAGCCCGATTAGGAATTCATGTGGCACACCCAAAAGTGTTATCCCATTTGTGATTTGATCGGGAGCTTGTTGGGATAGCCCATCTACAAATTAGTGACTTAACATAAGTTCTTCCCAAGTGGAAAACTATTGGGATCTTGTTGGGAAAATCTAACACAGATTCTTAATCGTATATTTTGCTCATATTCAACAGAGGTGATTGTCCCTTGGATAGCACCAGCAATTTTAATTCAATATTAGAGTTTAATATTTTCCCGATTTGAGCAAATTTTTGCAAGACTTTGATATTTCCCCACAGGAAACCATTCGGGTACCAAATACGTTTCTGCGTTACATCGGAATTGGGAGCCCAGTTAGATCATCCCAAATGTGTTTGCATAAAAATTTCTAGTTGGGACTGCGTCTCACAAATAAATAAAAAAAATAAAAAACAATATTGTCTTCTTTTTTTAAAGAAATAAATTTTTGTTTATTTAATTGTTTTAGAGATAACAAACAAAAAATGCTTTCTCATTAAACTCATTTTGTAACTACCAGAAGCGGTAAAAATTGTAATTCTGCTTAAGTATTTTATATAGAAAAAATAAGGTTTTCTTGGAGTGTTAACACAAAATGTTTACAAATCTAGTTTTAGGGACATGTTTTAGCTTTTTTTCAAAATTCTTTAAATTCATGTAAAACAAAACATATGTTTGCTCTATTATTTCTTATCCACCATAAAGAGTACTTGCTGAAATTCAAATAAAACTATTTAAAATTTTTTATTATATCTGTTCTTGAGGTACGGGTAGCTTTCAATGATTTTACATGGCGATTGCAGCTGAAACTTAATTTTTATTACAATGCAGCCTATTTGTGTGGTATATGAGTTCATTTTAACTCTATATATTATTTTTTATAACCAAATCTAAGTAGTCTAGGATAACTCCCATTTAAGTCCACTTTTTGTATGGGAACAATCCACTGTGCGGCGACTAATATCAATGTTGTGGTCGTTTGTATTTCTGTTTTACCTTTCAATGACTATCAAAGCAAATTTATCTTTACGCTTAGATTAACGCGTTTAATTGCCTTTTATGACAAAATATCTAAGTATTTTAGCGATATTAAAGCTGCTGGTAAGGTGGTAGCGACTAATAAGGGATGTACTAATTGAAAAAATCAAATATTTTTGAAAAAACATTGAAGAGAAGGGCACCATCTCTAAGTATAATTTCTGAATGAAAGTGGTTTTTGTTTATATGTTCAAAGACAAAACATCCAGAGTTGGCGAATAAGTAATGTTGCAGAAAAATTTGGCATATCACCACTTGGTGCCAAATGTTGTACTAGTAAAGAGTAATACTTTTTAATTTGATTTGAGTCAGATTTTTTATAACATTTTTAAATATAAATGCTTTCAGTTATTATCCTACTAATATTATAAATGAAAATATTTGTATGTTTGGATGTTTGGCTGGTGACAGGTAATAAGATCAACGGAAATAATATCAATTGACTTTATTTCCCACCATAAAGGGAAATAAAGTCAATTGACTTTATTGCGTTTTCGAAACACTTTCACACATTTGATTTGCATAGCACCGTGGGCTCTTTCTTCTCAGTAACCAGGCTTCACTAGTGTGAGATAGTTATTTGACAAACGCAGAGAAGGAACCACAAAGAAAAAATTTTAGCTCCGAGCAGCCGCTATTCGCTTAACCAAAAGGAGAAAATCGTTAAGCCTTGCTAAAGGCCGGCTATGCCAGAATCTGTACTCAGCGAAACCGCTATTCAATATATTGAGAGGAGAAAACCCCGGCAGTAGGCCGGCTATGTAAAAAACTTCACACAGCGAAGACGCTTTTTGATATATCCACAAGAAGAAATCATAAAGCCTTGTCGAAGGCCGTCTATTCAAAAATCTTTACTTAGCGAAGCCGCTTTTCGATATCTGAGAGGAAAAACCCCTTTAGCCCATCCAAAAGCCAACTATGCAATAATCTTTACTCAGCAAAACCGCTTGTCGATATACTGAGAGGATCCTTAAGCCCGACATACTTTAAGCATTGTTGACGTTATTTCCATTTGAATAGGGAAATAAGGTCAATTACTTTATTTCCAAAATTTTGCTGACTTTATCTTACTTTTCAAAACGCAATAAGGTCAATTGACTTTATTTCCCAAAATGGTGGGAAATAATGTTAATTGACCTTATTTTCATTGACCTTATTACCTGTCACCGTTTGGATATTTGGATGTTTGATCCACTATCACGCGAAAGCCACTTAATGGATTTCGCATGATAGTGGATTAATGAATGGAATTCGGTAATCGGATAGCATATGGCCCATATTGAGTTATAGGGTACTTTTTAAGTAATATAAACGGGAAAAAATTTGTACTTTTGATACTTTTTTCAGCAGTTCGCCGACGAAGTAGCGAGTAAATGCTGAATAAATTATAGAATAAATTGTAAAAAGTTATATGCGCAATGTAGAGCTTAACAACATGCCTTTTTAACGTACCAAATATCAGGGAAGATTTAAGTCTTAATTATAAGTTCCTGGTTTTGGCTTTCTTTCCTTATTTATCAAAACTGTATACATGACCATCTCCTCTCCTCTGCATAACAAAACAGCATTTTGTCGGCGTTGCCAGCTTAGACTTTTCTTGGCTTCGTTTCCTTTTTTTAGCCTTTTCTAATATTTGATTTACCCTCAAAAATGGTAAATTTAGCTTTTTGCATCTGTCATTTTTCTTACTTTTCAACGTTTCATAATATTATATATAAGTTCCTTTAACTCCCATTGGAGCATAGGGCGCCAATATTAATTTTTAATATTTAATAAAAGGTAAATAATATCGAACTGAGTATGATTTTAATATATTGAAGAGTTCATCTATTAGTACTTCCAACTCTCTTCAAGAAGCCAATTTTTCTGAGTAGCTACAGCATGCGAAACTCAGAATTATTGTATTTATTTAAAGCGAGGAGCTTAAAAATAAAATGTGCTATACAATCGCTGTCAAATAAAACTTTCCTCGCTGTTTGGGTAAAGAAATTTTAAGGGTTTCCAGGGGAATGGTTGAAATTTTTCACAACGAAGTGTAATATATGTGAGAATACGTGATGAAATATTTTAGGGACCTTAGGAGGAAGCCTTCTAAAGTTCACATACAATAAATAATTTAATTCGGTTTAACCATTTTGTATTAGATTAATTTTGGCCACAAAAAGGGGCGAATTTCCTATAGTGCAATGCAGACCAGATTAAGAACAGAAGCCTTTGCGCTATTACTATCTACTATCGCTTGGCAGCGAATCAACAAATGTTGATTTGAGAAGCCGTTCTGATTGAAGACGATGAAATTAAATTTACATTTGTTTGTATGTGATGAGATTAGTAATATTTTTTTTGCATCTTGCAATAACTTGAAGCTATCATTATTAAAAACTAAAATTTAATATAAGAAATGTTTGGCCCTTTTTTAGCTTCTTATTTTTGGTGATCCAACTTTTTCTAACCTTTTTTAAAAGCCGATTCAACTTCTTTTTTCTCCAGCTCCTGGCAACACTGCATTTTTGGATTAAATAACCTTAAGTATTTTTCCGAGACCAAAAAATTCCAGTAAAGACCAAGGATTAAAGTAAAAATGTTAAAGTTATTGGCTATTTAAAACGAGGTTTTTTAATAATCATTTTATTTTATTTTATTTTAATTGTATCTGCTCTTTTGTAAATTTTGTCTTAAACATGTATTTCAACTCCTTTGGCTGTTAAAATTATTATTTACATAAGCACACATGTGTGAAAGTAAAAGTACAATTAAAAATAAACATTTGTTAACTCTTAAATTTAACACTTGAAGCATTGCAGCATTTTTCGAAAAATAGCATAAATGTCCTGCCCACATAACTAAAGGTAACAAAGGTTACCACAAAAATAAGAACAAACACAAAAATAGTAAAAATAACAACATCAAACGGAACATACAAACAATAATAAAACTGAAATAAAACACAGAGAGCAGATCCTTTTTTTTCATATTAAATACTTTTTTGTGCTGGCAAAAATATGTAAAATTACATGATAAACACAAAAACCAAACCAAATGCCTTTGGTTATTTGTTAAAAGGGTTAAAAAATATTACACAAACGCTTGAAATATCAGTAAAATATGCACATAGCACATACAAATGTTCATGGTGATGCCAGAAAAATGAAGACTTGATCATAAAACACATACTATACTGTGAGTTATTCATAAGCATACCTACACATGCTCACTTATACAACCATAAAACTTTCATTAAAAAAATATATGGAAAATAAACATAGAAAATAACTAATAGACATGATAGAGATATTATACGACAGGTCAGGAAGGAGGAGGAGTATACCATAATGAAGGATATACCATACAGTTGAAACCAACAAAGTCTCTCCCAAGCACATATACATACATTCACACTTACATATATTTACTAGCAAGAGATAAATTTACTTGGCCTAAAGCAACCACATGCGAAAACATTAACTCACACTGCCACAACTACACACACACACATTTAAATGACGAACTCAATGCTCTAAGGATATGGTGCCAGACGGGACAAATATTTGACTCACTAAATAATGAATTTTTTTTAAAGTAGATATTTATGAAAATTAAGTAAAATTTTTAAAAATACGTGGAAGATAATTTTGCATGTGTACAGTATAACATTTTGCAATTAGAGCGAACTCCTTGGTAATACGACATATCATTTTTTCCTGCCAAAGTGTCATATCATAAAACAAATATTTGTCCATTTTATGGTGGACCGACTTTTCCAACATTATGGTGTTATTAAAGTTTATATCCCAGTGAAAAACATTCGAGGTCATTTTTGGAGAACTACTTTTTCTCTATTTCCCAACTATTAATAAGTGTGCATTTTCGGCTTCTCAGGTAGTGATTCTTATCAACATCCAGATAATTCATTAAAAAGTTATTTTACTTATACAAAATTTCGCCTCATTCGAAATGTTCGCAAATATTTACGATGTTTCTTGATTTTTTTTAAGCAAATGAAATGAATGTTATGAATTATCATATTTTTATTTACAACAAAATAACTCTATAGAAGTAATTAAAAATTAGTTCTTTTGCACTTACTAAAACATACAAAATATAAATTTTTTTTTAACATCGTGAACATGACTTCGGATCCAATGAATATGCATAAAAAAAGAACTTCTTGCAATGACAAGCCTATATAAAAATTCTTGCAATTAATCCGGATTTGAGCCGCTTCCGGATCACAAACTCAGGATCTTACTGACTTCGTTGAAAACTCTTTTTTTCACTGGGATGTTATGCCTGACTAAAAAGATGGTAGCAAACATTTGTCTGTTGTCTTCTTCCTTTATTTCAAAGGAGATTTGGCAGATAGTATTATTAGCTATATGTAAAGAAAATCTACCTGGTAATTTGGGCGCTACGGTGCTAAAAATGGCAGATCTTTGAGGCTCTTAAAACTAAACATTTATATTATCTAACACCTACCATGCAATATTAAATTGGTATTCACCAAAAGTTGAGTAGTACGATTATTTAATAAAATATTTTTCTCCGTCTGACTGTGGCTTTAGGAAAACATTTCTCTTGTGGTCTATGAGAGTATTAAAAAATTTTTGGCTTTGGTATGAAAAACATAAATACATGCAGACGATTTTCTCTGTATGTCTTTTTCTTTTAAATAATATTATTATTATTTTTATTCTTTTTTTTTGCTATTGGAATATATTCAGTTTTTTGGGATACAAACTCGAGAGTCGTAAAAAATCTGAATCAAGACATACATTTTTAATAATATTTTCAATAGGTACATATAGTCAGAACCTTAAATGCTACTCCGTCAGGTTAATAGAGTTACTGGTTAACAATTAACTAAATTTGTTAATAGATTTACCAATTTTTTTTTAAATATAACCAACACAACTTTGCGAAGTTATAAAATGCTGTGGGTAGATCACTGTGACTCAGCACGAAATCCTGCAAAAGTGAAATTTTTTATTTTTTAGTAACTTATTCCCATTCCTGCTTACTTTCCAAGTAAGAAATTGTAGTGCAATTTCCATGTGCATTTCCATATCGTCACAGAAAACGCAAAAAGCCCCTATCTAACATTTTAAAAGTTTTACAGGAGAGCTTGTCCAAATGATAAATATGTTGACAATTAGTGCAAGATTTTACAATAGAAGAAAAAAAGGACCATGACTTTTTGCATTTTCTGTGACGATATGTATATATCATAAATTTACAAAAAAAAAAAATCTGAAAGTGGAGTTAACAGAAATTGTAGAGCTTAAAAAATATGTTGTTGAAAAACTGTTTAATATAATAACTATTTATTTCGGTATAAAGAAGCAATAGCGTTTTTTAACATTCCTTAAAATAAACAATCCAAACAGACGCAATGATGCAGATGACTTCACATGCACTTGAAATATTTTTCAATAATGAATTTTTGTGCATGCGAACGATGTCTGAGTGCAAAGTCAAAGGAATACACACAAAAATAGACACAAACATTAAAGCAACCAAATTAATGTGGACATTTTAAAAGCTCTATATAGATGATGATATTGCTGTAGTTGTTATTTTGTATGCATTAAAATGGTGATGTTGCATTCATTATGACAATTAGCAAAATTATTTTTCAAAAAAAAACCTAAATTTTATAATTATAATATGTACTTAAAATGTTCTTCTTGCTTTAAGAATATGAATTTTTCTAAGCACTGGATTCCATTTTTATTGTAATGAAGCAATATTTCACATTTCACAAAGGGTGCAAAGCTTATATCTGTGGTCTCAAGCCTTAACCGCTTAAGACGTTCTAAAAGGTTTTCGGGTGAGCACTTTAAAATCTAAAAAACTAGCTGCAAATCAGCCGTTGCCTTATTTTTCTTTAAAAATGTTACATATTATAATTATAGCCGTCTTACAAGATTTATAAACAAGGAAAGTTTATAGCAAGTAGATTTACAGACCGAAGGAAACGATCGCCCAACTAGCTGAACCTTGCCCTAACTCGAATTAAGCGGTTAAGGCTTGTAACCATAGATAAACATATCAGCTTACTCCTCTCTTAGTATTTATATAATGTTTTTGACCCCATGAATCATGTAAGTATGGAATAGAGGACTCGACTTCAATTAATCATTTAAACGTTCTATTAAGAAATGGACTGTTATCGCAAATTGCACTTGATGCATCTCTTCGGTGGAAACAAACAGGAATTTTTGATCTTGTACAAGTTGTTGAATGCAATGCATGGTCTGCATGGCTTCGTGTAATTAAAGTTAAACATGGAACTTAACTTGAGCTATTTATAGGACCTAATGTGGTAAAGATTTAGTCTGTAGCGTCGTGCATTGCGGCGTCCAAGGCCACTAGCGCATAACTATTGACGCACATGGCTGTCTAGGGTCTATTACCTAAACACTCTCGATGAGATGATTAGAACCACTTAAATTTTTTGTTTTTGGTAGGCAATATCTTTTAACATTTTTTTGGTGACATCTAAAATTTTAGTATCATCGGAGAGGGAATTTTTTTCAGATTACAAACACAAAAACAACATTAAAGCTTTATGCAACAGTAGTTTAAAAGTCATTTTTCCAAAAAATGCATTATTTTATAATTTAATAATAATAATAACCATTAATATTAAGTTAATTGATAATATTTAAGATATTTTAATAGCACAACACGGTCCATAAGTTGTTACATCCTCTCGCTACCGGTGTAATGACGACAAGTTTGACATTGTATAATGGTGCATTAATTAGTCTAACTATTATTCACATCGTCTTCAGCTTTAGTTTCCTAGTCCCTATTTTAAAATGATTTCAAATACACGCTTTTTATTGAGTCATAAAGTGACTTCAAATAGTCTAAAGAAATCTCATTCCAGGAGTCTTTAATGGCATGAATTAGTGATTCTTTATCGCCGCATTGTCTTACCCCTTTACAAACCTTACGGAAAAATCAACTTCATACATTTTCAAGTATTTTTTGATTGGGAGAATATGATGGTCAATTTATTAGGGCTTAAAAAAAATTAAGTCTTAAAATAAATTCTTTTAAGACTATGGCATTATGAATAGAAACATTATATTTTTGCAGAATTCATGGAGTCGGTCCAAAACTATCAGTAGCTTTAGGAAAAGGTGATTGTAAAAGAGTCTTGTAAGTTTCTCCTGTTATTTTTGTACTTTGAAAATCTAGATCGATTGTGCCGTAATACGTTATAGCACCCAGAAAATAACTGCTCTCCTGTGAAGGCGATTTAAAAATAGTTCCTCTTTTATCGTATCGTAAAAATAATAATTGTAGCCATCTGGGCCTTCCAAATTAAATTTCTTTTCATCACTAAAAACCACAGTACGCCAATAACCTCTTCCTTGAGTGTCCCATGCCATATGCTCTCTAGCAAATTCTAGTCGATTTTCTCTTCATACATTATTCAGCTGTACATTTTTCTCCAGTTAATTTAATTTTACTTATTGACATCTTGCAATACCTGCTTTCACCGTTGAGATACTTGGCTGGATATTAGCTTAAGATGCGATCTTATACTACAAATAAGGCTCGTAACATTATATTCCGAAAGAATCAGACATAATACATATTCAAAGAAACAAGAGAAAAATCAATACCAATTAAATTGTTAACGTACACAGTGATCGTCAGTGCTCGTGTGTGTCTTCTTTTATTATAATATTATTCTCGGAATCAAAGGACAATGTCTTTTCTTTGCGACTACCCGATTTGAAATTTTCATGCAAACTCATTTGGGATCCAGCTGGAATCCGTTTTGGGATGTAACGCAGAAACGTATTTGGGCCCTATTGGCTTCATGTGGGGAAATATCGAAAACTCGCAACAACTTTATCAAATTGGAAAAATAGGAAAAAACTTAATATTGACTAAAAATTGCTAAAGCTGTCCAAGAGACAAAAGTAATCAATAATCAGGCCTATCAAAAATGAGCAAAAAATATGATTAAAAATCTCTGTTAGATTTGCCCAATCAGTTCCCAATAGTATCCACTTGGGAAGAAGTTATATTAACCCTAGAAAGATAGAGTTATTTTTTTGAGGGACATAATTCTTTTATATAAGAAAATGGAAGACTAATATAAAATGTATTGAGATCATTTATTTGTTAAAATTTTTTATGCGTAGAATAGTTTATGAATTAAAATTTATAATGAGAATATTATTAACAATAAACTTCAATAAGTATTTAAAAATAACCACAAAATAAGAAGTCTTGTTCAAGAGACTCAAAATCAATTCTAAGAACTGAAAAACTGAATATTTTTGAAAATCATTTAAATATTTATGTATCTTTTGCTGAAATTTTTAATGGACAGAAACCATAATATCTTATATTTCTAGGAAGGATTTGATTTGTACTGCAACTGCAATTAATATTTGTCGAAATAGAAATAAAAATTTATTGCTAGACGTAAATATTTCGACAAGGTAGGAAATTATTTCGACATTAAACAAATATTATATCATGATATAGCATAATTTTTGGGAAGGTCTAGCTGCCGCTGTAACTATTTTTATTGACGAAAATCTACGAACATTTTGGGCATTCGCCCAATTTAGCCTGCTGTTATTTTTGAAGTACTTTGGGACATCTTTATTGCCCGAGTAAACGTCATAATTAAATGTTGCTTGTGGTTGTCTTTTAAAGTAATGTGTATTTCCCTTTAATTCGCTAATTTGAATCGTCTCATCTTAATCATATTTTTAAACAGCGTCCGCCAAGACTTCCCTCTCTAGTTCTGCTACATTTTTGGTCAAAATTGAGTCATTTAAAACGGCTTGCAGTATCACAGCAAATCTGTGGCACCCAAATTTCGTTTACATGTCATTATTAAAACATATTTTCATGCAACTGTTTGCAGGAATAATTAAGATTTCGAAAAAAGTGCAAATATATTGAAATCCAAAAGTTATAAAAAAGATAACGACGTATGAGTTGTTAATTTCTCAGAACAAAATCCATTCACAGCACAAAAATTACCACCACTGACAAGGTCTTGATAAGAACCGAGAATACTGAGTATATGAATTTTCTATCACAACAATCAAGAAAAAAATAGCATACAATTTAAAAGTTATACATCTGACAGACACACCTTATCTATCTAGGGTTAAATCACTAATTTGTAGATAGGCTATCCCAACAAGTTCCCGATCGATCGGATTCCGAACGGGATAAACCTTTTGGGCTCCCAAGAGGACCCCAATATGTGTATTGGGAAAATTTCTAGTAAGGTATACGTATCTGCATATGTGCTTCCATTTATAACAGTTGTGCATTTATATTGAAATGGCAAAAAAGTCTAAAGATTTTCTTTGTGTTTTCATTTCATTCATTTATTCGTTTATCATATTGATTTTTTATGTTCTTCCTGTGAATGTTAAGTACAAAAAAAATCTTGAATATATTTGGAAAGCGAATGTGTTCTTACACACATGGATATGTACATATGTGTAAATTTAAATCTGTAAAAATATAAATGTTTGTACATAAACATTTATATATTTGTATGAAACTAATAACGAGATACGGATAATTATTTTTTAGGAAAGGAAAATCGTTTACGATCAAACGTGAACGAAGTTTTCTGTTCTAGCGCTGCCCTAGTGCCATAACCCACGACCACCCATTTGCTTTTTTTTTTACAAATATAATTACAAGTTATATTGCAACTTAATTTAATGAGCGTGATATCAAAAATTTTACCTCATTGTAGTCTTTACTGAATTTTATTCGAATCGTCGTATAGAAAAGTATTTATTTATGTGTTAAAAATATTATTGATTTTATGTTTGTTTATACACATATTGGATGTGCATATTTCAGAAATACTCAGTATAAAATTGTTGCTGCTGTTGTTATTGTAGGTTTTTATTTTTGCAATGTTATTGTATGTTCATTAATTAGTAAAAGTGCCAAATGAGTTGTGGCTATGCCACAGTGGGGGAAAAAATGGAAATAAATATGCAGTTCCTAAAAAAGCCGTCGGATTCTTTTATGAAGGCGGATGAAATTATGTAATATATACTTAGGAAGAAAACAAATCTTTTGGTTAATATGCTAATAAGAAATCGTATTGTTTCAACTTGATATAACTATAATTCCACATGATTCTTAGTCTTGTTTCAATATCAAATTCACGTTGTTGCAACGCGAAATAACTTTGATTTAACATAATTTTTCGTATTATTTCAGTATCAACTTCATTTTGATTTAACTGTACTGCAATATTAAATCAACATGAAATATAGTTAATTCAAAAGGATAAATGTTCCTTCAAAATTATTGTAAATCATATTGAATTAACATGAAACGCCTATGAAGCAAAATTACTACTGCAAATGTTAAATTAACCTGGTTTTCGACGATTTTGCATTGAAATTTTTGTGTGTGTACGTCATACTGAAATAAAATAATGTACAGTGAAATCCGTAATTATGTAGTCAAATTTTATTTCAAAACCATTTATTATTTCCGTTACTTTTTCCTCAGATTATTTTTATATTGTATATGTATGGATGTTTTTTGATATTGAAACTTCGCTGACGTGACTGCAACAGTCGTGAATAGGGCTTATACTACTGTAAATATCTTTTAAACGTTTTTTCTCATTACAGAAATTTTGTTTAACACAGAAATAATCCTCTTTGAAAAATCACTCCTCTATTTATTTAGCAATGTTTAACTGTTTGTTCGTCTGTCCAAAGCTTAAATAATTCTTCTCTAGAAAACAAATAGCTTGAAAAGGAAAGTTATTGATCAACATATGACACATGCTTTCAATATTTTTGCTATAAGTAAACAAAATTCTATAAATAACTGCTATTTATTATAAACTGTGAAAAGGTAACAAATCTGGGCTGAATATTTATATAGCAATTTAAAATTATATAAGTAAGCTAATATTTGAAATTTTCTGATTCTTGAATCGTCTTTTTGTTAGGAATAGTGTATAAAATTTAGAGAATTAAAAAAATGGATTTCAATTCTAAGAAGATAAGTTCCCTTTCCTATGGAACATCACATATTATAAGTTCCTCAGAGAAAAAAAAAACAACTAATTGCAATGTACGTTATGTGACTGACTGTACATATCGCGTATAATAAAAAAAAAGCATGTATTGTGTCTGGTTTTTGTCTATTTGAATGCTGCAAAACTGTTGTAAGTAAAAGTATGCACAGGGATTTAAAAACGAGTATAATTATATTTGAAATTCACTTTTACATTTAAAGTATAATCTTATTATAAATATGTATGAATGAGAGTGTGTGCCGTGTTATTTATGTTTGAGCTATTAAGTGTATTTATTGGACTACATTGAAAGGAATTGCCAGGAAACATGTAATTGTGAATTTTTTACATGAGTGCAGTATTACAAAAGAAATATTTTATAGAAATATTCAACTGAAAATGAGTTTATTTCTTTTATCATTAAAAACGTCGTCATATGTACACGAGTATAAATGGATACTTTGCATTTTCAAAATTTATTTTAATTACATATAAATTTCGTTAAGAGTAAGTGAAAAGATATTAAGGTTTATTTGTTAAACCATTATTTTTATGTAATTAAAATTTGTATAAGCAACGTTTGCAGTCATTTGCTAACAGAAAATATAACAGGAACTAAAGATTTTTTAAATTTGTAAGCTTTTAAGGAATTAATCGAGAAGATTAAATTTATTCGAGTGTTTGATATTTGAAGTTTCTTACCCTAAGGTATTATTATTTTTTAATGTATTGGTTTATTACTTTCATTTTCATTAATAAAAGTATTTTATTAACAAGCGAATTTTTAAAACATGTGATAATATAAAAATAAAAAAATATGGGATACCAATGACCTTGCAGTCCATCGCTGGAACTGCCTACTAATTTCAAACACAATGTAGCGCTTTACGCTTTAAATTAACGGGAAGTTATAGGGAAATACGTGGATTTTTGAAGAAATTAAAATTTTTTCTTCAAAATTTTTGATAACGATATCGCTCGAAGCCCAAAAAACTAAATCAATGCCAAAAATCGACAAGAATTTTTGCAGTTATTGTAAGTAAGCCCTTTCTTCGAAAAATTTCCTCAAGGATGTCTCTGAAACGAACCAAATGATTTTAATCAATTGTCAGCAGTTTTTTTTTACTTTTAAATTTATTTATTGAATCTTCAATTGAACTAGCAATAAGTATTCAAATCTTAAAACTAAAATTGTAATAAATAGTACAGCCACTGCCTGAAAAAATATTAGGGTTCAACGGTTGCTTCTTTATATGTCTTACGTCTCCTGTGTTCGGCTGAGAGCTATAATGTCTCTCCTTCTCAGCCAAGAATGCCCTCCAAAAGTTGATGATGTTGCGGGCTAAGCAATTTGGATGCGACTCCAGCTTTTTTTTATATATGTTGTCACATGTTTTGAAAACACAGTCTTTACTAATGGAATATCTAGATTTTTATAAATATGCTGGCTTGTGACATACCAAGGTGCCACTGTAATCAAAGGAAGAATTTAATTTTTTCACTTTTGAATTTTCTATATGTTTGATGTAGAGGTAGCTGAATACTGAATAGCACCAAATTGGTTTTATTATCGTGCTGTATAGGGGAAGTTTACAGTCTATACTAAGTGTAAAATTTCTTCCTATTAGCCAATTAAGTGGAATTGGGTCAGCTTTGTAACTATGTGGGTCTTCTATGTTAGTCGACGATCAAGATGAATTTCTAGGTATTTAACCTCAAAATGCTGCCGTATGATATGATTATTGATAGAAATAGGCGGACATGTCTCCCTGCTCAATTTAAACGTAACATGAACACATTTTTGTTCGTTTATTTTTATTCTCCACTGTTTTAACAATTTCTCTAGATGGCATACATATTCTTGCAATTTTGTGGATGCTTCTTGAGGGCATGCGCTTACGCTTAGAAAAGCTGTATCATCAGCAAATGTTGATGTGTGAATGCCATAGCCTGTAGGCATGTCGGATGTATATATCAGGTATAAAACTGTAAAATGCTATCTAGAGGAACCCCGGCTTTAATTATTTAAGGTGTGTTTAAAAAATTTCCTTCCGTGATGACGAATTTTCGTCCAGTTAAATATCTTTCTAATAGCTTGTGAGTGTTAGAGGGTAAATTTTGTATTAATTTCTGAGCTAATCCTTCATGCCATACTTTATCAAAAGCCTGAGAAACATCAATTACGGGAGCAGAACAATATTTCTTTTCTTCGAATGTTTTTCGAACCACATTCACAAGCCTATGCATTTTTTCGATAGTGCTATGTTGACTCCTCAAACCAAACTGATGATTTGGAATTCACCTCATTTAGTAGAGGGTCAAGTTACTCATAAGCACTTTCTCAAATAGTTTTGACATATTTGACAATAGGCTTATCGGTCTACAAGATTCCACTTTAGTATGGGTTTTCCGGGCTTAGGTAGCATAGTGATCAATGACATCTTCCATTCCGCAGGATAGTATTCTATTCGTAAAACAGCATTAAAAATGAATAGAATTATTTTTTTGCTATATGGGGTAGTGTTGTGAAAGTATTAAGTACTTGAGTACCGGGTACTCAATACCGAACATATTATTCGGTACTCGATACCCTAAAGTAGCTACTCAACACTCTCAGAGTTATATTTTCTAGTGTAAAAGCGAAAATTTTGCCTTGAAATATATTAAATTAATACAACTCTGCTAAAACACGTTTTACAATAATTTTAAAGCTTGACATTTACAAAGATATTAACTAAATAATTAAAATATTTTATTATTTAAATACTTTGAAAGATCCTAGTTGTTCATACATATTTCAATAATTTCGAATTTTAACCCATTAAACATTTTTATATTGAAATAAAATTGGCGTTAAAAGTATCGAGTAGTATCGACTATCCAGTTGAAATTGTATCGAGTAGTATTGAGTAGTCAAAAGTACCCGATTTTTAGAATAGTAATATGGGGCTCTATAAATATTTTGTTACTGATTTTATTAGCAATTGGGGCTTTCTTCGAATGTAAGTCAGCGATAGCGTTTTCAGTTTCCCGAACAGCTTAAGCGGCAACTGGTGGCAGCTCAACTATATCAACTATATACCTTTTTCAAGTGGTTAGCGAACAGCCTACCTTTTTCAGCATCAGTTCTTGCCCAGTCTCCATTCGACCACCGTGGTAGAGGCTTACACATCACTCTTCTTTTTTTAGATAATAGCCGTTCCACATCTTTATAGCAAATATTGTTAAATCTCACTTGTCGAATGGTAGAAGTAGCTTTTTCAGTGGCTTGCTTTATGTTTGCTTGTGACTGTGTAAAGCCCTTATGACACTTAATTTTTTCTTCATTTTTCAAGCTTTGGAGAACAGTGCAAATAGAATATAATAGGAAATTTTGCCAGGTTCAGAGAGTTCAGCTATATTAAGATAAATACCAAATTGTCAAAGCTTTTACTAATGTAATCGATAAAAATGGGGGCCTGTCAAAAAAAATTTAAAAATGTTCAACTTAAAATTGACATTTCAAACTTGAAACATTAAAGTGTTGCCAAGTTAGCGGTTTATTCACGAATTCAGCGACTTAGCGCCTCTTTTTTCAACTTTTTTTCTTTTGTCGTTTTATTATAAATAAAAAGTAGGCAGCACTTAAAGAAGCCATTACGTTTTTTTTACATTTTGTATAGTTGTTTCTTTCTATCATTTGCTATTTATTTCTTTCAATCCTATAGCAAAACAATGCAAGAAAAATGTAGTGTCATAAGGGCTTCATAGAGACGTTTATGTTTTCAGGCGCTCTTAGTAGAAAGTTTTCAGTTGAAACAAATCTTAATGATAAGTCGTCTAACATAAACTAAAGTTAAATTAAAGAAATTCTTGTGACAACAGTGAGTAAATGATAATAATAGTGGGTGAGCGGTCTGAAGAATATCTAAGAAAGCTTTAACCTGAGAACTCCTTTTACTACTCCGAAGTCAATAACAGCAAGAATTTTTTTGTCGATCTGTTGGCCAAACCCATTTTAATAATTGTGTCGAACAAAACTCGACCTTTAGGAGTAATAGGCCTATATCCCCAGAACGTATGCTTAGCGTTGTAGCCACCAGCGGCTAAAAAGCGTGGGCCTAGTGAATTTAAAAAACTTTTATATTGACTTTCTATAATAGAATGCCTGGGAGGAGAGTAAATTGATGAAATCTCCAGGTTTTGATGCAGATGTTAGTGGCTTGAAGATAGTCTTCACAATGGCCACCCATTAAGTAGTGTTTTAATCGCGATATTATTAGTAAATCCGTTCCACCACAAACTTTACCTTGGAGGTCCTCTGTGTCGTACAGAGTATATCCGTTGATTTAAAAGAAAACCTTCTGGCCGGCAAATGCGTCTCAGAGATAAACATAGCACTATTGAATATAAGCCCTCGATATATACCATTCCAAAGGTCTTAGTTTGTTCTTTCCAAATGCGGTGAGAAATTTAAGATAAGTTGATATTCCACTAAGTTACTGCCCTTTAAGTGCATAAAGGAAAAAAACGGGTTTCTTACCCGTAATTTAAGATTTTTGAGGTGTTTGACAAATTTTAAAAGCAGATTCTTGTTGTATTCGACAATACCTATCAGAAAAATAGTATTACCTACTTCATTCCTTTTTTGTATCACTGTGATATCATTACATTACAGATAGAAAACTTGTATTTATATTTATCCACATTAGATCTTAGTCAATTGCACTCAGATACTAAGTGCACTTTAACCAATAAACATATAATGTAAATACAAATGCAACCAACAAACCATAATTACCATGCCTACAACAATCGCGTAAGACAACATGCAAAGTAAATGCCTAGAATTGCATTGAAAGTGCATTGAATTACAAAAATGTGTAAGACTGGCATACGCACCCCAAGTGAAATATAAAATAATAAATAAACACATGTTTAACATACACGTGCAACATGATAAGTCTCGTGCAACATGTATGTGAATTTGTCGCATAACTGCAGTGAAATGCTGCAATAAAAACAGGGTAATTCTATCGTGTTTTTGTTTGTAATATGAGGAGATTGTTTTAAAAAATTCCAACTATGACGTCTTTCTGACTGACAACCAGTCAGTCAGTCGTCAGTCAGTTAGTCCTTAAACTGATTTTTAAACTTTTTGTTATTATGTCAGTCAAGTTCTTCATTTCTTTATTCTTATATATGTTTTTTGTTTTTAATGTCTGTCCGATTTTTTTCTTTCCTGTTGCTTTTATATGCATTTGACATGAGTCATTATGTCGCAAAGTGTAATCGCATAATTTCTGCTTAATCAGGTGCCTACGCATCTACATTATTGCATTGCCTTTGACTTTGTTGGCTTTTGTTATTATTTTTATGTTGGCTGTTTTATTTTTATTTTTGGTCCTTAGGGCTTTTTTGTTTTATTTGTGTGTGATGTTATTTTTTCTTTCTTCTAAATAATTGCTCTTTTGTTCTATAATGAGTTTAAAGATTGTATTAATAGTTCTTCAAGTTTATTTTTTTATACTTTGCTTACATTACACACTTTGGTATATGTGTTTGTATGTAAGTGTGCGTGTTCGTTAGTAAACAACTGCGCTTTTATGCATTGCATAAAAATTAATAAGGAAAAAGCTTAAAGTAATAATTAAAAACCGGAGCCGCGAACAATTAGTTTTTAAGGAATGACTTATTTATTACTTTCATAGCGCTAATTCATATGCATATAAACAAACAATGCATAATATAACCTGTCCAAGAATAACTGTCCAGTGTAATGACAAGCCTAAGTAAAGGTCATTATTATCTATCTGAATTGGCACCACTTCTAGATCACAAGCAGATCTACCGTTATGATACTAAATCCTTTTCTAATGCATTTGCTACTTTTAATGGCTGTTTTTAAATTCGCCTTTTGTGATATTTTAAAGAAATATAAAGTTTGCATCTTTTGCCACTTTTTGATGGTTGTAGTCAAATAATATTAATATCAAAATAATGCACTGATGAATATAAATTTTCCTTTAATTTAAAAGAAATATGATGTCATATAACTATCTGATATATTTGCTTTGGCATTAAAATGAAACATAGACATGCTTTTGTTATAACTAGTCGTGACATTGTACAAATCCTCATATTTTATATATAAAACTAAATTGTTTATATTAATAATACAGGTATAAATTTTTTTGGCAGTTTTTTGTAATTCCTACAACCTTCAGTGTCGGCAGTTGAAAATATATTGTCAAAAATACTAGAACATTTTTATAATTTTACTGCAAAACTTGCTTGGAGGAAACTGTAGTCACTTTGCAATCATATGCTTACTTATTACTGACCACAGTGACTATTTATGTTTGACTAATATCGATGTGAAAATAAACTACTCAGTTAGGTTAAAAGATTAATTAAGCATTGGCAACTTTGTACAAAAATTTATAAGCGTTCATAAAATATTTGATGATTATGTTAATATAATTTTTTTCGTCTTAAAATAAAACTTTTATTTAATAAACTTAAGTAAATTCCATTGAATTTCTGATGAATCATGTTAAGTGAATTGAAAAGTTTAAAATGCTTGAAAAGAAATTACGTTTTTTAGTGGTTTGGAAATACATATAAATAATGATTCATTCTGTTTGCTTTTCAAATTCACCAATAGGGTGAAGATGTAAAGACCACTAAAAAGCCCCTTTTGCAACTTGGTAAAAGAAATTCCAATCGAAACTCCATTCTTGATTAAATTTTTTTATATTTATTATGTAATTGTAGTAGGACTGTTTCTGGTTTAAAAATCAACCTTTTATTTTATTAAAAAAAATGTAAAAACATATTTGACCTTGATATCATGATTTTGTTTAATATTTTAGCAAATTCTATGAAATAGCAGTTATTGTTTTAAATTTTTTATATTACTTTATATCCTTGTCGGCATTTAACTTACGTACGAAAGAGCTGCAAAAGCATACCAATAGTCATCCGTATGTCCGTTTGGTTGGGTGTTTATGCATGCTTTTGAGTGTGTTGTGTATCTATGTAAAACTCTAATAACTTAAGAATGGTTTAATCGATCAGATACAAATTTACGGCATTCTAAAGACATTTACCTCACTTAGAATTCGTAAAATAACAACTCGATTTCCGAAAAAATTTTTTTCAAATAAAATTTAAACTACTAAACTAATTGAATCCAAAACTTAATCAGCTCTTAAACTCAAAAGCAACGTCGACTGCTGGAATTTTTATTAATATCGATTGACCAATTAGAGACATTCATTGAGGAATAATTATCAAATAAGCGATTAATTTTAATAGCTCCAAAAGTTCTTATCAAAGAAATAAAGAAATTTAATGAATTAGTGAAAGTTTTGAATTAACAATAAAATTTGTAATTAAAGACAAAAATGTCTCAACAATCTTATAGAAAAAAGGGGGCTCTCAGCAAACAAATTGTCCAAATCTATAATACAATTTGTCTAGAAATGTCTACAAATTGTAAACAAAATAAGTTACTGAAAAAATATATATTTATTGGATTTTCTGTAATATATCTACCGATATATTTGGTCAGAATTTGTAAAAAAATTTAAAAAAATCCAATTTAGTTTACTGAAGAAAAAATTTTAACTGCATGTTTTGTAATATATCAAGCAAATTTTTTGTCTGAGTCAGCAAAATCATTTTTGTAAATACTTTTAAGTTTTAAATAATAAAATCATTTTCCTTTGTTAAATGTGTTTAACTCTGTATGTTTCTCTAGAGGCTCGAAAAGAATGAATGCGAATTAACATAACAACATTAACGTAATATTTTACTCAAAATATAAAATATATAAAAATATAAGGAAATCCCTTTTCTTTTCATTTTATTGCGAGCTATATCGTTTGAAGCTAGATGCGGAACAAACTGTCTTTAATGAAAGCCGAATTTACACTAAAAATAGGTTAATGTCCTAAAAGAAGACATACATACATATAATTTGATTATTAGCTATAGAACACAGCATAGTGCACCGTTTCAACTACAAAATCTTCGATGACAAACTAACATTGACGCTAATTTTTCCCTTCTTCAATAGTTTAACTCTTTCTGACTAAAATGTTACAAAATTTTGCCTAATAATAAAAGCTTTGGACTAGGCCAATTTAGATCGAAAAATAATGATATTATATTCTAACTTGTTTTACTGAGCATAGTAACAAAAACTCAATCCGCTGTAATGCAGCAGACCAAAATCTTTGGTGAGAACTGAACCCACAACACCCAGGCTGATAGAAGAGAAAACTAATAAATACTAATACAGCTAGAATTTTTATTTAGTTAATACCTTCCTTTCCTTTTCGAGATGACCTTTATATAAACATGATAACTCCTCTGTTAATCAATAGCAAACTTTTCCTTTTCCTTTGTGTGTCAACATTTATAGATTCCTGTTTTATGTCATTGCTTTGTGTAATCGAATCTCTAATGTCACGACTTTTGCATGTAAATGGATTTGATGTCATTTCATATCCATTTGATTACACTGTAAACAAAACAAAAAAAAAACAACTAAGGCTCTAGCGACTGATTCTGTTAGAGGTGATCAAAAATATATACGTGTATCGATGTTTTGGAAGATTACGGCTGAGAGTCATTTTAGGGAGGACTTAGGGCCAGGCCACACGGGCGTTTTTAAAACGCGCGTTTCTGTTTTTTTATATTAAATTTGAAAGTTTTCAATTTTTAAACTTTCAAATTTAATACAGAAAAACAGAAACGCGCGTCTTAAAAACGGCCGTGTGGACTAGCCCTTAAAGTAACCCCCTCCATTTGAACATTGGTATAGTGTTCTATTTTGAGTGTATTTTGTTGAACATTTTACTCTTTTTACTCTTTGCCACTTTCTTAAAACGGGGATATAGTTGGCTGAACTGTCCTACAAAAATATTTGTCGAAAAGTTTACAAAGACACCAAAGTTCAACATTCTACTTAGACAATAGGAATAAGTCAAAAATGTGTAAAGTTTAATTTCAAACTTTCAGAAAATTAGTGCTAAAATATTATATAAAACAAGATTTTATTAGTATGGTATGTATTAAAAAGGTGTCATGCAAAATTCTTCACCTAAAGTAATCATACAAAAGTAAGCTGGAGTTATAATATTTGTTAATGCAATTTTTTATTTTGTTATACAGTGTTATTGAACAAATATACACAACTAAAATTCGCACATACCAAATATGTACATACATACATAAACTCATACTTATGAAAGACAAAGACATAAATTGTACATAATCATGGTCACACAAAATATCCTTGAATGTTTGTCTTTATGTCAGAGTATTCCTTTGTGATATTATTTAACTATTGTGCTGTTGACATATGTGTTATTCTTAAATTCTTTTTAATTTTTACTTTTTGAACTCTCTCCTTTTCTACTGTTTTACTAAAAAAGTTCATCAAACATATTGTTGGTTATAGATTTTTTACATTGCTCTAATATAAACGGGCTGACATTGATTGGAATCTATACTTGCCAGGCGCGGATTTAACTTAAGCTTTTGTGAGGGGAACTTTTAAATGAAAAATACCATTTTGTAATATTTATTTTAGAAACTCAATGGAAATGAGATATATTTTAATCGTTTTTGGAGGGGAAATATCAATTTTTCCCCTGCCCAGAATCTGCGCCTGATAACTGCACAACAATATGAAAACGAAGAAAACAAAAGAATAATCGTAAAATCTAAAATTGGAACTCATAAAAAGTGATTGAAATAAGGAAAAAAACAAAATTTTTTAAGAGCAAACTAAATTTTTTGTCTTTTTTTCTTAATTTGGTCGATATTTGAGTATATAGATTTTTTTATTGTCGATCATTTTAGATGTAGCAATAACAAATAACAGGTTAGCGTATAAGAAGGCAAAAACACACCACAACAAAATTGTGATTTTTTTAATTGACATCGCTATAGCTGATTTTTATGTATATTTATCTGCTATTTACGATGGCATCATTAGTTTTTTTTTCTGGCAGCTTTAGTTTTAAAGATATACTGACATATACTGTTTTTATAACTTACAACATTTTTTGTTTTAGTCGGTTCATATTTCACGAACGGTTCTCCTTAAAATACTTTCTACACAAAAATCTATTTCATTTGACTAGAGTCACATTGGAATATCAGGATACCTTACTGTTATTACAAGGATGCAAAAAATCTTATGTTTTTGGCTTAAGGCTCATTTAGCCGATCGTAATGTTGATGTAGTTGCATGTGCTGATCGTTTCTGTCTCATAGCTTTTCAATGTGACAGAAACTATCAGCACATGCAACTACATCAACGTTACGGTCGGCTAAATAAGCCTTTAGTCCATAAAAACTTTTTTTTTAATTTGCTGAAATTCAAATAACAAATTTTTTTGTTTTTTGATTTGTTTTCTCTCTTTTTCCTTTGCAGCCATGCAAATTGGTTTTATTAACTCGTCACGCTTAAAATTTAAGAACAACAAAAAACGATAGGGATTATCGAAATTAATATTGACGAATTAAAGGATACTTTTATTTTTAATTATACAAAATAAGTAGCGCTAGTATGCTACGTGGTTGTTACCAGTATTTGTAACCAGTATATTTTTATTTTTAAAACAATTTTTGTTTAACCCCAAGCATTGATTTTTGTTATTCAAAGCATTGACGTACATGGCGCGCCATAAGGAACTTACCTTCCAATAATAACTTATTTGCCATAACCATAAACTATTATCGTGAAACATGACATTATTTATGCAACCATGCCAAAACCATATATTTTCTCTGCGTGCACATATAAATAACTTCATATTCATAAATAAATAAAATATATTTGAAATCTCTTTTAAAGAAATTTTGTATGAAAAATTTGAAATAAAATGCATTTCAAACTCATTTTAAATTCTATGTGGGGGATATAATTTTAATAAAAAGTTTACATTTTATGTTTTATCATAATCTTATTAGACAAAACAAACATTTCGACTCCTTTGCGCGAAATGATCGTAAGCGACATTTTGTGAAAAAACTATCTTTTTTATTGAAATCTATTGTAGAAACCCTTTTCTGTCTTTGTAGGACCTAAATTTAATAAATTTACATTTGATTCAGGGAATTTATTGTGCGAATTGAAAAACTAATTTTCTCTGTGCACACCAAAAATTTCTTAAATTTTCTATTCAGACAAGTATTTATTTGAAATTTTCTTTGAATCCTAGAATTATAGATTTGTTTCAATAAATGTTTCTCTTATTTAAACTAAAAAGTAACAACAAATACAAGTTTAATTTTCAGTAAAAATGTGTTGTTTGATATAACAAAAAATAAATACAAATTTAAGGTCCTATTTCAATAAAAAAAGTTTTCTGAATTTTTTTATTTGAAATAACTCAGTTTTTTTCAATAAACAACTTTTTATATATGAAAAATTCTTGTTTGAATTTACGAATTGGTCCTAATTCATCATAATGAAGTTAAATTTTTTTTGTGCGCATTTCCTTTTCGTGCTGTTTCAATTACAATTAATTGCAGTTTGAATTAAAATTATAGATCCCACAAACCTGACTACTACGTTATCTAACCTTATCTAAGTTATAGACGCTTCAGTATTTTTAAAAGTTAGCTTTTATACAAATGCGTTATTATTATTAGCAAATCATTGTGCAAAAAAAATGTTTATACGCTCTAATATTTGCTTCAAGGGGAAATGATAATGCGCTCTTATGACCGAGTTGCAATATTGATGATAATAATGATGCTTGCAATGCGAATGACAACAACGTTTGATGTAGACTATGCAACTCATTGGAGAAAAAAAATACTTTATACGACATACTACATAAGTTAATTTTTTTAATATTAACTATAATTTCAACATTTTCCAAATTTCTTAAACCAACTAACAACAAAATTTGTCAAATGAAAATGTGCTGACAAGTTACGCGTTTATTATTTTACCGAAACAAAAACAAAAAAAAAAGTAAATAAAAAAATTGCAAACACATTGTCATCGTTCTGTTTTATTAAATATTACAAAACTGTCAAGAGACGAAAATTGTTATATGACACATTTGATAAATTAATAAATTAAATGGCAGGACATGTAACAAATTGTTTTTGTCAAAGGTTAAATACGAGAAAAAAGGATGCTATTGATATAGGATTGAAAATTGAAAATTTTCAACGCTATTTTAATGACAAATTAAATTGTGCAATAAAACCAAATGGAAATGTTGGTAATTAAATATGCTTGAGATTATGGAGTATGTTGGATTGTGATGAGGATATGTAATATTTAATGATTTATTAAAATATGTATAATAAACAAATTTGTTTGTCATGTTAGTTACTTTGTAAAAGGGCCCATACTCTACACCAGTATGCACGCGCAATCAATTGCTAGCGCCAGTGTTTTGGTCGTGTATGTGCATTTATTTGGTGTTATTGTACGCTTTGCTATAGCGATGTCAAACAGAGTTTGATATTTTGCTGATGGTACCAGTTTGTGGTACTGTGTTTAACGAATTTAGCTCAGCTGATTTTACTTTTAAAAAAATTTATCATAAATTATCAAAAAAAGAACAAATATATATTGTAAAGCCTTTCTGAAATAAAACAAGTCATTTCTAATAATTTTTTTTTTAATAAAAACACCTATTTTTCTTAATTTATATTTTCAAAACAATATCAATAATAAATGCTGTGCGCACTGTGTTCAACAACTCATCAGTACAGAGATTTTAAAGCAATGAATATTGCACCAGTATGCTTGTATATTATGTGTTTCGAGCACGATTCAACATCACTTGTTTGTGCCAGTATACTGGAGTAGTGTATGCTCTGCTGAAGAGAAAGTGGACGATTTTAATTACTAATTTTCAAGTCATTTAGGCCTGTTCCGTATTTCATTGTGTTGTTGTTATAAATTTTAGTTTCTAAGAACAATGCTTCGATAACTCCCAACAATTTCATTCTGCATGGATCGCAGACCTGATTGTATAAATTCTTTCATGTCTTGGAATTAGCTTCTACTTATATTAAAATTTTTTTTAACAGTTGCCCAAATGTGAAGTCAGCGGTGCATATTTTGCTGAAGACCTAGATTTATGGAGGTTTTCAGTTTTCTTTGCAGTAGCTATGGTTCCTCACTGTCACTAAATTAATTGATTTAGCTACCCTGCGGGAAATATTCTAGCAATTGTCTTAAACGTACTTTTCCTGCGACTGGTAAAAATGGGAATGGTAAAAAATGTACTTAAGTCGTGACCGGTTTAAAGAGAACATACCACAAAACTAGAACAAAAATCTTAGCCGAATACTTACACTGAACAAGCAGATTTTTTTATAACTCAAAAATATTTGTTTAAAGTGCAAGACAAGTACCTTATATTTCGGTCTAAAACCTATTACTGAGTATCTTAATTATATCAATTGACCCCCTCCAATGACAACGTAAAAGTTAAAGGCCCCTTTCATATAAAGTTCCGGAACATGATGTGTCTTGTGACAGGTTCTCTTCCCTCTAGAGTATTTTCTATTTTCATTTAATCGTTTCTCTTCCCTCTACGGTGCTCATTAGTCATTCACACTCTATACCGTACCCAACTATTAGCAACGGATGCAGCTGTACTTATGGAAACGGTCAGTAGAACTTAGCTTAGCTTCGTATACTGTTTCAGTGTGCTGCTAACCTGAAATTACAATTTTTTGATCGATATATTGTAAATGTTTCAGAGATTTCCATTGAAAAGGGATGTCTTTAACAGTTAACAACAAAATCTTTATATTATTTGATTTCTTTTTTTTCATTTTCTTTACCACAGAAAGTTTTTCAACAATTTATTTTTTATTTTTATTGCTTTGTTTTCAAAAACATATTGTTTTTACGTATTATCTGTATTATATCATATTACAATCTTAAATGACACGTAACACTATTGAAAGTTTTATTGGAAGAAAACAATAAATAGTTTATTTTAAGTGTTTTTGGAAATAGAAATGTTTTCATTATATTTTTTTTCCTTATCTGACAATTTTCTTGTGGTTACAGACATTTAGTCTACACTCTTAATTTTTCTTTATGCTATTCTTTAATTTAAATATTTATTTTGTTTTATATCTGTTGTTTGTTAAAATTTTTATTCATACATAAAAAATGTTTTTACTACTAGCAATTTTATAAAAATATTTAGTTTTTGTTGAAGTTAGTGCAGTGCATTCATCAAAAAATTAAAAAAAAATCTGGTTTCTTTGCTTAATTATTCTGTTTTTTTAATGCTATTTATTCGAAAGGAAATGCTTTCAAAGAGTTGTATTTGTTTATAAAATTGTTTATTTGTTCATGTTGACACATAAAACAACATTAAATAAACTTAAATTCATTTTCAGTAAAAGAATTCTAATTTATTGTATATATATATATATATATACATATATATATATATATATATATATATATATATATATATATATATATATATATATATATATATATATATATATATATATATATATATATATATATATATATATATATATATATATATATATATATATATATATATATATATATATATATATATATATATATATATATATATATATATATATATATATATATATATATATATATATATATATATATATATATATTTTGTATAGACCTTTAAGAAAATTATTATTTGACATATTGTCATAAAGGGTTTGTAACTTTTCAAAGTTGTGGTTGAAGTCTACTGACGATTCGGTACAGCGTCAATGAAATGCTTAACTTTATTTTGTATAGAAACAGACCTACGAATAAAATGTATCAAAAATTTATATAAAAACGTTTAAGATACGAGCGCTAACTCCGAAGATATATTTCTGTGAAACTACAAAAATCGTTGCCTCAAGAGAATATCTAGCCGAATTTATTTCTGTTCCATGATCCTTATTAAATGTTGTCTGCCATTTAACCTAACATCGGAGATTCTTAAGGCCTAAGATATTGTACTATTAAACAAAATAGTGAAATCTAAAGTTTGAACTACAAATAATAATTAAATATTGTTGAAGTTATAGAGCCTTAATTTTGCTGTTTCCAAGCCACTGTAATATTTTTTTATTAAAAATTTAAAATCAGCAAGTTTTCTAAATGTCTTTAGAAACAACTTTTCCACTTGCTTTGCAATAGAAAACAAAGACAATTGAGGTACTAATATTTTTAACAAAAAAAAAAATTTTAAATAAATATATATACAAATCTCACCGCAATATCACTTTTAGTCTTGGGTATAAAAATGAGACAAGTAGCACAATATTAAGCCAAAAGCTATGCAACAATTTCCCATCAAACTAAAATTTAGTCTTTATGTTTTGAACTGTTTTTTTCTCTGCTATTTAAAACACTTTGCATTTGCACTTGCGCGGTAGAATGCTATTAAAAAGGCAAAGAAAAACTAAACGTTTACCAACAAACGTCTTGCATAGATTAAAAACCAGGTTTACAACATGTTACAATTTCTAACAAAAAAATCTTGAAGTTTATAAAAGTAGAACAAAAGGTAGCTGTTTATTATTGAAGTTGATGGCAGCAAATAATGGCAAGAAATTAAAATTATCAAAAGCAGCAATTTTCCGCCTGGGTGCAATATAATTTTTTCTTTGCGTTCTCTAAGAGGGTTTTTTTACTCGTATAACCATTTAAGGCGAATGGCTCGTAACTTTTTGCACGAATAATGAATGGTGATAGAGAATCAGGTAAAGAAAACATTTTAAAATTTAAAAATAGTGGTAATGACTTTTGAGATAAAAATCTTTTAGTAACATTGGCAAAAAGACATTTAAAAAGACTTAAGCTACAAATAAAACCACCATAATGGGTGAATGTATTACTTAAGGCAGACTATCGCCATTTCCTTCATAAAGTAAGTGAACTCTGTAATATATTACAACTTATCTACTTGTCTACTTTCAAACACATTTAGTTTACAGCAAGCAGTCACTCATTTACTGTACTTTATTCAATATTATTTAATTCCCTAAATCAAATACAACATGTCGAACTGCAACTTTAGACATTTAAAGCTATTTTCAAAATTTTGTTTGATATCAATTTTTAAGTTTTTAAATACTCTGTTAATTATTAATCATGTTTTAGTGTTTTGTTTATTGAATTTGCAGCCAAAATAAAAAGTTTTTTATTGCTCAAAATTTCTATTTATTTAGTCTTTTTTTTCCTTCCTACCAAGTTTAGGGTTTTAAAAACAACGCCTTTTTAATTTGTAGTTTTTTTCTTTGTTTATTAAAGAGTACAAAACTTATTCGTTACATGAAAAGTTTTTCCTCATTGTGTTCACTTTTGTGTAAACATTTATACACCTTTTTTGGGGAATATTCATTCATAAAAGCCACACAACTCGTAGTATTGTTTTACTTAGTTCTTTTTTTCCATTGTGATACCATTTATTTAGTTTTTAGAGTTTTTTCTCACTAAAACAATAAAAACAAGTGTTTAGTTTCTCACAGAAATTTACACAGAATTTTAAACTAAATGTTGTTTAAATTATTGGAACAACGAATATTGGCAATAATAGTTTTTGAAGTGTTTAAAATTCTTAAATTTAAAAGAGATCTATTTGGCCATTGATGCTTTAAGTTTTATTTACTTCAGGAATAAATAAATAAAATTCAGTACAGTTTATAGAGTGTAATGGTTTTCTTCCGACGGGGTTTATTTGAATTTGAATTTGGGAGGATTTCCAGTCATCCCACGTAAAATTTGGCTGCGTTTGTTCGGCTATGTGCTATCTTCAGTATTCTTTTGAATACTCAACAGAACACTGAAGATGAAACATTAAGTTTCTTCTGTGATGACATTTTGTGTCTAAGCATCAATCTGCAAAACAATTGGTTGCAGAAGTTTCCAGAATGTCAGAGGAGTTCTTTTACTAGGTACAAATCTTTGCACATTTTCATTGTACTTAGAAAATTCAGTATAAGAAGAAACTATTTCAATATAAACCACAAATATTACTTATTAAATTTTAAGTTTACTTATTTAGTACTTCTTAGCATATTTTTAGCTACATTCTTCTTTAATACTTTGCCACTTGGAACTTTAAACAACAAGAATTATATTATTTTATCCACGAAAGAAAATTGAATTCTTACAAGTATTTACTGCAGTGAGTTTATCTAACTTTTCAGGACTAAAACCATTATAACGCGAAAAAAATGCTTAAGAAAACACACAAGACCTGAAAGCAGCCAGATTGGCTATGCACTTGCACAGTTACACAATCTGAGTCTGATATATACAGCCATAAAGTTATGAGAATTTAAAGAAAGTCGAGTAAAGCTTGCATTCTTTTATAATTGTATAAAGCACACAGTGGGATCTATAGCAGAACTATTGGCTAAAAAAAGTATTACTTTTGGACTATGAAATTGATTGTTTAAGACTTGAAATAAATATAGCGAATAGTTAGTGATTATCAATCAATCCCAAATAATCAATGAAAGTCTGTTAAAAATTTCACTTGGTAATAATAAAACAAAAATTAAAATCATAATTTATGTAACAATAGAAATATTTAAAATTACCCAGCAAAAACTTTTGTAATTTTTGTAATCGGTAGTAATTTATTAATAGGCTACAAAGTAATGAGTGGTACTTATTTATCTTATTACTATGCTTGAAATTTAAACTTTTACTTAGATTTAAAACAAAATTAATACATATTTTTATCGTCATCTGAAAGAATTTGCAATTTTTTTATATGTACAGGGTGCGGCTAAAGTAACTATATGATTTGTTTTTTAAATAAATATTGCATGGTATGAAAAAAAAAACAAAAGATTGAATGAAAAAAATTAATTTTATTTTATGTTATTTTTTATTTTAATTATGAAAAATAATATCAGTTAAATGAGAAACGTTTTCTCTAACGTAAATTGTGCTCTTTTTATAGTATTTTCCATAACCCAGCGGCGAACACTGCCTATCACATTACATCTCTTTAATGAAGTTTTGCCACACTTTGTGTCCAATGACTGCTGGCTTACAAAGTGTACGACGGTAGTGTATGGAATTAACAAGAATGAATTTCGTTCATCTTTTGTATCAAGGCGTCTTTTACCTGCTCACAAAGTAAGCGAGATTTTATTTGAGCTGCCTACTGCTAACTTGCAATGTGTTTGAAGAAGTGTTCAGGACGTCTTCTAGCTGCTCACATAGTAAGCGAAATTGTATTCGAGTAGCCAACTGCCAGCCTACAACGTGCTCGAAGAAGTGTTCAAAATGTCTTCTTGGATGAACACTTCAGCATATCGCTTACTTTATGTACACACAGAAAAAATTATGATAGCTTTTTTTTAAACAAACATGTTTTTGAAACTAATTTAAAATTTTTATTATTGTCTCTATTTAGTTTGATAATAATTTTTTTTGACTTATTATTTCATTTCATTTACCTACCGCCAATGTTGGCAAACTGATAAAATTATGAAATTCTTTGATTTATTTTTTATATTTCTCTAAAACATTTTTTGATTGAAACAATTTGTTTATTGAAAAAATCAGAATTTTTTTCAAACAAATTATTAAAAATTTTTGCATTTGAATTTACAAATTTTTTTATAGGACCTAAATTGAACAAATTTACATTTGATTCAGGGAATTTGGTATTTGAAGTGAAAAATTAGTTTTTTCTGTGCAGGTGGAAGGCGTTCACTCAACAAATGCGGCAAAGCATTTGAAAATCGAGACTATGTTCGTATATGAGATGGTCTGCAATACTGTCTTAAATGTGTGCATCGGATCATCGCTTCGGTAATCGAAATTTTCACCACTGGGAGCTTTGTTGAGTGTTTCTTGTGGTATACGAACAGTTTCTTCTTGAATGTAGTCCTTGAATTGCTGCAAGCTTTAGGGATTATAACACATAAGCTTTGTCTTTGAGATAGCCCCACAAGAAAAAACTGGTGCAGTTTAATTTCTGAAATAGAAAAAAAATATTAAATATTCACAAGCAAAGAAGTTACGTTTTTACATCATATAGCTACTTTAGCCGCACCCTGTATAAATAAAATACTTAGCCAACCAATTTTTAATTCAACATGTGTTTGTATATGAAAACTAATTTTTGTCGCTTAAACTTATAAGTCAACAACAGTCTTTATATCTGAACGAGCACAGGTTTTGTATCCCAGCTAGCACAAGAAATAAAAGAATAACATAAAATTTAAAAATATAAATAAAGCATAAAAATAATGTGTAATAATTTTTTTTTAATAATTTGTATTTAACTACTTATTTTTTAGCTTCAAGTAATCCAAATAATAAATAGATAATTGCTCTGACAATGTAAATATATTTATAAGGAGTACCCTTTATTTTTTAGATTTCTCATGCAAAAATAAGTAGTTATCGAGTCAAATTGTAAGTAGTTACGACTTAACTCCTCATATATTTTTTTGCCTACTAGTAAGCAAAGCTTTTGCTGAGTAAGTTTAATACTGGAAAAAATTCATATGTGCACATTTTATACGTATAATGCGCTGTCATTTAAAAAGTGGGTCAAACATTTAAACAAACAAGTCAAATTAGTCCTTTGTTCATTACCATATTTCTAGCCATCGATACCACTGTATAGTGCTTGAAAAAGGCTAAAAGATTTCAGAATTTATTGTAAGTAAATAGAATTTGTATAAAATAGAATTTAGATAAATTGGCTTCTTATACTAAGCTCAACATATAAGTTATAAAATATTATAGATTTTTCTTAAATCCTAATAAACCTTTTACCAAAGAAGGACAGAAAGTGCAATTTTATTATTTTCTATTTAAGTTGTTAGTTAAAAAAAAATAAAATAATATAAGTGAACAATATACGAAAGCAAAGTGTCGAAAGAAGGATTTTCCTGTATTTGAAATCTTAGAAATAAAATCTTTTGAAATATTTTATAGCACAAGTTTAATTTCTTAAAATGGTAATGTTAATAGAACTTCAAGTAGGAGCCAAATAATGCTATAAATCCTTATCAATAAAGCTTTTTCTCTATATACAATTCGTATATAGAATTAAAAAAAAAATCGTATATATTTATACATAAATTGTTTTTGTTAACATTTTGTCTAGTTGCATGTTGTTTTTGTATATTGTACCAGAAACTAGTCTTCTTTCTATTCAAAAGTGTTAAATGGCAAAGGAAACGGAAACGAAACTCTTAAAGGAAGTTAAAGAAAGAACACAAAAAAGTAAATCAAAATACAAAGATAAAACAGCACCAGCAAAAGCATTACCAACTTGTTATATAATTCTTGTATGTATTTTAACTAACTACAATGCAAGCTAGTTTTACGAAACCACCACATAAGGCTGCACTTCGATTTGAGCAACAGGGTATAATATTTCTAAGTTACAGTTTTTAAACTTGAAACTTTTTTTAAACATAATTGCAATATGCATTGCAAATATAACTTTATTTGTTCTTTTGGTTTCTGTCACCTGGGAGATTTCCCTTACCCATGCAGTGCGATGTGCCGGAACCAAGAAAATGACTTACGGAAAGGAGGAGCGACGGAGTTGGGTTTAAGATTTCACTCATTAAAGTGACGAAAAAACCTCTGCAGGCGATTCACTGCCTGATCGACCAAATTGATGTACTTGCTCTTAATAAAGAACGTGGTGTTCGCAAACACTAGCGGGATTCGAATTTAATATCCCTGATTTAATTAGAATTCAATCCACTGTAGTACCGATAAAATAGCGAAAGATACCCCACATTGCGCCGACGCTTCAGCGAGTCTATGGAGTTGGCCTACTGTCACTAATAAGCCTACTGTGAATGATAAGCTTCTTCGCCGTCTCCTGTAACTCCAAAATATAATTTGAAAAATAATTTTCTTTTGAATGTAGGTGATAAAAAAATAAAGTAGATCAGCGACTAGAGAAATGGAGTCACTAAATGCTTCTTTCGAAATTGTAAAAATATAATCAGTTCATCGAAGTTCGCATTATATTTTCGTGACAACATCTATAGTTTCTGATTAAAATCCGCATCATACATTTTTGCGTAAGCATACATCATACGTAAGAATACAGTGTGGAGTCCATTCAGAAATTGCTATAATGTCGTGATTAAGAAAAATAAAACAACAGGACAGGAGAAGGAACGAAGTCTTACCGTATCCCTGAATTAATCTTAAAGTCATTTGATAATAGAGAAAGTGAACCCTGAGAAATTTTTATATAAATCGAGAAAAATCATCACGTGCACCAAGAGCAACAAGTTTTGACAAAAGTGCACAAAGCCACACTCGATCAAAGGCATAAAAAATATCTAAAGCCACCACAAACAGAAAGAAAATCGAATGCAAAATCAACTTGTCGCAATATTGATTTGTAATTATATTAAATATTTTCATAAGTACAGAAAAATAATTTGTGGCTTAAATGTGTTGGTGTTTATTTGCTTTGTTTATAGCCACAACGCACTGTTGTGTTCTTGTTATTGTTTACTTTCATGTTAGTGTTGCTGAAATGTAAATAGCAGGCAAACAGCCGACAAACTACGCGTTACATTTAGCCTTAAACCACGTTGATTTAACATTTTTGACTGTTGACAAATTTTTTATAGTAAAAACAATTTATATATTAAAGTTAGATCTACTTTAGCGAGTCAATGAAAAACCCACGTTAAATTTAATTTTGAATCAAAATGACTATAAATTTAATTGAAAAAAATGTATGTTTAATCATCAACTGAATCATATTGAATTATAATGAAATTCATGTAAATTATGATAATATTTATCTAAAGTAAAGTTTGGGGCTGTAGTAGTTACAGTGCACAGTGCTTTGTTCCCATATAATTCACACAAAAATAGAGGGAGTTATTCTAGGCTAATGAAATTCGGTGGTCCAAATGAGCTACAAGTAAAGATGTGCCCAAACATGACCAACATCTCTTAGCGATTGTCAAAAATTTACTTATGTTCAATTTTCAAAGTTTTGTAAAAAAAATTCACAGATACAATTGAAAAATGCAACTTATATTCTTGGATTGTGTAGATCCTTGGATACAATTATTTTCAAATGGTCCAAATGAGCTTCAAGTAAAAATGTGCCCAAACATGGCCAACATCTCTCAGAGATGGTCAAAAATTTAATTAAGCTCAATTTTCAAAGGTTTGTAAAAAAAAATTCACAAATACTATTGAAAAATGCAACTTATATTCTCGAAAAAAACAATTACAGATTTTGAACTAAGATAGATAGAATCATAAAATTTCGACGTCTTATAGACTTTGTCTCGTGATTAATGCATATATAGTGGCATTTCTGCGTTTTTCAAGAAAGCCCATGTTAAAAATTTTTTTAATATCAGTATCTAATATTTTTTAGGAAACTCGGTACCAAATAAAAGGAAAGGCTCTGTAGAACTTTATAAAAATATTTACTTTAGTTACCTTGAATAAAAATATAAAAAAACACTTTTAAATATATATCCTTCCATATCCTTGAAAGTTTTCACTAAAAAAATATATGATGTAGCCTTAAGTTAATTCTATAAGACATCGAAATTTTTTGGATTCTATCTATCTTAGTTCAAAAGCTGTAATTGTTTTTTTCTAAGCACAAAATTTATTTCCATAAAAATTGTGTGTAGAAAATTAATTTATAAGAAACAACCATTAATTTTGAGCCGAGAGCGATAAAATCGTAAAATGTGTGTGCATTTTAGAGCTTATTTAATATAAATATATACTTTTATATATTTTGCAAAACAGTCAAATAAATATTTTGGTGGAAATATTAGAAAAAATTTTTCCAAGGACATCTTTTAAATTTTTGTTCAGTTGATTTTTAACTTGTCTTAAATAGCCTTGGCAGAAAAACCACTATATATAAAAGGGCTGGAATTCCATTCGGCCGAAGAGACTTATTAATGTTGAAATGTCCAAAAAACTTTTTTGTTAAAGATATCTGTTTTACGGCCCTTTTACAATGTACGATTAAGAACCAAAGGGCAGTTAATAACATTTCTCGCATGGAAATGCTTAATATAGTATTCATTGAACTTGTAGATGATTTTTAAAATTGTGGAATATCACTGGATAAGTACTCTGCTTAGATATTTATTTGCTTAATAAATGAATTTATAATTTTAAAATAATAAAACTCAAAATTTTTCAGCTTCATAGCTGGATCTTATCAATAATAATAATACATACATAGCAGCGATTGCAACGGCCTGGCTTTCAAGACCGTACTGTAGTATAAAATTCATATTAATGTTTTACTTATATTTGTATAATTTACTAAAAAGCTTTTTAGCAATATATGTACTTACGTACAAACATTTTAATTTAATAGCTTTTTATGAGTCATTATTATTCATAGATTAATAAAAAAATGTGCGAGATTATTGCTCTCAAAGATTTTCTTTTTAAAATGTATTATTCATTGCATGTAGTTTTCTCTTTGTATTTGCGTGCTTAAATATTTTTAACATGAAAATTGCATTAAAACATTTTATTTGTTTATGAACCAACAATTCGAGGTGTTTTTTAATGTTTGACGGAGCGTATGATGAATGAAGGAAATTTAAAACGAATTCTTTTGTGTGTGATCGAACATGCACAACGTATGTGTAGCATTTTTCCTAATAATATTACTTATACGTCATGCTGTTGAAATAATTTTATATCAAATTTCTATTACACAAGTTTACAAAATCAGGTCAACATTTGGACTGGAGTAAGGAAAGTTGTTACTTATGTTATTTGTCTTCGCTCGGTATCTTCAAATTGGTTCTAGTGTTCGAGATATACTGTTATGTCAAAAAGAAAGCACTTGCATGATAAATATTAATATAACTGAAGAATAAATTGTCCTATTCAGTTAAATATAACATCCAAAACCCGTCAACGATATTATCTTTAAGATCTGATAATATATTTTTATTCAGCTCAGTAGTTTCAGATATATTTTGAAACATGTGTGAAAAAAATTATTGAAATTTTTGTTTTTAAAAAATTTATAAAAAGCAAAAAATCATAGAAGCATTAAAAGTCGGAACTTATTCCAAAGGCTTGGCATTTTCATTGCATACTAACCACCACAGTTACTCAATTCAATATTCTAAAGCTATTTTTTATATCAAAAATTATTCTAGACAACCTTTTAAACAAATACTATTCAGTTATTTGAATTAATTCCGTCTTATGACAACCACGTGTTAAATTTATTGATATTTCACTAGAAATATAATTACTTTAAGTTGAGGTCATCAATGATGTGACTTATGATTTGTAAGTTAGTTTTTTGTGTATTCCAAACAAAAGGAGATAAATTCTTTTTAAAATGAATCTACAAATTTTGATTTTATTCACAATAAAGTGAGGGAACTAAATTTTTAAAAATCATGATATTCATACATCGTTATTATTTTTATTGTGTGTGGCTATGCGTGTTGTATAGAAATCGAAATTTTTGTCAGGGAGTCAGTCCCCCACTTAATTGTGAATAAAAGCAAAAGGTTTTCATAAGTTTTAGCGAAATATGGCTAACAATTAAGTTATGAGTTTTAGTCGAACTGTATGAGTTTATATCCAAAGAAATTTAATTATTTTGGCTTGAGTTCGGTTTTAATCTAATTTTTCAATTAGATTATATTTTTATAAATAAAAATTAAATTAAAACCAAACTCAAGTCAAAATAATTAAATTCCTTTCGACTAAAACTCATAACTTAATTGTTAAACTCTAAGGGCACCTAGCAGAAGGATTCACACCCTAGTACTTGTAATTATCAATGATAATTCATATTGGAATAGAGAAATAACAAGAAGCTTAACTCAAGACATAATGAAAAAAGTGAATGTTAATAACTATCAAATAAAATACAGCTTTAAGAGTAACAATTGATTAAAGGTATGAGGTAATGGTAGATGTATGAATTGATTAAAGGTAGATGATATTGAGCTCTTGACTGCAAACCACCGAATTTGGTCGAGTGGTCTAAGAGGAAGAGAACTTTGAAAAGATTAGTGGGAGCTATCAAAAATGCCAGTTCAACCCTCCGTGCAGTAAAATTTTTCTTTGTCTACATATTTCACATTTATCTCAAAATAAAAATATAACTTAATTGAAAAATTAAATTTAAACCGAACTCAAGCCAAAATAATTACATTTCTTTGGAAGTATAGCTAACTTTAATTGGAACATATTTACCTATATGCTTGTACAAAAAGAATGTAATTTTTGCTGTTCTTTTATCTTTTATAATTTTTTTTTTCTGCACAAGTTCCATCATATTTTTGAAACTCTTAAGCAGATTAAAACATAATATTGGCATTGTTTTAAGCTAATATTTTTGTCCAGTTTGGGATTATTATTTCACTGAATATGACAAACTATTCCTTAGTTATGTTAATATATGTCGTACATCTTCTTCGCTCTTGACATAGCGCTGTATCTGGAAAATAAAAACCAGTTTGAAGAAATTTGAGTGCAGTTTCGAATTGAGAGCATCAAATAATAGGAATCAATTTTTCGTTGCACCAGTTGAAAACTTTGTAAACATTTGTTATTAATAAATTTTTAAGCAAGATGTGTTAAGATAGCAAAAGGTTATATGTAGATATACGATTACTACAGGTAGTAAATAAAACTTGAGTATAGTTTCCAAAGTGATTAGCGAAACCATTGTTTAATTTAATGAAAATAAATGCATATAATATAAATCATTTCCATAAGCGTGCAATAAATTTCATTGAGAAAAAAGCTGAAATTATTTTTCCCTTTAAAAGCACAAATATTTTTGGAAAAATAAATCAAGAATAAATATGAATTAAATCTGCAACAATTGCACTATTTTCTGTGGGTGTTTCCAATTTCGTTTTTATAGCTTCATAGCAAAATATTGAAAAAAGAAAAAAAAACTTTGACATATTTCAGAAAACCCTTAATACAAATTCTTATACTCTCCACTGAATAAAATGTTATGAAAAATAATTATAAATTTATATCAAGAGATTGTAGGTAGATCATATCGTGCCTACCATGTTCAACTAACCACACTCTAAAACACTTTTGGTGAAAATTAGGTCGATAATAGTAGATTATTATCGACATAAAATTACACACGCATTATTTTTGAACAAAATGTTTTTACTAAAAAAACCGATTGGCTGCGTGCAGGTTTGAACCGTGACCGCCTGACTTGTAGTCTGACGTATCTTCCATTGAGCTATAGCTGTATTATACTTTATGTTTAATTTTTTCCACCTGGACTAAATGTGTTTAATTTTAAAGGTTTTTTCTTTAATAAAATAACTATAACATCGATATAATTTTAGACAAAGAGAAATTTTCAACACAAATATAGACAATATATGATCGTAAATTTGAAGTAATGTTTTAGAGTGCAATATGCAAAATTGTACTTTTCAGAAGAGCGCAACGACCAAATTGTGAAATCAATGTTAGCAGTGAGCAGCGAGTTATCAATACTCTATGAGAATTTCAGCAGTTAAAAGCGACACATATCATACAAATTTGAATACCAAAATAACGAATGTAAAAAACTTAAGGACGATTTGGGAAAAATTGTTTATTTTCTTTTTTGCTTAAATCATGCTAGAATCTCTTCACTAAATTGAAAGCACATAAAAAAATACCAAAAACGTTATAAACATATAAAAGCTTAATCAATTTCTAACTTTCGTTTTACTCCTAAGTAAACATATTTTTTGAATAAATTTATAAATGGTACAGTTTTTTATAAAATATTGAGTGCTACATCTCTAAATTTGAAAAATGAAAAAAAAATAAAAAAATATAAAATATTTCCTTGCAAAGGCCTCTGCTTTTTCTTTATTAATCCGGTGAGAAACTAAAAATCGGTTGACATTGTACTAAGTTACTGGCTTATAAGTGCATAAAGGTATTAAAAACCTCGTTTTTATCCATAACAGAAAATTTTGGAAGTGTTTGGCAAATTTCAAAAACAGGTTCTTATTGTACTCGACAATACCTACATTAAAAATGGTATCACTTCCCACGTATTTCTACTTTATTCTCTTTTGCATCGCAGTGTTATTTAAAAAGTTTTAAAAAAATATTTCTAAAGTTGTATGATTTTATTGATTGTTATTGTTATGTGTTGGAACCTTTGCGGTAGATACGTTGTCTTCATACCGTAATTTTCATTTACGTTATGAAAATATTTTTATATACATATATTATTTTATAAATTACTTAAAACAATTAACAATTAAGCAAAATTTTTAATTAAATTTTTTTAAATCAAATTAAGTTGTTAAGAAGTTGTGTCTGTTATAAGAAAAAAAAATAAAAATAAAATAAACGACATAAAAACATTATCTTTAAAGCTTTTTTCTAAACACCCACGATTGTAGGGTTCCTTATTTTATTTTTATTTTTTTTTAATTTCTTATACACCATTTCCAATGTTATCTGAACTTTCCAATAATATGGTTGAAGTCTATTACTGATTTAGCATAATCACCAATGAAAAGCAAGATAATCTTAAGCCACAACAAAAAATGCAAGACAATCTTAAGCCACAGCAATCGAATAATTTTTAAAATACAAAATTTAAAATAATTGAATCAGTTTTGACTTTCAATTTGAAGTTCAACTTTTTAAATAGAAAAGAAAAACAGCAAGGCCATTTAGTTCTGACAGCAGTAATATAGCAAAATGGAACAAGATATATTAGTTTCAGAGTCTGCAACACCACCCTAAGAAGCATTTATGAGTTTGTTGGAACTCCCAACTATTTAATACCAAATATTTTAATTCCCGTTCAAACGTAGCAATCTATTAATTGCCAAGCAATTAAATAGCTCATAGTCAGGGCACAAATAGCATGCGCCTAAAAATTCAAAATATAGATTTACCTACCCAACATGCCATCAACATAAAAGGATTTGCGACTGACTTTAAATGGTGGCATGGCTGACACAGTAAAAAAAAATCGGCTTAAAAAGCCTGATATAATAAAAAGTATAATTAAAATATGTTGAACCACGATTATCCGAATCGCAAGGCAATGGACTTATATAGAAACACAAAAGACTATATATTATTTTTATTAAAACCGAAAAATTTAGTCTACATTTAACATACAGCACCATATATTTCAGGCAACAATTGCACAGACTTACAAATTCAGATTTTTGAACAAAACTACATTAAACATTTTTAATCATTTTGTTGTGCTAAAATTACTGTGTCCTCAGTTTTTTCCTATCACCTACAGATTTTATATTAAGGCATGTCTAATATTTCCACTAGGTTCACCACCATATTTCACTTTAACTCGTGAACGCTATGTTATATTCCTATCACCAAGACAACAAAAGATGCATTGTAAAATTATCTTTGAACAGTTTAATATGATTAGGTAAAATATCAATGGTTTCTTAGTTATTCACATACTAGTATCGAAAAATCGTGCTTTGTAAGGAAATATTAAAATTTTTGTATAAAAAATTTAAAACTGCAAAAATCGCTTTTTTTAAATATTGCTCTTAAAGCAGGTATCTTAGAAAACAACTAAACCATATATTGCACAGTGAGGCAGAATCAAAATATTTGGTTGGAACATAAATCAGGCAGTTTTAAATGGATAGTCCTATCGCCATTTAAGTCTTTTGAAAACACAAGGGTTTTACGAAGTGTCAATTGTTTTTGAATCCCAGCTTTGGGACTTTAGAACATGTGGATTAAATTCAAAATTTTGATTTAAAACAGGTCATATTAGTAACGGTCCAGGCCCAACTAAAATAGCAAATTCAATTATTTTTTAGCAGTCAATTCATATCTGTGTAGATATCGTGCAGATAAGTATACACGTACTATATGCTCCAATTTTTTATGTATAAAAGAGTGATGATGCTGTTTTTTGCAATAATTGTCGAAAATTCAAAATTTTTTGCAATTTTCAAATTAAAAATTTTAAAATTTTCAATTCAGACGGCAGAATTTCATAAAATTGTTTCTAAACGCTTTTAAATGTTGTTTTTTAACTAACAAGGAAACAATTTAAATGTTGTTCTTTAACTAACAAAGAAAAAATTGAAGGTATTTTGATCTTATATGTGGAAAATACTGCACCAAAATTTTTAAAAATTAAAAGATTTATATTTTCAAACGAGTATAAATAACTCACTAACTATACGAGATAAGTGTATAACCGAAAATTGGTCTTTTAGATCTTATCAAAGGCTGTAATATACCAAATTTTGAGATCGGATGAGAAACAAAAAAAAAATGGCAAGCTGTAAATAATTTCACATGACCGAAGTGCCATAATTTAAGACATCGTAGCTCCGCTTCTGAGGAATTCAGAAAGTTGATATTTAAAAGATAAATGCAAATACTGCTTTGCTATGTTCCTGGGCAATTTTATTTCGATAAGACTATCTGTTTATAAATGTCTGATGTATGTTTCAAATGTTTTGATTCTGCCTAACTGTGTATTATAAAAATCGATGTACAAATGAACGATTTTGTAAATAATTAAGTGAATACACACAGTCAATTAAATACAATTTTTTTTTTTATAAATTTGGAAAAAATTTAGCGCGAAAGTACATTTTAAGTTCCTGGTTGGATTTACTTAATTGCTCATAACATCAAAATTTATCCATCCATTTTCATGATGTAACGCTTATTTTGTTCATAAGACAGCTGTCCAATAGCTGAAATGTAAAGTTTTTGCAGCTTTAAATTTTTTATGATTTTTTATAAAATGAAAGAACTATTAATTTTGTTTGAAAAAGTATACGCTCTTTATATTCTACATACATATTTTTTTTAATGTACTGAAATTTTTTATAGTTTTTTGCAGATCAGTGCAATTATTTAATCAACAATACATGTACTTAGAAGGCAAATAAAAAACAAAAATTATTTTTTACATAATTAATTAAATTTATCTGTAATATTCTACAATAAATTAAAAAAAAAAAATTTATGCGGCTTAAGCCAACCCATAGACTTGCATCTCGCTGGTGCTCATACCATATCGTAAGTAAATCATCGACAATACATTTAAAAAGTTTTTCACCTCATACGCTTACAAAAAAATTTTAGTGAATGAAAAATATCTTCAATAGCCGTACAATTTCCACCACCATTTGTAAATGGTGTACCGTATAACCAAAAGCAACAATTTAACCAAAAACTTCAGAGTTTTCCTTTGATTCTCTCATGTTGTTTTATTGTGTTTTAAATATAATCATTTTAAAACAATCACAAACATGTGTTTCGTCTTGTTTTTGGTGCTTGTAGAAAATGCAACATCACAAAAAAGGAAGGAAAAACCAAAAACAAAAACATTTCAACAAACAACAGAAAACCGTTTATTGATAAGCGGCTTAATATTGTTTTTCGATATTGTTGCTATTGTTTAAAAACCCAAAATAAACAGATATTTTTTTCCATTTACGTTCAGTTGGCGGTAAAGCAAAAAAAAAAGCGCAACGATCTGTAAAGCCTTACAATCATTTTTCTTTTAGCTTAGTTTAGTGCTCTTAGAAAGATGCATAAGTTTGCCTGCTCTTTGCATAAGACTATTTTTGTGTAATTTTATTTTTCTCGTATCGATTGTAGGGCCTCCAAGGGAGACGTTTAAAAAATGCTGTGTGTGTAACACATAAAAAAAATTACTGGCCACGAGCACACGTTTGTTTTAGAAATTTTTTCCAAAATACAAAACAAACAATGAAAAAAGCTTGAATACTTTATTAAACTATACAAATCGTGATGTAACTTTTTCGCTGTAAGATCTTTAACGCATTAGGGGATGACAACGGTGCCAAGAAAACATATTGTTCTAATAGAATTAACAATATGTATTTATTCGAGATGTTCTCAAGAATTTATGTGCAAAAAGTTAAAAGTTAAACAAAAATCGGTTCCACATTTGTTGTCCTCCAATGCAGGATCTATCAAATGCTAAACTGATGAACCGCATTTGAAAAGTTGTCAAAACTCGTATGCTTATGGCTAGACTCTCAAATAAAGAATAAGAGTCCCAATGCACATGCATAATAGTTTTATTAATAACATTAAATAAAAACATTTTAAACCCCCCGAAACAAAAAGATGATAACCTCAAAGCGGCTGGACCAATTTTCTTCAAACATAGATTAGAACATTTTGAATCAAATCACCTTTCAAATAAAATTAACTAAATTAAAATCGATCTAGCCGTTTGGGAGCTATGGCGTCAAAGACACACAGATTTAGCAATATACATCTAGAAGAGATGTGATAAAAACGGTTGGACCGATTTTCTTCAAACATATCTAAGAACACTGTCGATGAAGTCACTCTTCAAACAGGAAAAACTAAGTCAAAATCGGTCCATCCGTTTGATCTGCACGTGAACTCGTACAGCCCACAGATACACAGACACACACTACAAACTTATAACACCCCTTTCTTTGGTCGGGGGTTAAAAACACAAACCTTTTCCAAATGAACAACATAACAAACAATTTTTATTCGATATGAATCTATTTATTTTTCTTCCAACCTCTATACACTTAATCAAACTTTGGTGGACAATAAATGTATCTATAGACGTAGTTGCGTAAAAAGGGCAAATCTTCCATGTCAATTTATTGTCCACCAAAGGTTAAATAATTGAATAGAGGTTGTAAGAAAAATAAACAGATTCGTATTTCCTCCATTGGAGGACAACAGATTTGGAACCGATTTTTGTTTAAAGATCTACTAATGAGTTGGCGTTAGCAACCAACGAAACGCTAGTATATATATTAGCTAACCACAGCGCGTCAATTTAACTTTTTTGATAATTAAGTTTTGAAGCAGATTTCCATGTGTTTCTATTTTATTTTACAAAATACACTATTCTGTATTAATATCATTTCCATGAACATTTATTTAACCGTTTCCTTTAATGGGTTAATTATACATGACAATCATTCATGTAAAGCCATATAATCCAGCTAAGACTCAATAATGTTGCCCACAAACTCAGTCACAAAACCATGCCATCCAAGTTTGTTTCTTGCTGTCGATGCAGATGATGACGATGATGATGATGATGATGATGCCAATATGGCTTCAAAATGATGAGGATGACAATGACGTAGCTATTTTCCTTGATGTTCTATTATTGCTGTTTTCTTTATTTTAAGTTGTTGATGATGCTGATCGCTTTTCGACATAATTGTGCTGTTTTCTTGCTTTTTTTATTATTTTTTTTATTTATTCAGCCTGCAAAATTTTCTAGTCTAGATAAATAATACACCAACTGTTGACGAACGCAATCAAGAGCATTTTAACAACAGAAAACAACGCAAAGCACAAAAAATCTTGTTTTAACATGAGAACCATAAACTAAATTACCCCACGTTAAAACAAATAATTTGAACAAAATGAACAAAGAGATAAAAAAACATAGCAAAAAAAAATTACCTAAGTAAACATAGCAGTTGGTTAAATGAAGAAATTGCAAAACTGCATGTAACACACTAGACGAGTGAGTATGTTTTGCAAAACCAAAATCATGGGAATAAATTGTACAAAGCGTTATAAAATGGAAAAAGAATTGCATAAAACCATTTAAGTTTTGAGCTTAAGATGCATCAATCGAAAAGAGAAGTGTCAATGTAGCGATTTTAAAATATCAGCAAACAGCCCGTAGAGTGTGCGCTCATTACTTGAAAGTAGGGACTTGCTTGAAAATGAAATGAACCGGCTTGGCTCTGGGTGCAGCAGGGTCAGAAAGGGGATACTAAGTTGCCTAATAAAAAAGTGGAATTTTACTGTTGTATGAAAATCGCGACTTTAATCTATTGAGTGCCCTCACTTAGTTGTGAATAAATTCAAGTTATAGGTCGATTTTAATGAAATATGGCTTGTTTTATTTGGAAAATATTTATCTATTTCATTATAGATAAATAAAGGAATTTTCGTTAAATTTTTTTATTTCTTACACCCCGTCTTCACGAGACATAATTTTGTTCTAACATTTGTCAAAATTCATACATAAAAACTTCAGAAAAATGTTTGTGCTATTTTTTTATATCGTCTTTGACTTTTGTCAAGACAATCAATGGCTCGTGAAGACGCGATGTTATGAATATTTTAGAAACAAAATATTTTATAAAACTTTTTTATTTTTTTTTGACAAAAGTTCCACGATATCACTAAAACTACTGATTAAAGAGAAATTTTGATACAGCTTCAAGATGATTTTCTTGCAGAATTTTGAGTTATTATTTTAATTATATAGGACAAACCGTTCTCCACTTTGTTAACATTTGTCGTACAACTGCTTAATTTCCTAAATAATTTTATATCTCGAAAATTAGAACCAATAAAAAATCGTTATCAGATTCGAATCCGGCACACCAAATTAGATTAGAAATAACTTTCAGCTACTTGTTGCTACTCCAGTCCGAAAGTTTATCCGAATTTGTAAACTTGTGTAATACGCACTATGTGAGAATTTTAAGTGTCTAACTATTACAGTTCACAAATATTGCGCAAATTTAAAATTACTTTAGCATTTTATATGCTTCTCTTGTAAAATAATGAAAGTATTAGTTATGGGGTCTTGCGTTTCAGGTAACGATATATACGCTTACAAAATACTCATAAAAAATCCAAGAATTTGGAAGTACATATGTGCTCAGCCAGCATTTAGAGGATCGTATTGGTTTTTGCAGTCTGAAAAGTTCTCACACTAGCTACAGAAACAAAATAATGGACAATCCCATACACAGAAAAATACCAATGTAAAATCAACATGTAGCAGTTTTGATAGGGATTCATATTAAATTTGTGAAAAATTATTTGATGGTTAAGTGTGTTGGTGTTTATTTGCTTTGTTCATATCTACAATGTACTGTTGTTCTCAGTTGTGTGACTTGTTGTTGTTTAATTTGATAATAGTGTTGAGTAAATTTAAATAGTAGACAAATAGCCGACAAATTTCCCATTACCAGCGAAAACTAAAATAATATTACCACTGCTTCACATTAATTTTAAGCGAAAAATTATTAATCTAACCTTAAATCTATTTGATTTAATATTTTTAACTGTTAAAACAACATTATTATTAACGTTAAATTTTATTTTAAATCAACATGACTATAAATTTACTTTCAAATAGATTTTATGTTAAATCATCAATTAAATTTTGTTGAATTAAAATAGATTCATATTTTTTAGAATGGTATTTATTTAGTGTATATCTGAAGTAATGATTGAAACTGTTGTGGCTGGAGTAGTTAGCGTGTTGACTACTAAGCAAGTGGCCCGAGCTCAAATCCTAGCTCGGGTAGCCAACAACTACACAAATTTCAGGATGCCTATGCGAATGCTCATCACGTAAATAAAATAATATAATAAAATGGCTACAGTAAATTTATGTTGTTTCAGCTAGCAATAACTATGATTCAACATGTGTCTTCGTGTTGTTTTAATATCAAATTCACATTGTTTCAAATGGAAATAGCTTTGATCCAACACAATTCTTCGTGTTATTTTGGTATCAAATTCACGTTGTTTCAACTTTAAATAACTTTGATTCAATATAACATTTCTTATTATATCATTATCAACATCATTTTGATTTATCTGTACTGGAGTATTAGATCAACATAAAATATTGTTATTTCCAAAGGAGAAATATTCTTTGAAGGTTATTGTAAAATCATGTTGAATTAATATGTAACACAAAGCAAGCAAAATCACTACTGGAATATGTTAAATTAGCCTTGCAGGGATATGCTAAATACTGATCACGAAAATAAAGAGAAAAATTCTATATGGTTGTCCTTTAACGGAATTTAAACAATTCATTTTTAAGGAATTGCTAAATTAGTGATACCCCGTATATCTTGTAATTTTATTTCTGACAGTATACATCACTGTAGTAATTTTTAATGTTTTCTACAATGTTTTTCAGCGATTTAATTTTTTGTTGTTTCTGTTGTTGTTGTTGTTCATTTTTGTTTTCCGAGCTTTAACTTTAAGTCAAATAAGTTTTGGCGTTTCATGATTAAACTATATGGGTGGCCTATGCCACCAGCCAGATAAGACCAAACTAAAACAGCCAATGCAAGTAACGCTAGAGTTTTTGTGTGCTGCAGTTTCTTTTTTATTTTATTTTACAAATTTTTCTGACTGACTGATTGACTGCTATTATAAAGTTATTGCTAATATTAAAATGATGACAATAAATTAAGACACGTTTATTTTTTCGAAATGCTGTATAGATAATCAGAGCCTTGAAGGAGTAGTTTTGTTTTAAGTAGAATAGGGTAAGGTAAACACTAAAAATTCTAGCATGAGCTTGTGTATATCAAGAAAACTAAGGGGAACGTGAGATAAAATTGAAATAAATCGGTCACTTATAAACAAATTATTTTCGGTCCTTTAACACCGCATCTTCACGAGACAATAAGTTTGAGATAACATGAGAGAGAACGTCGGCAAAATAAGAAAAATAAAATGTCGATATTTCTCTTTATCTCAAGACGCCGGCGTAATTTTACTTTTCTTATAAGATTCAATTTTATGCCAATGCTCATCAAATAATTATTAAAACTTGGCAAAAGTTAAAGGCGGGATTTTGTCGGACGGATAAACAGTTTAATTTTTATTACGACTTTACTTTAACTGAAAGTGAGCGATAAGTTAAAAGCAGGTTAATCCTACGTTTAAAAGTTATGAGTAGGTTTACATCCTCACCAGAGAGCAGCAATAAGTACGATCGAGCCATCTTATTCATTAGCGTTAAATAACAAGTAGAAACTAATCATGCCTTTGGCAGTTTTGTTCAAATTCGAAACACGAAACATATACACGAAACATATAAATGAGTAACAATTATATATCATTTGCAACATTATGCTCTTATTGATCGATTTACAAATTGTGCGGCTTGTTTCCGAACAATCACTCACTTGTAGCTCGACTATTTTGCGCATGATTTGATTGTGATCGAAACAACAATATTCGAGTTACTATAAAAATAGCGTTACGTAATATTTGAATAGCCCGTAATGCCATTTTTCTTACCCCCTTTTCCTCTCTACAGAATCTGAAGATATACACTTTCATATGAAATAACATTTTTCTTCATCGATCTGTAGATGGAGTATTTATATGTGATCAAAAATACATATAAAAATATACAAATTGATAATCTCCTCCATTTTCTAAGTCCAGGACTCAATTCTATTTAAATTGACTTTTTTTCTATGAAATTTTAATATAGTTTAATATTTATTGGATAAAAAATGCTAGAATATGCTAAATATATAATAAACATTTTTCAAAATTATGCTAAGTGCTAAATGGAAAACTTGCAACTAAATCAAAACAAAAAATTCAAAATTTATCTGCAAAAATGCCAAAATGGCCACACTGGTTTTTATTGCATTTTTTTAAGTTTTCCATAAACTCATTGCATCAGGGTTGAATTTTTTACAATAGTCTAACGGCTTGTGAGATAGGGGGAAAAATCTGTTAAAAAAATATAATTTAATTCAAAAACTAAATTAAAAATGAACTTAAGACAAAATAATAAAATTTCTTTGAATCATTTCAATAATATTTATCATTTAGTTACTTACTGTCTGCTTTAAAAAATAACTTGATGAAAGAGCTCATTACTTAACATACTGCCAAGTCAGTACTCACTCATCTTTTATGTTCGTGGCACAAAAAAATCCCCTGTTGCTTAGTTGAAAAAAGTATATGTGTGTATATGGCAAAATTACTTTTAAATTATCTTTTTTTTCTTTTTTTTTCATTATGCATAAGAGCTTTTATCATAGCTTTTGATAATGGAGAAAAAAAAACTGATTGCATTTAACTGGGAATTAACTGGTTCTCTGGTTTCATTGCCATGTTTAAAATGTACAATTAATATTCAAAATAGTTTATCTATCTTTATTTATCACAACAGCGAAATCGTGTATAATATTTGCTTTTGTAATTCTTCACTATATTATAATATTTCATTATGCGAGTTTTATTTTTCTACACAAAATTGTATCAATTTAGATTTGCTGGAATGTATAAAAGCCACCCAAGAATGAAAGGTAATCATTTATTTGCATTTAGAAAGTTTTCATTTAACAAATCAATGATCAATCTAAGATTAATTCTTTGTTTTTATTTTGGTGAGCTGAATTTTTAAATCATGCAATTTGCTGCAGTAAATAGATTGAAAAATTTGCAAAAAAAAATACGATACAATCGCGATTGATGAATTTATGGCTTGTCTATTTTGGGTGTAATATTTTACGATATTTATGGGAAACAATTGCATTAATTATAATACGAGTAATTATAATAACACTTATTAATGGCATTTAAAAGAAAAACAAAAAAACTACATCCATACTTATACATATACGAGTATATGCAGTGTTGTCCTAATTTAATTTTTATGGTTAAGATTTTATTTTAAAAAATTTTTTAAATAGTACACTAGACACTATTTCGACTGCTTATATATTCCAAGTTCCGTTTGTAAGCACACTGAAACTATTTTTGATTTTAGTTTAATGTAGTAGTTTCTTATTTGTTGTAATTTTTTGTTGAAAACAAAACGACAATTCTTATTAAAATCAAAATTATCGGCATGACATAAATTACCCTTAAAAAACTTACATCCATATAAAAAAAAACGTCATATCTTATTTTTTGGTAAAAAGTTGAACATTAATTTTAGCTTATACCTAAGCTAATCAATCTAGAAGGAAAAGAGATAATATCAATGGCTTAATAAAAAGTTACAACGTATTTTTTCAGGTCTACCTCAAAACTGACGTAGTAGACTTGTAGACACTTGTATGCTCACATCAACGCGTCGTTTCAATTGCTTTCTTCACACGCATGAGTACGTAATAAGAAGGTACTGAAAATACCAGAATCGATATTTGTATAATTATGGCGTAGAACAATGTTTTCTGTTTACTGGTGTCTGCTAGACTACGACGTCAGTCGCAGAGGGTTAAGAAGAATCTGTAATTGGAAAGGGTCCAGCATGTACAGACTTTGAGCTATGTCGCAAAAAATTTTTGGAAAAATAGTAAAAAATACCAAATACTGTAATTTTTGTGTAAATTCTCTAAAATTAGACTTCAAATCATAAAATATTTTTACGCATTCATGTCGGGAACAAGATTTCCTTTCTTTTAAGTGTAATTTTGTTTATAGTTTGAGTTTCATCGCAATGAAATTTGAAATGTTCTTTTTTCAGTTATATTTGAGTTTGGTTTCAATAAGTTTTACATTCGCACATACCTTTTGCAATTGGCATACCACACAAAGGATAGATATACTAAAAAACATTTGTTGGCAGAAAAAATTTAAAATCCATTAGGTAGTTCTTGAGATATATGAAAAACAATGTGAAATTTCATCTCATTCGATATAACTGATATTTATATTAAAAAACAATAGAGTACAAAAATTCGAATGATGCAGTTTTATATTGTTTTGTGTGGCCAATCACATGGACATGACGAAAAGTTAGTTTCAGTGTTGAGTAGTGTATTTATTTTTAATGCATATTTTTTCGAAAGCGTTCTTAGTTTTAAACTTAATTCGACTTTTCTGTTTCGCAAATCATACCCCAGATAAATTGATGAAAATATTTATAAAAATATTTCTACTTTTAATTAATTTTTTTTTAATATTACCATTACTCATTACTATCATTCAAAAAAATAATAAAATAATAAATTAAAAATTGAACTTGTTTTTTTTTACATCTCATGAACTACCTGATGGATACACATATTTTAGTGTCGTACAACAATTGAAAAAGTTATTTGCGAATATAAAAGTTATAGGTTCATAGCTAAAATAGCTCAACGAAGGACATTTCTAACTTCATTCCGATGACAATCAGTTATCCTGACACAAACTATAAATAAAATAAAACTCAAATGACAGGAAATTTGGTGAAGATTAAGATTTTATGAAAACATATGAACATTTCGATGTTTAATTTTGAAATATGTAGAGAAATAGCAACAAAGTGCATATATAAGCTAAAAATAAAAAATTGCATATTACTACTAATTGGGACGTGGTGTAAATATTCTAATGATGCACTTGTATGCTGTTTAGTGTGGCCAATCATAAGGCACTTTGAAAAGCCAGTTTATTTTTCAGTGTTGAGTAGTGTAATTTGTCTCAAATTTCATACTTTTTTTCATTATTACATGTTTTCCTCATTCCAAAATATTCAACGTATGTGCATAATTTCTAATGCATTTCTTCATAATTTATTATATATCTATAAATGAGATTAGAAAAATATAGTGCTTTTTATCTCATCTTCGATCATTTTATCTTTTCTGTCTTCTTTGGCATTAATTGAGATTTCAGTTTAAGCATTTGGACTTTGTTTCATTCCATACAAATAATTATTTTTCAATACATATTTTTTCCTTAAACTCTATAAAATTTTTTCCTGGATTTTTCTTCTTAGACTGGCAGCAATTTAGCGCAGATAATTGAGTCACGATTTTAAATTAAAACTAAAAGCAAATTGAATAAAAATTAAGACAATAGAGAAATGTATGGCATAAAATTTCTGGTACAACGCATTATATTACTTTAGTCTTATAGAATTTAAAATACTGATGGGAGGGTGTTAAGGTTGTGTGTATGTATGTACACGTATCTTGCGTATGTTACTTATATTAATAAACTTATTAAAAGGACTTAAGCAACTGAAGGTTTCGATTAGTGCTTATTGTGTTTGAAAAGAAAACAGTATAAGATGACTTTCTAAATACAGAATATTGCCGAATTTATGTATCCCCCACATTCTGGGATAGTTTGCAAAAAGAGAAAAAAAAATATATATAAGTTTTGATATAACTAGAATTGTTTGGTGCGGTTTTTAGCCATCTAAAGTTGTGTATCTCAGCCATTTTTGAGAAAAAATCGTCATATTAAAGATCCAATATTAATTATTTTGAGTTCATTCGAAAGGTTTCAGTATCCTCTTAACAAGTATTGATTGAAAAAGGCATAGCTTATCATTTATCCTTAAATATCCTGAAAATGGTATTCGAATTTTTTCTATTTTTTTTTACAGAATGTAGCCAACTGACATGTCTAGTTATTTTGCCATGTTATGAGCACATAAGATTACAATATGTGTGTCGAATTTGATTAGAATCGTAGAGGACGATGGATGAACATGTCGAAATTTTTTGGAGCTACTCAGTCAGAACCAAATAAAATGCAAGTGAAAAACAAAACTTTTAAAATTCGAAGCCAAATATCTTCTGAACTATAAAAGATTATTTTATATTTTGAAATGTTTCTTCATTATTTTGTATTGAAAAAACATTAAATTTCTGTAAAATCGATCTTAATATAAAAAAATGTATATTTTTCATACCAAATGTGGTCACTGCAAAAGGGTGGCCAGTTACTTATTTGATATTCAAAAAGTACGCATAATTTTGTTATCGGATCAGTAAGTTAGAAGGTGCAAATTTAATATCGCTTGCATAGCCAACGGACGAAACAATCGTCCTTATTCTACATCCATATAATTTTGTGACGGTTTACAGAAAAATTATCCGGTCCTCTTAAGAAATCCCTTAAAAAGTACAGCCACATTTGTGGACAATTAATTAATAATACTTACTAATAATAGCCCAGCTAATACTCTGTGCTACAGACATTTAGCATGAGCTTGGCATTTACCTCTAGTGACCTTATAACTTTGGAACCAGAGATTCACTAGTGCATTTTAATGATTCTAGTCGACATCTATGAAACTTTGCAGAAGGACAATGCAATGAAATAAAATTTTTTAATGAAATAAATCGTTTTGCAACTCCGAATTATCTCTACCCATCAAAGAAACAATTAATGAAAACTGTAGACAATTTGTCACCAACAATTCATTGAATTAAGCGGTTGCTAGACAGATCAATATTTAGCTTCAATATATGTGTTTCTGTGCGTTTGTTTACAAAAAATAGTTACACATATACGGAGGGGAAATATTGAAGAATATCAAAATGCTTTTGATTTTCATAACAAATGCAAACGAACACATATATTGAAGCCTAAATATTGATATGTCTAGTCTCCGCTTTAGTCGATAAAAGCGGTGAATTCGAGAGAGTTGGCTCCAGGCTTCTTTCAGGGTAGCAACTTTTTCATACTAACTTTCTTCCCTTTTAGTTTTAAGCTTTCCCTACAACAACACTAAATGATAATCTACAAACACACGTAACGTAAATGATTTTTTAGTTATTTAACATTAAGCTAATACAGTACATGTATACCATGTCCGCATGTATTAGTAAGAATTTTAAACGCTTATAGCTCCCACAATACTGAACCAATTTTAGCAAAAAAGTGGTTGTGCACATCCTGAAAATGGCATAAGTTTGGTTAAAATCGTCTGTATCATATGAGCATAAGCTGCAGCATAAAAAACTGTTTCGCCTATTAAATTTAAGACAATAATTTGTTTTTCCTCTAGGTTTGTTTAACTGGTTGGTGAATTCAGGCCTCTAGAATGGCCACATTTCGCCAGCAGTGCCGATATTTTGGGAAAAACATAGGCACAATTTTTGGAAAACACAATTGCGAAAATACATCAAACGACTTTAATCAATGATGTGAATAAAAAGTTTTTTTCCATTGTGTAGACATTTAGTGTCAACTGAAGATTGACTAATTGTATTAAGGGTGGTAGCATGTCACAGTAAAAAAACTTTAAAAATATTTTTAAAGAACTACATATATCTTGATTGATACCAAAGAATCTATAATAAAAATATGCAGACGAGTACTAGAAAAGCATGTACAAATTAGTTTTAGGTATACAAAAATAATTCGTAGTTCCTTTATAGTTTTAGAAAATACTCACCATGCTTTTTAAAAACTCGATTTTTTTTAAAGAAATTTATGAACTAAATTTCATCTAAACACAAATAGCTTTTACCGAAATTTACATGAAAACTCTGTTTTACGTTTAAATTCGAATAAAAAACACAAGTTGAGAAAATGGGTAATTTTGTGCTCTATTTCCCAATAGAAAATATCATTATAGAACGCCAAAAAAATAAAATTTTCTGTACATCTCTTCCAGATTCGGTGACTAGAAATCGAAGAAGAAAACTTCTTGCAATGTCAAGTCTATGTAAAAATCATTAGAAATGAAATTTGCAATACTTTTCGGATCGTAAGTTCTACCTACATTTTTGTGATTTCTTGGGAGTTATTTGTTGTGTTCTTTGATAGGTTTTTATAATCTTAATTCTCATTTCTTGTTTGACAATTTTTATATATGTATGTATACGACCCCCACAAACAGTAATTTTTTTAAAGAAACTAATTGGAAGAAATTTCAAATAAATTTCATAAATCTTATTTTTTATGTCTTCATGTAGAAAATTGCATATTTCATTACACGAAACTTTTTATTGAAAGTTCTTATAAAAAGAAAGGCAGGTTAAGCAAATAAGTATTTTTTATGCTCAAGAGCTCAGCTAAATAATAAAGAGTCTTATAAAATTCGATAAAAAGTATGCTTGGCTTATGTAAAAAAATAATAAATTTCTTATTCAATAAAGCAATAAAACAAAATATTCTATATTATCGCAAAAAAAAAAAATTGCCGGCAACCAAAAATGTCAGTTAAGAATTATAAGAAAAAAAGCTATATTATATTTTCAGGCAGCATTCACAAAAGCATACACATAAAAAGAAGGCTCAAGATCTTAAGATTGTAGAATGTTAAGAATAAAATCTTTCGTTGGCAGTGTTGTGAAATTTAACACCCGCCAAACTGTTCAAATTAAGCTGCAAAATGAGTACATTAGAGCCAAATATAAACTGACATGCACCGGCAAAAAAAATAAAATAAAAAAGTTAACATTGGCAATGAAATGAAGCTACTATACAAACAAACCTTCGACTCGTAAGTAGTAGAAGCCATTCTATTTCTTACATTTAATGGTTTAAAGGGGGAGTTGCAGCTCGTATATAAATAGTATGGTTGAATTGAAAGGACGTTTATAAGCGGCTTAAAATTGTTTTAGTCAATAACCAAGATAAGAATGTTCAGTATTAAGGTAGTTACTAAAAATCATTTTTGACCAAGCTGACTAATTAAATGTGAATTTTAAGTTGAAAATAATTATGAGTAAAAAATGAGAATTGGTTAAGTGGAAGTAAAAAAAAAATATATATTTGTTTTAAATGGGCATTGCACTGCCTACTTTTCTCATCATAATTTGATTTTGTGATTGTAACGCAATGGGTGTGTATACATTTTGTGCCAAAAAAAATCAATATGTAGTAACACACGTTGATAAATAATACTCGAAAAAGGAAACACTTTAGACATCAACCCTAGGGGGAAATACTAGCATCCAGTTCGAGCTCTGGAACTTTATATGAAACTGACCTGTTGCTTTTACATGACACTGTCATTGAAGGGTGCCATACGTAACAGATCTAAATATAAGGTACTTTGTCCTCTGGTGATTTCTTTAAAACTAGTAAAATTACTGTTCTTTAAAGACTCCGCAGTAGCACGATTATGCATCTTGGTGACTAAACACAGCTTGAAGTTGTACTCTTTTGGGAAGAAGGTAATTGGGTTTTGCAGACATTACCTTTGGCCAATTACCCATAACACTTATGTGTTACCAATCTCTGGAATTACAGAGCAACGGGCATGCATATAAGTATTTAAAGGAAATAGGGTAACCTATGCAAGTCTGTTAGAAGGTGAACAGGCACCTAATGTCTCACTCAAGACCAAAGTCGATAGAAAGTTAACCTATAGCTATTTTCTTTCGAGGCATAGCCAATAACCTAACACTAGTACGACAGGAACTAGTCGCCCCACAGATGATCTGCCTTCTAGAGGTTAAAGCGATGATGCTCGCCATTTGCGACATAACTTTTGATGATGTTCGCGAAGAGCATATTCTCTTTTTATTTGAATTAATATGCTGGCGGATTTCGTCTTACCCTCAACAAGTATGATTATTCTGTGACTGGTTATTGGTGGGGCTTTCTTCGGGAGTTCCCGTGGTGGCTGTAGTTGCTACCAAAATCGCTGGGAGAGGTGGTGGTTTAAGGACTGATGCTCGACCAGTGCTAGTGGCTGGTTGGACTTCGGTCAACCAATAGGGAGCCTTTGTGTGCTGCTGCTAAACCAACAATGGCTGCATCGGTAGCGCTTTGTGGTCGGACGCTAGGGCAGGCCAGTATAGCTGTCGTCTGCCTTTATAGTAGACTTCTAGCTTGCTGGTTGTTCCTTGGTTGAGCTCGGCTGCATAGCATTAGCTGGTGATGTAGTAGATTATATGTACCTCAAATACTTTAACAAGGTGTATATGCATGGAGGGCGGCCATGCTTAAAAAGTTACTACCTGTGGGTTTCTTGGTAGTCACTTAGGTGTGCCTTCGAAAAGACTCGCGGGTTGTGATGAACACTCAACTTCACTCGGTGTAATGGCAGGTACTAACGTTAGTCTTGAACACATCTGCACTTTAAGAAGTACCTGCGGAGCACACGGCTCTGCTTCTTTGTGGTTACCCACACCATTGCTGGAGAAAAGGGTAATTGATTTTTTCAATTTTTACCTTTGGCCAGTTACCCATAAAACGTGTGTTTTGCTACCCAATATCTGAAATAACAGAGCAACGTGCTTGCATATAATTATATAAAGGAAGTGGGTAGCCTATGCTAGTCTGGAAGAAGGTGGATAGACACCAAAGGTGTCGCCTAAGACCAAAGCCGATACAATGTTAACTTTTAGGGGTTTGCTTTCGAGGCTCCACCAGTAACTATACACTGGTACAATGGGTACCGGTAGCTCCATAGATAAGCTGCTTTCTATATGGCTAAATTCGCTGGAAGGGGTGTTAGTTTAATGACTAATGCTCGACCAGTGCTAATGGCAGGTTGGACTTCCGACAACCAATATAAGCCTCTTTGTAATTTTGGTAAGCCAACAGTGGCTGCATCAGTGGTGTTTTGTCGTCGGGTGCTGGCGAAGACCAGAGTCGTCTGCCATTGTGGTAGACTTTTTGTTTGCTGGTTATTCCTGTGTTGCACTCGGCTGTATCGCGTTAGAGCTTAGATAGCCCAAACATTTTTACAAGGCGTTTGTGTATGGTAGGCGGCCATACATAATAAGTTTCATTCTGTGTGTTCCTTGCAAGTCACATATGTGTGCCATCGGGGAGACTTTGGGGTAGTGGTGAGCATTGAGCTACACTCGGTGTTATGACCACCGTTAGATTAGGCCGTAATGACATATACTGACGTTAATCTTGAATACATATACACTTTCAACAAATATATTTTATTTAGAATAAATCTGCATGTACAGTGAGGGTTTTTTTGTTAACATTAATGTTATATGTACTTAAATGATGTGCTCTATTGAGACTGCTTACGACTCGAGAACATATTGTACAATTCCAATTTTCATCAGTCATAGGACAAGTACGTAAAAAATCTATGAGTCTCAAAAAGGGGTGATTTTTCTGCCTTTAGCCTTAACACATTGGTTAAACTCATCAGATTGGGCTGAAACTTTTGGAAATTTCAAGGGCTAGTGTGTGCCATAAGATGATATAAAAAATTGTTCTAATACCAGGCTACGTCCCTAATGTAAAATACACTTTCACATACATTATAACCGAATTGATGTCTAAATATACGATCGCACCTGAGAGTTGAGCAGATCTTGGTCTTAAATTGCACTATACTTCAAAGCATTGCAATACTTATTTAACTCAATATCTCTTCTAACAATAACTAAGTAAGTGAGTAAGGCGAGCAGAACATATTTCTTTAGTATTTTTTTTAAATATATTTTTAATGAATTGCTTTAGTATGGTATTATAGCATTTTAGTGTGTTGTTCTGTACTTTATATTGATTGTCGGCCTGGTTCCTTGGTGTGGTGTTGGATTGTTATAGTATGTTTGACTTTTTGTGTCTGCTAGACTGTAGTGTGAAAAGCGCACATTTCTGGCACCTCGTTGTAGTAGTCATTTTTAGCGATTAAATTAGCTTGTGTGGATTTTAATTGCTTCAACAGCCCTGCCAGCCATGCCAAGGCAGCATAAAAACCTTAGTGTCATATAATCGACAGGTAAATGTCGGCTTAGGTTTTATTTTATATTTTAATTTCTTTATTTTCATTTCATTTTATTTTTTATTTTTGCATTTATTAAGAGCCTGTAAAATGTTTAACCCTTTAATTAACTTGTTTAAAACATATTTGAAATTTCATTTGCAGTGTCGGTAGGAGATAATTTAATCAATCAGGGTAATAAAGATTTATTATAATAGTTTGAAAAGATGTATTTTAAAATTTTTCTTCATTTGTTTTAGAAATATAAGGTCGCATATACATGTATGTATATTCTTAACATAATAGCTGTAAGTTGAGCAGAGTGATTTCTTTAAATAATTGTTTTTAACTGATTCCTTCGCTTGTATAAAAAGTTTGATGAATACTGAAAAAAACTTAAAAGTAATCTTAAATGGCTCATATATTACACAAAGTTCCTGAATATATTATTGTTTGTACTAGCTGCTGGTCCTCCAGTGATGGACAGAGGCGCTGAAGAAGGAAGACCGCCTACTTCTCCTCATTTTGTCGGCGCTTGCAGAAACCATGAGACGCTAGTCCCACTAGTTTGACATGGTTGCGGAATTGGCAGTGACCTGTGATTGCAACGATGTCTCTCAATGTCTCTCAATTGCGTCTTCTGAAGCTTTAAGAAATTCCCAGTGTAGGCTGAGTCCAGCTTTGACCAGGTGAGCCTGTAAGTCATACAAGTAGTTTCATTAAATCATATGGACTTCGGCAGTGTTATCCCTTTTCTCGCTAGCTCGACAGTGATTCGGTAGCCGGCGCTGGTCCCGTGTCCATGTACGGGTGATATATGAATGTCTCGGCTTCGCGTTTAGCAATGACCGAGATTCCTGGATCATGTTAGATACATATTGTGTATACACCTACTAAGGACCTAATCGCGGCTTTGCTGCCGGTGAAGATTCGCATATTCCTTTGGAATATTCTGTAATACCGGTGCCAGTTTCCCGCCTTTTTAAATGCTGATATCGTCCCAAGCATGTCAAACTATCCAATATGCAAGTCAGTACTTTTAAAAAGAGCGCAAAAACATGTCAATTGTGAACTCAAAATCTGCGTATTCCTAAAAGTGGTAGTTTTAAAATATTTCTGAATGAGTTTTCAATATTCTATGAGAAATTAAAAATTGTTTAGCGAAGCCTATGTACAAATTTTAGAATCATGGTAACAAATATAACAACAGAATTTTTCATATTGGATCGTTTGAAATGGTAGGGACGATATCTCGGCCTGCAATATAATATATTCATCTGGTTGTCTGAAGGATATACTGCTATCCAGATGTTCAAGGTAGACACCAGCTCCAACCGTGTCACCGCTCTTGGAACCACCTGTGTAAATATCGAATTGTTCCATGGAAGGAGTAGACACTTCAGTAGACCTCAGTATCTCCGAGACGGATTCCTTGGACAATGATAGTCTCCGCGTGGTATAGTCAATAAAATCGGTTAAGTTATCCCAAGAATCGATGATGCTTGCATGACCCATCCGCCTGTGGTTCAATCCATTTGAAGCGTGCAGACGCATTGTTGTTTCTAAGGCAAACTTTCTGGTTATCAGATCCACCGGTAACCAGTTCAGTATAGCGAAAAGAGCTTTATTAGGCATGAAGCATAGGGAAACCGTAATTAAGATTGTCATGCTATGCATGACAGCGCCATAAAATAGAATCTATTCGATCGGGCAAAAATAAAACTTAAACATTTATTATTTTTTTTATTAACATGGGCAATATATCAGAGTTATCATCCGAAGTAAAAATGTGTAACTCTCGATTAGTTATGATCATATGTTAAACACAAAATAATCGAAGCCAGTCATCTTATGCTGTTTATTTTGGAAGAATCTAAGTAGAAAAGAAAGCTAAAGTTTTTTATAGTTCACGTCTTTTACCAAAACTTCATTAAGGCCTATATGGGTTAATTTCTCTGTAGTATCTTTCAATTATTTCGTAATTTAATGATTTAAGCATTTTAATGTGCATACATCTATATCAGGTATTGTTCACTGTGAAGCATAAATAATTCTGCTAAGATAAAATTGCAAATGAAACTTTTTATTTCGATTTAATTGCTTTTAATTTACTTGTTTTATTTTTATTGGCAACTTGTTTTTTTTTTCATAGGTAATTGAAGCCGTTGTAATTTCAAAAGATTTTAATTTAAAAATTTTTCGGAATGTAATTTAAAAATACTTTTACAGACATCCACTGCGCGTTGGGGCTATTTTTGAAGGGAACTAAATTATATCAGATTTCCTTTGCGTAGCATTTATCTACGTTGTATAAATATATATCTTGATTGCCTCAAATCTGCATCTGTCTTTGATTTCCTTTTTCAAGTTTTGCCGACAAAATCTCATTCAACTAACATTCGCATTATAAAAGTTCATAAAATGAATAATATGGCGGTGATCTAGTATATGCACAAACATCTTCTTTAGAGAGGCATGGTCATTGTGTTGGAAATATATATGAACACGTAGTTACAATCTATCAAATTAGTTCAAGACCATGAAGTTTGTCAAAAGGTCTACTTTTCTTTATACAACTCATATAGATACGCCAACCAACATTCAGACAATTCATTGTGATTTCTCATGATTTTTCCATAATTTTTGTTGTTGTTGTTTTTTTCTTCTGCATTTGCAAGTTTTTCGTTCAAGTCCTTCAAGACAATATTTACTTATACTCATATGAAGTTACGTACAACCAAACTCCTGTCATCTCAGTTATTATTAGTGGTATTATTACTACAACTTCAATTGTTGTTGCCTGTTGTTATTGTAATCGCAATAATAACAATAAAAGTCAGCACTCAGTAAATAGTTTATTATTGTTATTTGATTATTTGCACATGCCATTCTTATGCTTTTTGCATGTTTATAATATTAAAACCGAAAAAAACTAATCAACCATCATCCAGCCAGATGCGACTATAGAGGCAAATTTAGCCAACCAAACAATCTACCAGCAAACTATTCAACCAACCAGCCATCCAATGAACCAATTCAATAGCAGGCAACAACAGTAAGTGAATAGACAATGCCACAAAATTTATGAAACGATCGCTTTGCTTCATCGCGCATGCCCTAAAGTCTGTGTGGGTAAGGAGAGTTGCTATTGTGATGGAAATGTGTAGAATCTAAGGATTTATGGCATCGCTTGAATTAATAATTATTATTATTGAATAATAAATATTTAATATAAACAAACTTTTGTCACTAATTCATGTGACAGCATAGGCCACTCAGAACTGATATTACCAAATCAGAAATTTTTTAGAATTGGAAAAAAAACTTTCAAACTGTAAATTGTCGTGAAATTTATTAGCCACATATCATGAAACAATCTCTCAGATGTTTCATCAGAAATAGGTTTTATAATAAACATTGCGAAAACTAAAACTAGTTATATATATATATATATATATATATATATATATATATATATATATATATATATATATATATATATATATATATATATATATATATATATATATATATATATATATATATATATATATATATATATATATATATATATATATATATATATATATATATATATATATATATATATATATATATATATATATATATATATATATATATCAACGTCTCCAACGGTACCATCACTGAATGTACATTACACATGTACATAAAATAGTGCATCAGATGATCATTAAGGAATAGAAAAAATTCGTTAAGGAGAAGACAAGGTATGCCAACTAGTCTCGAACTCGATTCCCGATATAGACCCTGGGTGATGAAAAGTTAAAGAATTTTTACAGATTGCTTAGAAAATTAAACGACATAGTCTAAAGAAATTTCAATACATATTGTGCAAGATCGACAAAAAATTGTCGACCGTTTTTAATAATTATGCATAAATATATTCTCAAATCTACAAAAAAAAAAAAAGATTTAGCCCACCATCCTACCAAACGAAAAAATTCGTACCAAATATAGTAGGTACCTACCAACAATGGCAACGCTGTATATTATGGAATCAGGAGCGGATTTAGCTTAAGCTTTTGGGAGGAGGTGGAACTTTTAAATAAACCGTACCATTTTATAAAATTTCTTTCAGAAACAGCATACAAATGAGGTATATTTTATTCGTTTTGGATGGCGAAATACCTATTTTTCGCCTCCCCTAAATCTACGCCCGTATGGAGCCCATAGAGTAGTAGAAGTTACGATGACTAGCACACACTTGGCTATGGCAGATCCTGTTTAGAAATCAGAACAATTACAGCTGATAGATCTGAGTGGAACGTTTTTGTTTAAATCTAATGTACCTTTACGGAACGATTAGAAAATTTCTTCATATACGTGGGTAGTGTGCTAAATGTTGATTGAAATAAGCATTGCACTAACACTAAATTAAATGGGAAACAAGTTTATTTTCAACTACTTTGCAGTAGCTTAGTGATAAAAACTATTTCTTCGCTAGTACTGAACAAATTTAATGGCAGTGCTAATTTTTTTTACTAATACTAAGTTCAGTTTTAGTGCAAAAATCTACACCACATGCAACTAGTCCAAAATTTGAACCAGCAATAAAAAAACTACATTTAAGCATACAATCACCAAACTTCCAAAGACATGAGCATACGATTTAGTGCAAAGTTTTATCGTTTCACAAAAATTAGTGAAGAAAAAAGTGGCCTTAAACTGAAAATTACTTTTTTTGAACTAAAATGTTTTTAGTGCAAAAATTTTTGAACATTACTAGGCAATAATTGTACACTACAAATCACTAAATATTAGTGCAAACTGCAAATTTGGTGCACTACAATCATATATGGTTAGTACAAATTCTTTGCTTTCTGTTAGTCGGGAACACATGCTGTCAATACCTTTTGATCTCTATGCAGAATCAAGAATATCTGATAGTACAGTGGCCAGAATAAGAAACATTTTGGAAATATACCGTAAATTTCTAAATGATTGGTCACATATTACAAAATTTCATCGCTACTAAAGCATAAGTAATAAATGGCTCTCTAATAAGTGTGGTACTCGATAGCACTATTCGTTTAGAAATGCCTGAATTTTGTTTCCAATATTTTCATTCTGTCGCGCTGTGTCGAAAGTGGTCCATTGTCATAGACTTGTGATCTTATAAAGTACCATAAAAAAAGGCTTACGAGTTTACGAATCGCTCATCACAATCGATTTTATAAAACTCATACCGCCTCCGTCATGTAACGATCAAATCGTCATGCTATAAAAAATGTCAGTAATAAAGCTGAGATCCCACTATCGGCGGAATGTACCGATTTTTGTCTGCTCACTGTAATAAAGCACACATACTGCTTAAGCCTTTATCGGCTTTTCTGCAGAAACACCCAGGGTCTTATCAGGAATTGAACCTGCGACCTCCCGGTTAATAGTCTAGCACACTATCCACTACACTACGAGGGTACCCATAGGTTATAAAGCTAAGTAGCCTTATTCCTTAACTAATTGAAAAATAATGGCACAATTGCGCTATACTGCACTGGTAATACAGCCATATAGCGCTATTCCGCAATTAATTGAGATATAAGGCTATTTTCCTTTATTCCCTATGGCTTTATTACATTGAGCCGACGGAAATCGGTACATTACGTTGATAATGAGATCTCGGATTGACAATCCAGTGCAGTCTATGGATATTTTATTTAAATCTAATTCATATTTTACACTGTTAAACGCTCCTCTTAAATAAATCTTCCCTTAAATACATTTTTAGACAAGTTGGCAATCAAGTTTCATTGCTTTTGTCATGCTTATGCAAAAGTTGCACATTTCATCCAGAGAGCTAAAGCTCATGATTTCAATCATAAATTGCAATTGCAATAAAGGCCGCACACGCGCATGCGCTTGAATACTGTGCACACATACACACAAGCCTACAACAACAATTGATCAAATATTCAAACATACTTGAAAAAATGAAACAATTGAAGGCACATTTTTTTTTATGTACAAGTACGAATTTATATGAGTTTGGTTTTTTATCAATTCCACTTTTTTTTTTAATATTTTTCTTAATACAATTCATTGTGGATTTTTCATAATTCAAGTGCTGCCGTATGAGCAACAATCATATAATCTTTTATCAGACCGCTAAGTTTCATACGTGAGAGATGAGGCGACACCGGTTGATGTACATACAAAAATATATTGAAATGAAGGGCAATAAAACACTGCATTAATACAGTATACGAAAATGATTTGGTTGGATGATGATGAAGGAGAAGAAAAGCACAAATCAATAATGAAACACGTGCAATAAAGACGGAGAAAAATATTAATGTAAAAATAAGCAAAAGTTTACAAATTTAAAATTCATGATCATGACTTGGTAGAGAAAACATACAAAAAACAATTCTCCTATTGGAATTAACTCTCATCCTCTCTTCAGTATCATCTTAATAATCCATTATAAACTGGAAGCGCCTCAAATTGTTTTTCCATCAAACTAAAATTAATTAAAAAAAAACCTGAAAGTACCTTTAATAAATGTAGTTTGCACTATAATGCAATTTCTGTTGCAGTTCAGGCGTCTGCTGAAGCTTGCGTTAACTACTTATTGCAGCATTCTTTGATGAAAAATCTCCTTGAATTTCCAAAACTGCCAAAGAACATAAAAACGAATTATAAAACTGCAAAAATTGTTTGACAAGACGAAGAAATATTTCTCTTCAGTAATGCTGTGATTAGTTTTTGCTACTGTATGCATGCCGTGCGACTACACAATGGCACTTTTGGGGATTATTTGTATGCAGTTTTAGTTATACATTAACCATATATATATTTTTGAGTATTTTGTTTATATCTCGAACTTTAAAGTTGTTTGATTATTCGGGTATATGCAATTGAACTTATATTGAAACTACATGAAAATAATTTTTTTCATAAAATTTGTGAATTTCGACTTTAATCCAAATAAAACCTTCATTAAAGCACAACTAATATCACGCTTCGTTGGATTAATGAAACAAGTTCCGTTAAAATTATTCTATATACATATGGGAAAATTCTGCGTGATGAACGCTACATTCGTAGGCGTTTCAGATTAATATATTAACATTTTTTGGTCTTTCAAGACAGATACCTTCAACTTATGCATAGTGTTTACTTTCGAATACTTTCGAATGGCATACAAAAGTATTTTTAAACAACTATTTGTTTCGAAATAATTGAACACAAAGTTTTGTTACGCACGCTACAAAAAGTGCAACTAACTTTGAAAGTTGAAGTGTGTTCGTATTTTTTTTTAGTGAATTTTTCACAATAAAGCACACCAAATCTAATTCAAAAAAAAAAAGAAGAATATAAGAGAATTCTAAAAAAACATATTCCCAACCAAAAAATGTGTTCGTTTTATATCAAAAAGCCGTGACGAACGCTACGTGACAAACGCTACATTTTTTCTTAATAGCTGCAACTTTTTAAATGTACAATTTACAAAAGAATATGTTTAGTGGTGTTGTAGATAATATTATTATCTAAAAGAAAGCTGTTAACAAAATTTTCATATTCCTTATAGTTTCTGAAATAATTAAAAAAATAGTCACTCCCTTATTTGCAAGATAGGGGAGGGGGCATCAACAACATCTGGGACGTCGCTAGGTTCTCTCAATCACCCGAAATGCCTAGTCGTAAATTGCACCAATGCAAGGCGGGCGACATGTTTGGTTTCAAAGAAACCCGAGAAATCAAGAAAATCGTAGTCCATTCTGCTGGTGTATACCTGTAGTCCACAAACTTTGCTTTGCTACCGCCAAACAGAAACAACAATTGCAATTACCGATTGCAATCTTTTTAAAGCTTACGATCACATATATAAGTCAACACATAACAAACAAATAGCATCCTATGTTATTAATCCAACGAAACGTGACGTTGGTTGATTTTTAATTTTAAAATTCACAGAATTTAGACATTTCATCAAAAAAAAATATATATTGAGTGTTATCCATATTTTTTAAATTTAATTTAAAATATTTAGTGAATAGCTAAGGATTTTATGTTAAAATACATCGAAGATGATACATCTAAGTTGTATTATATTTAAAATGTACTGTGCATTCTGAAAAAAAACTACTGAAAAGTAAAAACGATATAAAGATCGTTATATGTTTACAAATTTCTGGTTTTCTTTGAACAACTTTTGTTTCTACCCCACTGTGGGTTGTTACATTTTCGAAGAATGTATTAGGTAGATTGTATTACGCTACGAATAATTATTTGAAATTGGCATAACTTTTTACATTGGCGGTATATTTTATTAACATTAAACTTACTTGAAAGAAGAGTTATTCTTCTTTTCGCTTATATATAAATGTTTGTAAAAAGTTAGTTTAAAAGATACAAATTTCTTTATTTTTCAATGTGAAGCCAACCCAAAATTGAAAAAGCGATCGTAACTTTTAATTTCGTCCTTCGATTAATATAATTTTTTTATGGTGCACCGCCACAAGCAAGAAATATAGAGTGGACCGACTACACAGAATACAGAGATCTGTTTGCATTGAGATTACAGGTTGTTTACATACTAGTCCTTTAGAGGTTCTGAATGCTATACTAACCGTAATTCCAATTAAACTTCATGTACTGGCAGCATCCTCGAGCAGTGCGGCAAGACTAGCGGCATCTGGGAGGGGGAGATCAAAGATTTATGGGCATGCCAGAATCTTAGATCAATTACTACCGACACTGAGGAAGCCCTCTGACTACATGATACCTCATCTGAACTTCGATAGCACCTTCAAAGTCCTTATTCCATCCAGACGGGAGTGGAAGGGAGGTAACATAGAAAATGACTTCAGCTTCAGGGTGTATACTGATGGATCAAAAATGATCTGCGGTGTAGGTTCCGGAGTCTTCTCGAATGACCTAGGGGCAAAACTCTCCTTCCGACTCCCCAACGAAGCCAGTGTATTTCAGGCTGAAATTCTGGCTATAAGGAGGCGGGCAGAGTGTTAATTGACAGGAGTGTTCAGGGGAGAGTCGGCATCTTCGTCGACAGTCAGGCGGCACTTCTGTACCTAAGGTCAGACACAAATTCTTCTACTTTAGTTAGCCAGTGCAAGGACGTGCTATCCAGATTAGTTAGTCAGGCAGACGTCACCCTTATCTGAGAAATAAATAAATGAGTGAAATGTACGTTTAGAATGAGAATCACCCATATCATTTAGTATTAATTTTTTAGCTTTATATAAAGGTACTGGTAATTAATTTTTAGTGCATGAATATGTAAAGTTGATAACGTTATATTCAGAAATAATTAGAGATGATACTGCAAGAACCAAGGGAAAATCAAGATCAATTTAATTGTAAACGTACACAGCAGACAGAACAGGATGATGTTGTTTGCGAAAGCCGGCACACTCCCATCATTAGTGGTCAGGTGCAGTTCAGCTTATCATCTCTTACTAGGAGGCTACGTTAAATGTTATCGCAATTTTTATTTATACAAATTTTATAAGAAATTTTCATGCGCATTTGATCTTTAAAATCCTAAATTTAATATGGAAAAGTACGGATTTAGTTTTTAAAATATTGAATTTGTTGATATGGAAATCCTTAAATTGATATGGAAAAGTTTGAATTTAATTTTAAAAAACCTGAAGTTGATTTGGAAAATTCTGATTTTAATTTTTAAAATCTTGAGCTTTATATGGAAAATTCCGAATTTGATTTTTAAAATTCAAAATTTGATATGGAAAATTCGGAATTTGAAATTAAAAACATATGCATATGATGTAATACAGTTTATGCTCTCGCTCTCGAGAAAAATAATTACATACATAAGATATTAAGGATGCTACACATTGTTTGAAATTTGTAAGATTTTTGATAGTCACAACTATCCCATAGTGATACATTCTGTATGACTGTGTGCACAGACAGATTTTTCATTCTAAACAAATATACTACATATAATGATGATGGGTTATGGACTTTCCATCCAACTATGGTCTTTCTGTGAGCAGTAACCAGAAGGAAATAATGGAAATTTTAAAAAGCTCACAGTGCTATAGTCTGGTAATATAGAGAAAGAAGAAATTTCATCCATGACCAACGAAATGTTAATGGAATATTAATAAATTGCTTAACAAATTGTGTATTCCATTCAGGTTGCTGTTAGCGGCATTTAAGTGTGTTGCAATTTATGCAGCTGACAGCAGCGCAACTTTTTTTTCAATATAACATATGAATTCTATTACGGAGAATGAAAACGAGACAGGCCTTTTTAGAACGTAGTACTCGCAGTAATTACACTTTTATCAAACTATACTACATGCATACATACGTGCATACACACTTACACATTGTGTAGTTTATCAACAAAGTTGTCAAACTGTATGCTCGCCTGTTCTAGCGCAAGTGAGCAAAGGACATTATGAATATGGTCAATTCAGCATTAGAAATATCTTTAAAGATTCTTATTTCCAAACAATGTATGTTTACATTCATGCGAAATCATTTGTAAATTGTATTTTCTTGCAAGCAAAAGGTGCCTTTAAATCAGAATTTCTTTTTGGGAGACATGCTCGTGTATTTAATAGTAAAAGCTTGACGTCTCTGGTTTTATTACCAGTTTACAAGACTTGAAATTATAGTACGGCGTCTCTTTTTTCAGCTACACTGAAGGTCATTTTTTATTTTGTGACAAATTGATATGCAATTGCATCACTATCAACGAACAGCCTGCTGCATGTTGCAACAACAAGATTTTTCTTCTTTAGCAGACTTTTTATAGAAAATATTCACGCTACCTGGCTCTACTATCGTATCGAGTGTTTTAAAGAAAACTGATGATGACGAGGATGATGATGAGGTGGACATTAAACATGAAGTGTTTACAAAATAAAAACCACAATTCTACGGAACTTGTCGTTTTTCATGTATGAGACTGTTTGTTGCACGAAGACTACTTTGTTCAGTTATACACTCATTTATTTCGTGTAACGTGTTACAAGTTGAACAATGTTATTCACAACTAGCTTTGAAATTCTATAGAATTATAATCAATTTTGTAATGAAACTGGGTGTATACTGGGTGGCATATTTATGGCGTGTGTTTAATTTTAATTCAAAATTGTTGCATAGCTTAAGCGTGCATCAAGCTTAGTGATTTTTCTAAGACTTTAATGGAAAATATCTTTTTGAGACAGTGAGTTTTAAAGAAAGGAGAATATTAACTAAGCGAAATAGATGTCTTGTAAGATTACACTATGCAACAAAAAGGAAATCAAATCAAATCTTGGATCACAACTATATTTTTTTTTGTTTTATGGTTGCCTAACTAGAAACAGTCGATATTTAAATTTCTATGGATACGTACTTTTTAATATTTTTTCTAAAACCTGGGATTTTCCAAAAGTTTGCTACATCGATTTCATCATAACTTGTGAAGGAATAGTCCAATTTTATTACAAAAGACACTAACAGAAATAAGCTTTAAGCCGTTCCGATATTTTTTAATGGTTTCGGAATTACTCAGACCGCAATGATGATATATATTTTTTTATGCAAAATTTAAAAATTTAAATTTTTTAAAAATTTATAAAAAATTAAAAATGGATAAAACTTGTCATTTTTATTAACTGATCATGAAGCCACATATATTTTTTTAAGAGAAGTAACACAATCAGGCAAGTAATGCCTCCAGTTAATTGATTAATGTGTTACTTTCTTTGGGAAATGGATAGTGTAGAGAAACCCGTGGTGAAGTGGGAGAGAGATAGAAAGTTTATTATATTTCACGTTTTTTTACGGAGCAGTGTTGCAGTTCCTCTGGTGTCAAGTAGATGTATTAGTTTGTTTAAGCTGTATAGCCATTTTAGTAGTTATTTTACTTTGCCGAAGGTTCTGCTACAATACCTACGATGTAGGGTGCTGTGAAGTACATCAGGATATGTTACTATTAATTGCTGCTAGTACTGCCAAAGTGCTGTGCTTTCAACAATTTAACAGTCCAACAACAACCAACAATATAACACAACACTGCGGGATCGCACCTATTGTTGGAACTCTTGGATCTTACACTGTCATAAACAGTTCAGTAAGATTCAAGATTGCTGCACAAATCTTCTAAATACATTAGTTGGAATGGATTTGGAAGATAGTAGATGTATTAAGTGGCAAGAACACTTTACCAAAACAAAAAAAAAAGTTTCGTATTTTAAAGTACTTATACACAGAATTATAATAACTGAATATGACATTTGGTGTGTCAGCCTGCGAAACCAAGCAGATTTAAGATGATTCCCTTTGAAGCTCGACATTCTTCGAAATAGAAAAATGTATGTTATAATTCAGAATAGCTCTCATCAAAATATATGACAAGAAATGCGATTTGTTTTCTTACACTTCTAATTTTGCATATAAATGATATATATAGGAACTACGGCATAATATGTTTGACATTTCAATTGAGTAAATAAAAAGAAAAGGAAAAGATAAAATTTTAATCAAATTAATGAGAAATTTATCGCTTCGGCTTTGTTTCTCTCTTAATGATTTGCGGTTGACGGTACAGTTTTGTTCTGTTTCATCACTAAATCCGTAGAAAAACACGGCCCTAGTGCATTACTCATAATCTATATATTGACTTTTTTAATATATGCCAATCTCTAAAAATTCCTCTACTGTTTCCAAAATGTTCTCACTGTAGAGAAATGGAAGGCTATTAGCAGCAGTACCGCCAAATATTATAAAAAACGTTTTTGGAAAGTATCTTTTCAAACAAAACTTTATGAAATGATCAGTAAAATATATAGTTTTTTATATTGGGCCTGATTGTGTAAGGCGTTGGCATAAACGTCTGAGTCATTTTTTGTAGTAGCTTAAAGAGCACAGGTTTTGTGTTTCTTTAATCTATTATATAAGACGACATAGGCGTTTTTATAAGGCCCATTATTTTTTATTTTCCAGCAATTAGCAAAAGAGTACAAAAACGGTAAAAAAAAATCATGGTACAAAAATAGTAAATATATTTTTAAATAGTACAGTTTTTGTACTAGTAGAGAAAGTGGCAAAACTGATGTTCATACAATAAAAATACAATAACATTAAATTAAAAATTTAGAAAACCCCCGAAGAAAATAGATGATAAAAATGTTTTATTATTTTGGTTTGAGTTCGGTCTTAATTTAATTTTTCAATTAAATTATATTTTTATTTAGTGATAAATGTGAAGCATGTAGACAGAGAAAACTTTCACTGCATGGAGGTTTGAACTGACATGTTTCGATAGCTTACGGATTGCAATATCTTATGTTCAAACTTTTTTGTTTAGTGATGATTTGTTAGATTTTAAAAATTACAGCTATTTCCTTGACCTAATGATAATCATTTCATTGAAATTATGAAATTGTGTATTTTAAATATTTTGCAAATAAATTTCGTAATAAAAGCATTTCTTGAGATTCCCATATGTTGAATTGCAGCAATAGGGTTTTAAGTCTATTTAGTATTTTATCATAACATAAACAATAACAAATTTTAAATGAAGTTGTACAAAACTAAAAAAAAATTATTGGATATATGCATGTGTATGAGTTTGATGTGTTAAATAATAACAAATTGTTTATACGGTTATTGTTATTATTGTTATTGTTTATTATGAACATAAGCATTTAAGTTATTAGTTGAGTATAACTAAGGGGCATCATCACCATCACCATCTCTGCCAGCATCAGAATCAGCAACAACAGTATAATCATTATTATTATCATGATAGTCGTCATCAGTAATAATTATGTGCTGCTGCTGTTGTTGATGTTGCTACAATAGCACAAGCACAATAAGCCCATACCTCTTCATTTTCGCCTCATGCTAACGTGAACACAAAAAAAATATAAAAATAATCGTTGTAATAAAACGCATTGTTAATGGTTCATACACTTACAAGCTTCACTTAGAAGACTATTGTCAGTCTAACATGAGCTCATTTTATACAAGCTTTTTGTGCATGATAGAAATTAGGCACAAGCAAATTGGATCTGAGTCCCAAATAGCAGTCATACTTCTATCAAAAGTGTTTTGAAATCAATACAAATATATCTAATTATTTTCAATAATTGTCATTAAACTCAATTTATTAAAAATAAACTAATTTACAACAACGATGTTTTCGAAAGCCACAACACTCCCTCGGCAATATTCATGTCTATTAAAAAAAGTATAAACAAAATGACACAAGAGGTTAATACAACGCATATCAATGAGTTAATTTAAGTTAATTTAATATTATTCAGCAAATTACATTAGAAACATAGATTGTCTACATATAATCTCCTTGTCTGTAACAATACTTCGTAATTCGTTGAATCATTTTCGATCTCGCTGAAGATTGTGCGCCATGATTTTTTTAATATTACCCGTTTCCTCAAGTGATGCGCAATGAAAAATTTTAATATGTCGATCGTGATTAAGCTGTTTTCATTAGATTAGTATATAATTCTCGTATTCAATTTCCATTCATGATTTGTGTAAATAACACTTAAATACACCCTCAACCGAGCCACCTAAAGAGTGCAAAAATATATGAAATGCACATGAACAATTACGATGGAGTGTTACGCCTTCCAAAAACGATATTGTTGGTTGAAATTAATTGATGTTAATTATTTCTTGGTTCGTTTTTTTATTGGGTATCGAAAACAGCAACATTTGTATAAACATTTAATAAAATTAAAAGTTCATTTATTCCAGAAATGTTAAATTTTAATATATTGCTACATCACACTTCGCGAGTATTATTTCCATTTTCTGTTGTTGGTAAACTCTAACACAGCTTCCGAATTGAATTAGCGCAAATCTAGGTCTCACTGTGGTTGTCCAGAATATATCAAGAAATCAGTTCGAAGGGCCATAAAATAGATTCAGTTCATTCTTGGGTCTATTTCGTAGCAACATAACAGAGTTTTTAAATTTGTTGCACTTCTCTGCCGCTAAGCGCATCGTTAACTTCCTCTGTATCTTCTGTGCTTGAATTTTGTTGCACGTTATTACCGCATGTAAAATTAAATGAACGATTTCAGTCCTCTAATATTTGCATAAATGTCTATGGGTATAAATGTTTATGGGGAGGTGTCAGTAGTATAATTTCCTCCGTAATACTCTTTAGTAATTTGCACACCGCATTTGCCATTCTAAATATCTTCTAATCTATAAATAAATACATGCATACATACGATACATATACATAGATACATACAAACATATACATATATAAGCAGGACAACATTTGTTCATTTACACATACATTATTGTTATAATGTACTCATTATATTTTGTAGGTTTATTAACATTTTATATGTGTTTATGTATTGCTTCCATACATATTTATTTAATTACGTAGATACGTGCACTCTCGCATGTGTATGTAGCATACTTGCATGTATATAACTGCGTAAATATTCATTAAGAAGCCCATATACACATATTAACCTCTTACTCCTTACTTCCTCTGTTCCATGCATATTATTTTTATCACAAAACCATTTAATACATTCATTCATACATTTTGCCAACCAAACCAACCAACTAATTTACAATACGCAATTACCATTTGGCCCAAGTGCTGATTGTATCGGAATTATTACGATGTGGTAATTTTATGGCCATTCTCTGCTGCTGTTGCCTTTATTGTTCATAAATTCATACACATACAAATACACCAATAAATCGTAACATCTACTTATAACGTATAGATTTAAACTCTTCAATGCGTAGCCTATAACTACTCATATTAAATATTAGATACTGGCTTTCTGTAGAATATAGAAAATTTAGGGTGTTGTTGTTACCTAGCAAAACATACATTCATATATAAATTTGTGTACGCTAACAGCAAGTTTCTTGGAAATTTCCTCCTACGTTAGCATTTTAATATTTGATAAAAAGCGTTTTTGCTTTTAGTTTTCATTTTTTGTGAGTGCACTACATTACCTGTTTGATGTATGATCCTATGATTGCAACTTAAACTCCCAAACGTAGATAGAATACTACCAGAACATAGTTAGGGTCTAAATTCCTCAAAAGCAACACTAAATTCAACCAACAAAAACTGTGTTGTAGCATTAAAATTTCTGATTAATAATATGCAGCCACTTCGTAATATGGTTCAAGTGTATTTCTGTGAAAAACCAAAACTATATAACAAGTTTTCTAATAAGAAAAAAAACAGAGGTTGAGACAAATTTATTTCTCTTTCTTGATTACTTTGAAATGCTAGAAAAAATTTTGGGTTTAATTTTTGTATTTTGTTAGACATATACATACATGTTTTGTATTCAAATTTTAATTAGCTAGTTTTGGGATCCTTGCTATCATTTTGGCTATATGCTTGAGAAAATTAAAACGACAGGTGGTATGTTTTGAAAAGAAAAATCTTTAATGATTTCCATCCAATGCAGTTTGTACTGCATCAAAACAAGGCCTTCCCATCTTTTGCTGTTAAGCTGGTTCAAACCATCAGACCTTTATCCTTGCCGTTCGTTATGCTTCTAGGGTTGCGATCTGGCTCCTTAAAGTATCAATCTAATTTAACCTGTTCTTGAAATACTTACGAACATCACGTTGGTTCCTTTCTTGTCTTAACTGTTCACATATTTGCATGATCCGCATCGTATCCGAGTCGTCTTCACAGGACTAAGTTTTAACAAGGCATCGTCGCTGTGCACTTGTTTGTATTCCCTAATGTTGAATGCCATCTGCTTCTCTTGATTTCGTCGTAGTTAAAGTTAAACTCTCCACTTCTTTGCACGGCATCATTGATCATATCTTTATATTTCATTAAGCCGAACACGATACTTACGACACATCGCACAGTGGTATATTTTCATAAATTTGGCGTTAGAAAATAGAATGACCTATCGATAAGATTTGGCAAGGCTTAAAAAAAGTTAAAAATATGGTTTATATCGTCGAAAGGACTCGTGTCATTCCCATATATTCTTTATGAAAAATGTGGCACAAAAGAATAGAATCCCTCCTTTCATATTGTTGCAGAGACGAGACAGAGGTAAACGGCGCAAATTTTTTTTAAGGCAACCAACTGCCAAATTTCTTCAAGTCATTTCGATACGTTTATCTAGGCGCACGGTAGTGCGTCAGGTCAAGTTCCGGCCACACAATGTGTATATATATATATCTTTTTTTTTAAGATAAGTAACACAACCAGGCAATTAATGCCTACCACTTATTTAATTAATGTGTTACCTTATTTGGGAAAGAGATAGAGTAGAGAGAACAGGTGGTGAAGTGGGAGAGAGATAGAAAGCTTAATTCATTTACAACCCTGTTATTGCGCGTGGAGGCTTGATACAAAACTGACTCTCAAAGAATTTCGAGTCCTTGCACTATAGGACATTTTCCATTTTTCTTGCCAAAACTAAAAAAATTATTATTACGCAAAGAAAGTGAAGACCGCAAGACCAAATTCATATTTTTACACTATTTTCAATACCAATCCAACAAAAATTAATTTTTTTATATATTTTCTTAGCTGAATTAATAGCAATCATACGCCACGTTTAACAAACTCTAATTTTATATTTCTACTGGAAACCAGCAAATTATTAAATAAGTGTGTACATTGTACGCGCTATAACAGACAACGTATTAGACTTTTGTTTGGAACATTTAATGTAATTTTAAAGGTAGAGATCTGTAGATTAAGATTTTTTTTCTTTGTTTTTAGGGTTTCGCAAAATTTGTCGTCACTTAAGGAAAAATATCAAAAATTTAGTAAAATTTAAGGTTTTTCCTTAATTTTTTAATCTTTGACCCGTAATATCGTAAAAACTACTTGAGATACCGCTATGAAATTTTTAGCGTTTTAAGATGATATAGTTACTAATAAACAACAGTAAGAAGATTGGACCAAATGCAAGTCGAAGAAAGTTTGTTTTAGTAATAACAAAAAGTCATATGAAAATTTGACTTTTTTCGGTATTTTTCCTCTCCTGACTATACTACTGGCGGGACCTACTATCGGCACATGTGGAAAGTTGCTATCAAATATAGCTTTAAAATTTCGGCTGAGAAGTTAAGATCGCAGCTTTGCAATTTTTGTACCACTCATGCAAACATGAAAAATATTTTTAAAAATGTGGGCGAACTATTATAAATAGAGCTTAGGTTTTTAGCTTGTTGGCTTGGTTTTTTTGTTCTCTAACCAAATCATATTAATTTGGTTAAGGATTTTGAAAAAACTTATTTTTTATAATCAAAATACTGATAGTAACTTTTTGACAAAAAAATTTACAAAAAATCAATTTATTTTTAAGTGTAAAATTGAAACTGCGGCCATTTCTCACTCCATTAAGATAAATTGATTTGGTAAATTGTGCAGATTATTATTAAATTTTTAGTATAATTTTGCGACTTAAGACAACTTTACAGTTTAAAAAATACCAGAATAAGATCGCCAAATATGCAAATTTTATTTTGCAAGGCCTGTAACTTTTGAACTATCATAGAGAAATTCAAACCGTGAGTGAGGTAAATGTAGGCCTTTGATAGCAGATTCCAAAATGGGAAAGGGTTTGGATATCGGACAAGAAATGTAATTTTGGCGATTTTTTTAAAGTTTGACCAATTTTGGGAACCCCTGGAGCCTCTCTCGAAGGAGCCAGCACCCCAAACTCTTCAAACTTAAGACGGACAACACCTCAGCTATGTAAAATTTCATCTCACTGGCTTCAACAGTTTCGAAGATACTGAATTATTACCATTTTTTTTTTGCCACAAAACCACTGTGCAATGGAGGACTAGATTAAATAATATTCTATCTATAATTGATCACATTGAAAAATACTATAGAAAATTTATTTTGCTCTTCAAGTAGCGAAAATATGCAATGTAAATTTTAGTATTTCAATATTTGTTTGATCTTACAAAGTTATTAAAATTTTTTTCAATGTGCATTTTAAATTTAATCTGTAATTTCTAATAACAAAGCTAATCATTTTTCCTCTATTCCTATTCTAAATTTTTTTATGAATCGTGCATAGAAATGGCACGACTTAATTATTTTAATGTTAATAAAATGCTCTTCGTTTATATTTAAATTTCTGCTAATTGTTCCTTTCAAACTTGTTCATGTGAGATATAATGGGGCGCCACGACCCATACCTTGCGACTAAAAATTTTACTAATATTTAACAATATTTTTCAACGTCATTATCATTTATAAAATGCGTTTGTATTCATGGTAATAAAACAATTCAAATTCATTGAAACGTAAGAGACGCATTTATAATAGTAAAATAAAGAGAGAAAAAAACACACAATCACACACACAAAAATAATAGCTGTACAGTCTTTTAACACATAAATAAATTTAAGTTATCGTCAGACTGGAGAGATATTTTGCAAAATAGTTGTAAGCAACAGTGCAGCGCACCAAGTTCCTGCCTATCTAAATAGTGTGTATATTGCACGAAACCATTCGTCATTTATTTACCGCTTTATAACTTAACTAAATCATTATATAATAAAACTTAAAACGTAAAGATATTACGTTTTTGTAGCCTTATAGATCATATCATGAAGCAAGAGCTTGGTCCTTTCTCATTTTGAACTCAATAAAATTAGCGGCCGCAATTTTTTGTATAGGAACTTGGACTTTTCTTCACATTTATATTTTTATGGGGATGTAATCTTACATCATATATTCCGTTTTATATGAAATATGTAGATGTGTCTCTTAGTTAATATTGCTTAAAATAAAACATAATATACATTCCCCCTTATTCTGTAATAATGTCAAAAATAGGACGCTTAAACGAGCTGACAACCTTTTATTATTCTCTACGACCCAGAAAATGGTCGAAAGCTGTTCAAAATAGTCAATTACTGCCGACATTGAGTACGTAAGTGTCCTATTTTTGATATTGTCCTGACGTGACATGGACAAATAGTTACAGAAAAGTGGGGATTATTTATCAGTTGGGCGTATTCTGTAAAATATTTGCACAATATGTGTGTACCTTTACATTAAGAACTTTTCATTTCTCTGAATCTGGCAATGCATTAATTTTTAACTCTCGTACATGCAACTTTTAGCATCAAACTAAATGTATAAACTTTTTTGCCGCCATATTTTAGCTAAATATTTTATATACTCGTAACATTTGCCATAAGATGTTTTTCTCTAATTTTCATTTCAGTTTACTTTTCAATTTTACTCGACGTTTAAACGAATTCTTACTTTGCTATTAACATTATGTATGCCACACTAGTACAATGGAAAATGGACTTTATTTTTCGTACGGATGAGTTAGTTGGTTGTCTGCTGCTTGGTTAAACCCGTAAATGTTGTAGGGTTGATGTTTGGTTCCGTTTTTCAGGTTATGCATGTTGGTAGAAGAAGATGATGAAACAACACACGAGCAGTTATTATGGAAATGTTTGTCCGTCTGTTACGTAGTTTTTAAGTCCATCCATTTGCCTGCTCATCTATTTCAACTGTTGCCACTGCTGTGATCTGTGTTTTGCTGTTTAAATATTGGCAACATATATTTAATCTTTATACTGCTTGTAGTACTCTTGCATGTTTTTTTTTTAATATTTTCACCAGCATCATTGTTGTCGTTCGTCTTCTTTTTCATCTTGTTCTTGATATTCACTGTGCCTTAAGTCTACGCTGAATTAAGAAAAGACAAATGGACAGACCAAATAGACAAGTACTCGTGTATGTACAAGTTTGTGTGAAAATTGTGTAATAGTTGTATAGTTTTACAATAAAATTGTTAAGCAGCCAAACAGCAAACAGGCAGCGATAAACGAACTTTAGTTAGTAACAGCATACCATTAACATGACTATTACCATCTACCATAAATCATTCATTGAATGGACCCCCAATTATTTGTCAATTTATGTCTCCTTCAAGGGCAGTAGACTATAAATAATTATATTTCATACTTCTACGTAAAATACTAGTGCTTTATGCTTAGAACTATAACATTCTGAAGCTGAAAAGGCAATTATATGTTAGGCCTCGCTGAGGTAAATTTGATTAATTTGTAATCAATCTTGGAAAACATCAATACTAGATTTAGCATTTACAGAATTTTTCCAAATTACAATACATTTTGACTTTTTAGGGTTAATACGTAAACCATTTGCAATCGCCCAGAGAAAAGTTTTATTTAGATCACTGTTAAGATATATAAGGGCACATTAGGACTCAAGTTGACTTGTTATCCTTATTGATTATAGCCTTGCGATTTGATATTTACTATAAAAATATATATATTATGAAACACTCTGGTTAATTTTGCAAACAATTTTGCAGTGATATGCCTTATAGTATTACCTTGCAAATAGGTATAAACATGGGGTAAATATTACAGCAACAAGTTTCTGCAAGAAACGCAAAAAATCGATTTTTTTCCAGCATTTTAAATTAAACTGCGTATAACTTTTGACTCCGTTGTGATATTTAAACTAGGGATGTAACGATACGCCGTTTTGCCGATTCGATACCGATACCGATATTTAAAAATAAATATCGCCGATACCGATTCCGATACCGATACGAATATTAAAATCGAGTTCAAGTTTAGATTAACAAAAATCAAGTGCAATTTTTTTATTATACAAAATTACAGTGTAAGAGATTATTAATATTTAAAATTGATATTAACCCAGTATAAAAAGTTGGAAGTATTTTTTAAGGAGCTACATTTTCTTTGCTTCCAAAAAATCTATATTAAAAATATGCAGATAACACAGTCCAACAGTCCAAAAAACACACGGACTTGACAGTATAGATTCAATTGTACTACCACGGGGTAGTAAAACCCTATACTTAGCTTGGCGAATTTGATGACCAATTTCGTTTTATGGACCTCCAAAGTTTTGGAAAATCAGCGGGCCCTCAAAAAAAGGTGTCATCAACTTTTGGCCAACAGAAAACTCAAACTCGGTGATACCGCTTAACTATATATGGCAATAATGTTGCTAGGAGTTCTCTAAACAGATTTTATTACCATTTTATGCCAAAAAATTATTTTTCCGTGCACCTTTTTTGAAAAATTAAGGAAAAAATTTTTTTTCACTTTTTCCAGAATAACTTATAGGGACTCGTAATTTTTTATTAATAACATTTGGCAAAGTTGTAGCTACGGTAAAGCTGAACAACTTTTGTGAACATGCCAATACAATCTGAATGTATCTGGACACCCTAAACAGCCTAGAAAAACATTTCTACCTGAAAAATTTTCGTTTTTTACGAGTTGGCTATATTTTTATTGCATTTTTTTGCTTTCTTTGTTATTGTTCCACTTCTTATATTGCTGATTTAAGTATTTACTATTTTTTATTGTTTGTTGTTTTTTTTTGCCAAATAATGGTAATGAAAATTTTGGAGTCACTACAAGTTATACTGAAAAAAGTGAATAAAATAATTTTTTTTAATTTTTTTTTCAAAAAAAAAAAAGTACAGGAACATATTATTTTTCTGGGAACAAAATGTTAGTGAAACACAACAAAGAAGTATGCACTTGAATATACCCAACATACCAAATGGCTTGAGAAAAATATTATAATAATAAGCTTAATAACATAAGCCTTAAGCTTGAAAAAGTATTGAAAATATATTGAAAAAAGCTATCGTAACAATTGTAGAAAAATCAAAACGCAACCCTCTTGAAAATATTATAAGTGCATGCTTACTATAAGCTTATTCTTGCAATTGTAGAATAAGCTTATGAAAACAATATTACAGAAAACCTAGTTTGTCTTAATATTTTTATTCGATTTCATTTGTATATTACATACATATGCAACTTTTTTTATGTTTTGTAGCGATTTTTTATATTTTCCTTAACTAATCACATTTTTTCATTATATTCAGCACCTAAAAAATTAAACAGTTTTACTGCGCTGGTGTCATATAATTATTGTAACGATAACCAGTGTTCAGATATCTGATTACTTCGGCTGTCAGTTGGAAATATCCATGCTTAATATTTCCTTTTTTTTTTCTTTCATTCATTTCCTGTCTTTACTGAAGATTGATTAACGTGAATAGTTTCGTGCAGATGACATTCTGCTGTTATAAAAAGGAAAAGTTAACAAAGTTAAAAAATTTGTGTGATTTCAATTGCAAATATCATACCGCATTCCTTGCCAATTGTGAAAGATATATTTAGGTAAGAATTTTGTACATAAGCTTAAGTAATGCTGGAAAGTGACATTGTTAATTTTGGCATTGCATTTTCAGTCTGCGCACAGCTTAATAATATATTTTGGTATCCAAATATAAAGTAATCTGCAATAATCTCAGATCTAAAGAACATCTTCAAAATCAGAAGGAAAGCCCTGTAAATTTCCTGAAAGTTTCTATTACAGAAATTATGTATTTCACCAGTAGAGTTTCAACATCCAAATAGCACATGGTTATATACATCATATAACCCAATGAAAGTCATTGAGTTCGGATATCTCAGGCTTGTAACAAATAATTTTGCGCATAATTTTATGAGATCATACATTATCTTAAAAGAAAGAATCTACAAAATCAACTTCATTGCCTAAACCAAATTTTAAAGTTCGTCATCATAAGGTTCATTAAATATCATTACATTATATTTACTTAACCTTTTTTTTTCTACCACTGTTAAACTTATGAACTATACATAGATAACATTTAAAAAAATACACCTGTAGCCAAGTAAACTACCAATTCATTCATTAGTAAATTTTGTTATATATTCATACATAAACTTTATTTCTTATTATATCATTACTTTCCTCTCTTATTATTATAATTATTATTTTATTATTTTTTTTTCATTTATACTAACTTTTTTGATTACGTCTTGCATATAGTTATCCCTTTCTAACACAGTATTCAGCTATTGCTGATAACTTTATTGTTAAGCATCACTGTAATATGAGTATTGAAAATAATTGTCAGTTTAACCATCAATCAGTCTTCTTTCGCTGTTCATTTGCATTATTAGTATCAATGGTATTTCCAAATAACGCATAAAAAGTTAATTAATTGCAACCATTCTTTAAACAAAAACTAGTAGAAAGCCCTATATTTGTTGGGAAAAATTATTATATTAGTAACAGTGATCAAGTGTATATATAAAATACCATAACCTTTCTAAAATTTACTAGAAACAAAATCATTCTCTATCAAAAGAAAACACCAACAGTTGCAGTCCAGAAAGGCCTTTTTCGACAGCGGCAGTGGATTAATAATACCGAGAAAATGTAAGTTTTGAGACCATTTTTTTTTTAATATATTTTGCAATAAGGAAAATACCATTAATATTTAGTAAAATGTTTACATTTTGCCAAACAAAGCAAATTCTTTAAAATAATACTGCATACATACTACATGTATATATGTACATATAAATTACAACAGTGAACTCGAAAAATCAGCTTTCTCACATTTTTTTGTTTTATCTCTCGTCTCTTTGATCATTTTTTTTTTCCTTCAGCAAATGAGTTCAATGACCACATAGAAAATCGATTATTTAGTTTTTATATACATATTTTATAGACTACCTCTTTTCCTACATATATACTTATTTATATGCATAAAACTTTAATTTACACCTATACGTCGATTACCGCGTTGCATCATATTTTTATTATGTGAATTTATATTTATACACCCCATTTAGCATAATGTTAAAAAATTACTTAATATTATAACTTTCTATTTTAATTAACCAATAACTTATTAATAAATATATCAATGAAATATAACTATAATTAAAATGTATTGCTAAAGCCAATAAATTGAGGAATGTTTTAACAGATCAAATGTGGTTGAGTTAATGTAAACGATTTGCAGGAGCGGCAATTCATTCAAATCCCGAGCACTGGAATTGCCGTAGGTCCTTATATTTATGATTGGTAAACTTTGTGCTATTAGGTTCAGGTCACCTTATAAACCTCTCGCTATACAACTAGCGTCCTTTTATCTCTACGTAATCTTACTCTATTCCCTGGCATTTACTAAAACATAGAGGCATGAAACTATTTAATTTCTATTGTTGCATATGCACGTGAATTCTGGACAAAAAGAACCCCGCCAGACTGATGATAGCCGGAAGACCAAAACAGCATGCCTCCATTGTCCAGGTTCTCTTTCCAACATCGTTATGCATTTGTTTTCAATATATTATGCAACAGTTTTTATGTTGTAATTTACAAAACTACACTTGTACCCAATTTGCAATTTAAAACTAGATGTAAATGCCGCTGTAGAATGTATTGAAAAAGATAAGTCCTTTTCAATCGTTATATTGTTCTCTTGAACATATGTATGACGCTTATAAGCAAACTTTAGAAACAGTTGCGTATAATAATAGTTTCTCAAGCATTGTTAAAATCTGCTTGTGAAATCACATTTTATAAACATTATTATAAGCGAAGTTAAGAAAAGCTTAAGGCCCACTATTTATATAAGCTTATTCTCAAGTTATATTGGATTGTGATTACTGTATGGTATGTTGGGTACTATTTTCAAAAAAAATATTGTTTTAGCATAAAAAAATAGTGAAAAACTAAAATTTTCAAGGCAAAAAGTGGTCTGTGTGAGCTATTACAGTGCCTAGATACGTGCAGATTGTATTGATATGTTCAGCTCTACCGTAACTATAAGTTTACCAAATATTGTTAGTTAAAAATTACAAGTCCCTGTAAGTTATTCTGAAAAAAGTGAAAAAAAAATATTTTTTTCCTTAATTTTGTCAACAAAAAGTTGACGAAAAATTTTTTGTCATGAAATGTTAAAAAATCTGTTAGGCAGACTCTTAGCTACATTATTGCCACATATAGTTAAGTGGTATTATAAAGTTTGAATTACCTGTTGGCCAAATACTGATGACACCGTTTTTTGAGGCCCCACTGATTTTCAGAAACTTTAGAGGTCCATACAAAAAATTGGTCACCAAATTCGCCAAAATGAGTAAAGGGTTTTACTACCGCATTGTAGGACAATCGAACCTGTACTGTCCAGTTCTTGTGTTTTTCCAAAAGTCTTTATTTGTCGCATAGTGTAATTAGTAGAAAAGCAAGAAAAAATGTTAATTCCTTTATAATTTTAAAAAATACTCGCATTAAAAAAATTGTGAAAATGGGTAAATTTTTATCCTTTTTTCTTGAGGAAAAATCATTATAGAACACCGAAAAAGAAATTTGTCCGAGCATCGCTTCCAATTCGGTGATTGGTAATCGAAAAACAGAACTTCTTGCAATGGAAAGGATATGTAAAACTAATTAGAAATAATCCAAATTTGCAATACTTCCGGATCGCGAATTCTACATTTTCATGACTTCTTTGGAGTGTCTTTTTTTGCTGGAATAAGATTTAAAAAACAGCGAATTGGATTTGAATTTATGGTAAAATTAACAAAAAATAAATAATTTTTTTACAAAATAATAGCATAAAATATTATTAGTTTTTAAAATTGATATTAATAAGATTTAAAAAATAACGAAATGAGTTTAGTTCATGGTAAAATTAACAAAAAATAAATAATTTGTCAGAAAAAAACTCTGAAAAATTTTTTTTAAGTATCGTCGTATCGACAGTAAAATATCGCCGATACCGATGTATCGGAAAATCTGAAATATCGCCGATATATCGGTATCGGTATCGGTATTCGTTACATCCCTAATTTAAACACAATTTTTCCAGATTTTTAAAAATTTTCTTATAAATCTATCAATATTAGGCGGATTTCTGCATTAGCAAAACAGCGGACCAATGTGGGTAAAAAAGTTAAAATTTTAATTTTTCTAGTCGAATATCTATCTCCTGAACTGTAAGCGGAAACTCATAAATGTTGCAGACTTTTTTCACCTCTTGGATAGGCAAATATAATTGCAAAAACTTTTGGTTTATCAGATCAAAAGCATTAGCTTGGTATATGTTTGACTTTTTCATAAGCTGGACGTTACCCACTTTGGGGTCTTGTGGCTTCACCTTATTTTAGGATATAAATTCCAAGCTACAAATGTAGCTCAGAAAGATGTCCTAAAATGCCATGTGAATGTTTATAAAAATGGAACGATTCGTTTAGATTCATTTCCATTTTTTTCCAAAATCCCCCACTGTTCGTCGGCTCTAAGGTTGTGTCAGACGTCTTTGAAAACTCTCTTTGTACACTGATTATATAATAATTAACTTACATCTGGAATACTGTGTAAGTAAAAGTGCTCAAACTTGTTGTGAATTACTTTATAGTCAGTTTGCGTATTTCAACAAAAAATTTATCGGATAGGAATAGAGGAAATATTACTTCCTATACAAAGTAATAACTAATTGTATATATAGGGAGAACTAAATTTCAGAGTCCTCCAAATCGGTGTGACTTACTTCGTAGCTACTGTTCCTAGTCACACGGAAAATAAGCTGGATGGCAGCAAACGGAAGGATACCTCTCATGAAAGTATTTTATTAATTAGCTCATATCTGGAGAATTATATCAGTGACAGTATTATTTTAAATATTTTGTTTTTGATGTGAGATAGTTAAAAGCCAATGTGCGTAGTTACACAAAGAACTTGAGGGTGTAGGACTAGGGGGAAGGGTACCACCAATACAAAGTAATATTTAAAACTAAAAAAATCGGGAGTTAGCCTTTTACTTGCAAATACCCTGCATTCCCGCTATGTAAAATCTTATTATAATTAAAAAAAAAACTATAGATATAATAGGTATGACTTTAATGATAAGGCCCATTTAACCCTCTATTTCCCACCACTCAAAAACATATTTCTACTTGTATGTGTCTATTCAACCGTCTGTCTGCATGTGTATTTATATATTTTTAAACTGTTGTACACATTTTCCAGAAGATAATGATGATTTCGAAAAGATGATATTACTATTTTGTGCGCAACGGATGTTATTATTCAGTTCATAATATAAAAATAAAGTACAAACGAATAGATATAGTGCAGCTCCTTTTATAATAAACTAAGAAAATAAATAATTTACATTATGAATATGTAATCATTAATATGAACAACTAATAACTTCTTCACTGCAATTTATAAAGTATTTTTTGGAACTAGATTTATTTTATCTTTGCAAATAAGAAATGTGCAAAAGTTATCTTAAAAGTTCCTTAACATGCAAATATTTTTTTGAGATATTTTTCTTATTCTAATGAAGCTACGTATCGTTAAATGAAATGAAAAAATATGTTACTGGAAAAAAATCAATATCTCTTTTTTTATTAACTATATTGTACTATTGCGCCAATATTGGCAGAATACGAATACGAATATTCAATCTGAAATTTTGCGCAACTCGATATTTCAAATTTAATTAAAAATCTCCCCTTTTCCCCAATATCATTCAATTGAAAATAACTATCACATTAGATAATTAGGAAATTTACACAATTATGGGCTTAATTAAAAAATATTTCATACCATCAATGTAATGTTCAGCACTGTATTGTAATGATTTGTGCAATTAATATAGTTCTTCGTAGTATTAATGTAAAGGAATCAACGTAATGGTTTCACCTATGTTACAAAAGGTTTTCTTTCACAGTTGTAATATAGCAGAATTTAAAGCAATTTTCATTTTAAAATATTTACTAAAAAAACTCATCAATTTAATATAAATATGTATAACTAACCCCATTGTCAAAAATTAATTATTTTTACACAATTACAATCTCGAACACATTTTCAAACAATGAAAAAGATAAAGAAATGAAAAAAAAAATAAATTATATCTATACAACAATAATATTGAATAAATTACAATAACTAAATATGCTAAATATAAAATTAAATATGGCAATATTACTCGTCTATATGTTCGTAACATCAACAAAACTATAAATGCCCTTATAAGCATCCTAAATTATTTGTATCAGTACTATTCGTGTCATTATGCAAATGTACTAGAAATTTTACTAATAGCATATAATATAATGCAGGAAAAGGATATTAATTTGCATAGAACTCCCTTAATACTACTAATTGCTATAGAAAAGTAGTTGGAGTTCGACAACAATAATCAATAATATGTAATTACGAAAAATATACAACAAAATAAATGATTTTAATAATTTATTTCAAATATTTAGTATTTTAAATTACAAAAGTTATTTATGAATTAAATAAATTTAACAAAAATTACATACCAAGTGTGTGTTTTGATAGATTTACAGTCTTTGTTTTATTATTCATACGAAATTGTTACATATCATTAATATAAAATTAATTTTTTTTTTCAGAAATTACAATTCAATTGAATATTGTGTGTATTTGTAAAATTACATTAAAGGAATTCACAAGGGTGTACTAAATACTGTATTATATTAGGTTTATGTTCAATCTAAGCACTAAAAAATCTTCTTGTTGTTGTTGCGCATTTATGTTTTGTATGGAGAATATCAGCAACAATTTTATAACTTTTAAATAATTTTACTAATACAACTAATATGTTTGTGAAGTTCTTTAATGTATTTTATTTAAATTATACAGACTTACAGTGAAATTCCATTTTGAGCAAAACTAAAAATTTTCTAATCAGTTTCATGCGCTAAAAAATACTGCGTCTTCGATATTTTTTATCACTGTTGTTCTAGTATATCCGCATAGAAAATCTTTTAATCCTTAAATTTTAGTAAAAAGTGAATTGAAAGCTTTCATGTAATATACTACGAGAAACATCTTTGTGGAACATTTTAGCCCTCTAAGTTTTGCGGTATAGGTCTCTGTGCTTATTTTTGAAATGAGGACAAACAACTTTTCTTACACAGTATTTTAGCGGGAATATATATCATACAAAAACTTATGCCATACTAATACTAAAAATGCGTCTTCAAAGCTCTAAAATTTCAACGTCAGAAATAAGTCAAGCCTTAAAATGTGTTTAAATGTTATTTTCATACTTTTTGAAAAAAAATAGAGCTAACATATCCCAAAAACCCGAAATTTATGAGAATAGTTTATAACTAAAATATGCCTCACTTAAAATTTAACTATAAGTCACCGGATTTGTGGGATAATTTAGCATTAATTATGAATAAGTACGAAATTAAACTTTAAATACATATTAAGTTTCGACTTATTTCCAGCGTTCAACTTGAACTTTGAACTTCAGAATCTTTGAAGACATAGAAAAATTTTAGGACAAATATTTCTATAGCTCAACTCCTCCCGATAATCGGCACATAAAGTCGGCACCGATAATCGGCACAAAATATCGGCACAAAATTCGCACCGATAAGCGACACGAAATATCGGCACCAGGCGCGGATCCTGGGGAGGGGTAATAGGGATCTTTCCCCTCCCAAAACGAAAAATCGGCACCGATAATCGGCACAAAATATCGGTACCGATAATCGGCACAAAAAATCGGCACCGGTAATCGGCACAAAATATCGGCACCGATAATCGGCACAAAAAATCGGCACCGATAACCGGCATAAAATATCGGGACAAAAAATCGTCACTGATAATCGGCACAAAAATCGGCACCGATAATCGGCACAAAAATCGGCACAGAAAATCGGCACAAAAAAATCCGCATCGATAATCGGCAAAAAATTTCGTCAAATATCTGCGTTAATAGAAAGCAAATTTTTCCAAAAAAAAATATTTTATGATTTCTAACACAATCCCTGATAACATGCAGAAACAATTTTTAGTTCATGCAGTCAAGAAAAATAAGTAAAATCGACAGTTTGAAATGAGAGTGAAAAATGGCAAAATTTTAACAAAACTAGAGCTCAATTGTTCGAGGTTTTTCTCAAAAAGCTTTCAAAACTAAAATTTTCATTTTCAGTATTGCAAAAGAATGGACTTCAAGAATGCATTCAGTTTAAACTTTAAACTGATTAAAGCAAGGATGCTGTATCCAGCATTGGACGAAAATTGCGAATGTGTCTACGATAATCTAAATTAATTAATTGCTTGAGAAAACAAAAAAAAACGGCCATCGAAATTCAAGGCCAAAATCCAAAATTGTAAAATTCAAAGCCAAATATCTTTAAAAATATTAAATTTATTAGAATCGGATAATACTTGTAAAAAACATCCGTTAGCTCAACGTATGTTTCAACAGGGTGGTCCAAACTATCACATTTTTAAAGCTTAGGTACGTAATCCTCTATGATTTCTACATACATTGTTTTGTAGTCGGATCGCGAGTTTCAAAGAAGAAAAGCTTTATTACCCAATTTTCCAATTCGATTCACTGTGCGCCGATACATATGGGGCTGCTAATTTGCTTTGTTATTCCAAAATTACAAACATGCAAACAGAAAAAAAATTCACTAAAATCACTTGGCCGGTTTTAAAGATTAGGGTGAACGAACACAGTAACAAGCGAATGTTATACATTGAATAAGATTATGTTTTTCCTTTATTACTTTTGTCTCTCTTTCAAAAACCCTCATATCAATAAATCAGTTTTTTGCTTTTATTACTACATGCTCCTCATAAGTTTTTCTTAAGAAATATTTTTGCAGCTGTAAATAAGGAATTTAAAATTTCATTTTTTAAATATGTAAAGTGCCACTAATAGCTTTCCTTTCAGACAAGTAACGTCTGCTTGGAATATTATTAAACAATTTTCCTTTCGTTAACTTACTTTCTTTGGAATTTTAATTTACTTGGCACCTCTTCTTCAATTTTTTCAATCTCTCACTCCCAGTTCTAGCAATATCATCATGACTAAATGACTGACATATTTAACAGCTTGTTCTGGTTCTAATTTCTTACAAATCAGTATATTTTTTATCGTTAGTATTTTTTATTTGGTTCACTATTAAAATAAAAATAAAAATATTCCTTTTCCTTTTTTTTTGGTGCGTTATATGAACAGTAGTGTATGTGTCTGTGTTTGTGTTATTTATTTCTATTCTTCAGATACTTACTTGTGAAAATTTTCGTTCTTTGTTGCTCGTTGTTGTATTATTATTAATATTATTATTTTGCTCCTGCTGTCACTTTTTTAGGACTTCCTTACGCGTCATTTCAATAAATACCATTAGTCTACGCTTCAATTCTTAAAGTCAATATGCGGCATTTGGCATTTTACGGTCTTCTCCTTTAATTTGTCCTTCATACTCTTCATCATCTTTGACTTTGTTTGATATCATGTTTTTGTATGGTAGTATTAATAATTTGCTTTTTTTTCCTTTTTTTCGTTTCGCTGTAAAAGTTTTGGTATAATACTGTTGCTGTCATTGTTATTATTTAGCGGCTATCATCGTCAATAATAAAAATAACAAATGAATGATACGATGACTTTGCTGTTGTTATTAAATAAATGCAATATGTCCTGCTTGTCCATATTGTATCGTTTGTAAATATTGTGACATTTTAATTTGCGTTGGTTTTTACTGGTATTGTCAGAATGTTAAAGAACCAAAATATATATTATATAGCTTTTTCTTTCGATGTAAGTGTGTTGATTTTTTTGCTACTTTTTAAACTTATACGGGATTTACACGATGTATTTTAGCTTAACTTTTTTAGAGTTGATGGATGAACAGTGTAAAAATGCCTTTAACCGATTAGCAATTAGAAAAGCGATTGACTAAAAATATCTATTGCTTTTAGAGTTTATGCGCCGTTGGAAGCCTTTTATCTCCTTTCGACTATAAACTTTAAAAAAAACTCAACCTAAAAAGTCCAAGACATGAAGATAACCTGTTTAAACATGCACAGCAACAATAGCTTGATTGGTCGTAGGCGGAGCTTACGCACAAGCAAAAAAAAAAAAATAAGAGTTGGAAAAATTGAAATAAATAATCAGAAGGTGAAATTGCGGTTACTATATTGATAAGAATGAATAAGATACTCATATTCTTTTTCCTTATAAAATTTGGTGAAATAGCTGATGTTTCATTAATACTAGTATCCACAATCAAACGTGGTAAAAGTGAACAAAGGACGCTGATGATGATAGTGTAGCGGCTGTCAAAATTAGTAGTCCCTTCTGCTAGTCTGATTAGATATTCTAATATTCCATTCTTAAAATAATTTGAATTTACATTAATTCAATTATTGAACTTTAGCCGAAAAATAATAATAACTTCCGACTTATAAAAAGTCTTCGCGTAAATCCCTACTAATGATTTTAAAATATTAAAAATTTGACAAAGTGAACTACATATTAATGTTTTCTTACCATTCAATTGAACCTAAAATTTAAAAATTTTCAACGCAAAACCTAATAAAAATTAAAACTTATTTTGTGCATTGAACGTTAACCCTTTTTCTACTTTGATTTCAAAAAAATAATAAATAACTCAGCGTCTTCACGAGCCATTGATTTCTCTTGACAAAAGTCAAAGTGGATATATAAAAATAGCTCTAACATTTTTCTGATGTTTTTATGTATGAAGCTTGGCAACTGTTAAAACAAAATTATGTCTCGTGAGGACGGTGAGTAAACGAAATGAGACAAAGAATTTTAAGAAAGTTTGTAGCACCACCCAAAATTTCATTTCTCTTTGGTTCACAACTGAAAGATACTGAAATTCCAGATTACGATTCGCATTGAAACAATTTTTCATTAGTTCTATATAATATCTTATATAAAAACTAATGAATCATTTGACAACTCTGCCCTTGCTACTTGTTATTTTTTTCTCGTTGTTGCTTGTGCTTTGAAAGTACTTAAGTGATTTCGTTTGCATTGACATTGTTGTTATCGACGTTTATAGCGTCCTAGTGGCATAAAACCTCAATTTGTTTACATAAAACTATTCTGGTTAAATTGTTTTCTTACAAAATATCTTTGCGTGTTGGAGTGTTTACATATTTCCTTGCAGTAATAACAACAAATCAATACACAAATTAATGCCCATCAATTCATTACAATAAACTGTTACGATTTGATTGATTTTATTTTCATATTTTATATTTATTAATTCATAAAGTTTTTCTGATTTCAAGACAGGAAGTATGATAATTAAATATGTATAAGGAACTAGCCCCACACATCCGTACAGACATCCGTACGGACATTATCGTAAAAATATGCAGAATCACTTCTTGAAAACTTAATTTTCGAAAACCGGTGTAAAATCTGTAACTTCCCATTTTGATATTGCGGTAAGTTAAAAAATTAATTTGCACTAAAAAATGCCAACAAACTTGATATATAAAAAACATTTTTCACGATTTGAGTAAATGCTAATTTTTTTATCATTTTTATTTCTATTCGCTGCTCTCTGTATATTTCAACATGAATATTGAATTTTTTTTTAATACACAATGGATATCTCTATAAGCAAAACAAAAACTGAAAAGATGAAACAACAACTTTAAAGTATTGCACCACCATAAACATTCATTTTATAATAAAACGATCATAAAAGATCAATTACCAATCCTTAACCTCTGTTTAACAACTGAAATGTAAAAACAACATAAATAAATAAAAATTGTACACAAAAAGTCAAAACAAGCTGATAAATATTGTTGTTGTTGTTGCGTTACTTTATAAAAACACTTTTTGTGCCATAAATATTATACGTTCGGGTTAAACATTTTTAAACTACCGAGAAAAATTTAACAATGTTAATGACGAGAAGTCTGAGGAATTATTTTATTTTGTAACAAAGGGTGAGCTATTTGCGGAAAATTTTGTCAGCATTAAAAAAGAAGGACTATAATTCCCTCATACTAAAGAAAACTTTAGATTTTTGTTTTAGGATACTGTATATAGGCTGCAACGCTTTGACATCATAATTCTGGCTAACAAATAAACAGGAAAATGTAACATATATTTGTGCGTAATGTAATTTAATCCTGCAATAATAAGACTTGCACTCAAAATATTCTGTGCGTTAAACTAACCGAAATTGTAATATAAAATAAATAAAAATTCAAATAAAAACGGGCCGACTTATTTTTCATTTATATTTAACAAAAAGCTCATTAAATTTTATTTGTTCAAAAATTAACTGACTTAAGCCCGTAAAAATATTTTTTACTTTCTTTTAATATAAAATAAGCAACTAAATGTTTAAAAATGAATGACTTTTTTCTTTACTCGGACTAAATTAACTGTTACTGGAACTAATCACCACGTAAAAACAGAAGATGTTTCCTTTGTTTCTGCTATATTTACTGCCAAATAATCAACAAAAAGTTTCGTAAAATCAAATGATTTTTGCTTTATTTTTTTTTAATTTAACTATAAAAAAAATCAGCTTCGAATTCCGTAAAAAGTAATGATTTTTTCTTTACTTTTAAATGGGGTAATGTCATGCTGAAGTCACATTATTAAGTGTCTTTAATTATTAATTGTATATTTTTACTTACTGTTTGTTATTTAAATATCAACTGAGTGAGAATCGAACCAAGCTCCTTCAGGTTTGAAGTCCAACACATTAAATACTCAGCCAAAGCATAGTCTGCAAGCCGGTGGCACGAAGTTAACACAAGTTTATTCTTAAAATCTTTCACTTTCAAAATACATAATTTTTTTTACTTGGTACACAGCAAAAAATTTTATTTTTCTGGAAGTAGTAAGATTGATTGCCTTCCACATCAGACGTTTTTAAGCGATCGCGAGGTTGCTCAAAAAGAACGCTGAGGTCTCTCAGTTTTTATATTATTTAAATTACGAAGTAGTCGGATTTTGTAATTTATTCTACATGAACTTCAAAATAAACAAAATCATATTCAGTAGAATTGTAGCTTTCGACAAAGTAGGTTTCAAAGCATTTTCGTACTCACTGTTTCAAATAAAAACTAACACATTTAAAAACTCGAGATACGTTTAAAACATGCTCTATTTCTAGATTTATAATAAAACACGGATTAAATGACGCAATAAGAAGAAAAGACATGATTCTAGCGTATTTGGAATGCTTCGAAAGAAGCGCTGTTTAATATTAGACAACTACAATCAGCTTCTCTTACTTACGAACCTGACTAGGCTGAAGCAGTAGATTTGTTGTTTTTGCTGTGTATGTATATATGCGTATTATTTTTATGCATATAACAATAAAAAGTAAATGAACTTTTCATTAAATTGAAATGAATAATAAGTATATGGGGTAAAAGTAAATTTTTAATTATTTTAAATTAAGTTTTGTTTAATTTAGCTTACAGAATATTTTAAGTGTTCGTATATTAGTTTTATGCATGTTTTTTTAGTACTTATAATATAAAAAACGTACAATATTGAGTGCAACCGAAAATCGGTATTTATGCGTAATTAGTTTTTAGAATGAATGTTTGAATAAATTAAAAACAAAATTTCTTAAAATTTTAAATGTGTGTTCGTTTCAAAATGACTGCGCGAAACACTTGTTTAAAAAAGTACAATCCGTTACTGTAATAATATTGTGAGCGTGCATTTCATTTATTTTTTTAACATGACTCATGCTTTATATTAAAAATATCGCACTAAGAATAGTTCCTCATAATGAATCACCCATTATAATAAAGTAAATAACAGCTTGAAGAGTTTTTTTTAAATATTTTTTGACAGACTATACCAACAATAATTTAGTGATATTTTAGCGATCGTTTATGACAGCTATATATTACAGTGCGATGGAAAAGAGCAAGAAAAATATTTCATATCACTGGTTGCCACACTTAGTTTCATATGCTGCCAGCCGTTCGGCAAGCAATCGATGCAATGAAATAAATTTTTTAGTGCTTGTTATAATGTAAGTTTTTTGTTTCATTTTACCAGTATTTCATATTTTAGTGTTTCTTTCCTGGTTAATAATACTTTGTGTTGCCTTTGTTTTTTTTCATCCTTGAGTTTGAGTTTTGAGAATCTTTATTAATTGGTTGAACAAAAAAGTTTCCTATCTTGTGTTGTTATTTTATTCTTATTGTTAAGTTGTTGGTTTTTGTTAAAGTTTTTTGCTACAGAAAACAGCATTATTTATTAATGACAGCTGTCATAAGTTCTGTCATACCATAATTATCTTATTTTTTTAGCATAACAGCAGACGAGCAACAAATGAGAATTCAAGAATCACATCATGAGCCAAGCTGTGGCAGAAATTAAAAGAAATTGTCATAAAATTATGACAATGGGTTCTAAAAATGTTTGTTTTATGTATAACTTCCCCAGCAGAGGTGTCAATGTATTAATTTGCACCACACCTTTCAAAATTTTCAGAAAATTTTATTAATATTTTTTTTCATTAGAAGCTATTTTTTAAATTTTAGTAAATACCGACGATGGTCATACATACACAACACTTAACTGATTCTTAGAACTTTTCAGTTGAAGAAATTGCTTTATAATTAGCCACAAAACTAGTTATTAGCCCCTTAATAAAATAACTAATAATAATATATTATTTTGTTCTAAATTAAAGAAAAAAAGATTTGACTCCTTCAACATTATTTTTTCATTTCCCTTGAGATTTCTTTGTCAACTTTACACGTGTTAATCTCTCATATACGGATGTATGTAGGTAGGCATATGTTTGAAACTGTTTATGTGTATAACACAATTTTCTTGTTATTAAAATAATTGTGAAGTACTTAACAATATAATCTGTCACAACATGTTTTTTGTTATGCGTGTGTAAAGTATTACTGCTTATTTTAACCCATTCAAATGCTAATACGCATAAGTTTATACTTCTTTTTTTCGTTCAAAATCGAAAATATTAGGTGGAATCATTAATAACAGGCAACGTAAGGCATATTTCCGATTCTAAAACAATTAAAATATACCTTATTTCCATTGAGCTTCCCACATAAATTTTTCAAAATATTATGTTTCATTAAAAAGTCTCCCTCCTAAAAGCTTAAGATAGAGCCGCACCAGTTTCATATAAAATTAATAATAACTACTTTAAGACAGTGATATATATATGTACTTATGCATATTATTCATTATTGATAAACTATTGTTACAGATAAACCTTAAAATGACTAAATAACACTAGCCTGCATAAAAAAGACTTTAAATAAAAATATGTGAAATATAAAGAGTTTCATGCGTAAAGTTCAAATCCGTTTTTAGTTCTTTTCTATCACGGAAAGATTTTTTAATGGGCTTGACTAATATTTCCAGTACGTACAGCAATATGTCTCACTATAACTCGTGAACGGTATGCCCGATTTTGATCAACAAAACGCCAAAATATTCAGGAAAAAATGCCTTCAAACTATCTTAATATAGTTTTTCATTTGATGGACGCTTCGAAGATATTCAGAAATTAGTATCAAAAACTTGATTTTCATGCAAAATTAAGAACAAATTTCTTCCTGAAAGCACATAAAAAAATTTAAAGCTTCAAAAACGTTAGCTTAAACTATTACGAACAAAATAAGCCATATATCTATCATGTAAATCGATAGATAAATGTTGCTTTTATTAGCAAGACTACACCGAGATAATTAAAAGGTACTTTCAGTAAAATTTTTTTTCCTTTCAAAAGACCATTTCTATACTCATATAATAATGTATCATTGCATTAATGACGCCCTATCATCAGAATTCTGATATCAATGCCGTATGTCATTAGTAAAACGAAAATATACATCAAAGGAACGACTTCCATACGATGTCGCTTAATATACATTGTAGGAATGGGCAAGTGAAAAAAATATATCGATATATATCGATATGTTTTTAAACATTGATCGGCATCGATATATCGGTATTTTTTCAACAATGATAATTCATACGTAGTCCCCAAATTTTTTTTAAAAATAAAACAAAAAAAAACCTTTTTTATAAATAATTAAGCTGGAAATATACTTACTGTTCCACCAATATTTCATTGAACATGCATCAACAAAATTACACTCAAAGAATTATAATTTTTCGAATAGACAAATATTATAAATAAAACAAAAGATTTTGTGAGTAATATTCCATTTGATGAAGACTGTGCCGAAATGTTTTTTAAAATTTCACGAAAAACAAAACCAAAGCTAAAAACATATCGAATTTGATACTGTCGATATATTTGGAAAAAATATCGATACATCGAAATTAAAAATATCGACGATATATATCGATATATTTTTAAGAAAATATCGATATATCGATATTTTTTGCCCATCCCTAATACATTGTTAAAGTGTAAAATATACATATGTAAAATATGTAAAATATGATTTGTATTTTAACACAAATGTTATTGCTTTATTTTTTTATTTTTGTGCTTAAAAGTATTTTTTTTTAAAAGTTAAAAAACATGATATTGTATTGATGTATACTTGTCATCATTACTATGACAGAGCTAATAATAAAATATGCAAGTCGTTTTAAAAGCTAAGCCAGTACAGTATACATGCAGAGGCAAAATGTTGAAGCAAACGATAGTACGATACCTTTTCATGATCATATTGATGACACTTAGTCATCATATTGATATCGCATCAATAATATTTATATTCCCTTTGTGCTACCGATGTTTCGGATGGTGGCATAGCTGAAATGGTAGAGACTTTAGTTTACAAATGTGCGATAAACTGAGGAGAATCGAATCAAAAAAAAAAATAGTAAAACAATAAGTAAAACTAAAATAGAAAGAAGCGAAAGTAAGAAAATATATATATGTATAATTATTTCATTTATTCTATTGATGGCAGTTGATGTAAAGGTTTACATCACAACGATGAAAAGATTCATTGGATGAAAAAATTGAGACTCTTGATATAGCATTGATATCAATTTACATCAGCGTTATGACGGGTTTTCTATCAGCGATATCATATTTGTGAAATATTGTCATTAAATTGATGTCTGTTAGCCATGTTTCCTCTGTCAATGTGTCAGTGCATTGATGATAGATTTGACATCATTGTCATTGGTAACCAACACAATAATTAAAAGTATCATGGGGTCAAAAAAGAAGACACTTGACATATAATTGATGTCAAACTACATCAGCGTTATGATGGTTTTTCTATCAGTGTACTGCAGGTCTGGATTAAAAAAACTTTCAAAATCGTCTTACTCCATAAAATTTGGGAATAATTGTTTTTTTTTTACAAAAATCATATTCAGTGAGATGTTTCGATGCATGCCTAAAAATAATAAAAAAAAAATTTATGAAATTTTATTATTTTGGCTTAAATTTGATATTTAATTTGTATTAATTAAATTATATATTATTTAAAAAAAAATTATGAAGGATGCAGGCAAAGAAAAATATGACTGCAGGGAAGGTTGAACTTATATGTTTCGAGATCACCTGGTATACTTAGCAGAGTTCTTTATTTTTTACTTTTAATCAATTTAATTTAGTGAATTCATACTTTTAGAGATTTTTTCAGCTTTTCATTTGATAGTTATTGATATTGACTATTTCTCGTTATGTCTTCTCTTAAGCTTTTTTGTTTTTCTCTCAATCTACACTCTAAAACATTACTTCAAATTTACGATCATATATTGTCTAAATTTGTGTTGAAAATTTCTCCTTGTCTAAAATTACATAGATTTTGCAGTTATTTTATTAAAGAAAAAACCTTTCAAATTAAACATATTTAGTCCAAGTGGAAAAAATGTAACATAAAGTATTATACTAGTATGGCTGAATGGTAGATACGTCAGACTAACAGTCAGGTGGTCTCGGTTCAAACCTGCACGCAGCCAATCGCTTTTTTTGGCAAAAATATTTTGTTCAAAAATAATGCGTGCGTAATTAATTTTAGGTCGATAATAATCTGTAAAGTGTTGCCGATTATTATCGACCTAATTTTCAACAAAAAGGTTTTAGAGTGTAGTAAATTTTGCCGTAGGCATTACAAAATATTAGTATGTGAATGTTTGTTTTGTCAAATTTTCTACCGTGTATTCGTGTATGATTCTATATTGAATAATAAAGGTTTTATATTACGAAAAATATGACAAAAAAAGAAACATGAAACCAAAATTTTTTTTCGCATGTTTATCACGACATTAACCAAAATTTATTTAATCTTCGACAAGGCGAGGATACCCTAGGATAGTGTAAATATGGTGAAGTGGTTTCCACGCCTTGCGGTCTATCTCAAGAACCTTTGATCCCAAGAAATGTCGCTTAAAAAACTTTAGAAAAATGTATTTTTACAACTTCTAAGTGACATCGAAAGCAGTTTTCTGTATGATCTTTGACTTCTCTTAGCTCGTGCCGCATAGATGAAGCTAAACGAGACTTTTAAGAAAATTTATATGAGCTCTAATAAACGTAAGAATTAAATTTCAGCATCTTATCGCAAATGCCGAGGTTAAACCCTCATTTAATTGTGCTATTTATTTAAAATTAAGGAGGCTGTACTGCATACAAGCATATTAGCATAAATAGAAAACAATTTATCCAGTTTTGTAATATAAAAAAATTTGTAGTCTAAATTAGCACCTGGGCAATAGCACTTGCCTGAACGTGTCTCGCTCGTGCACATATTATTGCAAATAGGTTTACCTTAACTAACTCTGTGCAACTGTTTTTAATATGTTTTATTCTAATGGGATCTTAACAGCTCTTTAAATTAAATATTAGGAGTCTGTACGCTTTATACGAAGGTATGTATGTCTTGGAAGTTCCTGGAAGAAAGTTGGTTTTCTTCTTTCACTATTAATATGGTTTTTCAATCCGGTCAATAGCTTCTTAGATATTCAGAGTTTTGCGGAAAATAATATTTTTTATGCAAAGTCCATAAAAATTAATTTTTCAAAAATCATAAAAAATCGAAGGCGACAACAAACCGCTCTTACTTTGCACATAAATAACCTGAACTTTGTAAAAGTTATATTTTATTAAAATCAAAATATTAGTAGCTATTTTATTCACAAATTACAATATTCCTAGAACAAGAGTAGCACCCTTGCGTTTTTATGAGTCTTCGTTGTATCTGCTCTGAATAGAGATAGAGAAATTAACTGTTAATTTCTAGAGTTTTTATTTTTTCGAAAAATTTTCGCCAACAATTAATGAGTACCCCTTACATATGTATGTGATATTAAAAAATCTTACGCAAGAATTATTCTAACCCTCTTCATATTTTTTTCTTATTCCTTTAATAGAAGAAATTAAAAAAAAAGAATTTAGGCCTCATTTAACAACTAAAAGACAAAAGCTTTAACTTGTTGTTGTCGTTTTAACCATAATGCAACTTAAGAGGCATTTTGGTTTTTGTCGGTGTCTTGTTCGAAATTCATTTGCATCCTTCAACAATAATGGTTCAACATAATGCACATTACCACTACCATCACATCATATACACAAAGAGGATATACTCATACGCACTACATACTTAAATGCATGTATGAGGGGCCATAAAACATATGTATGGCACGCGTTATTCATAATTTTATACGGCACCATACCACCAGCATCTTTGAGTATTTACTCTACCTTCTCCATTTGGCCACAATAATTTCAAATGGAAAACAAACGAGGATTTCCTTAACATTTTCAACGAGTTATGTATTTATTTCAGTATTTTTTTCTTTCTATTTTTTGTCCTTCCTTTTATGAATATAATTCTATAGTGTTCTGTTGGTGATGAAATATGAACACGCAATTTCAATTGCGTTTCTTGCAACACCTGGTTTCATATGTTAAAAAGGAAAAAAAAGTGACATTTTACTTGTTACTCTGCCTGAATGGGATGATTGTTGGTGGTTAGGCATCAACTTCATCTCATGAACAGTAATACCAAGCAATTCTGTAATAGTAACAAAGTATACAGTTGTTGGATGCTAAGGACTCTTTCGGTTTTATATTGCAATTTCATTGTCATCAAAGGAAAATTGCTTTAACATAAACATGCTCATACTCATTTAGGCACAGAAGTTGCCAAGCAACAATTGCAGCAGTCTTTTCTTTGCAAATGCAACGAATGCAACTAAGAAGAAATTAGTAAAAAAAAAACATAACACCTTAAGGGGCTGTTTTTACAATTTCACACTTGCCGTAGATGGTGTAAATGATCATGTTCGGTTCTATCAGTACTTGTGTATAGATAAATATTTTCTACGAGTTTTTCCGTTTTAAATTACTTTTCTTTAACTGGGTGTACGAGTATTTAATGCTGATGTAGCTGTTGCTGTTTGAAAATATTATTTTATAAGAAAATTGAATACTATCGAGTGTTGCATCGCTAATTCAGGCTTTAATTGTATGCACAAAAAAAGTAACATCATGAAGATTTCGTTGCATTGCAATCAAAGATACATACAGCCAAGAACAACAATAACAGTCATACTCATCTATTGGTTTATGTAAGAATCTGTCTAGTGGCTTGCAATGTTTAAAACATTTATATGCTTGCTGCTTTCATTGCAGATGTTATTTCTGTTTCTGTTACTACATCTACTTTGATGAGATATGATATGAGCCATTAAATTCAATGCAACAATAATCATTAGCAACAAGTTGCAATACATTCTCGTACATGAATTTCTATTTTCTTAGACTTTATACTTTAATTTCTTAGAACGAAAAGAGATACTCTAGAACATGATACTACAATAATACTTAATAACTTAAAAATCATCATGACTAAATGTGATTACATTTAAGCAGAAATAAATTACATTTGTAGTGTAAGCCATTAAATTTAACATTAAAGTCATTACTGTAAATTAATTGCACTCGGTGTAACATTTACATTATAATCGAAGTGCATACTTTTAAAAACAGAATTAGTTATAGTGCTAAAATACCAATTTTGCACATTACAATTACATACATTACGCAATTAACGAATTTATAAAATGGAATTTCAAAAACTGCCAAATAAGTACTAAAATCATGAAACTGTAGCTCGTTTCGGTAAATTTTGAGAAGTTCTCCCATCGAAAAAAAAAATTTAATAATTGTTCACAGAATGATAAAAAATTTTTCAATGCGAGAAACTCTCACATTAGTTACAGAAATGAGGCACTGGTTACGGGTTTCGAAATACAATTGTGTTAACAAATTAAATAAAATAATGTACTAAAAGCTAAAAAATAATGACGTAGTACCAAGTACCAGGTACCAGCTACCACACCACTCTCCTCATTGACATAGGGCATCGATCAAACTAAAATAAAATCGCGGGTAATAAATAATAGTCTTATCAATGCCCTATGTTGGTGAGAAGAGTGGTGTGGTACGTGGTACATGGTACTACGTGATTATTTTTTAGCTTTTAGTGCATTATCTGTATCATTATTATGTTTCATTATTATACAACCATTTAACTTAAAAATTTTTATACTTGTTTTATTTTTAAGTTTTTTAGTTTTTACTTTATCTAAACTCTATGATCTCCGCCTTTTGTTTCGGACAGTATTTTGGATTTGGACTTTTTTTCGTGGTGTACTGCATTATAGTAGCCAAGAGCTGGTATTTAATGCTCATATTGATGGGGCTGACAATATGCATATATGCATGCATATAGCCCCCCTTTTTGTACTGGCCGCCATATTGGAACTGGAAGTTTTTCATAATCGTAACGTATTCAGATCAATCAGTCATCAAAATTACATGTGACCGACAAATTTCACACCAGTCGGTCAGCACACGCAAAGAAAAGATATGGTTGTGGCATGGTTGCGTCAGCAACGACATGTTTCCCGACACAGTTTTTTAATGTGGCAAATAACTTACTATTGTATTAAATGACTGTGAACCTTAATTAGTTTAAGGCAAAAAAGCTAACGTTTACATTTAATCATGAAATTATTACATTTCATGAAAATTGCCACATGGTTGGCTTGAACAATATATATTGTTGAAAAAATTCTGACTACAATCATGGTTTATTTAAAAATTCAACAACAGAATGGTTCTATAATAATAAAATATCATTCTTTATCTATACTATTTTGTTTGCAATGAAGCTATGGTTATAAAACGGACATGGCACTCTGCTTCCAAAAAAGTTTTTGTTCTATCCCTTTGTTGAATGCTTTTTGTTAGTTTTGTGTCTTACGAGTACTTGACAGCGTTTGGTTTATTTTTGTTAGCGGTTGGTGTGAAAAAATAAAAAAATAAAAATTTAAATAACAAGAAGTGATATATTCCGGCAATTAATGTTCGGCCATGTTCTGAAGGCCATATAGTTCTGAATTAGCAAATTTCAAATGCGAAGAAAAGTGTTCTTTAAACGGACAATTTAGTGCATTCGTAGCTTTGTTCTGACAAAATATGTGAAATATCTGAAACACAAAAACCAACTGAAAACCTCCGATAAGTGAGCTTTTAAGTTGGACTCTATCCTGAAAGTTGCCGATTTCACAACAAAATGCTTTTCAGAACAAGCCCGATTTTAAATATAACATGTGTCAACAAATATGTATGTATCTATGTGAAAATAGATAATTTTTATTTCAGATTCAACACACTGACCAGTTAAAAAATGTTGTTTTTGATATGAATTGAAATAATAAAATTGTTTAGCTCCTGTCAATATTTTAATCAACTTATGGTTAAGAAAACAATAAATATATGATTATATAGAGCAATATATATGGTTATTTAGAACCATTTATATGGTTAATTTTAACCATATATATGGTTATTTCAGACCATATTTTGTAATTTGGAACAATATATATGGTTGTTTTGAACCATATACATGGTTGCTTGAACCATGCATATGGTTGTTTTTTAACCATATATATGGTTATTTCAAACCATTTATTGTAATTTTGAACCATACATATGGTTGCTTGAACCATGTATATGGTTGATTTGAACTATATATATATATATATATATATATATATGGTTGTTTTCAACCATATATTCAATCATACTATGTTGCTCTTCGATTATGGTTGCCTCAACCATGTTTTTTCTTTGCGTGCAGGAAGAGGGTAAAACTAAATGTTACTTTTTATGGGAGTGGCGCCTTCCATATTCTAGCACTAAACTGTATTTCCATGAACGGTAAAGTTCTTTACCAAATTTCAGATTAATCGGCCAAGAGGATGGGGTAAAAGTCAATATTACTTTTTATGGGCGCGGCGAAGCCCAGTTTTCTAATCCCAAAATTTTATAGTAATCAAAAGAGGAGGGGTGTACCAAATTTTTAATTAAACCGTTCAAACAAAGGCGTTTTTTTGTATTTACAAAATTATGTAGTCATCGTAAGTAAAGGTGTCCACCAAACTTCAGATCAATAGGTCGACAGAAAGAGGCTAAAACTAAATATTACTTATATGGGCATGGCGCCGCCCACTTTCTTAAATTCAAAGTTGTAAAGTCATTGTAAGCTAAGGTGCCCACCTATTCTCAGATTAATCGGCTAACAGGAAGAGGTAAAAACTAAGAATTACTTTTTATGGGCGAGGCGCCGCCCACTTTTTTAATTATAGAATTATGCAGTCATTGTAAGTCAAGGTGTCCACCGAATCTCAGATCAATTGGTTAACAGGAAGGGCCAAAAACTATATATTACTTTTTATGGGCGTGCCGCCGCCCAATTTTCTAATCATAACATAGATTGTCACCATAATTAAAAGCGCTTACAAAACTTTAGATCGATTGGTCAACAGGAAGGGGTAAATTTTCTAGTATTAAATTTGAACCAAACTCCACTTACGCACAAACATGGTAATGGAAACAGTTTATCCGCAGAGCTGCTAATGTAATGTGTAAGATCTTGAACGTTATACTTTAATTGATGGATTCAATCAATTTCTTTGTTTATTTTTTAAATTCTATAATCCTATTAGTTTTTATATTCCACAACCACAATTTTGTATCAGTTATAAAATATTTTTTTAAAGCAATAATTATAGTATGAAAAATAAATAATTTTCATTATGTTTTGCGGTTTAAGGGACAACCAATTTTAATTAATGTAACTGATTTGTAGTCTTTTTTCCTGTATATATTCCAATTTAATTTTTTCTATTCTACATATATAAAAATTCATTCGTTATATTTTAAAATTGTTTGTCAAATATTGTGGCACTTAATGTTTTATAATGTATTCTCTACATGTGTGACAAGCCTATGGTTAGTTTTACCTGGAAATCATGGTTTTAAATGATGATTTTTTTCTTGTGATGCACTTTTATGATGCCAGTTTAATATATTTTTATTTGTTGTTTAATTATATTTGCGTTTTAGTTATTTTCCAAACACTAAAATAAATAAATAACGTTGCAAAATATTTTAATACACGTAAAAAGTGTGAACTTTAAAGCTGTTTTTGAAACGTGGTTTTTAGTAATGAGTATTAAATTAAACATGAAACCACAATTTTGCAATTTTCATCTTATATACATAGGTGGTAAATAGGGTTTACATGGAATTTATAGTGAATAAAAAACATATATATAGTATATCTATCTATCTCTATATATATTAGGGAGGGTCGATTTTTTTGACAAAAATCGTAGTTGGAAATATAGTTCTACGAAGAACTCTAAGCAACTTTGTTGAGGAAACCATGGAAATCTATTTTATGACTCTTTTATTATACGAAAAAGTTTAAAAAAGTGCTTGAAACAATTTGGCGCATACTCAATATTTTATCAATACATTAATCACATAATCCTGTAGTTTTTGCAATTTTTGTTATAATAAAGTCGTCATAAATTGGGAATCACCAATGGTAGAGCTCTGATTTTTTGGTAAATTATTAGTTGCGCAAGAGTGAACTGTCATACTAATTTTTATTATTTTCGTAGTGAGTCTTGCCCAACCACAATTTTTTTTTATTCGAACTTCCAATATGTTTTGGAGTTTCGGAATGCTCGAAATTCATTTTTGACCCATGGTTCTTAGAGAAAAGTTGCTTAGAACTCTTCGTAGAATCATTTCCTCCTTCACTGCCCTGTATCAACTGACGACCACAATACGAAGTTGTCTAGATGCTAAGGAAGTTACCGTCTGTGCATTTTTGGATGTGGAAGGGGCCTTCGACAATAATACAGAGCACTCTGCCGTTACGTCTGCGTTTAGAAGAAAAGGAGTTGGAAATACCAAATCCAGATGGATACGGGCCATGCTTGACAGTAGGACTACGGAGACCCTAGTCGGGGTGGAATATCTTGCAGTAAGGGGATGCTCCTAAAGTGGTGCACTGTCTCCACTTCTGTGGAGCCTCGTAGTTGATGAACTCCTGCATAGACTAACGAGTAATGGCATAGAATGCCAAGCATATGCCGATGACATCGTTGTCATTGCAAGGGGGAAATATGAAGAAGCGTTGTGACATTATGCAGAATAAAATAAGAATAGTTAAGGAGTGACGTATATATGTTGGGTTGAATATCAGCCCTGCAAATACTACCATTGTTCCTTTCACAAGGAGGAGGACACTTCCATGCTGGCTATTTTGCCAGTAGATAGCCGAGTAGATAGCGTGCAAATAGACAGCTTATCAGTGGTCAAGTATACGTGAGTGATATTAGTCTCAAAGCTGTTATAGAGACATCATTTAGAGGCGACTGTTTACAAGGCATCAAAAGCACAAATGGTTTGTACATCAGTTGCAGGTAAAACATGGGGTTGCACAGCCAAAATCTTGAGATGAATATACACCATGATAGTGATGTTGCCTGGTCGGACAGGTTCAGGCTGGCTACAACCAGAGATCAGTTAGTGAAATCACAGAGGCTAGCATGCCTCTGTATAACAGGGGCTATGAGGACGTGTCCTACGGCGGCTATGGGAGTCCTCATTGAACTCACACCTCTGACGATTGTGATAGAAACTGCTGCCAGGCAAAACGTAATCAGCATTGCGGGAAAAAAGTACAGGCAGGGTCTGCCTAATTAGCCAATGGGAGCAACCCTTCCTGGCAAGTCAATTTCCCATACTTGCGCAACCCTCTGATATTATGAATAAAGTTTATGACTTTGACAAGAGATTTGCAACTGTTCTGGTCAACAGAAGGGAATAGGGGAAATGGCACCACGATATTTCTTTCGAACTGGCAACATCATGTGGTACACTGATGGCTACACAACGTCGGCAGGCTCTGGTGGGGGAGTCGTAGGACCAAGGACTAACTAATACAAATCCTTGCGAAAAGCTCCTAACATTTTTCAATCGGAAGTTTACGCCATTGAGAGATGCGCACAAGTTAATTTTGACACTGGCCACCGATGGAGAGAAATAGCCATCTGCTCGGATAGTCAGGCTGCCTTTAAAGCACTCAGGTCATATGAGTTTACCTCTACGTTAGCTTAGGAATGTCGCATTAAGATAAGTCAGCTAAGCAGCATGAATAAGGTCACACTCTCCTCGGTTCCTGGATACGGGGGTGCTAGGAAACGAAAATGCAGACAAAATGGGTAAGAATTGGGTAAAATCCGGGAAGATATATCAGCGGACTGCAAGAGTACCAGGGAACACCTCAGGTCCAATCGCCCTGGATTGAGGCTTGCAAAGCTAATGATTGGTACGTATAACCAAAACCATTTCATAGCTCTCATGTCCATGAGGAAAAACAATCTAAGAATACCCACAGGTTTCCCCACAGGCCATTGCATACTAAGAAATCACCTCAACAGACTTGGCATTGATAGTAATAGCCTGTGCAGATTATATGATTATGAGAATGAAACTATAGAGCATAACCTGAAGGACTGTGAAGAGTTATGCCCCAAAAATTATAGCCAATTGTGCGAGTGCCTCTTGGAGGATTTGGAACTGCCAATACTATAACCACTGGCAATCTTAAGATTCCTCAGGACAGTGGGTCTAGATGAGGTGCTCTGGCACCTGGTAAGCGATACAATAGATCTTCTTCGTTCGCAGTGTCCTGTGTTTCCCGTTTGGTTTAAATTCATTCATTCATTCATTCATGATTTTTTATTGTATTTTTTTGCATCAAATCTCTTCACACTGATTTACATATATAAACAAGGACTTTTTTATGGCAAAGTGTGATGTGATGTGGAGCACATAATACATTTAAATATTACATATCATATGCATAATATGCAATAGGGAACTTCGTTCCAAAACTATTAAATTTGGATTGTATTTGGCTTCATTAAGGAAATAAAACATGACTAGCTTGAATTTAAAGGAATTTAATATCTCTAGCTACACTCTAAAACATTGCTTCAAATCTACGATCATATATTGTCTAAATTTGTGTTGAAAATTTCTCCTTGTCTAAAACTACATCGATTTTGTAGTTATTTTATTAAAGAAAAAACCTTTCAGATTAAACATATTTACTCCAAGTGGAAAGAATGTAACATTAAGTATAATACGGCTATGGCTGAATAATAGATACGTCAGACTATCAGTCATGAGTTCGCGGTTCAAACCGGCATGCAGACAATAGCTTTTTTTTAGTAAAAACATTTTGTTCAAAAATAATGCGTGTGTAATTTTAGGTCTATAATAATCTGTAAAGTGTTGCCGACTATTATCGTCCTTATTTTCAACAAAAGTGTTTTAGAGTATACTTACTAGAAGAGCGCAGAACTGAACCACATGCAAATCAAAGAGTGACGGGTAATTATGACCCATCACCAATGCCGACAGGTTAAAACAAATATTGAATTAAAAATCTAAAAATAATAAAATTTCAGACTTATTTCAGACCTATTCAGTTCAAAATAAAAATTAGGTAAAAATAAAAAGACGAATTATTGAACTACATTTCTAGTTAAACTTTAAATTTTATTTTTCATTAGTATTTTATTTTGTTCTGCATGTGTAGTTTCTTTAAAGTTTTAATGAAAAAGAATAGAAAAAACTTTTTCTATACATATTTTCTAAATGTGTAACCTAAATCCCGAAGTAATAATTCAACTTACATGGCTAAAACACACACACGCACACACAAACATAAATCCTTGCAAACATAAAAATAACAAAGAGAATCAGGGAAAAATTTATATAAACGAAATGAAAAGAAAAGCACATAATTTACAGTTTTGTTTTTACTACAAAAATTCAACTGATTTATCACCACTACATATTTAATGTGTAAGTGCGGGGTTAACTTGCGTATGTATCAGTGTTTCTAACACACTTTCACTTTAACTAAAAACTTTATAAACGTATGTGTTAGAGCACCATTCTCTTAGTACAAGTAACTAGACGATCAAGAAGAATTTCTAATAAAAAATATGGAAGATGTTCGTTTTTTAGTTTTTCTTTTTTTTTTCTAACAAATAGTTTGTTTAAAGTTAAAATAAATTCATGAAGAGTTTTTATTCGCTGGTATTTCTCAAATACCCCATATACGAGAAGAAATAAATCTTTCTGTACTTTTTTTCACTTGTTTGCAGCTTTCTTCTATTATGTATGTGACTATTTTAAATACATAATTGAAAAGTTTTAAGATTCGTGCTAAAACTAGTACAAACCAGGTCGTAAATTTAATTGAACAGCGCTCAATTTCCATTTTTAAAATAGAAGACATCTACTAGAAGTATATATTTTTTATGGATATAAGTAAATTAAAACAATGAGATAAGTTAAGCTGGAGAAAAACTTAGTTAAGTGCTTCTGATGGCACGCGAAGAAAAGAAATACTCGTAACATGTATGTGACAACTATGTTATGGGGGTGGCATAGAATGTATGGTTGCATCGAACAAACAATTTTTGTTTGTTCATATTTTAATAAAAAGCATAAACTTATTATTGTTATTTAATAGTTAAAGTAAGACAAAAAGCCATACACTTTGTGCAGTATCTCACATAAACAGCAGTTCTCATTTGGTTAATTTAAAATTTAATATATTTCTGAGCTATTTACTATATCGGGTCGTGAAAAATAATATGATGGTCATGTAGAACCTTACTTTGATTACTCCTGATCATAATTGAATAATTGAAATTATATATTTAGTCGAACTGTATGGGGTTTAGTCCAGAGAAATATTATTATTTAAGCTTTAGCTCGTGTAATTTAATTTAACAATTAAATTAATTTTATTGAGAGAGGATTTTTCAAAGCATGTAATAATTAAAAAAGACAGAAAAATTTTTGATCTTTTCAAAAACCCTATTAAGTGTGATGCAACTAATTACATTCCCAGTTAAACTCTTGACAAGATTTTTGTTATAAGCTTTCACTTTGATTTCTATACACTTATACTGAATTTTAAATATTTGGGAAAATATTGTGCTACTGGTAGGCCAAACCATGTTTTGGTGACTCTCGTGCAATTAAAGAAATGCTACAAAATTTAAAATGTTTTCTGTAATGGATTCTCACTTGTTTTTTACTTTAATTAAACTGCCAATTTAATAAAAAACTGATGTCGAAAGCATTGCCCGTTATAACTGTTCTCAATCCTTTAAAAAATAATAATAACTTTTCAATCAAGTAAAAGTAAAAATGAAACCATTATCTTTCCATACACCCCAAGAGAAATTACTGCTAAAATCATTAATTTCAAACAGTAGATTCCACCTTCACCAAAATAAATAGATATTTATAATATATTAGTTTTAGTTTACACTTATTAGTTTTCAGCATATAGTACAGCAAGAACAAGTAATTTTAATGTGCATTTTAATTTCTTTTTTAATGCCCATTAAAAAAGAAAAGGAAACTTTAGCAAAAGCGCTCAGTTTGCTCTTAATGTTGAGGATTTAATTAAGATGCATTTAATTTTTTTTCTCCAAAGCACAGTGTTTAAAATTAAAAAAAAAAGTGTAATAAGTCTTTATTTTTGAAACTTATGATCCGAATATAAAACAATGAAGGAATTCACAAGGTAGTCTTAAGTGTTCTAACTGTTGTAGGTATTAATGTTACACAATAGTTGTGTGTTTGTTGTTGATATTCTCAATAAAAAAATATAATAAAATATATAATAATTTGGACCAGCCTGCTTAGGCACATGGTGAGCTACAGTGTGTCCAAGTTGACTACCTCTAGCTTCATAACTTTTATAAATACCATGCGATTTTAATAAATTTAAATTTGTTGTAAAGTTTATAACTAGATAAAAAAGAAATTTTTGATATTTAGCATTTTCAAAGATATTTGGCTTTAAATTTAAAAAATTTTGTTTTTGAACGTTAATATCTCCGGTAATATAGGTGTAGATATAAGGCGGAGGCGGAATATATTCCCCCCCCCCCCCATTCCCCAGCCAAAACAAGGAAAAAATATACCCAATTTCTATTGAGTTGCTAAAAGCAGTTTTGGAAAATAGTGCCTTTCACAGTATGGCTTTTTGTATTTTCTTCGCATATATTTTTCGGAATTAAACATTCATAAAAAACATATGCATTTAATATATATCAATAAAATTTTTTAAACTTAAGAAGAATGTTATGTTTTTTAATAAAAAGTAAAGAAATAAAAATGAAAAAATGTAGTTTAGTACAATTTTAATGCTGGTATATAATATGCTTCAGAAAAATTTACTATATTTGTCCATTCTTAAATTTCAACTGCTGTCGTTTTTGAAGTCTATTTTTTTAAAAAAAATTGGAATAAAATTTTAGTTTTTAAACATTTTTTCTATTCTTTTCTATAATTTTTCATACAACGTTTTGTAATCGGATCACAAGTTCCAAAGAAGATACAGATTTATTACCCTGTTTGCTCCAAACGGAACCACTGTGCAACGCCTTGATCTTATTTTCCCTAAACTTCTTAATGGTTAAACAGAAAGTAAATATTTATTTATTTTTCACCTTCGACTACTTTTTATGTTTTTGTAACACTGTTGATTTTTTTATAGTCTCCAATATACAAGAATTCTTCATTATAACTTTAGTTTTATGTTGCAAAAAGTTAAATAAAATAACAAATGTATTACATTCACTTCTTTTTAATTCTAAAACAGGAAAAGTAATGAAAATATTACACACATAAAATTTAATACATTCGTGTATAAAATGGGTGCATCATTTTTTTCAAAAATGAATTTGCAATTATAGGGCTATAAAGAAAATTATTTTTAAAAGCAAATTAATCGTATATATAAATATTCTGCATAATATTTTATGGTACAATATAAAGTATCTTATTGTCCAAAAATTTTAAAAGGGTGTTTTTTCTAGTTGCAAACAAGCCCGGTTAAGGCTCAAGTGCGAATTTCGACCATAAGACGATCATACAGTTGATCCGCTACATTGTTAGCGGCAAAAAATTAGATTTTTATTAATTTATTATATTGACGGCTTATATTCAAAAGCCTCTATATTTGTTTTTGATGAAAATCACTTATAGATTGCAAAGTAATAAGCCGCATCTATTGTATAAATTTAAGAGTAAAAAGATTTATTTTCGCAAATTCATCATAAATTTTTTATTCCTCTAACTTACAACACTTAATTTTACGACTGCTAAACCCTATCTTTTTGTAATTTCGTTTGACTAAAACTCGCTCAAACTGTGGGGAATGTCAAGATTTCGGTAAAAATCGCGAAAATTATAAAAATTTAAAAAAAAAAAAAAGATTACAAAGCTCCAAATATGTAAGACACACAAAAAGTTTTTTAAATAAAATAATTCTTTAATATGAGTAGCATTCAAAATAACATAAAGTAATTTCTTTAAAATTGTTCATTGTAATTGTTGTTTAGTTTGAGGTCGAATAAAAACGTTTTGAAACGTTTTCCTCTTTTTTGGTTGATTATTATAATTTATCTTGTCAACATATAACCTACAGTTAGCAGCCAACAATATTTGTATTACTGACACTTGTATAAGCTGCAATAACCTAATTCCGGTTCATGTTAAAAGTTGAAAAAAAAACAAACAATTTCTTTTTTGGCACATTTATTTTTGGTATGTTATTAAGTAAGCGAGTAAATAGACTCGTAGAAAATCCTTATGTTTTCAAATACTTTCTGACGTATACTGCTGCTATTGTTTTTCTAAAGATATGTATGTATGCATGTAGTTTGGATATTGTTCAAAAGTGTTGTTGTCTTAGCTGTTTCCTGATAAAGCAATTTTGTTAAGATATTTGTGTAGTTTATTGTTTTCGTAGTCTCCTTTGGGTTGTAAGTTGAAATTGTTGCAAAATATGTTTAATGTTGATATTTTTATGACAAAATTATTTAAAGTTTGTCAGGTAGTTAGTTATTGATAACTGCAGATGATGGCTTAAAACTTAAGCTCAAGCCAATTTTGTCTTTCGTAGCAATTAATCCTTTAAGAAGTTTTCTTTTTTGCAAAAAAGACAAAACGAAAACAATTTTGAAAATTTTAAATTTAGTGGCTTAAAAAACTTTAGCAAATTCTTATAATAAAAATTTGTTAGTCTCCTATTCTAAATAGTTCTTAAACGAAACATATAAACATACATATATGTATATTAATGTATGCATGTAAATATATTAAGGTAGGTAGATTTTTTCTCAAAAAGTTTATTAAATAACTCTGCGTAGACTTCCAATCAACTTTGATCTAGAAACCATGGCTCTAAAATGAATTTTGTGATTGTGGAAATTTTAAAATATATTGTAGGAGGCAAAAATGGCAAAAAGTTGTTCAAATTGTTTGGCGTATACTTAACATTTTATCAACAAATTAAATAATAATACTCATACGCCATTAAGTATTGAGTCACTCTTCTTCAAGTATTTTTTGTAATTTTTCCTTTATTTATTTATAATTCGGAAAATACTGATTTCTTCTGATTTCTTCTGAAAATTTATCTGCACAAAAATGTATTGGTTTACCAGTTTTTATTCTATTTGGAGGAGTTTCTTAAATAACTCTACGTAGAATTCTAAGCATTTTTGATCTAGAAATGGCTCTAAAATGGAATTTAGTATTGTATAGGATGCCTTTTGTTATAGGGAAAATGCCAAAAAGTTTTTCAAACAGCTTGGCGTATATTTAATATTTTATCAACACATTAACTAATAATACTCATACGTCATGAAGTATTGAATCACTCTTCTTCAAGTATTTTTTGTAATTTTTCCTAAAATAAACGTGTTATAATTCGGAAAATAAAAGCGACAGTCCTCTGATTTCTTCTGAAATTTTATCTGCAAATAAATGTATTGTCTTACCAATTTTTATTCTATTTGGAGGAGGTCTGGCCCAATCACTGGTCGATTTTATATGAACTAAGTCACTTGCAATCTCTACGACTGTTTTGCATCCATATAAATTGACCAACCCTAATGCACAAAATATAACAATAAGAATTTAAAACAGTTCAAAACGACTTATATATAAAGATATATAAACTTTAAGTACTCACAACTCATTTTCCATTTGTAATTTCTCTTAATTATTATAGAATTTAATCAAATGCATTTCAATGTTAAACATGCAAAATATATCATAATAAATTTGTTAAAATGCAAAAAGGCAGAAAATTTTCTTATTCATTAAACTTTAACCTGACAAGATGCTCGTATGCAGGTGTTGAGTTCATTTAACTTAACACCAACATTAAACAAGCTGCAACAACTCAAATAATATCATAAACAAAAATTATAAAAAACATCATCAGCAGCATCAAAAATAACAATAACAACAAGAAACAAAACAATATAACATTTACAACATTTACAAAATTCATTAAACTTAAACGTTTTAATTTTAATCCTTAAACTATTTTACATTAGAGATGTGCGTTATAAAAATTTATTCATAATTGATTGAAGTTTGTTATTTCGAGTAGTGTTGGATATTTCTGCTACTTTGTATTAGCCAGGACTACTCAATACTTCAATTTATTAGGTACTCAATACTTACTCGATACTTTTAACGCTTAAAAAATTTTGTGTTTTTATACAGAGTTGTGATTTGGCCCTTCACTTTCTATTCGCTTTAGTAACGAAAATACTATCCAGAAAGTATCGATTACTTTTGAGTATTGAGTACCCTAAAAAAATAGGAAATATTCGATACTCGATACACAGTACCCACCATTCAATACTTACAGCACTAGCGTAGTATGGCATAGAACGAAGCAGTGAATAATATCTTTTAATTGAGCGGACTACTTTTACTGTGCGATTTGTGGACTATAAAAATAATGTTGTCATTGTATTGGGTACTAGATGATTTTTATTTAGGAATGAAATTTTATACTATTTCCTTGGGAACAAAACAAGTATTGGCGTAATTGTGGATGGACCAATTTCACTGTGAGCCGTCTATGCCTTCAACAACGTCGATTTGACAGGATTGATATGTGAGGAAGAAGAAACAACAAGTAGCATTGCCGCGTGTGTTTTTTTTTTGTTTGTTTTCTCTTGATCAAACATTATCTTGAGTGAAGAGTTTATTCACGATACCATCTCATTTACTACATCACTACAACTAAATGCAATCATTACTCTGCAATAAAATCACAAACGAAAGAAGTATGTAGTAGTATGCAAAGCCGTAAAGGTGCATAGTAATAATTGAAAAGGTGCATATAAACGAGAAAAATATTTGATACAATACCCGTTACCACTGTTTTATAAAAATTTTATTCAATTAAATATGGCTCATATAGAAATTATGGAATGAAAAATGTAAAATAATGAAAAAAAAATTCTTAAAACATGAGACTAAATTTAAATTCTTTAGTGGTTACGCTTATTACAAGCAGTATTTGCCTATTCGCATATTAAAAGGATATGTATAAAATATTGTATGCAAATTTATTTCTAAAAGTGCTAAAGTATTTATGCTATGAATAGTATTAAGACATATTTGTGTTTAAAAGCTTCCGAATGTAAGAGTATATCTAATGTATGTTGTAAGTGCAAAAAGGACTAATATATTGAAGTGAGTGAATGTGTATTTAGAATCAAGATTCTTTTCGACTTGTTCATTTTTTTTGAATGGAAAAGCATTAAAAAAATGTAATAATTAATATTGCAAACTTATTTAAAAATCCTTTTCATCTTGAACTATTATCGTTCTATTCCACTATAAAAATGCTAGTAATAAGAACTAAAATATATAAATTTAGATATTTTATATACATCAAACAGTACTTGGTTATAATATTGTAAACATTTTAAGTTCTACTATTTCAATTAGTTTAAAATATTGTAACTTTTTACAAGAACCTCCAAGAAGAAAGAAAAAGCTCAAGAACGGATCATCTGAATAACAATTTTATTAAACATATGTTTTTTTATGCCACATGAAATTATTTTTCGCCCTTGATCTAACAAATACATAAAATATATATTCAACCTAACGAAGAAATATCAATAGGTTAAATAAAAAAAGTGTAAAAATATACTTTGTCAACTTAAAAATCCTGTAACCACAAAGAGCTGGAAAATATCTTTGAAATGCTAGAAGGAAAGGAACTGACACAAAACGTGACCAATTACTTGGTGTGAGTGATGATTACATTTCAAACGGCATAACCTTAAATGTTTTATTATTTTTTATTTAAAAAGAGAAGTAACACAATCGGGCCATTAATGCCTACCAATTAATTAATTAAAGTGTTACCTTCTTTGGGAAAGAGATAATGTAGAGAGAAGAGGTGGTGAAGTGGGAGAGAGATAGAAAGCTTAATTTATTTACAACCCTGCTATTGAGCGTGCTGCAAGCCCCTCTGGTGTTAAGTACAGGCATTGAGTTGCTTAAGCTTTGTAGCCATTTTATCAGTTCTTTTACTTCGCCAACGGTTCTACTACAATACCGATGAAGGAGGGTGCTGTGAGGTGCATTAGGATATGTTGGTATTACTCGCTGCCGGTACTGCCAAAGTGATCAGTGCTATGCTTTCATTAGTTTAACAGTCCAACAACAACCAACAGCAATGCACATGAGAAAAATTCATGATTTTGTTGGCTGGACTGAAACTAGTCTCGAACTCTAGACCTCAACTGCCATAAAATATATTAGTGTAGGTCATATTCTGAGCCACACGAGAATAATTCAATTTTAAAATTATCCATTTTCTCCGAATTTCTTCCGATCATTTAAGATATCTGATAGATATTAGAGTAAATTGCAATATATATAATATATTTTATTGTATATCATATGGTGGGTATATGTAAAAAAATGCAAATAAATCATTCACAGGGTTTTTCCACAGAATTAAAAAATACTTAAACAAAAATTCGTCCAATTATTTCAGATATCGGATATATGCCACAAAAATTTTGATATGCCACAGCAAGCCCCAACAATTTGGCTTTGATTAAAGAAATTGTACATCTCACAGTGTGGCAGAATATAATAATTTAGAAATATATCAGCGTATAATATGATCATAATAATGTTTCAAATAGATATAGATTTCTATTCGTCCTGAGAAGCTTCCCATTTTACTCAGGGGTGGAGCTATTAAGTCCTAAATTAGGGCATTTTGGCCATGTACAATTTTTCAATGCTTGTAATTTTATTTGCTTCTAGCCCGAATCCAAAGGGCTTATAGCCCTTATAAGGCTTTACAAAATCATGATTGTTTTAACACTTATATTTTATAGTTAGTGAGAATAGTCGCTTTAAAATTAAAATTTTTCAATCATTTAAAATCTTGGTCCAGTATTTTCTAGATATCGAATCTAAATTCAAACCGATTGTCACAATTATTTCAAAATGTTAAAAAAAAAATTTATAGAAATAATATTTTATACTTGGAATATTAAATTAAAAAAACAAAATTTAAAATCTTTGCCTTAAAAAGCGCTGTATAGTGGGGACTTTTGCAAAATAAATGGTAATAAATCTGCAACTTTTAAGCTGCTGATTAGGTTTGTCTATAACAAAAAACATGGTTTATACGCCATGTCTTACTGGCCTGGCTTAATCAGGAGTGGAGCTACTGTCGCCCAAAATTTACCACCTTGGACTCAAAAGAAATTCTGAGGCTTGTGTCTTTCTTAAAATATCCGATTTTAAAAATTATAGTTATTATAAATGTGTCTGAAGGTTTACCATTTTTGTTGGCTCTTTTCCGATTCGACCCATCTGCAGCAAAAATTTAAATATAGCCTATATATGTTCCAAAGTCGTAAATCTTGGACTCAAAAACAAATACTACTTGGAGATGTTATAATGTGTGTTCATTTGTTTGACAAAGCATTTTATGGGCCTTGAAGCATATGTAAACTTTATGGGCCAATTTTTGGAATTTCTTGGAACTGTCATAGGAATTCTGGGACTCGCAGAAGCATATCTTTGTAGCATTAAGAAAATGAAATGAATATGCAGATATTGCAATTTCTCCCCTTGTCTTACAAAAAGTCTTTAAACAATTTTTAGATTGTTAAAATCTGAATATATTATTGGAAACTATTTATAAATATTTTTTTAAATTTTGATTTGTGATATGTCTGCCTTTTTATTTTAAACGGGTAAAATTAATGGACTTTTAAGTAAAAACTGGTACTGAAATAGCTTTGCAATAGTAATATTCTACCATGCGTATACTTAATATTTAGTATTGAGTATACGCCATTTTGGAATCATATAACATTCAGAATTATAGTAAAACAAACCCATTATCCTACTGAAAGAAAAAAGAACAAAAAATCGAATACTTTAAATAATTATGAATCTGTATATTACATATATAATGATATGAATTTCCTCTTCTTAATATTTTGAACTTCGCCTGTATATTTAAGAGCATATTAAATAAAATCTTTATATGTTTAGAATTATATAAATGTTTTATCAATAGTCACAAATACAAATACAAGTTCGCATATAAATAATGGGTGTTCAAAATTGAGGTATCATATTAATATTAAAAAAAAACTTTTTTTTTAAGATATTAAAAATATTTTTATTTCAGTTTATTACAACTAGACTCCGGTTAAAAATGAAAAATTATGGCGGTCAAGTGACCGACGTTTTTCAATAAACTGTTGTCAATGGTTGATATCTGCTCGATAATGTTGGCCTTAAGCTCTTGAACTGTTGTGGGAATATTGCTGTAAGCTTTCGATTAAAAAATCTAAAGTTGTCTAATCGCACGATATTGGTGGCGAGAAATAATGTCATTTTTGAATTTTTTTTTAATGATTTTTTAAAATAATTTTTTAATAATTTTTTGTTTTAATAATAAAAACACGTTGTTCCTTCGTGTAACGTTCCATATTAACTAACCGGAATGCATTTAGAATCTGAACATACAAATTTAGAATAAAAATTACAAGTAGGAAAAAAATGGCAGCAAAATTAAAATGATACCTCAATTTTGAACACTTTTTATATGGAAATTTATTTCTATGATTCCATTCATACTTTTCATTTATAATTTTCTATTTATAAATATAATTTAAATATAAAAAATGTTAATGGTTGTTTGATTTAATTCACATGTGTGTGTGTGCGTACATACCCTATAAGCAACTGAGTTAACTTTTAACGCACTTTAAGCTAAATATTTCTCAACTAATAGTGGTTGATGACTGAATTACTTTTAATGGAGTCAAGTGACTATTTTAACATTGCGATGTCCTAGGCGGTAGTCAATTGACCGACTCTGCATTACTTTCCAACTAACTGAAAGTTAGCTTTATTTAAGTCAAATTGTAGTTAGTGTGCAAAAAGATGATGCTGGGGTTCGAACTATGTACCACACGTTTTGTAGTCAACGTCCTGACCACCCAGATAAGGTACCATTTAAAATAATGACAGCAATAAGTTAATATAGACTCGAAATGAGTTTCAAAGTAGCTGAGAGAGTAAAACCGTTAGATCTCACCAAATCCTATTATGCACTCAACTTAAGAATTGAATTTGGGTCAGTTCTGGATTACATTTTAGTTAGTCTAAAAAAGTTAACTATAAGTTGATTATTTTTGTAGTCGACTACAGATTTGCTTATAGGGTGTCTTTATTGCCAGAGAATGCACACATTTGTGTGAATATTTAAAGATATGTAAATAAATTTGTCTGACTATTATATTTGTTGTTGGCTAAGTTTAAGCTGTTGGCTACTTTTGTTGTATTTGTTTACGTTGTGTGTGTCTGCTTGTTTTATCCTTTTCATTATTTACCTGTAAAATTCATATAATTAAATTTAATTAAAATTTGATTGAAAAGCTTTTTTTTTGTAGTTATCTGTGTTATTTAAAATTATAATATTTAAGTACATGTACACAAATATTTGAATACACATGATATGTATTCAACACATTCAATTTATTTCATTCCTTCATTTATTCACTCATTGATGCATTTAACGAATTTATATACTTAAAGGATCTTGTTCTTAGTTACTCAACTTTTAGCGGATAATAACACCATAGATATAACAATCAAACAAAAATTCCACTCATATATTTATATGTAAAAATTCCAACTAGTAGACAGCCAGAAATTCTGGAAAGCCACAAAGCACGTGTTGCCTAAAGATTCAATTGACTATAATTTATTTTAATTAATTTGAAATGAAACCAATTTACTGATTTCTCGCAGGTGTGACTGTTGATTACGGTTGTAATAACTAAAATAAGAAACTCTTGAGCACTTTAGCTAAAAATAAAAATGTTTATGAGGCAAAACAAAAACTTTCATTTTTCCTTACAAAATTTATTAAATGTGTTTGAATGCTGAGCACACCTTTTCGAAAAATTTAGAAAATGAAATAAAAAAAAATTTTGTGTGTAGTCTTAGAAAAAAAAATAAAAAAATAAAAATAACCAAAGATTAATTTTTTTTGCATAGTGCTAGCAAATGTTTCTGTTTTATAGATGAATGTACTTGACATATATACTATTTGTTGTGGTTTGGTTGGAACCATAATATTTTGGTTGTATTAAACAAACTGTTGGTGTATTGTAATATATTAAACACAAATTTAGTCATAACAAAAAGTTGTTGCGTATGTTTGGAATTCCAGTTATTAGTTCCTTAGACAACGAATTAGTTGAATTATAAATTTTGAAATATCTACATATATAAAACAAATGCCTTAGCAAACTTAAAATATTTTTCTTTTCTTTGCACTTGAAAAAATATATTTATGTGTATTATAAAATATGTTCATATAAAATATATGTTTAGTAAATTTTGTTGTAAAATCTGTGAAGTGTTAAATTTTTGTGTTTAATGTTCTAACTGTAATTCTTATTGTACATGAAGAATACACAATTTTCAATAAGAATACTTATTTATAATAAAAAAAAAACTGGAAAACATAACAAGAAAATGTTTTACAATTTTTACTGAGTTAAGGAAATTTATTTTTATAATGCACAGTGGTTGATAGCAAATAAAATTTTCAAGTTAATAACAATGTAATGAGAACAAATCGATTGCTTTATACAACTATTCCAATAAGTTATGAAAATTTTTTGGTAGAATGTCATTTTTATTACCTCTTTATTTTGTATATTTTAATAACTAAAATCGCTTTAATTCAAAATAAGCATTGAAATCATTTATTGCATTTATGGCATTTTTTACATCTCTTTGCTATACTGTTCATAACCATCTTAAAATGCTTAAATATTTCTTTAGTACATAATAAAATCTATAAAACGGCCAATTGTTTTCTATTACTTTATAGAAAAACCATTCAGCCAACCACTTAACTAGCCGTCTAGGCCAAGCGAACCAGAACAGAAAAGCGTTAATGCTTACAATTGTTTAAAATATTTAAACTTAAAAAGTATGCACCTGAAATACCTGAGATACCAGACAAAGAAGCCATGCTTAAGGCCAAGAAACACTTTTACATTTAGGAGTACAAATAAATAAAATAATAGTTCTGGAATATAAGCATTTCATTATAGAGATGATGACGACCGGCAATACTTTGCCAAAGACAATAGAATATGTAGAATAAAAAAGGCTACGAACAAACAGCTAGAAATAAAAAAGCAAAAAATAAAAGACGAAACAAAAAAAAAAGTCTTTCAAAACTTTTAGCAATAAAATCGTGCAATTAATACATGATCTTGAATTGATTGCATTCGCACGATTTCTAGAGAGCAACACGTGTTTACTTTCTACCACTAATATAAAGTTGCAAATACATACATACATTCATACATCCAAGCATTGAGTGGCTTTCGACAACATGTAAGCTTTACTTGTGCTCTTGCCATTCCATAAAACAAAAGCTTACATGGCTAACAAAAATACGCCATAGATTCCTTGGCTTAGCAAATAGCAGCAACAACTACAGAAATAAAGCCAGCAATAATATTAGGCGAGCATTTAAAGCGGCTAAAAAGTGTTTCTTTCAATTGTTTAAACAGCAAAAAAGTGCTCTGTAACAACAGCAAAACTAACAAAAATTAAATATATGTGAGGGAAATTGAATGAATGCGTTCTTCTTTTGAATTGAAGATTACAGAATATAATCTACATGAATATGCCTAGAAGGAAGATAACCTGTCCCAAGAAATACCAAGATATGTCACGGGACCAGTTGCTAAAGCCTAGCCTAAAGCCTATCGGTTGAACAGGCTGCCGATTTATAAAAACCGGCCCACTTGGGTCCCTTGATTCCTTTGTGATGAAAGCCTACTGGTGTGACTTCTGGAACTTTATATGAGCGGGACCGGACACATTTACCTTGCAATGTCAATTGACGCAATTAAGATACTCAGCAATAAGTTATAAAACCAAATTTGAGGTACTTGGCAAAGTATTTTTGATTTGGGAAAAAACTGCGTTACAGTGGGGGTATTTTAATAACATTTTTGTTCCACAAGTGATGGATTTTCTATTCACCACTCATGACCCACGAGCATATTCCACCACTCCCATTTTTACGAATCATAGGACAAGTAAGTTCAAAATAATTTCAGGAAGAGATGTAATACATTTTGACTGATTTCGGAACTTACCGAATATATTGATAAATAAAATTAAAAATATGTGAATTCCACAGCTAAAACTTCAGCATAGATATATTGCCGTTTGTGATATATGAACGTGTGTAACAAAACCCTCTGACTTTAAAGGTCTGGTTCGTTGGTACGTATGTATGCATGTATGTATGTATGCATGTTCTATAGTATTTTACAAGGAACGATATAAACAATTAAATGCACGTTTGTATGTGTATTTTTATCATGCTTATTTTCATGCCTGCCTTGTTAACACATGTTTAAAGCACTATACGACGATATTATAAAAGTTGTAGACGACGTTGTTTTTTTTGCCTTTGCTGCAACTGATGGGTTTTTTTTATTGATCCTTGTTGGCTAAATTTTGTGTCTTGCTGTCCATTGTAGAATACAATAACGAAGCAACAAAATTATAAAATTTTTTAAATTATGTTTCCTTTTTTTCATTTTACCTGCTGTTTAATATGGCCTATTTATGTGAGATCTTATTATTGTTCTTATATTGTATTGACCACATTATGTAATAGTAATTGCAGTTAGTAATCATATATGTATTTTTATTTCAATATAATTTTATTATATTTCTTTAACTACGTACGTATGTATGATATGCTCATTCTGTAACATTGAATATTTGGAGCAGTATTCATATTAATCGACTTTTCAGTTGTTCGATTAATCAAGGTGGCGACAAAATATGTTGATTGGGCTTACTAAAGTAAGTACGACTTTCGCTAGGGTGTTGTTGCTGCCGTCGTTGGCAGTATAGGTAAAAGGAATGTGATGGTCTCGAAATATCTGATGTCAGTTCTACCTTCCGTACATCCAAATTTTTCTTTGAATGTTCAATATTTACATGCTTTAGGATTTCTTTCTTAAATAAAGTGGTCTCGAAACATCTGATGTCTGTTCAACCTTCTGTACATTCAAATATTTCTTTGAATGTTCAATATTTATATGCTTTAGAATTTCTTTCTTAAATAAAAAAAAATTTCATCGAAAGATTAAATTAAAAACGAACTTAAGCCAAACTAATTAAATAACTTTGGATAAAAAACCATACAGTTCGACTAAAATTCATAACTCAATCATTTATTCTTAGTTATATTTTTATTTGAAGATTCATTAAATGAATCGTGTATTTCAGAAACCCCATAAGTCAAGCTTGCATAATTTTTCAGGAGAGATAAAAACTGTTTTTAAAAATAAAATTTTAATGAAGTGGATTAACTTTCTTGCCTAAAATACAGTTACTGATATATTTTTAGAAAAAAGTAAGTACTTTGGTTACTTTTTAAAATATTGAGTGTAAGTTGTATGATAAAATTGTTTTATAGACTTTTAATCACTCATCAGTATTTTCACGATCACATAATTACAGTCCATTCGAAGATATGATTGTAGAAAATATGGGTTTTTCTCTTGACTTAAGTAATGTGCAAGATTTCTCAAGTCTTCCTCTTTTGTATTTTCTATACAAACGTCGAAGGTAGATCCTATATTTTTCCGGACTATTTTATTCTTTTGCAGAGGAGAAAATTAGAAATGGTAATATGAGTGATGGGCTTTCTGATATACATGAAGTTGTTGCCAAAGTGCCATTGTCTTGCTGTTGTATTCATTCATGAACTTTTGTGGAGATTTACGCGACAGCTTATTAAGTTTCTGAAATATACGATTCAAATAGTAAACCTAAAAAAAATTTAGTACGTTTTGTAAACATACAGAAAAATTCAAGATACATTTACTCCGTTTATAAAGAATTTCGAACATAATTTACCTGGTCCCACGGAGTTCGCTATAACCGAAGTCCACTGTTATAATACATTCAGAATCCTTCAATTACTTAACAAATAAATTAAACACAGAGCAAAAAAAATTTTTCAAATTAACCAATCGTATAATTTGTAAGCCAACTACAAATAAACATTCACACATGATTACATGATTACATGAAAACGACCACAAAAGTTTTCAAATGATAAGATAAGCAAGGAAAATTAAGAACTACTCGAATATCATTGTTCATTAAGATATTTTTCAAAGAAAATCTTTTATGAAAAACAAAACTAAGGCTCTTCCATATGAAAACTTTCACTAACGAGTGCTGAACACACATAAACATATACTCATAAATACTAAAATATTCCTTTATTTGATACAAAACCTCATTCTAACAAATAGACAAAATGTACATTCATAGATAGAAAAGCACACAAATACCTGAGAATAGAAATATACATAAACTTAAGAAAATCATAACACATTCACACAAAAGCAGAAGGAATTCAAATAACCATAAGGAAAGATACTTGACCTAAATATTTATGAAAGAAAAAACATATTGCAAACTTGGAATTCTAGCCGAGAACAAAATGTATTTTGTTTCATATATAGCATATGAAAGTTGAAAAACATTTATACATACATGTAGTATACATATGATATTTCTTCTGTACATATGTTTTAAAAAGGCTGGAGGAAAGAAAAATCAATAAAATGGTTATATGAAATTTAAAGTAAATAATCTAACTTTTACAATACTAAATTAGATATTAATTTTTATTCATTTTGGAACTAAGCTAAACCTACCCAGCGAGGGCTTACATTAGCAGGATGAGCTTAAATTATAATAAGAATATGAAGTATTTTCAATACTTTGCTTTGGGATTGCAAATAAAACTAATATTGGCTTCTGAGAAACTCAGAATTCCTAATATAGTTCAAAGAAATTCGAAAAGTTTAATTTTTTATGGTTTTGCCGATAAAGTCAACATTTTGTCCAAGTTCCATAAAATGCTTCGCCACACAAACACGTACACATAAAAGTTGCTGCAAGTGGTATTTGTGGGCTAAAATCAAAATTTTTCTGCAAATTCCGAAGGCAAACTGTCGAAAATCAGATCTTTGGAGATACTTTTTAGTCACATTTAAAATAACACTATGCATACTTTTCTCATAACCTTTGATCAACAATGTCCAACTCATAAGAAATATTTGCATACATTTTTTTAACACAATTTGAAATTTGTTGCTTAACTAAAAAATAAGCACGTATGACAATCGTTTGTCGAAATCAGTTATTTTGATTTTGAAAAATTACGATAATTTAACTTCCAAATCATTAGTTTTCACTAAATATAAAAGGCAAGTGCTTACCCAAATATATACGCAGCAATAACTTTGCTTACTGGTATGCAAAAAAAAACCATGTGAAGATTTAAGTCGTAACTACTTAAAATACTCAAAATATAAGGGGTATAGCTTACAAATTTATTTACATCGTTAAAGCAATTAACTAGTTATTATTTAACTTACTTGGAGCTAAAAAATAAGTAGTGACATAAACAAGTTAAAATATAAAAAGTTTGGACGCACATTATATACTATTTATATATTTTCACACTTTGTTTCTTATATTTTTTTACCCAGCTGGGATATCATACGAACCAGTGCTCCTACATATTTGAACACAATTACTTTACTCACTATTACTCTACTCACTACTGTTGACTTCTAAGTTTAAGCGACAAAAATTAGTTTTCATATAACGGGTGTTTTTTTTAGAGGTATAGAACTTCGAATTGAAATAAAACACAAGAAAATCGTTTTAATGTCCATCAATTTGGCTTTATTGGAAGGATAATTTTATGCCATTAATGTTTAAATATGATTTCGGGCATGTGGCCGCCGCGGCTGGCTCGAATAAAGCCAATTCTACAGGTCCAATTTTCAACCACTTTTTCGAGCATATGGGGCCGTATGTTGGCAATAACGCCACGAATGTTGGCTTCCAAGTCCCCTAACATTTCTGGTTTGTTGGCGTAGACGAGCGACTTCACATATCCCCAAAGAAAATAATCCAATGGTGTCAAATCACACGATCTTGGTGGCCAATTGACAGGTCCATTCCGCGAAATTATGCGCTCATCGAATGTTTCCTTCAAAAAATCGATTGTGACGTGCGCTGTGTGGCATGTAGCGCCGTCTTGTTGGAACCACAACTCATCCACATTCATGCCATCCAATTCGGGAACAAAATAGTCGGTTATCATGGCTCTATTGCTGTGCACGGTGGCGAATCGATTCATTCGGGTCCTCTTCAACACTTTGCTCTACAGCGGCAATTGTTTCTTCGGTGCGCACTGTTCGACGTCTCTGCGGATGCGTATTATCACATAGAGTAAACGTAGTGCGAAAACGATCCATGGTTAACCGAATTAATTGCTCTGATGGACGATTATGTCGACCATAAAATGGACGGAGCTTGCGGTAAACTTCGCGAACTGAACCATTATTTTCGAAATAAATTTGCACGATTTGCAAGCGTTGTTCTTTTGTCAACCTGTTCATGATGAAATGGCAAACCAAACTAAATATTAATCACTTGACAGCTGACAAAATGGCCGCCAGTTAAAAAAGTGATGCCAACTTAAAGTTCTATACCTCAATAAAAAACACCCATTACAAACATATGTTGAATTAAAAAGTGCCTGTATACTTATTTTATTAATACATTACCACATATTATAGCTACTTTCATATAATGGGAAAAATTAGTACTTAATATTATTAAAAACTGAGTAATAGATGTAATTTGAAGCATTACTAATAACATAAATAAGTACCACTCATTACTTTGTAACCTATTAAAAAAGTACTAGCGACTACAAAAATGACAAACGTTTTTGCTGGGTGGGTATATAATATGTATATACATAGCCTTATAAGGGCTATAAGGGCACAAAAAAATTTACAAGCATTGCAAAATTTTCCATCCCCGAAATCCTATTTGGGGATGAGCAATATTGGAAGCTCATCTTCTTAAGTTAAATACACCTCTGATAAATGTGTATTAAATTTTATTATGATCGTATTATACGTTTAGAAATGGCTGAATTATTAAAAAAATATTTTGCATCTGCCCCACTGTGCAATGTACTCATAGTCTCAAACTAAAAAAGAGCTATCGAATTAACTTGTTATCGAAAGCGATGCGGGGGTTAGAAAGTAGATTTGTTAATGTTTATAGTTTTTAGAACTTTTAGCCAATTTCAAAGCATCTTTTAGATTTAAATCATTTTTCATCTCAAATAATATTTTCATTGGACGTTTTTTAACGGCCAAACACACTAATGTATTCAATTTCTATATATAATTGAAAGAGTTGATACACGACTTTTGTCCCTTTTATTATATCTTAACCTTTACTAAAACTTTAAACAAACCGCTAAATAAAAACTTAATTCTGCATGACAATTGATATATTTTTTAAATTTGTTCTTTTTCATATGACACATACCATTTTGCACTTTTACGACTTCTTAAACTATTTTTTCTGTCTCCGTTAAGTTTTACTAATTGCCATATTTAAGACATTAAGATAAGGTCATAAATGATTCTCTTTGTTCTCATATCAGGTATTTTGTATTCTTTGTAACACAAAATTCAGAAAAAATACCGATAAAGAATTAAACGCATTTTATATGGGACTACAGGCGAAACATACCAAACCGCCTAAATGACGAATTGCAAATTACACCCAAACGCGGTGTTAAACAAAGTGGAGGTAATAAATTTTATGCCACAAAATGTAGTTTGAAACGTTGAAACGTCCAAGATTTACTAACATTTGCTTTCAAAAGTCTTGTCTTAATAACTTTTTTTTTACATACATTTTTAACAATTGACGTTTTGAAAATATAATAAAAGAACCGTAACTAAAGTTTAAAGCTAAAATACAAGTGGCAGAATGTTTTGCAAATATTGTGACTTAAACTCCTAAATGAAGGAAGATCTTTCTTTATAAATGAATTAATATAAAACGGCAGCAGGCTTTTTAAACATTCTTTGTATATTAGTTTAAAATGTTATATGTTTTTATTTATTGTTTTTGTAGCTTTTTAAAAGATTAATTTATTTTGTGAAAATTTGTATTATGTGCAATCAAAGATGGAAAAGTTTCGATTACAAAAGTTAATTTTTTATGTTTTGTTTTTTTAAACCAACAAAAGAAAAAACCCTTTTCTTGCTTCTTTTGAGGCTCGTTGTTCGTTGTCTTTTAACGTCATATAAATATTTAACAGCTGCAAAGATGTACACAAAAACAACAAAGTCACTAAAATATACAAGTTAAGACACATATTTTTGCTAATGTTTGCCAATAATGCCAAATTTGGCCATAAAAGCGATCTTGAGCGAGTCAACCAAAATATAAAATTTATAAATAAATATTAAAAAAAAAATCTACAGAAAAAAGTGAGAAATTACACACACATTAATTTTTCTTCTGTTTACTTATGATTCCGGTCTTTGTCCGTCTTACCATCTGTTTGTACCACCATTCATGTTATTTTATGGGTGTTGCTTTGATACTGTTACAATTTGAAACATTAAGTTTCATTATAAACTTTTCATACTTCTTATTGCAGCACCACAGACAAAAACAGATATTTGTCTCGCAAAATCTGGCAACAGCAGCGAAACATCATACTACCAAATAAATAAATAAATAAATTTTACTAACGAACACCATAAAGCAACCAAACTTTAAACACAACAGACGGTTATTTAAAAAAGATATTCTCAATTAATAATAAACATTTTTGTCATAATTTGATACGCCAGATTCTTTTGAAAAAAACACTGCCTGTAATTTTTATTGAAGTTGTTGCATGTACGTTGGTCAAAAGCAGTAAATTTTGGTAACTACATTTATGTGTTTGTAAAGAATTTTGTATCACCTTCGGGATTTCTTAATTAATTGCAATGTCTAAGTTATTATAAGTTTTTTTATATAAGTTCAGGGGAAAAACAAGGATCTAAATGCATCATATAACTATCTGTAAAACATGCCTTAGCCTGTTCAGAATCCAAAGACCGTTAATGCATGCTAACACCAGAACATACTAGAGGTGTTGTCCGTGTTTCTAATGCAACGTTACGGATATAGAGCGGAAGGTCGATAAAAGTCCGCAATCCTTGGTATCATTCGTACCGTGTCTATAGGATGCATGGAACTACATCAGCGGGTCTTCTAACGGTGACCTCCGGATTGTAGTGAAAACCGATTGTAATTTATGTCCACATGTAGCAAGGAGCGCTGCTGTATGATGTTTTATTGCATCCTCATAAAACAAAACCAAAATAACATGGCTTACATTCAATAGCATAAAGACCATAGGTAGCTAAATTGTCTAGAAGTGAACTCTTATCACACGAAAGCAGCGTCAGACGTGTTATGCCATAAGTTCACTAAGAACTTACTGAATGTTTATCTTATTCAAGAAACTATGATAATTTCAAGCGTAATTAAGGGACTTCTTTCTAAACAGGCATATAAGGCTTATTTATAGCAATAGCAATTTATATGCAAAAATAACATACTTATATATATTGAATTAGGACAATTAGCCTACATTTCGGAATGCTATTAGATAAGAGGTCCATGATCTCATCCTAAGTAGCAACAGCCTATCTATCTATGTTAGATTACTAACATTTACGATTTGATATAGATTATTCTCCGACGTACGAACGACAATTTCGTAATCCCAGAAAAATTGTGTTCACTTATCCAATAGTAAAAACTTCTGAAAAGGATCTATAAATACAGATCCCTATTTTCAAAAGGGAATCTTAGTTATTCTATTTGAATGCTTGCGTGTACATAGGAAAAAATGTTATCAAACTGCAACTAGCAATTTCAATTGTTAATATGTAATTTAAATTCAAACATATATTTTGGTAATACAACAAATCGAGTTATTGATACTACAAACACAGAAATTTTTTTCAACAAACTGAAGTAACCAAATTTTTTGTTTTGTATTGTGAAAAATATTAACAACCAACATTGTTGATATAACAAATGAATGTACACTCGTAGATGAAACAAAACAAATCATGTTTTGTGTGTAGTCATTATTTGCGTATTTAATAACGAATTACTCTGTAAATGAGAGGTTAGAACGTTAGTCTATTAGTCCACAGGTTGCCGGTTCGATTCCACTCAAAAATATTTAGAGTTTTTCGCAGACAAGCAAAAAGTCGCTTCGAGGATTGTGATTGTATAAAAAAATATTGTTAATACAACAATTATAATAGTTAAATTTTTTTCGGAAAATCAACAATTCACATTGCTGATATAACAATAATCTTATTTGAAATAAATTTGAAATCAACAAAAAAAATTGTTAGAAATTTGTTTCTGATTTTCCTTTAACCTACAATTTCGTAATTGCATTTAAAAAAATCGCCGTAGGTTAAAAATCAATTAATTATTTAATTAATATAAAAAAAATCAATTGTATTTACAATTTTTTTTTTTATTCTGTATAGCAGACAGTCACGTATATACTTTGAGTCCAATAAGCTTTGTGAAAATACTTTAAATGCTTTCGAGATCAGCTGAAAATTAAAATCCAAAAGGCAAAAAGGGAAGTAGCATGGTGTAAAATTTGATTATAAAATATACGGAAGGAGGCAAGGCGATTATTCAATAAGAGCCAAAAACACAGCTGATTGGGTCACGTATAATACTGCACTCAGCACTCACTGGCTATAATAAAGCACTTAAAGAGTTCAAAAGATCAACGTAGCAAATACACTGTGAAATGATAAATAATTTGCCTGAGGCAGGACGACTACAAAAGGCTTTGTCCCAGTATCATTCAATTGGTCTCTGTACACTGAAACGGTCAGATGAGACATACACAGAATTTTGGTGCTTCTGTGTATGTCGTGTAAACTTCTACTAGATATACACACAACAAGATCACGTTGCTGTACCAACACGGACCGTAGGCTGGCAGACAGAATCTATGGAAATAATCAAATAATCTGCCATTTAGACATGCCTTCTACAACAGGCTCGAGATAATATTGTTACGCAACTGACCAGGCTTTTCCAATCAAACCTATTGGTATGTTATATACCGAAGGCTTGAACTGGTGTTTATACCGAATATTGGCGGTAGATCGGAGCATCTACCCAAATCATTTAGAACAAGCAGTATCAGCTGCACTGCCGCTCAAAACTGACGCTCTGCCGCTCAGAAATGCCGCTAATTGCGTGGCCACTTCAATGATATTTCATATATTTAAATTTTTTGCCTCTCATTGCGTGTCCTGGGCCTAAGAAAAGCAAAACGATTCATTACGTTACACAGTGCTTTATTCCCATATAATGATGGGACAGAAATAGTAGGAGTTGACACAGACTTCTGAAATTTAAAAAAAAAATCAAACCAAGGACACGCATACCTCCTGTATTTATAACCTACCTGTATTTATAACCAGAATCAAACTATTAAAGATCTAATCTAAATTGTCCCATTCTCATTATTTGCCGATATTTGTTCTAATTGTCTTTTATTGAATATTAAAAACGGCGAATTTTGCAAGTATTTGCAACAAAAAAAAATTTAATTTGAAGTCGCATACAATTTTCATTTTACAAGTTTTCGTAACAAAACTTAACCCACTTAATCTCGTATCATCTAGCTGTGAAAAATATGTAGCACGATATCATAAAGGTAAAAATATAATTTTGAGTTATTTTTATAAACAACTAACAACGATAAATAATTAGTCGATCACTTTTGCATTAAAATAACCCAACTTTAAAGTGTCGTAGCACTGTCAAAAAAATTTTTTAAGCAACAATGTGATGCATTTGTCTTAAATGGACAATTACCTTTAAAATGATACCCAAGTTGTTAGGTTTCAACACTCTGCATTTTTTCTACTTTTGCACTGTGCGTTATCCCAAAATAAATGCCAAAAGTGACTTCTAATGGAAAGACGGTCGCAGATGAAACCAATTTATCTTATGCAACTCTGCAACACTGCAAAACGCAAGAAAATACGTCGAAGCACAGTCTCTGTGACTGTTCAGCGGTAATGGCGTGCAGAATGACATTCCTTGAAGGTTTCTTAATGACTCCATGTGAAGTACACAATTTCTCATTGTATAGAATAATTGGGCTGCACAAATGTTTTTTTGGGTCGCGGTGCTTTTGGGCTTTACATAATAAAGATATAAAAGTTCAAATAATAAAACAAATTTTAAAAACATTCAGTGCTTTTAGCATGAAGCTCTTTAGCGTACACTGTGAATGGAAGCTACATATACGAAAGGGGAATGAAAACCAATAATGCCACTTTTTTGTCTTTGCTAACTGGTGTGTGTCTGTGCTATATGTCAATGGTTGGAAAATTGTATTTTGTTCTTTGTTTTGATTTTTGCTATTGATAAATGTAACGTGGTTTCTATAACTACCCAAAGCCAGATGTCAGAAGCCTGGGTTCACCTACCAGGCAGAGATATGTGAGCTGATGCACGCATTAGATCACTTGATTCAGAGTCAGGTGAAGGTGAAGAGAATTTTTATTGCACTAGACAATCAGTCGGTGATTAGATACATGCAGAAAACGAATGTTTACTACATATCAATTCTAAAATATGTTGCAAAACTCAATAAGTGTGCCTCGAGTAATGAGTTAGCTCTGATATGTGTTAACATAGCGTCTTCACGAGCCATTGATTTGTCTTGACAAAGGTCAATGTCGATATGAATAAATAGCACTAACATTTTTCTGATGTTTTTATGTATGAACTTTGACAAATGTGAGAACAAAATTATGTCTCGTGAAGACGAGGTGTAAGGGGCAAACGCATCAGTACAACAGAAAACGGGCCAGCAGATGAAATCGCAAAAAAGAGTTGCGATGTTTTGTGAGCCAGAACCCAGTTTTGTACATGTATAATTAGAGCTAAAGTCTGAGAGCTGTCGGCTTCCATTAACCTTGAAGATGGTGGGAGACAAGAACTTATAGGCAGGCTCATGAACTTCGCGTTATTTATGGGATAATTAAACTTCAGGATAAATAAACTTCAGGTACAATCATGCTAAGATTGAAATCTTGCTGGATGATATTTACAGACTGTGCCTGTACACATTGTGTGTCAATGTCCAACTTTGTCTAGTATTAGGCTACAAAACAATGGCCGACCCATCTTAGATGTGGTTGCAATTACTAAGGACTCACTTATGGGAATAGAAGTCGATAACTTCCAGTCGGCAAATCACTAAAGTCTAGTGCATTCGCTGACCATGGCGCGTGTTTCAGTGACTGAATGCTTCGATATACGGTTATCCTAGAAAAGGTGCATTATTGATGAGGGCTTACTTCATAAAGCGTAGAATGCATTTCTCAATAAAATTCAGGCTTGGAGTTTTGTATTTATTTCTACACGGAAAAATAATCGTGTAGAGTTCTATACAGAATTTTGTTTGCATACACATAAATTTATAAATTTTTTAATTTACAACACACAAAAACACTACAAATTAATTACAATGTACGAAAAATTTGAAATGGCAAAAATTCTGCGACCAACCAACTGTCTGGACAATAATTTTTGTTTCAGTTGACGGAAAAATTCTCCACTTATTGTTATAACATGCCTGTAATAGACAATAAATGCCAAAATTTCGTGTACTTTTCTTTTGGAACTGCATACTAGTAAACGGAAATTTCTTTAAGAAAATTACCAACCTGAATTTCAGTTTGTTTTTTACACATACTTCTTATGGCAGCCTGAATTTGAGGCAGAGCTACATATTACGCTTAAGGGCGGGTAAGAGAAATTGTTTTACCAGGCATATATTTTACTATACAAATGTAACATATACATATGTAAAACTAAACATATCTTCTGCATTTTTGCAGTATATTTAAAACTGGATAAAAACAGTTCTGTGTGCGAATTACATAGTAGGTTTTGGGAATGTAAATAAAACAGATCCTTGGAGTTCTTATTTTGGTTAAATTAAAGATTTTTTGATTCCGTTAAATGTTAAAATGTATTTTTTTTATTAATATTTTCATTTCGCTCTACTGGGACGAGCATAGATAATGTTTAACGGACACGCCTAAAATTGTTTACAAAAAACTCGTATGGTTTTGTTTGAGTTTAAGGGCATTATGTGGCTAAAATTTTGAAAGTGATCTTATTTGCAAAATATTTAACACAGATTAATTGCAAAAGAAATTTTTTTAAATGCAAAAGTAATCAAATTATAATGAAGTTTAATTTAGATGCTGCGATTAATAAGCAAAATGTAATCGAATATAGGACAGAAAAGTTATAAAAGACTTTTACCAAAGTTCCTTGATGTTTTTCCATAATATACATTTTATACAAAAACTTTACACTAGGTGCTTTTTTTGTGCAAATTTATGTAAAAAATGTCTTAAAAATAACAATGACACTTCATCAATAGCATGTATTGTGTTTCATACGTAAGTACCAATTTTTTTGTTGCTGATAATTTTATGCTTCAACAATGACATATTTGTGTACGTACAATAAAGAAATGTTCTATATAAATACATTACAAACATTTCTGTAAGTATATTACTGGTAAGTGTATCATCAATGTTTCATAAAAACTAACATGCAGAAAATCTCAATCAAAATCCCATAACAATGTTACAATTTTCATCAGAATTTCTGTAGGAATACTTTTGAACGTCTTTTGTCATTGTTGCGTTAAAAAGCTATTCATGCATAAACTTTGCACATGCATGCTTGGTTCAAAAACAGAATGTCAGTAAAAAAATATAACAACAAATACCAAAACATGCATATAGATAGATGATGAACGAATAAACGAATGAATGAATGAATGTGAGTGCTATAAGAGTTTGAGTATTTTATTCGCACGTGAGTTCAATGGCAACAATAGCCCATTATTCAAACTTATGTCCAAAAAGGAGTGACAAAGTGACAACTGACAAAAATTTGAATACAATGCCACAATGACAGTAAAAGGTAGCAGCAGCGGCAGCTACAAAACATAGTGCAAGCAATTTACTAAAATATGCACACCATCAGTCAATCTTATTATTGCTTTATTTTATATTTTTTTGATACCATGACAATAGATGCCACAATAACATCATCGTCATCAGTCGTCAAACAATTGCAATAATGCTTTAATGGCCTACATGTTCTGATTGTGTTTTTTGGCTTCTTTTCTTTCTTGTGAAAATTTTTAAATAAAATTACATAAACTTAGCATAAAACATGTCACATTATTTAAGAATGATGAACTTCTTCGTGTTATTATTATTCTATCACTTGGACAAAGTAAGTTGCTTTTAAATATGTTTCATTAAATGTTATACGAATTAAAGAGTATCAGTCAAATTATACAAAATACTGTAGAGGGAAGAGAGCCAGTCATAAAACCAGTCACGTGACTAGTTCCTAAGGACTCACAGCCGGTTAGAGTTCCGGAACTTTATATTATAGGGGCCTGTAAATGTTTCATGGTGTTGTCATTGACCCCAATTGATATAAAAGATGATTAGTGATAGGTTCTAGGTCAAAACTTTATTTTTTTTAAAGGGAGGTAGCACACTCAGCCAGTTAATGCCTACCATTTAGTGCCTATCATTTAATTATTTAATATGCTATCTTTTTTTGGATAGGGAGAATAGGTAGTGCAGTGCGAGACATATACAGCGCCTCTAGTGTCAAGTAAAGACATTAAGTTTTTTAAGCTTTGTAGCAATTCTATTAGTTTTTTTACTTCGTCGACAATTCTGCTAGAATGACGATGAAGGAGGGTGCTGTGGAGTAGATTATTAAGTCTCAGTATTAATCGCTTCTGGTACTGCTAAGTGATTAGTGCTATGCCCTCATCACTTTCATAACCCAACAATCAACACAATGGCACACTAATGCAAATCAAAAAAATTCATGATGTTGATGGGTTTCCTGAAATTACTCAGCAAAAACTTTTGTCATTTTGGTAGTCGCTAGTACTTTATTAATGGTTTACAAAGTAATGTGTGGTACGTGTTTGTCTTATTACTAAGCTTCAAATTAGAACTACTAAATTTTTAATAAAATTAGTACTTATTTTTCTCAGTATTTGAAAATGGTTATAGTTTGTTGTAATATATTAATAAAATCAGTAGACAACCACTTTTTACGTCAAAATGTGTTTGTATATGAAATCAAATTTTTATCGCTTAAACTTATAAGTCAACAATAGCTGAGTAGGTAAAGTAATTGTCTTCATATCTGAACGAGCACAGGTTCGTATACCAGCTGGATCAAAAAATGTTTGTTACGTGTAAATAAAATATAATGTGCATAGATTTTCTTTTTAACTTTTATTTGTTTATTTGACTACTTATTTTTTTAGCTTCAAATAAGCCAAATAATAACTACTTAATTGCTGTGACAATGTAAATACATTTGTAAGGGGTACCCCTTATTTTTTGAACTTCTCAAACAAGAATAAGTGGCTATCGAGTCATAATATTGTAAGTATTTACGACTTAGATCCTCATATACTTTTTTGCCTACCAGTAAGCATAGTTTTTACTGGGTGGTATCGAACTAAAGAACTTAGGGTTAACCACTTCATTCAACAGCACACTGCTTGCTTGTCCTGATATGGTTTCTTTAAACATCTTTAAAAGATGAGTCAGGCTTTATAATGGCTTAAGCACAAAGCTAAAAGAATTCTGAGGCTTGGAACTTTTTAAATGTTATTGGATTTAAAAAATTTAAAGCCCTTTCAGTTAACCTAAGAAATGCAAAGAAATTATGTCTTCAAATGTGTTTCCGTGTCCCTCATAAATAAGAAGATCTTTCAAAATTTTGAAAATAAGCTAAATGAAATTTATTTGCTGCTGTTTAAGCATTGTCTATATGCAACATTTCATTGGTGCTTTACCAAATCGTCAGTAGACTTCAAACACAATTTTCCAAAGTTACAAATCCTTTTGAGAATTCACAAATATGTAAATGATTGTCAAAAATAAGTAAAGTTGGCTTTGAAAATTATACAAAACCCAGCAAATAATTTTTTTTTATATATTTTATTTTTCTACACCTCTATACATTAAGGCCGTGTCGGATACAACTTTGTCGCTTTGCGTGACGTTTCCAACTTTGATAGAAAAGTGTAAAGCAAAAGGTGTATGACAGAATGAAAACTTTGACAACACTCACGCATTGCTTGTTTGCCAAAACAAGTAGTTGATAATTTTGGTATTTTTTTTTTTGTTATAAAAATAAAAGTCAATTATGTTATTTTACGATTTATTATAAATAAATAAATGGCACATACATATTTACCTCTTATTAAAACAGATTCAAACGCACGATATGTTTCGTTTGGCAATATAATAAAAGAAAATTATTCCAGCTGATTGTCAAGGCAAGCAAAAAGATGAGAGTTGCCGAACTTTTCGCATCACGCAGCGTTAAAAGTGCTTTATGTAGCATGTTTCGTATAAGTATGTACATTTCATCTTGGATGTCAAAGCGAATCTGTAACACAACGCAAAGCAAAAGTTTTATCTGACATGGCCTTTAGAAATCCATCTGATAACAATAAAAGTATTTATAACGCAAAATGAAAAATAAAATCCAAGTTAAACCCTTATGAAATTTATTTGACATATTGTCATAATTTTATTTTAAATGAAATTTATTTGTTGGTGTTTAAGCATTGTCTATATGCAACATTTCATTGGTGCTTTACCAAATCGTCAGTAGACTTCAAACACAATTTTCCAAAGTTACAAATCCTTTATCTTATGTACAGACTTTCAAAAACCATTTGAGAATTTAAAATAAAATTATGACAATATGTCAAATAAATTTCGTAAAGAAAATAAGCTAAAGAAAAGCTATATTAAAAAAAACTTTCCTCAATTTCAAAATATTGATTTTTTAGCCTTTTTCCCTCTTCAAGTGTTACTGATAATTTTTCTAACAATCGAAAACTGCCTTTTAAACTAAAATCGAGCTGTAAAATGAAAAGTTACAGGCAAAAAAAAAACTGAAAAAAGTAGAGACAAAAAAAATTTCATTTTTTTTTTAAAGTCAAGTATCTTCTAAGCTATGAGAGATATGTAAGACATTATTTATATATATTTCTTAGCCTAGCTCAAAACCATTTAAATTTTTACAAGTTACAAGCCTCACAATTTTTTTTTATTCCCAGGAGGCTAAATTTGGCACACTCTAGCTTCTCTCGTGACTAAACCAGAAGGCGACCAATAAACGCGTTATAAAGCCTAACTACTCTTCTAAAGATCTTTCAAGATTCTGCTAAGTCTAATTAGCAGCTTAGAAGTTCTAGATTTATAACCATTTACCCACTGTACAGTATTTCTACTATCCGTGTGACTTAAGTACCTTTGCTTATTCCTAAAATATGCATTCAAAATATTCAGCAAAATAAGTTTTTAAGACACAACAATTTTACGATCGGTCTATTGTACGAAAATTGGATCTAACTTCGACACACTCCAAAATCTGCTCTTGTTATAAATTAACAAATATATTTTATATGTTTTATTATAAAAAAAAAGCTTTTTTAAAACACATTTTAAAATCTTAAATACCTTGAATATTTGTAAATGTAGGTTAGTTTTTTTTTCGACTCCAATTTAGCAAATATTTATACACATTCCCCAATCTTCTTTTATATTAATATGCACTTGAAAGGAAAATAAATTTTACCAACACCCCAAATGACATTTTGCGTATGTCATGTGCGAAATGAATAAATACATTTTTCTCGTTCTTTCTTTCCGACAATAACGTCATGTTCATCAGCAATATTTTGTCATAATTTTATAACATTTATTTGCTTTCTTTAGTACAAGATACAAGATACTCTGCCAAGATGAAATGTTTCGAAAAATAAGAAAATAAACCATGAAATCAAAACACTGTATAAAGTTAAAGTTATGAATGACAAAATATGCAAAATCATGATTATTGAAGATGTCATCAATCACTCCGGAAAAATATTAAAAGACAAAATAAAAAAATATAAAAACAAAACATTTATGAAAGATAAAAGAATGTATGTAAGTAAACATTATGATGTAACAACGATGCAAGAATAACAAATAAACATTATTTAAGATTTATATGTAACAATAAGAACGATAATATGTCATTGTACGCTGACGTAGAGAGGAGCTATTATTAGTTCTTTAAGTAGCTTGATGCCTAGCAAAACTCTTTACTTGGCGAAGGCACTATTGAACTCTGTAATACCATTTTCATGAACTTTATTTACATATTTTAATGGAAATACTTTTTTGAACAAAATTTTCTTGGACGTTATTGCATGCCAGCGCACAGTAGTTCCAATTGTTAAATCTGTATCTCTGAAACCTGCGATCCGATTCCAACACGATGTAAAAAGTCAAAGTATCATAAACTTTAAGAATGCTGAACTTTACACGACCCTACTAAATTTTTGAATTCAAAGCCAAATAACTTCGAAAATATTAAAGTGATGTTAATAAAAAGAACTGTATTGTCTTTATCTACTTATAACTTTACACCAAGTTAAAATTCATTAAAATCCGAATTGTAAAAGTTATGAGGCCGACAAAATTTTTTATGCCGCAGGTGGTCCCTATTTCAACAATATTACAAACTTGGTAGTCCCCTATAATTTTTGCACACATCGTTTTCTAATCGGATCGCAAATTTCAAAGATACGCATTTATTACCGTTTTTTCCCCAATTGGAACCACTATGCACCGGCTTGAAAAATTAAAAAAAAAAAACTTTGAAAACACCCAACAAATTATTGTTTTGCCCATTTTTTCTGACGCTCCGCAAACTAAGATATCGGAAAGGCCCCAAAATAGGCTCCTGCTACAGGTATGGTATCTTCATTCGAATCGAATAATTTTCCGACTATTAATATTTTGAAATTTAAAAGCGGTTTCATGTTTCCAAGTTTAGGTAGATCTCTTTTTTTTGCAAAATGGGGCGTTATTAACGATTTCAATCAGTCATCTTAACTTTTATGATTTTGCTCATAAAAGTCAATAAATAACCAATATTTGTACACAATATGTTTTCGGTCAAAAATAAAATTAAGCTTATATTTGTGTAGTAGATGCTGCCGCAGCTTCGCGGGCTTTAAGTACAGTTTCTGACAATAAGGTTGTTGTACAAATAATAATAAAAGTTTATTTACGTGTTGTCGAAGGATCGTATTACAAAAAATATGCAGTTCACCAATGAAAGAATTTTCTTCTTTCAGTAAATTTCGATATTAATCCAATAAACAACTTAACGCTTAGTTGGATTAACCGAACAACGTTCCTTAAAATTATTTTAATGAAAAGTTTATCAATATCTAAAATAATTTTACTAGTTCAATGTAATAATTTTATTTAGCTTATGAAAATATTTAATTATTTTAACGAAACTATTTCATAAATTTAATGAAAATATTTTATGATTTTAGTGAATTTATTTCATTGTTTTTGTTGAGCTCCAAGAGCTCGGAAGGGGTTTGTTCGGGGTTGAAGAAATTATTTCCTATTTGATTAATACTCTCTTGGTATCAGTATATATCACAGGCCTTTGCTGTGATTTCGACTGCCAGTGAGAGATAAAAAACCACGGGTGTTGTTCGTTTTAAATTCAATCAGACAATGATTTATTGTAACCTAAACTGAAAACTTACAGCTAATGGATATTCCAGTACTAACAAAAAATGAGAATTACGAGTGAGAGAATTCCAAAAGTACAAACTTAACGAATTCTACACTTTAAGAAATGTTCATATATATAGTAATATGTAAGAAACACAAGAATTATAACTTGAATTTTGAAATAAAAATATAAAATAAAATATAGAATAAAGAAATAAATTCTTACTAGAAGTCTTATAGCTTGTTGAACTTGGTTCAACAGTTTTAGTGAAATTATTTCATTTATGAGAAGGCCCATTAACTTAAGCTGTTTTATTGAGTATTATAAATTATTGACAATTCAGTGCTGCAAACATGGACGATAAGCACTAACGCACATCAAAAAAGTTTTTAGCATTAATGCCCGGTTGCAGTATCGAACTCTGACTCTTGATTTTTATTATTTGTCTTACTGCAGTGATACACAGCCCATACCACAATTGTGGAAATTATCTCATATGCATTCTTCACGCATATTCTTATGCTCTTTATTTAGTCTTCGATGAGACAGCGACGAATACACACGCGGCAGATGCTTATACATTTTTCTTTAATATATTTTTATACATTTTTGTATTAATATATTTTTATACATTTTATTATAAACAATGCGTTTGGTAACATTTAATGTTTTTTTTTTTGTTATCAAATATTTAGTTGAATATATTTATCATTAAACGACATTATGCAAGACAATGACCCAAAAATGTTGAACTAAAAACAACAATACGAATCATGGGGCTAGGTTTCTTATTTTCGGAATAGGAAAAATGGCGCCTAACTAAAAATTGAACTAAATTTGGAAAAAGAGCTTCTAAATATTTATTGCTGTTGTTAATGGAAAATGTTGGGGCCATTTTTAATTTTTCTGTTTGGGCCATTTTTCCTCTACAATGAAAAATGGCCGCAAAATTTTTTAATTAAAAACAACAAAATTTTTTGGTGCCGTTTTTCAGAAAATCGTATTATTAGAGAAAAAAATTAAAATTAATATCTACGGCGTGTTTCTGAACGTAAAAATAAAATTTTTCGTTTGGAAATTTATATTGCAAATAAAAATGTAATGCAGCATCATATTTCAAACTGTTGACTTTGTGCGTGGTGAGTAAACTCGAGCTCTTCACTTATACTAATATGCAGCAATACAAGCACAGTTTAAATTTTGCTCATCACTGCTTTGGAGCTATTTTCATTGCATTCCATACTCCATTCCATTGCATTCCATTCAATTGCATATTAGGAATTAAAAAAAATAAATGATAGAATTCATTCGCCGAACATATTAATATAATTCATTACTTTCCTAGAACATGTTCTGTGCTCACAATAATGAATTCTGGAATGAAAAGTGATATATGCTATGCATTACCTTTTCGTTTACTATTCCTTACCTTTTCCCGCTGGGTAACTACGTCCGCCAACAGCGCTCTCGCTTATGAGTGTATGATAATGAGTACAACACTTATACAGCACGGTTTATTACAGTTTTATTTGTTACACCTATTAAGTAGAGGTGTTTGCTTAAAGCACAAAACTAATTATTTTTAAAGAAAATCTAGCTTAACTGAAGCGTAGTTAGACTGCGTTTACATTGCGCGATTTTTGTCGCTGCAATTCTTACTATGTAGGCAAGAGGGGTGAGAGGAATTCAAAGGGGTACACGTATGCTTGTTCTCTTGAGATTCGTTTTGTTCTCTCATTCGTAATATAAAACTATAAACTGTGTGCATACATACACACATACATTTACAAATTGTAAGAATTGCAGCGACAAAAGTTGCACAATGTAAACGCAAATGCAATTTTAAAGAAGAAGCGACAAAAATTGCAACGACAAAAATCGTATAATGTAAACGCAGATTTAAAAAATAACTTTTTCTTACCCATAGTATTTATATGACACTTTAAATGCAATGTTTTGCTATCTTATACATGCTAAATAGTGTGTTTATCAAAACCATTGGATATATGAAAATAAAATAAATGTCTTTAAAGTTCTTTTACTTCGTCTTTTTTCTTATAGCAAAAAATAGACTATTGCACAAATAAACGGATAACTGTTGAAAATGATTGATCCCATTTAAACTTTTGCTTATACATAATATCCGTTTTAGCATGTATTTTCTTTTTTTTCATTTGTTAAACATTTTAAAGTTTTTTACTTTTGAATATTCCCTTCTTAACAAGTTCATAGCATACAACCAAAAATTTACTTTGTCTAGACTTTTTAGAAGAATACACAAATTAAACAAAAAAAAAAATAAATAAAAAATCGTTGTACGTATTTGAAATGCATTTTGAATTTGTAAAAAGTTTTATCTATCAGATTTCTTAAAGGATAGACACCAAAATAAATACGAGTCCCAGGCTCTTCATTGGTTCATCTGGTTCATTGTTGGGTACTTTCTTTCATGTTTCTTGTAATCTATTTTTTCTTTTCTTAGTTAGCTCTACCACAAAATACCTTTAGAATGATAGACGTGCCATGAGTGGTTTTATTATCCTTGATGCTCTTTTAACGAAGTTGTATTGTAAGAAAACTTTCTAGACGGTCAGAGCATCATGTTTCCTTTCAACATATTTTGTATGTATGCTTTAGCAGCATGTGTGCGTGAATTTATTTATTTGTGTATGTGTTTTGCAACTAAAATTGTATTTGTTCAAATTTTTCATCTTACTAATACAAAAATCCTTAATAAAAACCGAAAAGAATTGCTACACAAAACACAATTTCTTTGTTGTTGAGAAGCAAAATTAAATTGCATAAAAAGAATATAAAGACGTCTGAATGTTTTCTTATATCAGTCTGTATATGATCGAGTAGGAGTCCCAGCAGTTCTTGTAATTTGTTATTTGTTGATGGGCTTATTACGAATTGCCATAAAAATTGCCATTGGTACCATCTGTACTAGCGTTAGATTGTGATTTTAGTTACACCAATTATAAAATTTTTTTAAAAAAATTTTAATTATTGCTTCATATACCTTGTTACAAATAATATTCAGCCATTTGGCTTTTCCGGCAGCTTTGTTTGAGCTAATAATCTCCTGTTAATAAGTTTTAATTTCGCTTCTTTAATTTCTACTCTGCAGTCGATAGACGAGTATTTAATTTTTAATTTGTTGGTTCTAGTTTTTGAAGCGGTTCCACGAAAAGTGTTGACAGTTTGTCCTATTTATTAAGGAAAAAAAACTGGCAAAAATATTATCTTTACGCCGCACCAACAATATAATCTAAATTGCTGAGTAGTTTCAGAGATATTGTGGAACTTGAGCAAAACAAAAGTTTTCTATACAAATTCCTTGTTGTTAAAGCATTCGTACAAAATAAATCCAAATGAAAAAATTCCATTATATTGCTATTAATATTTATTAAAACATGCTCCAAGCAAAACAACCCACATTTCATTAAAATCGGCCCAGTAAAAAAGTTGCTTCCAATAAAGCAGGTTTCTACTATTATGGAATAAAAGTAGCGCTGACAAACCTGCTGATATCGCTGCTGATTTTTGTATGGCGAGTTGCCGGATTGGAGTACTACATTTTTCCTCACAAAAGCCCTTTTGAAGCGCTGAAAATCATCAACATATTCAGCACTAGAACTGAAAATATATGAAAAAACTGGATCGATGTGGATTGGCATCGTTAACGCCATTTTGAATTTTTCTTATTTCGTTTCTTTATTTATTTTTATTAATTTCATATTTTTACTCAATGTTTGTTATTTTAACTTTAACTAGTATCGAAGCAAGAACCTTCAGGTTTGAAGTCCAACGTAGCAATCACTCGACCAAAAACACTGTTGCAAAACGGCACCAAGAAACTCAAATAAACTTACTCTTCATTCTCGCTTGAAAACCTGCTTTGGATCAGCACTATAAAATCAGCTTTTTTGTATAGATTGTGTACGAAGCTTTTGTATAAGTAAAAAGCAAATACTTCCCTCGCTTCAAAACCTGCATTGTTGTGACGCTATAAAATCAGCTTCTGAACAAGCTGATATTTTAAAGCGAATTATGAAGCGATTTATTTCTGTAGTGCTTCCAAAAACATGAAAATTTTTTACTGGGGATGCACAACTTCTGTTTTTATTCCCAATTAAGGGAAAAGTCAGGACATTCATGCAACAGTAATATTCTAGTTTTTGTGTGTCGATATGTGTTGTATGAAAATCGCAATTTTTGCGAATTTAGCTCCCTTACATCCTTGTGAATAAAATTAAAATTTGCAAGTCGATTGTAATGAAATATGGCTTGTTTTGTTCGGAGCATGTTTACCTATGCACATTAATACCTACCAGTTAATTAATTAATGTGTTACCTCATTTGGGAAAGAGATAGTGTAGAGAGACAGTTGGTGAAGTGGGAGAGAGATAGAAAGCTTAATTAATTTACAATCCTGCTATTACACTTTTTTTTAGAGCAGTGTTTCAAGCCCCTTTGGTGCCAATTAAAGGCATTGAGTTGTTTAGGCTGTGTAGCCATTTTATTAGTTCTTTTTTTTATTAGTTCTTTGAAGTGAATTTGGATATGATAGTATTAGTTGCTACCGGTACTGCCAAAGTGATCAGTGGAATGCCTACATCACTTTAACAGTCAAACAACAACCAATCCAATAACACACCAATGTACATGGGAAAAATGCATGATGTTGTAGGCTTGCCTGATACTAGTCTTGAACTCAAGACCTCAGGGTTAGCAACAACGTAATTTTTGAGTTTTTATTATTTAGGAATGTGTTAATACAAAAGTTTACGTATACGTTTTTATTTTTTGCTCATTAACATAAACATTTTTATTCTTTTGCAGTTCAACTCATGATTTCCCACAAACTACTGAGCAGATTAAAAAATAATGTTAGTACGGCTGAAAAATACTACTATCGAGTTTTAATTATTATTATTTTTTAATTAAACAGTTAAGAAAACTATTCTCCAGTTATGTTAACATTTATCATGCAACTGCTTCATTTTTGCAATAAATTTATAATATCTCGAAAACTAGAAAAAAAAATTTTTCTGACTGCAGATTTGAATTCACTACCGCCAATTAAAAAAAAGAAACAACTTTTGGTTGTTTCACCCAAAAACTTTGAAAACATTATGCTATTATTTCCTAAAACTGCTGGAACATTTCTATTGATCAAAAATGCATAAAGCGTTCGCATGAAATATTTTGTACATGACCATGAAGTTTGGCATTAGTTTTCTCTATAATGCGATGCATAAAAGTATATTTTATTTTTTATATATTAAGAACAAAGAGGATGTACACATATCACTCAGAAAATTTAAAGAACATCATTAACTACCTAATATATTTTTATGAAAATCTTTAATATAAAATTAATTTAAGATGTTTTGCTTCAAATAATATGCAAAATACAAGATTTAAGAATATTTAAAACACAACTTTTTGAAGCAAACTAAAAACGGAATTGTATTCCAACATTTACACAGTAAAATATTTTGGAAGAAACCGTAGTATAAATATTTGTCTGTATATAATTATGGAACGGTCGAAAAAGTTCTATGCTCTATTGGATGCGGCTACAAGAATTCTTTCAAATGATATTCAGTTTTTTATATGTTGTAATGGTAGACAATATAAAAAAAATCAAAAATATAAATTTTTTTGGGCATGATTCAGCTTACGAATGGTCAGAGCCCGATGCTGCAAACATTTTACGAATCCTTGTGGATCAAACCCATTTAAAATTTAAATGGAGATACCGTTTTTTGCGTAAGATGCTCTAATATATGTAAATTATGATGTCCCTTATTTTTTTAAGTGGAAATATATTTGGTCTCACTTTACAAAAGTTCGCTCCCTAGAAACTAAAGTTTTTTCTTTAGTTATTTTGGCCGCTGAACTTGTATCTGCACTCCAATTTTTTTTATCAGTTCTAGTTTGCGAGATATGCCGTTATTAGCAAAATGAAGGCACTTGCATGACTTAGCATAACCGGAGAATCAAATCAAAATTCGAAAATGAAATTATCTTTAGGCAGAGGGAATATTGTTTATTAATCTTCCTATTAGTTTCAGAGATTTCGTACAAGCTTTAGTTTAAAAAAATATTAAAACACTTGTGTTTTTTTAACAAACACAACCTGCGAAGCGATCAGCTTAACACCCAGGGTCTGTGGCGGTAATCGAACTCACGACCTCTGGACTGACAGGCTAGCATCGCTACCACTCAGCCACAGGAGTAACCACCATAATTTGCTAAAAATTCATAAAAAAATATACCAACGGCTCCATTTTTTGTCAAGTATAATGTTGTGTAATATATTCCAAAGGCAATGAGCCTTTTGTCGTAGCAACTGGTGCACAACTTTTGATTTTGTTCACAATTTAGTAAGAGAACGTTTATAATTTTTTACGAAATTCTTAATTTTTAGACTCAAACTTTTACGATACCTTTGAAGCTAACGGACAAATTTAGAAACAATTTTCGCTCAGCTTAACGATAATTTTGCTGTTGAATTTGGTTTTTCTTTTCTTCTAAATAGGGCAAACCCTTCTCCAGTTATGCTAATATATGTTGCGCAAGTACCTTCATTTTTTAAATAGCGGTATATCTCGAAAATTAGAACTGATTAAAAAAATTGGAGAGCAGCTTGGCTTTCAGCGGCTCAAGTTACTAAAGAAGCAGTTTTAATTTCTAAGGAACGGAAAAGTGTACCAAAACTTTTATATTTATGGGCTTTTTTGTTATAGACTTTTTCGATATTTAGCTGTTTATACGATTTAGATGAAAGTCGGTAAGGCTTTCACAAGTAATAATTTTTTGGAACAAAATTTTTTATGATGTGACAATATTTTTCGACTGGTGAGTGGGTCATCATGCCGTAGAAGTGTAATTGAATTATATTTCAAAGTGGGCGTGGTCCAAGTTGCCTACATACACATGTAAAATTAAATTTAAACGTCTACTAAAAGACAAGCGCATGCTTGTAGCAGCTGAACCCACAAAAAATTGCTAATAGCTACACGAAGAGCAGCTAATAGTTTCATGAATATCTATAACATAACTTCTACATTTATAATTATTCCATATTTTATATCTGTTAGTTGCCCGTTTGAAATTCTTTCAACTTGATTAATATATTCTATTAAAACGGCTATTACAGCATATATGTATGTATTCGCAATTACTAGCTATTGTCCATTTTTTTAATAGCACTGATCGTGTTTTTACCAGCTAATTCATTAAAATTGCTATTGAAATAAACTGCATTTTCTTCATATAGTTTAAGCTTAAAAAAAACAAGTCATTAAAATCAGATAATATTTCAACTTTGACAACATGTAGCCCACCGCGTCTTTCAATAGAGTGGTTAAAAGCGCAATAATCTTAAAACTTATGACCCTCTATATGATTTTTAACTCTATAATTTTAAAGTAGGGTGGAAAGTTTTAAAGATACAGATTTATTACCAATTTTTAAGCAATATGAACTGTGTGACATTTGCTTTTAGCGTCCAATATCCTTTTCATTTACTGCCTATTTCATAATGTAGATAGAATTCTTCCTTTCGACATCGTGTAATAGGCAGTTAAACATTGTTGAAAAATCTGAGCCCATCGTTGCCATATGAATCTTCTGGTCTTTTTTGGCCAGAAAATAAAATATTGCCTTGGGGCAGCCTTTAAATTTATTTGCCTTATTCCTGTTTATTGCTAGAATAGATATGCATACATACTATTTATATAGATGTTCATGTCGCTGTGCAACAAATCAGCTTCTTTTTATATTAAGTCTTATCGTTTAAACTAAAGTAATTATCTTTTATTACCAAATGCATATATGTATTTCTTAATTCCCTAATTTCCTTTATAGCTAATCATTTGGAGTTTAATTAAAATCATCTGTCTCTTTTTTTCCCTCTTAATTTCAATACAATTTTATGAGATCTACATGCACATTCGATAAAAAAAAGCCCCTGACAGCTTTTTTTTCTTACTCATACCAAAATGGTAAACATAGGAATTACCTTCAGGTTGGTTTTCTGTTCAAACTGAATATAAAAGTAAATGTTCCTGGAATTTCATAATGGAAACAAAAAGTTATTGTGCTAATTAAAAAAAAAAAAAACATGAACCGAGTAAACAGACAGACGAAAGGGAAATTAACTAGTGTTGAATATAAAATATTCTTCAAACGAGGACAATAATATAATATCAAAAGTGGCCTGTCTGTATTTGCTATTATTATTATTATGGCTTTTTTTTTTGCTAGATTCTAAACGTTCCATCAGACCAAATTAAATTGAGCTGGTACGACGCACAGTGTCAATATAATTTCTAGTATATAAAATTGTATTTTCTTTAACTGATACTCTCATAAACTTGTGAAGAAAATTATTTTACTACATATAAATTTTAAAACTAGCAATATGGCAAAAAATAGCATGCAATATCACAAGCAAAGTAGAAACGCCAGAACAACTATTGCTGTCTTCGTTGCAACACATAGTGCAGGTGCATTATAAAAAGATAAAAAAAATACCTAAATTGCTAACAAAAAAAAAAAAAGAAAAAAAGAACATGTCGGGGCTGCTGTAGTTTTGTTTCTTTGCCAATAACTATTATGTTTGTGATGAGTATGGTAGTGATAATGTTTGCACTTTTGTTCATTCTGTTTCGTACAATTCGGTGTTGAGCTAATAACAACAACTTCTGTGGTTTTATGATGACAGTTCATTAGGTATGTCATCGGTGACAGGTATGACATGCATGCATTTTAATGAGCTCTAATGAGTTTAGTTCATAAATTTATCAATTATAAGTATAAACACTACAAAAGTTTTACTATTGAGGTTTGTTTGTTGGTTCATTAACACAATGTTTTCTTAAGGTGATAATATTTTTGTAGTTTTTTTTTTACTGTTTGGATTTGGTTGCAAATTTTTCATTTTTATTAAAATTTTCGCTAATTAAGATTTTATTGCGTTGATTGCAAAAAATTGTTTACATTTCATTGGTTTTGAATAAACAGTTATAAAGTATCATTTTCACGACTCCAGTAATTTAAAGCTTTAAAAAGTATTGGGAAGAGTGTCATATTTCGTAACTCTACTTTTTTATGTTAATCCTTTATCAATCAGTATTGGGAATATGTGATAGATTCTATAATAAGACTGAAATTTGTGTAAATAAATCTGCATCTGCCAAACTGCTGAACAATTAGAAAATAATGTATACAAAAACTATATAAATGGCACAATATCTCTAGAAGTTGGCATGCATTAACGTCCATGGGAAAAATGTTCATAAGCAAATTGAAATAAGGTCCATGAAAATAGAATTGCACAGTAAATATTTTTGCCCTTATGCCGGCCTTAGGCCTGGCTTAAGGGGTTTCTTCTCTGAGTATGTCGAACAGTGTCTTCGCTGAGTAAACATTTTCCTTGCAAAATCAGTACTTCTCTTATAAAAAAAGAAATAATATCCAACGGACATTATTTCTTTTTCGAAAAGGAAATAATGTCCATGGGCATTATTAGCGATGTACAAAAAGGTGAAGAAGGGGGGGGGGGGAAGTTAACTCCCCCTAAAATGAATCCCAGATGTTAATTTTTTAAACGACGATACAAGTATGATTTTTTTTTTTGGTGGCCTCTATTAGATTCAGCCGCTAGAACTTTGTTATTAAGAAAATTTATTTTATTGTACATTCGCAATTTTTGCAAAAATTAGGTATTCATAAAATAAAGCTTATTTTATTTATAGTATATGTGGCTTTATGACCAGTTGATAATAAAATTGTAAGTTTTAGACAGTTTTGATTTGTTATAAATTTAAAGAAAACCAATAATTTCATAAAAGATATATTCCGAAACTATTGAGTATATAAAATATAATGTGAGAACATCTGAAAGGTAATTCCAAGCTTTCGAGTGTTTTTTGTAATATAATAGTACTACCCCTACCCAAGTTAAGATAAAATTGGTGTAGCAGCCTCTTGAAAAATCCCAAATTTTATAAACAAAAATTTAACTAAAAAAATCTTTCTATAGAATTTTAAATTTCGACTGTTTTTGTAGTTAGCGGATCATAATACTTCAAAAAAATTTAGTGGTGATCTAGGGTCATGACAAAAGGAATATACTAATTAGGAAGCTAGCAGAGGAAACTAAGATATGCTTCTGAGAATCTCAGATTTTCTAAGAAAGTTCCAAAAAGTCTCAAATATTCTTTTTTTTTTGTGGATTTGCCCATAAAGTCCATATATGGTCCAAGACAGATAAAATACTATGGCAAAAGAAAAATGGATGCACACACGATTTTCTGTAATTAGTATTTGTATTTTAATTCAAGATTTAGTATTTTAGAGCATATGGGCTAAAATAAAAATTTTGCTGCAAAATAGTCGACCTATTGGCAGGGTCCAGGGTAGACTTAGGGAATCGGTAAATCGCGGACGGGAGTTCCCAGTAAAAGTGTGCCTAATATTCCTAAGAAATTTTTTAAAAATTTCCGGGAAAACGGGAAATTAAAAGTACAACTTATTTCATAAATATATGGACTTTTTGACATACATATTTAAAAAAATTGGCGTAAGTGACAGCCAAATTTATTTTGATTCATATAAGAAAAATGTATTATAATACTGTTTTACTTTAATATCAAAACTTTCAATGTTTTGTGTTAATTTTACAAAAGTTTGTTTGAGTGATTGATTGATTGCACGACTAAATTTACACGATAAAATTGTTTAAGTACTCTTTTAAAGTTGATACGGTTTTCATCGTCTGTTTAAACAGTAATACCCTGTTAATTGATGCCGAAGGAAATTTTTCATGCTTACAATTTCATTTAAAACAAAAAAAAAATTCTAAAATTTTGTTTTTGTTTCATATGTAAATGTAAGAAAGAAACAGTTTCTTCGAAAATATTTTGGAAAATGTAGTGGAAGTTTAAAACTCATGGAAGCTGTAAAAATTTTGATTTGACACTACTTAAATTTATTATAAGTCGATGCTATTATTGAAACCTTGAAGGAGATGTTTTAAGAAAAATAAAATGAAAAATCAGAAACATTTAAATATTATTTATTATTTGGGCTTAAGGTCACCTTGTAATAACAGTAACAAAACAATAAAAGTAACAAATTAATCAAAGACATTTAGACAGACTGTGACTCAGGATATGTAAAATTTGGCGGAGCTAAGCATAGTACTGTAACTTGCGTCTACTTAACGATAAGAATCCTCATAGAAATTTTTCAAGAAACATTACTGCAAGTTCTTTATAATATGATTTGGAGGCCTTAAAATGAAATTTTTAACTAATTGCGCTAATAGCTGGCAATTAAGTCTTAATAGGATCTTTTACTGTGTAATAAGTATAAACTCTATTTCCTTGAATTCACTTAAAAATTCTTGAAAATTTGTTTTAAAATTGCTTTTATATTAATTTTTATTTAAAAAGAATGCTTACATTAATAAAACATTCGCAATTTTCATTTAATAAATCTACTTAATTTAGAAAATTAACTTTTCCCTAGAGTCCTTGGAATTCCCGGGAACTCGAACTTTTTATTCCCATTTCCTGGGAAGTGCAAAGGGCCGGAAAATCCCAAACCCTAGGCCAGGGGCAAAGAAAATGCTAGTTTATATATATTTTTTTTTAAATTCATGTCTGTGAAGATACCTTTCAGAGATATTTATAATAATTACACGATCATGAAAATTTGACTTCTTTGAAAGATCGTTTTTCTTTGCCCAGCAAAAATATCATGTTTCTGGAAGCAGTAAAAGCTTTCCTGCCTTCGGAGGACTTCGGACAATGCTCAATAAGAAGGCAGAGATCTCCTAGTGTTCATATTGTTTAAATTACGAAGTTAGTCAGCTTTTTACATTACGAACTTCTTCAGTAGCATTGTAGCTTTCACCAAATTGGTTCTAACAAAATGTCGTACAAATACTAACACATTCAAATCATGGTTTCATTCTAGACTTTCTACTTTTTGCATGAGGAGATAAATTTATACTAAAAAACGATTTGTTTTGCCTGTAGTATAAAGATGATATAATTGTATGACATAACAAGGGGAAGAGAAATGATTTTGGAGCAAAAACAAGAGCTCCCAAGTGGTATATCGCGAAAAAATCATGCCTGTTCAAAGCGCTTTTTGAAGCAGGAGAAAAAAACAACTAGCTCTCCTGCTTACAATCATTCTTTGGCCAAATCAGTAGTTTTGCTGTGTGGCTCCATCTGACTATGCTAATATGCATTTTCTCAAAACAATGACCTACTTTCAGCTATCAGTCATATATTAGTCTCATATCTCCTCCGCCAATGTATTTTAAAATAACACCGGAAAATTTCTACAATTTACATTTTCTCACCATCAGGTGCCGGAATACATTTAAAAGATGTTGTGGATGTTGCAGTTTTTTTTCTTCTCAACTAGTTATATACCATTTCTTAGTTGTTTGCTCATTCATGTATTTCTAAAAATCATATATTCCGCGCTGTATTTCTGTAGACGTTGGTGTCATTGTTTTATTAAAACTATTAAAAAAAAACAAAATTTTATTAAATGCGGCACTATACTTTGGTACAAACAACTCCTTTGTACCATTTCCAGCAACATCATCAACAATGTCGTCATCAATTTTGAGTAGGTGTGTTGGCTGAGCAACTCACTCCTTACTTCGTCATACTCGTACTAAATTCCAGTAATTTTCTTATTTTTATTTTTGTCTTTGGTATGTTGCAAGTACATAATCCATTGTTTTTGCCACAAAACTAAGTAAAGCAGCAAAAAACAGAACAACTTTGTGGTACATCGAAATGTGAAATTAACAAAAAAAAAAAAAAAAACGCCAACAATGAATTGTTGGTGTTTATGATGGTGTATCGAATTTCACGGTTATGAACCTGGCAAAATAAAAAATTCTCAAAAAAAAAACAGGAATAAACAAACCAACCATCCCATCCAAATAAATCACCAAGCAAAATGTAGAATTTATATTTTAATATGAAGCCAGCAAATGAATTTTTTTTAGCTGATGTTGCTTAGTTTTGTTATAAATTGTCTGTTTATATATTCATGATACCCAAAATTTTTCATTACAAATATTTTTAGTTAGTGAGTTAGTTTTTTTAATTTTTTTTTAGTTTGTGGCTGTAGTTGTGTTTTAAGAAAGATGCTCGCGTGCGCAAATAACTTAAGGCGAGAGATTTGTATTCATTACAAGTCTGAGTAAGTAACATTGCTCTAGTATACATATCTTGAAACTTATGACCGTTGTCGCTTTTGTTTCAAGTTGCTCTGTTTTAAAAAAATTTCAATGTTGTACCACACTCCTTGTAGTTTAACTTTAATGGATCTGAATATCAAGTACCACGATGGATTGGTGACACAGCATGCTTTTAGCGGTCCTAAAGGAATTTGTTTCCTACAACTACTAGAATGGCTTTCGTTCTGCCAGAAAGGGCAAATATGTCTTATTAAATATTGCGAACTTACATATGTTCATTCGAACCAAAGCAATACGACGGCCATCAACATCAACATATCCTTGTAACTAAAACTCGGCCGTAATCGTGTTTTTTTAGTTTATAGGAGTTGCGGAGTGCATTTTCATTTCATTAAAATGCAGCGTATTTTAAATTCGATGTCGTAGTGCAAATAGAAATGTCTTGATTCATGTGCCTCTTTATATTGTTATAATGCATTCATTCAATGTAAATCCATCTTGAAATTTAAACATATTACGTGTGTGGGTGTGCTTAAATTAAGCATCATACTGTAAAGGACAATAAATTGTCTTCTCGCTTCATCTTTCCCATCTACCAACTTTTACCTCTCCCATTTTATCTGTATGGTCACGTACATATTTCGTCTCCGACAGAGTGTGTCCGTCAGTTTGTCTACTCTTAAATTTTTGCTTTTGAAATTGTTTGTCTTCGTTCGCATTATAATGCTTTCCTTCTTTACACATATTTGCTGCTTTTTACAAATTCTCTTTTCCTTGCGGTCTTTTTGGGTTTTGGTTGAAGTAATGTGCTGTAATGTTTTGTTTAATTTGGTTTAAGTTCTAGATGGAAAAAATTCGTTGCACATGAATGACCACAACAGATGCTGCCATCATCACACTCTGTATACTTCAGCATTATATGCAACAACTGCATACTACAGTTACAACTATGCATCACTACTGCCGCTCCTTACACCTACCAGTTCTGTACATTACTTGAGATTGTGATAATTTTTTGCAGAGGGACATTTAAGATTTGTATTATACGTTGTTGCATTTATTTACTTGTGTATTTTTACTGTTTTTTAAATAAATGTTCCTTATTTAATTTGGTTCGTAGCAGTTTTATAGTGATAGTGGTCAACTAGCGTATATGTACATGGTCACAAGTTATAAACTTTCTTTGTATATCTGTTTCCTTTAATACATGTAAAATACAGAAAATGATTTTTTCCCCTTGAAAAGTCTGTTAAAAATGCTTTCTTTTTGTAATTTTCAAGTTCTCTTTCCTTTTTCTATAAAAAAACATTTATGTATATCTTCATTCTTTAAAAATTTAATATGAACAAATCTATGTCATTAAAGGCAATACGATTTTTTGTCATCCGTTTTACATTATACAGTAGATTTTGGCCAAAATATGCAACGCTTTGTAGTTATTTACAGTTTTGCACAGTCTTTATTTAGTTAAGGGGTATATAAAACACATGCGTGTATGATTTTTGCAAAGAGAATGAAAATGCGAACAACATTTTTTCTCTGCTTTGAATTGGAGTTCTTGTAGGAAGAGGGAAGTGTTCAGTAAATTGAATTATCTTATTTGAAAGTGCTTTATGTTTCTAATTAATTGCAGTTGGATTAATGTTGTAATATTTTTAGTGGATAATTTTTCTAAGAAGTTTAACAAAACTATTTACATCTAGAATACGGAGGACTGCGTCGTTCGTTGGCTATACCAGTATTATATAAAAAGACGAACACACATACATTTATTAAGAATTGAATTGCTTCGAAATTTAAGGTTAAGCTCTCTAAGTCTATGTCCATACGAGTCAACTTTTGCTTCTGCACCTTTCTTACATTTTCTTTTGAAGTTGTATTCGTGTCCATATAATGAAATTCTTGTTGGGCAAATTAAAATTTTTGTTGCTTAATATTACGAAGAAGAAAACAAAAGGCAGTTGCATGTACATGAAGCAGTGTACCCCTTCCCATTCTTTTCACCTCTCTCTTCCATATATACATATGGACATAGACTAATGGTAAATTTAATATTTTAAAAAATTTTATTGTAATCCTGCTGAGAGATATACATATATTATGTATTGAGTATATTAAGTTCAAATTTGTTTGTGTATTTTATTACAAAATTAGATAAATTGTTCTCAAGTTATGATAAAATCGGAGAGCGCCTGTTCAAAACTCCATAATTTGACTTAAAAGTAACTGATTTTAAATTATAATTTTCTTTTGTTAGAGGACTACAACACACAACTAATTTATTGAAAAAATATTGTAAGAATGGTTCATATTAAAAACTATTTGATTTTAGTATTTTTCAACATCTTTTCCTATAAAAAAGAAAAAATCCGTTATTAAAGTCCATACTTTAACGACCACTTCTAATGTATCTCTTATTAAGAAATTGGAAATCGATCGAAACTTCTATTTTAATTTTTTTTATTGAAATTTCGATCGATATCATGTACCGTAATTTGGTTCTAGACCTTTTTGTAACAAATTTTAAGAACATTCCCTACCTATCCCAGAGATTGTATCGGGGTTAAACAAACCAGAGTGAAGTATAAATTAAATTACTCCCCTTATGTCGCATTCCATAAGGTCTGCTAGTTCAAGTAGTGACAGATTTCCAAAGTATAGAGCCCTATTTCCAGATAGAGGTTATACTGGGGCCAGATGAATCTAGAAACGTCACATGTGATTTCGTTTGTCCGTCTGGTTTGTGCTTCCCTAAGTATTTGATGCTGAATTTGTATTTAGCAGATTGTTAGTGAGACCCCTACTAAACAGTTGATGTCCCTTTCTTGTAAGCGGGCACCAGACTTGGCTAGCTCAATCGAAAAAATGTTACCGGCCACATCAGCATGCCCTGGTAGCCAGAAGAGCCCTACGTTGAAATGTCTCCCTATCTCGTCCAGGAATATCCGACATTCTCCAAAAAATTCCGATATTGTGCAAACACCATATAGAGGCTATAGTGCTGCCATACTGCTGGATATCTTGAGCGAATACTCTATTAAGCTTATCCAAATGACCTGGGTAGCCTAAACTGTATTCTACATTGTAAGTGTGAAATAAAGAAGTCGCGCCTACTCCAGTATCCAACCCCAGAAATCCACATCGAATCTTTAATCGGCCAAGAGAGCAGGAGAGCAATAGTCAGTATTATTGAATAGATCTAAATTATGACACAATATCGTCTCATGGCCTACGTTACATTGTTTCACCGAATTCATGACTAGGTGTTTGATCATGAGATCGGCAGGAAGCCAATGCAGTATAGTAAACAGTGCTTTAGATGGTGTAGTACGAGGTGTACCAATAATCACTCGAGCAGATGTTCGCAGAACCTTTTCAATCATTTTAAAGTATGTGGATTTATCTAAGGAAGTCCACTAGACGACAGCCTCATACTGTAGTATAGGCTTAACCACGATTTCAAAAAGCCAGTTGACGTTTTCGGGACTTACTTACATCCCATCCATTGCCGGTAGACCTTTTACAGTTATATAGAGCGAGAGCAGCCTTGGCTGCCGTAGCTTGAAAGTGGGGGTGCCATGAAAGTATGCAGTCCAGTATAATAACGAGGTACTTCGCGCCTAAGGGTATCTAGAAAATTACCAGATACTGGTAATGCAGCATCATGTGCGTAGGCTACTGCTATGAACCCCATATAGTCCAATTTCATCGTGTTAATGGAGATATTTCATAGGATAGGTGACATAAGACATCCCTATAGCCTAGCAATTTTTTGAATAGTAGTTTGCCCCATTATGGAGGAAATGACCCTACTGGTCAAGAGTCTCAGGATAAAGCTGATTGCTGACCAATCAATGTTCACTCTTTCAAGTGCTATAATAATGCTTTCAGGTCTTACATTGTTAAAGGCACTTGCTTTGTCAAGAAAGGCCACCAATGTATTTTCTTTATGCGCCATAGATTTTTCAATAAAACCAACAGTCCCAGAGTACCCTTCGTGTAGGCGTCTTGGAAGGTTCATAGAAAGTTTGGATGGATTGCTGATCTAAGATGTAGATTAATTCCCCGTTTCAACGTTTTAGGAGCAAAGTTAATAGCCTGATAGGTCTAACATTTTTTGGATTTAGATGAGTGATTTTACCCCTTTGGGGATAAAGACAAGAGAACAGTTGGTGTATGCCATCAGCATATATGACCAATTTAGGCAGGCCGAGCATATTCGAATAAACCATTGATTGATGATGTCAAAGCTGTTGATGGTCCACATTATTTTTCCCTATTAAGAGAAATTCTGACCATGTTAGCAGTTAAGGATTGTATAATCTCCCGCGTAGAATCCCTGCATGCGGGTAAGTGCGTTTCCATTAAAAATTCTAGAGTCTCTTGACCACTGGTTGCCCAACTGACACATGAGAAAACTGGGGACATTTGGAAGAGTGGTCGAGATTTTCCGGAGGTGACTGGTCTCAGATGCACCCTCTACATTGCTGCAGAAGGATCTGCATGACGTCCGCTTCGCATCCGTAGTGAGGTTTTGGAAATTGTTTACTGAGTATTTATAAGCTGACCAGTTTCCCAGTCTTTTCATCTCTTTGAATAGTTCCAACTATCTTTAGACCCGCTTGATATTTCAGAGCTCCACCATGGTGGTTTACTCCTATCACGCAGGGCTATAGGTGTGCATGATTCGGCAGTCGCTAAGTTGAATGCATTAGTAAGGTTGTCAGCCGCGATCAATGTCGTGTCTATTATGAATGAATGGCGAGTGGGGAAAAAAGTCCAAAAGAATAAGCCTTTGCTCTTTCCAATTTGTTTTTCTCATGTTTCTTATTGGCATAGCCCTCTTCGTCAGAGTTAGTGAATTCAATATAGTTATGATCAGAGAAAGAACAATCATTTGAGACCAAGCATTCGAATGCATAAAACAAACTAGCATGATACCGAGAACCTCCTTCCTATTGGACATAATGAGAGTAGGCTTTGACCCGACATTTAAAATGTCGAAGTTGTTACAACGAATAAAATCAATGGCTATTCCTTACAAGTAGGAAAAAATATAAAATCAACTACATATTTTGAAAATATTTTTATAAAGAATATTTTAGTTTATAAATAATCAGAATATTGAATATGGTGAAGTGGCCTCGAAACCAGTACCAATTCATTCTGCTAGTCTGATGATTAGATATTCTAATGCTCATTTTAATATAAATTTGAATTTGTCTTTATATTCTTAATTAAAACTTAATATCGTGTGCTTACATTCAAAAAGTGCTATCTCCAAAATCACAATTTTACAGTCGAGAGAGAAAAATATTTTTTTTTTCGTTAGCACTAAGAGTAATAACTAAACAGTAACCTTCCCTTCACCATGCTTTTTGTTGCACATACGTTTTGGGATCCAAAAAGAATAAATTAAATTTAGATTCATGGATGCAGGGTATTTTTCAAAAATACCCTAGTTATTAAAAGGTTTTGGGATATAAATGCTTGTCCTTAAATATGTGGCCACCATTGTATATTAATTACTGGTGCAGCAATACCATGCAGAGCCTACAAAACTTCTAGCTATTAAGGCAACTTTGTAACCGAATGATATGCTATTAGTACATATGCTTAAGAAGATAATTAATTTTAATCTAGTGATACTGTTAAAAGACATGCTGTATGTTTTTTTTAGAATGTAGGGAGCGCATATAAAGGCTTAAATATATATTTTTGATTTGTTCACTTGTACTCATTTAAAGCCTGGAAAAATTTTGCAAGCTGTGAAGCATTCAACTGATGCTTTTCATTAAAATTAAATTTTCTAAAAAAAGACGTTCTTGATAGCTTTGATGATATTATAAATGATTTTAAAATATTCTTTGTAACCAAACTGATCGTTAATTAACCCGTTTGTGACTAAAAAGTTAAAAATATATATTAATTGAGAGGCTTAGTGCAATAATTCGGTAAGTTACAAAAACAAAATATTGATTAAATCGAATATTAAGTTTAAATAAAATTTTATGGTTTTTAGAATTTTCTACTAAACACACTAGAATTTATCCAAAAATTCCTCTAGGACTCATAGCGATGGTACCTAACAAGAGCATGTTAAATAATTTTTTTTTATTTCATGTGGCTTACCGAATTATTGCAATAAACCTTTCAAATCAATAAATGTTTTTTCTAAATACGAATCCTATAAATAGTATAAAGACTTCCATCTTGGACATAGATTTTTCTCTATAACCAAAAATATGCTGTCAACTACAGCAAGTGTTAAAATGTTCAAAAATACAAAAAGGGTTAATTGGCAAGTCATGTGTTAAAATATGTAATACGATTGTCATTCAAAGAAACAAAGATGTATTACAAAAAAGTAAAAAAAAAGGAAACTGCTGCTCGTATAGGAGCCAAGAATTATTACCACAGCTTTTTAATTTATGACTTTGTCACATTCTGTGCATGTTTTTTCACATTCTTTTGCTTTTTTTAACAAATTAAATCTCATGGGATAATGATTCCTCTGCTTTTAGTTGTCCATTTATTTATTTTTTCGATTTTTGTGATGACGAGGATGTTGAATAAATTGTGTAAACGATATGAAATTGTAGTTATTGTGTGAATACACATGTTTTATTATTATGCCTGTTAAATTACTAAAACTATAAATGTGACTAAAAAAAAGAATTATAGACTGGCTGACTGACTGTGATATTGGTATGCGTATTTATCTTGACATTTTTGTTTAACGTCTCTTTGGTATAAAGACTACTCGGATAGTGATAGCAGGACTCTTCAAAAATTCCGAACTTACGTATCAATGTATCTACTATATTTATGTGTATGTATATTCTTTGATTACAACATTATTAATTTCATTGTATTATTTTTTGTTACTTTACGACATTTGTTGTTTCTACTCAATTGTTGGATAAATGTCTGAACCAACAATACAGTAGCAAATGAGTTGCAAAATTTGTCTTTTCCTTGACTATACTTATATGGATTTGTACTGTCTATACAAACGTATCCTTACATTTATCATTATCGTTTTCGTCATTATATTCATACAATATAACAACGAAGCTTCTTAAAATGTTTTACTTCTAACTATTGTCATATGTGTGCCCTTTGAAAAACCAATGCTAAGCATTTGATAAGACCTTTCAGAAAAAATAAATAAATCTTCTCTATTCTATTATTAAGTCTAGAAAATTTGTAATACATAATCAGTTGATACTTTATGCATGCTGTAATAAGTACACTTCCATAGTTTTACTAAAAACAAATGTACACTGCGAATCTTTTACATAAGGAAACAAATTTCTACAACATATTTTCAAAAAATTTTAATGTCTTTAAAACTGCTAAACATTAAGCGCCGTCTGTCTTCATGAAAACTTAAAACAGGGTAGTAAGATACTTTTATTATTTAGCACACAGTAGTACATTATACACTTTAAATTAAAGCTTGAAGACTTGACTATAAGGGTTTAAGTTTGTTTTTTTTTAATTTGATGGACAGTGTCACTAAACTATTTTAGTTAAATAAAACTCCTAACAAAAATTAGCAACAAAAAAAAAAATCAATAGAAATAAAAGCAAAAAGATACAAAAGAATTCACTCGACTCTTTTTATCATGTATGAAAAATATAGTCGAATAACATGCATATTTTCATTTGTGTTCATTGTTTGTACATCACTAGGTACAAATAATGAACACAAATGAAAATATGCACGTTATTCGAGTATATTTTTTATAAATGATATAAAGAGTCGAGTGAATTCTTTTGTAATCAATTCACTTTTTTATTTGCACTTCATAGAAAACTTGTACTAAATAAGTTGAAAAATATATTAACGGAATTCAGTATTTGATGCAAATACTCTTGCGCAAGTGCAAATGTAAAATATCGTAGCATTTTTATGAAATCCAACAACAAAGTATACAAAAGTTCTTTAAAAAAACTACGTTATCATGCATTTGCATGCTCGCAAGACAATTTGCATCAAACACTGAACTCCGCTATTATAAGGAGAGTAAAATAAAAGCCAGTTTAAAAGAAAACAATGAAAAGCTATTCACTTATTTCAATATCCGTATGAAACCATATTTTTTTATTGCAGCACTAACTACAAAATATGGTGGTGTTGGCAAAGAACAATTTTCCTTTTGAAACAACTATATTTCATGTTGATCTAATATTCCAGTACAGTTAAAGCAAAATGAAATTGATACTGAAATAATTCGAAGAACTTGTTAAATTAAAGTTATTTCGAGCTGAAACAACGTGAATTTGATATTCACACAACACCAAGAATCATGTTGAATCAAAGTTATTTAAAGTTCAAACAACATGAATTTAATGTAGCTATTTTACTAATTATTTTACCTACCTGACGTGTATTCGAATAGGCATCAGTAGTTGGCTGCCCTAGCCAAGATTTGAACTCGGGCCACTTGGTTAATAGTCAATGCGCTACCAATTGCAGCGACAACAGCTTAAAACTTTACTTTAGATATACACTAAATAAATACCATCATATGATTTAATTGATGATTTAACATTACATTTATTTGAAAATATAGTTATAGTCATGCTGATTTAAAATGAAATATAATGTTGATAACAATGTTATTTTCAATAGTAAAAAAATTAAATAAATATATAAAAAAAATAAATAAGAAAATAATTAAATAAAAAAAATTAAATAAATAAAATAAAATAAAAAAAATAAAGAGTTTTAAGGTCAGATTAATAATTTTTCGTTTAAAATTATTGCGAAACAACAACAATAATAATAATAATAATAATAATAATAATAATAATAATAATAATAATAATAATAATATATTCCCATCGATCCTGTAAGGAGCATAGGGCCTCAATAAATTGGTTGAATGTACGCTTGTCTTGTGCCATCGCTTTCACCTCACTCGAGCTTTTATTCATGGCCGCTACCTCTGCGTCAATCTGTCTTTTCCACGTGTGAGCAGGACGTCCTCTCCTTCGATTGCCCTGTGGTTTCCACTCGATGGCATTCCTTGTGATGTCATTATGCGGCCTTCTAAGGGTATGGCCAATCCACCGCCATTTACGCTTTTTTATTTCAATGCCTATAGGCTGTTGATTGGAATACTCCCACAACCTGATATTGGATATAACTCTTGGCCAGAAGATTCTTAAAATTCTACAAAGACATTGATTTATAAAAACTTGGGTCTTGTGCATGTCTCTGGGTGCAGCGTTCTACGTCTCGCAGCCATAGAGAAGGGTGGATTTTACATTTGCGTTAAATATGTTTAATTTCACGCGCTGGGAAATTGATGACGAGCACCAGATGGGTCTTAATCGGCCGAAAGTTTGTCGAGCTTTTTGTAAGCGATTGTCAATGTCTACGCTTGACACGCAGTTTTTTGATATTATGCTTCCAAGGTAGCAAAATTGGTTGACACCATCTATCTGACTATTATTAATGTTGAGTAAGTCTTGATTTGTCGTGTTGATTCGGGGCGTTTTTGTTTTGCCCGTATTTATTTTAAGGCCCGCTGCCACTGCAGCTTCTGATATATTCCTCAAATTTCTTGAAAGATCTGAGAATCTGTGCGCTAGAAGACAGATATCATCTGCGTAGTCCAAGTCATTTAGGCGACCTTGTAGTCTCCATGCTATTCTTTTACCATTGTGCAGTGCTTTTTTCAAAATTGTATCTAGCACAATGTTAAACAGGAGGGGTGATATGACGCAGCCTTGTCGGACTCCAGTTTCCACTTTTATTGATCTGATTGCGAAACAATGGTAATTTTAAATATAGAGCAGGAAATTTTAGCTGGTAACGCGAAGTCTGCTATTTGTCGGTTATTTACATTTACAAAATACGAACAACAAAATAAACAAGAACAAGTCACACAACTGAGAACAAAAGTACATTGTAGCTATGAACAAAGCAAACAAACACCAACACACTGAAACAACAATTTGGTATGATTTTCAATCGAAATTGCAACGTGTTGATTTTAAATTGGTATTTCTTTTCTGTGTTATTGCCTTTAAGTAAGCTAATATTATTAGTAGCCCTTTTCCTACTTAATAAGAAATTTATGCGAGTTCTTATCAGTTCTAATAAAAATTTCTTTTCTTAATGTGTCTTGCAGGTGTACTCGAAATTACTTTGTTACAACTAAAACTATATTACTAAAATTTTGATGTTGTTGTTTTCGAGATGGTGCTAGTTTTCTGTCTGCCACTACTTAAGCTCTAACTCATTCATCTACAAACCACAAACAACTTAATAGATTTTATGTACGAATTTCTTATAGTAGTGGTCATTGTAGGAGTTGTAATTGTACCACTAGAATATGCGCTTACGAATACATTAATAGATAATGGACAGTGGAACGGAATCATATATTTTGCAAATAAATCTAACACTTCTAAGATTTCACATGAACACAGCAGATACATTAAGCTGCCTATATTGCTCACGAGGGGAGCTGAGCTCTAAAGTCCCAAATTAGGGTACTTCGGACATATAAAATTTTCCAAAGCTTGCAATTTTTATGATTCTCACTCGATTCCAAAAGTTTTTTTGTGTCCTCTTAGTTCTTATAAGGTTCTATAGAAATTATCTTTAGTTATGCACTTATCTTTAATAGTTAGTGAGGGATACCCATTTAAAAATTAAAAAATTTCAAAACCTTAATCCAGTAGTCTCAAAATATCGGATTCAAATAACAAACGATTGTAACAATTCTGTGGACTTTTGACCAAATAACTTAAGTCTAATTTTCAAAAATTTCAGGAGAACAAAAATACTATTAAAGTGTTGCATATAACTTTCTGTGTCTGCTCTTAAAGAAAAGTAATAATTATACTTGAATGATTTTGCTAATAGTTTTATTTAGGGGCTTTTTCGCATATTTCTAATTATTCGTTGATCAGTCGTAAATTGAGAGAAATCATGATGAGCTAACTTTCCAAAAAATTAATATTTTCTTTACCAATTATCGTAGTAATATGGCGATTACACCAAAAGAAGCGTTTAAAAAATATGTCTTTAATGCTAACAAAAATTTTAAAATTTTTTAAGTCGGCTTAGGTGTTTTTGCAGTAGTCCACAGCATTTGTTAACCCTTGTGTACGCGACAAAAAAAAAAACTGCGCTGCTAAGGTACCCGCATACTTACGTAGAAAACAAAGGCCCCTATTATGATTCACAGCTAAATTGATACTTGAGTCGTAGTTGTTAAATTCTTATCCTACACAGAGTCCACCCTTGGTAACGTTCAATACATTTTATGATGGATTGATAAAACCTTTTTCAATATAGTAATATTTTATTAATATTTATGTGCGGTTTCCACATAACAGACGGTCGACTTGAGTACAAGCTTTGTATGAAAAGCACAAAAATTTGTAATGATTTGCAAATTAATTTTCTGCTCAAGTCGACCGTCTGTTATGTGGAAACCATACACTAGAACCAAAGATATGCCATATTTTGTTTATAAAATTTTTAATGCAATTTTAGCAATTAAAAACAGTTATGAAGCATACTAAGAAGTAGTAACGTTCTATACATAAGATAGATGCCAACATTAACATCAGTTGATAGTCCTGTCATCAATAGCAATGCTGACAATTGTGTAATCAATGAAATAAAAAAAAATTAAAGTGCGGTGTCCACAATACAAACAATTGAATTGAGTAGAAAATTTGTATGAAAAGCACTAAATTTCTTGGGTGATTCCTATACAAATTTTTTACTGAAATCAGTTGTTGGTGTTGTTTAAACAGCACTTAAATCAAAACTTTCATTGTTGTTGTTATAATTTTACTTTTTATTATAATATTTCATTATTATACCTTTTTAGTCGGCAAACGAACTAGTTATGTTTTTAATTTATTCTACGAAAATCTAACAAACAGCTTTAATAACCAAAGACAAATTGATTAAACCATCACACTGCAGCCAATCATTAACAAAGACAAATGACGCAGACACAACACCATGTGATAATCCATCATAATTAAAGTAACAAAATGTTTACAGAATAGCTTAAACAAAATGCCAACAACAAACATTTTAACATCAGCAACAAGGAAATCGGCAGCTGAATCATAGTCTTTGTAATTTTTGCTACTATTGTCGTCATCGTCATCATCAATGAGGCAATCGAAAATTAATTATACTGCATTACATTTCAAGTTTAAAACATTCAAATAAGGAATTAGAATTTGTAAACGGTATTATGCGTATGTATGCTTCTAAAATCTAATAATAATTGTTCATGTCAAAAATTAAAGGATTTTGTTTCTTGTCGTAACAGTATGATAAAGTACAGTTCTCACAAGTTTTCTATTAAGAAAAAATTTCACACAAATGCTTTGTTAATGTTAAGTGTGATTCAAAATATATATTTTTTTCTTTTTTGTAAAATTGATTTTATTGTTGTTTTTTGCAGCTAATTAAAACAAAACTCGTTTAGTGAAAAATATGATATATGTCACTCTATTGGTATCAACATGTCTTGCATTTACAATTTTAATTAATATGTATCTACAAAGGTTTTAGTACAAAATTTAAGTTATGCATTACTGTTAATTTGTCAAGGGCTTACGAAGAATTTTGAAAAGTCTTTTACTCTAAGTATCCTTCAATTAGCAATATTATATATTTCTAATATTGCCTATTACTCAAAATTAACAACAATAAACAAAATTAATAATTAATGTACAATAATATTTTAGCCTTTAACAACATTCTTGTGCATTAAATTGTATAAAATTATTGCAAATTTTTTGGAAAAAGTCAAAAGATAAAGATATTTAGTTATGAAACACATGAAATAAGAAATTAATGACTGCGTCATAGCTCTGTCAAAAACATTAAGAATATTATTTTAAGTTCGATTTTTTTTTTGCAAAAAATCGTAAGGAGGAATATAATTCTAAGCAACTTTGCCCGGGAAACCATGGCTCTAAAATGAATTTCGAGATTGCTGATATTTCAAGAAATTTTTAAAGACTATTATGTTACAGAAAAAATTACCAAAAAAATGTTTGAAGCAATTTGAAGCATACTTAATATTTTATCAACACATTAAATAATGGTACTCATACGCCAATGTATTCAATAGAACACTGAAGATGGCACATAGCCAAAACCGGTCAGTTTATCAGCCAAATTTGACGCGTGATGACGGAAAATCGTTTCAAATTCTTCAAAAATATTTTGTAACTTTTTCTATAATAATGGTGTTATAATATGGGAACCACTGGCGCGATTCTCCTCTAATTTTTTTGATCAAATGTTAGGCTGAACTGTCATACTAATTTTTATTCTATTCGTAGGAGCCTGGCATAACCACTGGTTGGCTTATATGAACTAAGTCACAACATATTTTAAAATTTCCGAAAGCTTGAAGTCCATTTAAGATCCATGATATCTAGGGAAACATTTTTATTTATATAAATCGACCCACCCTAATTTAAACTAGTAGTACAAATTCGGATGACTTCAAAAGAACTTGTCGTAGGCTTGTCATTAGTGACGCCAAACGGGTCTGGTTTTCGGAACAACCGGGATTCGGGATTTTGAAATTAAAAATGCTGGTATTTTTCGGTATCCCGGGAATTTTCGGGAAAAATTATCGCCATTCTGCTAGGTTCGGTATTTATAAGAAAATAAAACAGAAATTTAAACGATGAACTTACACTAGCGCAGAGAACTAAGAACCTGAATAAATTCTGAAATTTGTTATTTTGGCTTTTAGTTCAATATTTGAATTAATGTAAATTCAAATTATTTATTAACAGTGGAGTGCTCGAATTATCAAGTCAGATTAGCAGGACAGTTCAGTACTACCGATTTCGAGAGGCTGCTAAACCGTCTTATCAACGTTCTTGTTCACTTTTACCACTTATGAAGGCAGATGCTTTTTTATAGGGTAAAAACGAAAGTTTTCGATACGGTCTGAATTTTATCCACTCTGATTTTATTCAAGACCGACATATATCTTCTACTCCTGTGTGCGCGTAACGTGGCGAAAAATTATTTTTATACCTCTTATGGCTGCTATTTTATGGGCCTCTAAACTTGGACATATCGGCCATTCTTGAGAAAAGTCGTCATATTGAAGATTCAATAACTTTAGAACGCGTCATCGGATATAAATACATATGATGTCATTCGAAAGGTTTAAGTCTCCTCTTAATGAATGCTTATTAAAAGGGATAAAGCTTCCTGCAACAAGTGCCTCTAAAATGCCTTAGAATCCTTTATCCTTAAATATCCTGAAAAATTTTATATTAATTTTCTTTATTTTTTTTACAAAATGTACCCAATTAACATGTCTTTATTGTGTCAAATTTTCAATATGGGATGAAAATAGATTCAAAACTTACAGTTGTTTCGTTATCATTATTCGATCATTTCTATAATAATTGTGTCAGCAATAACAATAAAAACAACCGTAGCCGTAGTATATCCAAAAATATCGATTTGTATTTTTTACATAATGACGATTGATTAGTTTGCTCTATGGGAAAAAAAAAACAATAGAAAATATATAAGGATCAAAATTTGTTTTCATTTGCGATGTCCTTGTCGTGGGTTTGCCAAAAGTGAGATTAAACCTTTTAAATGATATTTGAATTACTATGCTAATTTCAAAATTACTTTTTACAACACAAAAAAAAAATCCTAATAGTTGTTTTTATTATTATTGCTTATACAAATTTCATAAAAATTATCGAGTTTTCACATAGAATCATCTATAACTTTTAAGTTTGTTTTCATCCCGTCTGGAAAATTGTACACAATAAAGATATGTCAGATGACTAATTCTGTAAAAAAAAAGAAAATTAAAATACCAGTTTTCAGCATATTCAAGGATAAAAGATTCTTTGGCATTTCAGACGCACTTGTAGCAAGAAGCTATATTATTTTTAATTAATACTAGCTAAGAAGATACTGGAACCTTTCGATTGACATTTATATCCGAGGACGCGTTCTAAAGTTATTCAATCTTCAATATGACGAACTTTTTTGAAAAATGGTCGAGATGCCCAAATTTATAGGTGCACACAGGAGTAGAAGATATGTGTCGATTTCACATTTAAATCGAGGAGGTGAAAATCCAAACCCTTGTTTTCATATCGAAAATTTTCGTTTTTACCCTATAAGGATACATCAGCTATTTAAGTAAATTGTATCACGAAATAGAATACAAGACTTTTCATGTAAATTTTTGCATTCATTTTATTTTAACTCAATTAATTGCATTGAAGAAAAAATTAAAGAATTTTAGAATGTAGAATGTTCTGCGGAAGAGATAAAAAAGGTTTAAGAAAATATCACAGGAAAGACGTTGGTTAGTTGCCACACCTTTGAAAAAAATCAACAAAATTCAATCAGGATCAAGTATGTTAGAAACTATTTAAATCGAAATATCCTCATTGAAATACATCAATAGTTTTCTCCAGTACTCTAGTTTTAAAAATGTGCATAGTCCTTAAATATTTTTTTCTTTGTAAATTGTCTGAAATCAAAATAACTGATCGGTAGAAGCTTTTGCTTTGAGATTTAATGCATTATTTAGTAAATTATTTTCCCCCTTTTTGTGCATTTAATACTTGTTAATGCAATGTCTTCAAAAAAATCGTTCTATGAACAATCCACTTGTGATGTATGTATATATACATATCACGGACTTCGTAAAATCTTCATACGTTAAATCGTTTAAGGTGAATATTTCCAATAAAGACAAACAATCCGTCCCTAATACTTTTTGCCAAAATTGAGCTGTATCTTTACTGCAGTGGTCAAGTGGGTAAGATCCACACTCAAGTGGGTAAGATCTATACTTTCTAAAGAATCACTTGTGCCAGAATAGTTGAGTTCCTTCTTTAATTTTATAATTTAGGAAGATTACTTTTTTAACAACATTAAAAAATTTATAATTACTATTCATATTAATTTCATTACAAAAATAGGTCCATTTAAATAAAATTAAAGTTTCAAATTGGCACGATAAAAAATTCATGGCCATAAAACAATTATTTTATCGTATGACTCTTAAATTTTAATTTCATTTCCCAGTTTGATTTAAAAATGTCACTCGAATATCACCAGTTGATGTATTCTGCATTAACCGAGCGTGTGGTGCTGTTTCAACAACTGCAGACCATGAACTATATATCTTTCAGTTGAAGTTTTTTTTTCCCAATTTCATTTTATTTTGAAAATTTGAAGCTAAATGCATGAAACATGTTGTCATTCAACTCTATGTTAAATTTTAGAGAGAGAAAAAAAAAGATGCAACCATGTTTCATTAAAGCAGCGGCCAGTTTTAACTCGAAACAAAAAACTAGCAACTGTAGCAACATAAAGGATGAAAACTAACGAATAAGTCGGATAAGTGAACGAACATTTAATAAAGGATGCTCTGTTTTAGTTTCAGTTTTTTTTTTTTTTGGTTATTTAAACTGAACGTCGTCACAAAGTTCTTGGAACTATCCAAAATAAAACGCATACAACAAGGATTGTGTGGTCTTTGCACAAAATACATTTTGCAAAACAAAATGCAACAGAAAAACGTAACAAATGTAATTTACCATTTTGTGACGCTTATAAATTAACGCCAACCAACTTTGATGCTAAAGTTGTTTCTTCTTTTTTATATCATCATTCTTGTTGTTATTTTTGTGCTTTTCGAAGAAATCAAAAAGAAGAGCAAGGCAAAAAAAAGTTGCAAACGTAAGTCCATATGTGTACAACAAAATAACAACAGAAGAGGCAACAAAACTATCACTTAAACTGAGTTTTTACTCTGCCCCAGCCATAATAGCAACCAACCAGAAGCAGCAACAACAACAAAAAGTATCAACAATGAATTTTTTACGCACACATGCATTTCTTAATACTGCCCTACACTTTTCTCTACAAACACAAAAACAAGGAACGACAAAGTGTCAAGCAAAAGATGAATTTATTACCGACAAAAGTTGAATGAGAAACCCATAAGACAGGCTTGCAACACACTCATACTCATATGAATAACATATTTAAGTACACATGTACACACAAAAACACTTCAAGTCAAGTCACAAAATTTGGTAGCAAGGACAAAAACGTCAACTGCTTCACATCTATTTAAAACTTGCAACATACTAAGAGATCTTTTTGTCCATAACACACACTCACACTGCATGTATTTATTCACTTGCATATTGCTGCAATTTATAGTTGCATACATTTTTCCAACTGCACTAAAATGCATACCAAAAAATTTACTCTCGTGTAACAAGCAAGAAAAAATAGTTTTGTAGCAAAATTTTGTTAAGCATTTTTAATTTATTTTTGTTTTTAACTAGAACTAGGTTAAGTTAGGTAGTAAAATTATTTTTGAAGTATGCAATAGATTGTTCGATTTAATTTATTACTCTCTTAGCTCAAAAACAAAAAAACAAGTGAAAATATCTTATAAAAATATGAGAAAACTTTAACTTCAAAAGTTGGTCTAAAATTTTACAAAGAAATATATGAAAAATAAATTTGAACAGTAAGACATATCGATGGTCACACGTGGATAGCACGTACCTAACTTGTACAACTTTTAAGTTGAAGAAATTACATTATAAATAGGCCGACAGCGGTACTACCAATGAAATAAAATAGCTAAAACAATTTTAGTAGATACTCTTTACTAATTTCGGCTTTTTATTTTAAAGAAAGGAATGATTTTTAGCAATTTATATAAGATTTCCTGCGTTTTTTTGTGAAAAATAGTATAAAATCAGTTACGAGTTGTTAACGTTTAGCTATCGATATACTACTTTAAATTATGAACAACTAGGACCTGAGTTAAATTTTCCGCATATCTTTGTTGTAGTGTTTATTTCCTGGTACTCTTCATCCAAGGAGCGTTAAGTAAAAATAAATGCACTGTTTTCGTTTTTAAAATGAAATGTCATTGCACTTGAAAAATCTGTTTTATTCATATTGGTTGTTACAGAGTTTTAATTAAAGCTGTCGAGAATAGGGCCACAGCTTAAAAATCCGGGTTTTCTCAGAACTGTTAATGTTAAAGGTGTCTTCTTATTTGCTTCATTTAGAACTTTGTACTAAACTTCTGGGGAATACATTTGTGAAGCATATTTTAAATGTTTCTTTTTCAATTAATGGCAAGATCTCGATCAGATCGTAGATGGGTATGACCACTAACTAGGAAATGGTGCATAGTCATTATGGACTTATTCAGTATTTGAAGCCAGAGAGACATTAACTATAAGATCATCTACATAATTTTATTTATTTTTTGTTTAATCAAAATATTTTAGTAGCACTGAGACAACCTCATCGGAACCGAGCTTAGCTATATTTTCGGGCGAAGTAAACATATGACCCTGCCCAGCAGAACAATCATGTATTCTTAAATTATAAAGCAAAAATTTTCTGCAGTAAAACGCAGGACCAGTAGTTCGTTTTGTTATTAGAAATATTTGTTGTGTATTGAAAGATACAAGACATTAGTTTATTCCATTTTGGATTGAATCCCCCTGTTTCAATTTTAAACAAATCTTGCATTACCCCAGCATAGGCCTTATGTTTATTCAGAAAAGTTATCACATTACAAAAAAATAGTTACTGCCGTACGGAATATTTTCTTAAACCTTCAAACACCTTTTTATATACAGCAGCAACTATGTAAGCAACATTAATAAAAATTTTTATATTTTTTGTGCAACAAGTGCGTAAGCCACAAAAACTTAAACAAATCATACCGCAAAAGTTTCTAATTCAAATTCGTTGTGTCTGGGGAAGAGTGCTTTGTTAACTAATGATTTAACACAACTACCATAAAAATTGAAAAAAATGGCTTCCAGTTTCTTCAAAATCTGTCGTTGAAGAAAGAACAAGTAAAAGTTAATGTGGCTACAAAATTTTTGAGGAAAAAATATCAAAAAATATAATTTTGGAAGAAGTGGGTTTTATGATTATATCGACAAAATAATGGAATTTACTTAAAATCTTTTTAATATACAAAGCTAGATACTAGCAATTGAATGACTACATAAGACCAATTTTTGTTTGCATGTGGCTTATTCCACTTGTAATAAACAATGAGCTTTTCAATCACTTCTCTTAATCTAAAAATTACTTTGCCCTTAAAAATCTTTTCAAATATCTATTCAAGCATATCCATCTGATAAAATACGAGTACAAAAATGTCATAACCAAACACGTCTTTTTCTTATCATCTACATAAAAATATTAAACAAAATATTGGCAAAGAAATAACAACCATTAAATAGCGCAATGCACTCGAGCAAACTTACTCATACTTACAACAATGCAGAAAAAAAATTAAAATAAAAAATTATATAAAAATAGACAACATCTACAATATTGCTAATGTCGTTTACTGCATCTCCTCGTACTTGTATCAGTATACGAGTATGAAGTACATAATTTCATTCTCAATACAAGTAAATAATAATCTAATACAATTTGGCAATAGAAAAATTTCGAACAGTTCCAGCATTACTCGTACATATTTATATATATAGAGAGAAATAAAATTAGTTCATTTTAAGAATGATAGAATTAGTGCTTAAGTGGATGTATGGACGTACTTCATGGCTGCAATAAAGTAATCATTGAAATGAACATGAAAATAGAGCTGATGATAAGATTTTCGATTAAAATAGTTAAACACAACGACACCACAGCCAACCATGAAAATCTCTTAGATCCATTTAACAATCCAAAGTGGATTGTTTTTGCTGTTGCCGATTTCTGACGCTGCAGATACTTGCAGTGAGTGCAAGTTTGTGTTTAGTTTATGGTGCAACGACTAAGTGTATGTTTGTATGACTAAAGCATCATTGATGTGTTTTTGATAGATTCTCTTGTAGTTCTCAATTTTGATTTGTTTGCTTCACTTATGAAGATTTTATTCACTGATAAACTATAAACTTGTAAAAATGTTTTCAATTTTTCTTTTCTGTTCGTTCTAATTTTTTCGGATCATTTTCTTATCATTTGTTTTATGAGTAGATTGTAATAATGATTTGTTATGTGTATTTTTTTTTTCTCCTACTTTTTTGCAAGTTCCCTTGACCGGTGTAGTGAACATTACCATCCTTGTGGAACGTACACTGATGGCAAGCAATTGAATTTTAATTCATTTTCTTCTTTTCTTTTTCATTATTTTGAAGATAAATTTGCTAAAGTTGTAGATTTTCCATTAGATATTTTGTATATGATATAGAGATCAATGATTATTTGTCATGTAATTATTCTTTAAATAGTGTAGTACGTGTTGTAGTTAGTCGAATTCATATTGCTGGCTTATGTTGAGTGTTAATTAGAAACATTTTTACTTTCTACAACATACTTGTTTAGAATAATTTGCATAAGGTGTGAGAGAAAGTCACTAAATATTTATTTGCTAAAACATAAAAAACATTTGTTCAATTCAGAAGCTCAGTCGTATGGTTTATCGTTTAGAGCATTACGATATACGTTTATGTGCTTGTGAACACACAAATTTGTTGTATCATTATTTTGTCTTATTTTAAATGTCAATTCAATGTAGTCAATTCATTTTAAGTAAATAATTTATGCAAAAAAACTAGTTTTGCTATTATTTACAGGATTAGTGATTTCTTTAATACATTTAGCAATTTTTCGCTAACTTGCGATTTTTTCCCGTTTTTTCAATTTTTTTAACGGTTGTGGGCCTTTCTAATAAATTTTTGGGATTATTAGACGATTACACAACACATACGATTTTAATATGAGCTTGTGAATTGAACAATTATTTTCTTTTTATATTTTTCACTTTATACTTCTTAGCTTAATACAATTGATCTAGCTAATAACAAACTTTTTAAGGCCATCCGCAATTAAAGGTCTTCAAAATAGGCTTCTGTTGCACAAACGACCTCACTAGTCCACGTAATTTTTTTCTTTCGATAGAATCATTTCTTTTAGAGTTTGTTCAAATCGCAAATCTTTTATAAACTACACAAATATACACCAGCGAACTATCTTCATAAGAAATCCAGCTAGATAGTTGAAATAAGAAATACAAATAATTTTGAAACACAGACAGACGTGTATGTTCAAAGAAAATCATACCACAACTGCCCGAAGGTGCCCATTCACAATGAGTCGTTTGAGGCTTTAATTTGTAGAATGGCCAAACAATGTTGTTGTATTTGAACTAAATAATTTTATCCTGCTATTTTAATTAGGGAGTAACGAATACCGATACCGATACCGATATATCGGCGATACTTCAGATTTTCCGATACATCGGTATCGGCGATATTTTACTGTCGATACGACGATACTTTAACATTTTTTTTAGAGTTTTTTTTAACCAAATAATTTATTTTTGTTCAATTTTGCCATGAATTAAATTCAATTCGTTATTTTTTAAATCTTATTAATATCAATTTAAAAAATTAATAAAGTTTATGCTGTTATTTTGTAAAAAAAAATATTTATTTTTTGTTAATTTTACCATGAATTCAAATTCAAGTCGTTGTTTTTTAAATCTTATTCCAGCAAAAAAAGACACTCCAAAGAAGTCATGAAAATGTAGGATTCGCGATCCGGAAGTATTGCAAATTTGGATAATTTCTAATTAGTTTTACATATCCTTGCCATTGCAAGAATTTCTGTTTTTCGATTACCAATCACCGAATTGGAAGCGATGGTAGGACAAATTTCTTTTTCGGTGTTCTATAATGGTTTTTCCTCAAGGAAAAAGGATAAAAAATTACCCATTATTTCACAATTTTTTATGCGAATTTAAACTCAAAACTTTATTTTCATGTAAATTTAAGTGAATAAATATAAACTTTTAGAAGACTTTTAATAATTAAGCTATTAAGTTATTTAGAAGAATATTAGTTGATAAATGTTCTTTAAAAAATCGATTTTTTAAAAAGCGTGGCGAGTATTTTTTAAAATTGTATATTTTTAATATAGATTTTTTGGAAGCAAAGAAAATGTAGCTCCTTAAAAATTACTTCCAATTTTTTATACTGGGTTAAAATCAATGTTAAATATTCTCTCTTACAATGTAATTTTGTATAATAAAAAATTGCACTTGAGTTTTGTTGATCTAAACTTGAACTCAATTTCAATATTCGTATCGGTATCGGAATCGGTATCGGCGATATTTATTTTTAAATATCGGTATCGGTATCGGATCGACAAAACGGCGTATCGTTACATCCCTAATTTTAATAGCATTGCTCTTACTACACTATACAACAGATCACATTTTTTTCGAATAGTGACAATGCTCTAACAATTGATTCTGGTACAGGGGAAAAAAATAAATAAACGTGTATCAGCTTTTTGAAAGTTTAAATCTGCCACATTCTGAGAGGACTTAAATTTCCTCTTTTTCACGTTGTTCTAGTGAATCGGCACAGGAAATCTTGTAATATTTTCGTTTAAGGTACACAGAAAAACTATCACCAAAAAATTTTAAAATAAAAGTTTGTCTAAAACAAAATTTAATTTTCAGTAAATGTTCTTTACTGAATCAGTGAGTTTTCTTTGTTTGCCTTTTATTTAGGACGCAAACACCAAAAACAACAACAGTTTTATGTGTCCTAAAAAACAACCCTGATGACGACATACACATAAATAATAAACAACAACAATGATAGCAAACGGAATGCGATATCGGCATTCATACCATTACACTAATGAAATTTTGCTTAAAAAACCAATGAAACAATTTCATTAGAATTTTTATTAATCTAATCATAATTTCACAAATCTAATAAAATTTCGTTAATAATGTAAACGAATTTCATTGGTTGAAAAAAATTTACCGGAAGAAAAATTTACCGAAATACCGAAAGGGTTTAATATTTTTATTAATCCAATGAAAATTTCATTAATATTGTGAAAGAATTTCATTGTTTGCATTTTTATGAAAAGTTTCATTTAAATTGTGAAAGAATTTCGATGGTTAAATTTTTATAAAAAGGAAACCTAAAGGAACACCCATTCATAAACTTTGAAGACGCCGATAAACGTATATTTTTTTACCCACTATTACAGAATCAGTAGTTAGAAAGAGTTTTGATTTTGTTGCACAGTGTTATTGGATGGATAGTCATAGTCAATACTTAAGCAAACTTTTAGCAACATCGTTTATTTTATATTTCAGAAAAAAAAACAACGAAACCGAGAATTGCAACATAAGCATCAACACTTCAACAATTGACAATGAAAATGATGTTAAGATTCTTGCAATTGTAGCCACTAAAGCAATAATAGTATAAGAATATGAAGAGATTTTTGCTACTCATGATGCTGCTACTGCTACTGCAACTATTATTATGTCATTGTTAACGATGAGATGTTACTTTTTAACTTTAGTATACATGTATGTAGTTGCATTTTTTCTCCTTCCACAATTTGTGAAACAACAATAAGTGTATAATACAAATTGTATTTACAAGTATTCTACGGTACTTGCACTGTCAATCAATTGTTAGTTTAGTTTCGAGTACTATTTATAATATAGCAGTTGTTGCATGCATCTTGTAGAATATGGGCAAAGCAATACAGAAACAATAATGGTCCATTTATTTAAATTTAATGCTTTTCATCATCATGGCTCAATTATCAAGTCAATAGTTAGATAAACTGGTCAAGTGATTTGTATTTTTACAATTGTATTAAACTCAACAAGAAAACCAATTGTTTACTGAATGCCAACATTTTTGTTTTGTTTTTTTATTTGCATAATTTTCTTTAAAAAATAAAATTTAATTGAAACCATAATTGAAAAACTAAACCAATTATAATGCTAGGAATTGCATTCGCATATAACTCAAGTGCTTTCTTATTTGCTTGTTGAGGTTACTATCATGTTTAAAAATATAAAAGCTACTTGTAAGGCCAAAAAACAGCAGGGTAAACGAAAAAAAAAACATAATTTTCTGTTAACATAGAAGAACTTATTATATGCATGCGTGGTCTGATTCAATAATTTTGGAAAATATTGTTAAACAACAGTAGTAGCTATCTATAAGCATTCAAATAATATTTTAAATTTGTCTGGAGTGGTATTGCACAATGGGCCAAAGTCGCAGAAATTCTAGGCGCTTGTACTTCTTTTACTTAAACTAACATACAATTTTAATGAAATTGTACTCTTTAAAAAGACTAGTGATATATTTGCAGTTCTAGCTATTATGAATGTGATCGAAAAGATTTGAAAGCCCAACCACCTGTTATAGAACGGAGTTATAAATTTCGACCTTTATTAGTTTCCTTTTTCACCGTCACACAGAGGCAAAAAAGCCAGTCTAGCGGCGCAAATTAATTGAAAAAAAATTTAACGCAGCATTAAAGCGGACAAATCAGCGTGTTTAAAAATAAAATTTATTTATCACAAAGTTACATGGCGCAGAAAATATGGCTTTTTAGCGTTGAGAAAAAATTGCGTTGGCACAAAAATATACCCGAGTATACCTGAAATTTTTGTGGAGTCTCAATGTAGATATCATAGAGTGATAATGTTCCAAAAATTAGCTGCGGAGACTTGCGTATGCGACTTGTATATCAGTTTTTCTAAATATACACCTTTTTAAAATTTTTCTACTTGTGTGTATTTCTATATGATTTTCTTGTAATTTGCTTCCAAAACCAATTGTTTTTAAATTAAAATACCAATTGAGTCGTCGTTTTCAATGTTTTGAAATACAAACATTTTTTAATACATTTTGAATTTTTAAAATTAGTCATATATAACAACATAGTGTCCACTGTATTAAAAATAGCTGCCAAACTTTTCATAGCCTTTCCTATAATTCCTGTATACGTTTCATATGGATCAGAGTATCAACTTTGAAGTTATAAGCTTTCCGACTACTAAAGAGTTTTATCGGCAAAATTGGTCTTATGCAACAATATATAATATTCAGAGTGTTAAAAATAGCTGTCTACTTTTTACAGAATTTATAGCCTACATCCTTGGCTATAACTTATCTATAAATTTTTGTGGATCAGACTATTAGTTCGGAAGATATTGGTTTTGCGAAAACTTGAGAACTTTATTGGTAAAATTAGTCTTATACAACAATACGCAGTGCCCACTGTGTTAAAACGGGTGCCAAATTGTTTACGGTCTTTAAAGCCTACATCCTGCCTTATAATTCAACTATCTATTAATTTGAAAGAATGAGATTTCCGACAACTAAAAAATGAATCGATAAAATTATCGGTAAAATTGGTCTTATATAATGAAATATAGCGCCCACTGTGCCAAAAATAGCTGTGCTAAAAATTGCCTATAACTCATCTAAACATGTTTGTAGATGAGATTATTAGTTTGGCAGATGTGGGTCTTGCGAAACTTTAAAAATTTTATTGGTAAAATTGGTGTTATACAACACCATATCCACTGTGTGCGCCCAGTTTGTTAAATATAGCTGCCTAATGTTTACCTTAAAGCCTTCATCGTTGCCTATAATTTATCCATACATTTTTTCTGGATCAGACTATTAATTTGGAGAATATAAGCTCTCTGATGACTAAAGAATTTTATTGGTAAATTGGTCTTATATAACAAGAAATAGCGCGCACTCTGTTAAAAATAGCCGCCTAAATTTAAACATACCTTTTAGCCTATAATTGCCTATAATTCATCCACATATTTTTTGTGGATCAGACTATTAGTTTGGAAAATATGATTTTTCGCCTCTAGATTGACCCTTTCCCTTTTTATCAGTCTACAAAATATTAAATTTTAGCCATTACACACACAAAAAATTGTATATTCAAATCACCGAAAACGAGGTTAATTTAACATTTTTCGGTAGTAATTTTACTTCAGAGGTGTTTCACGCTAATTCAACATGATGTTCAATAGCTTTTAAAGAACATTTTTCCTTTAGAAATAACTATATTTCATGTTGACTTAATATTCCAGTACAGTTAAATCAAAATGAAGTTGATACTTCGTATATCATGTTGAAACAAAGTTATTTCAAGTTGAAACAACGTGAATTTAATATTGAAATAAGGCGATAAATAATATTGAATCAAAGTTATTTCAAGTCATCAAACACACGAAAATTAAAAATATAACTTAAACGCTAGAAATAGGTCAAAACTTAATATGAGTTTGAGCTTTAATTTCTTACTCATTCACAATTAATGCTAACATGTCTTAAAAAACCAGATTCTATGTCTGACGTAAGATTTCATGAGTGTTTTAGCCATTTTTAGGTGAATTAATACCACAGCGCCATGTCTCAAAACTACAAGTTAAAAATCAAGTGTTTTTATTTTGTAGGTATTTTACTTGTAGACTTGTAACTTGCAGTTTTGCGAAATGGTGCCAAAAACTATATTATTTTCAGAACATACCAATGTAGGCTAGTACAAAATTTTTTTTTTAGTAATAGCTTCTTTCCTGCTTTCCTTTCTCCCAATTTAATCAAGCTATTTATCGTTTTCCTGAAAAAATATGCGTTTTATTGCCCATAGTGGAGTTATTTGAAGTGCCAAACAATTATTAAAAACAACAAGCTGTGTTGTTTGGTTTGTTAGAAACTAGTGTTAAGAAAATGCGGCGCCTAAATTGCTAACAATATTTAACAGCTTTTGTAAGGTCTGCTTGAAGCTGCGGGTGCTTGTGTTAAAAAACCAAAACTTCTTTTAACTGCCTTCATGTTTACTACAGTGATCAGTTATTTCTATATTGTATTGAAGCAGTTACGATGCATTTCATTGATAATCATATTGAAAACCAAAGAAAACATATGAAACCAACAAAAACATAAATGAATATTAACCCTGTTGCAAACATAAAATTATTAAGTTTTTTATACGAATAGGCATTTGAAAACATGTCTAGTAATGCATTTCTGTAAGTACATGATGAAGATCATAGCCAACTGATGAGTTTTTTTTTTTTTGAGACAAATTGTTGGCATTTGTTATTAAAAGTAAATAAAATCGTTCCATTAGCTGTCAAATAAATAAAACCCAGAATACTCTTAAAATTATAAAAACAAACTTAACCAAAAATACGCAAAACATTTTCTACTTGTTTTGCCCCCTGGCAGACAAAAGGGTTAAATATATAGCAAACATTTTATTTTTTATTAGCGCATAAATGTTAGAGGTTCCGGAATAAAAAATTTATATACATTTTCATATCATCCTTTAACAATCTCACGTTTCTGTATTCTGCGATCCAATGCGCCTTCGTTTTTGCTTTATTTCTTCTTTTTTTTATTTCGTTTTTCTCTCCATAGAGACCAAAAATATATTAAAGTATCGGACTTTTATTCATATGATGCAATGGAAAATATTAGCATTTTATTACATAACTACTGATAATGGAAAATTATGTATGGGCCACAACATTTGGTAATTTTTCTTATTTTTTATGTTGATGTTGATGGCCTTTTGCATTACGGATAAATGTCATGTGACTTAAGGAGAAATTCTGCGTGATATTTTTAAGAACAACAGGTGTTGAAAGGCTTTATTTTTATTTAATTAAAAATTACTAAAATTATGAAGCAGAATCCAACAGCGACTTGCACAGTAACCAGCAAAAGTCGTGATACCCCCGTAAGGGATCAAAAGTAGTTCCAAATTTAATATGATTTCTAATCACAATTGCAACATCTTTATTTTACATTAGAATTTTTTTTTTCTTTATATATATAGATCAGTAAAAAATTAAAAAAAAACTCAAATTAGCTAAAAGTATCTAACATATAATTTTCGTAATATAATTTCTTTAACTAAAACATTGTAAAAATCAGTTGCATATCGTTGACAACACGAAAATCGATGTACAAATGTCTATTTGATTAGCAATTATATGCATACCATTTAAAAGTTGCTTTCCTTTTTTAGGGTTCCGTACACGAAAAGTGTAAAGGAACACTATTGCTTTCTGTCTGTCTGTCTGCCTGTCTGTCTTTCTGTCCGTGTGTCACAGGCTGTTTTCTCGGGAACCGCAAGAGCTACGGAACTGAAATTTTCACAGAATATGTAAAACTTTGGCCACTACAACAGCAAATATAAGACAGCTAAAAATTAAAGGGCTTTCTAAAGCGAGCAACCAAGAATTTTGAAATACTAATGTAATATACAGCCACTTATATATAGACACTTTAAATTTTCAAAGTTAGTGTTAATTGGTGTAGACTGTAGAATAGATTACACCAGTTAACACTGATTTTTAAAACAATAAAAACTAAAGGATGTTCCATCAGTTAATGTAATTCTACTATGTAATTTAGACAATATGGTGTATCTTGGAAACAGTAAGTGGCAAACTCTTGAAATTTTTAAAACGCTAAAACAAAAAAATTCCAAAATTAAAAAAATTTCAAAAAGAAAAATCGCCAAAATGAAAAAAGCGCTTAAAGGAAAAAAGCAAAAAAAAATTAAAAAAAATTTCTAAAACGCAAAAAATCAGCAGAACTAAAGAGACCGTCAAAAAAACTATAAGCGCGCAAAAAACCGAAAAAAGTCGTTAAAACAAAAAAAAACACTAAACCATAAAAAAATCGATAAGAATAGAAATATCATAAAAAACTAAAAAAATTGCCAAAAATGGAAAAAAATCACAAAAAAGGGGAAAAAACGGCAAAAACCAAAACAGTGCCAAAACTAAAAGAATCGCAAAAAACCGAAAAAATCGCCAGAACGAAAAAAGTTTCAAAACCAGAAAAAATCGCTAAATCGAAAAAAAACCAAAAAAAGCGTAAAACTGACAAAAAGTGCCAAACCTAAACTAAATCGCTAAAACTAAATATATCGTCAAAAAGCGAAAAACCCATTAAAACAAAAAAATAAAAAATTACGCCATAACAAAAAGACGCAACAACCAAAAAAAATCGGAAAAATGAAAATTGCAAAAGACGAAAAATCGCAAAAAAACAAAAAAAAATATCAACAAAAAACTTAAAAAATAAAAAAACTAAATTTAAACGAAAAAGCAAAACGAAAAAATTGCCAAAATGAGCAAAGGTCAAAATTTAAAGGGGATATACATATGTGTATTCGTACGGACCCCTTCGTGTGCGAGCTAAAGCCGCACTTTTCCTAATTTATTTATCGAAGTAATCGTTCAAGTGGCTGGATGTATTCCCTCAATTGCTAATAAAATCAACATTTGCCCATAGATTTTCATGATATATGGCTTATTACACACATTTTTAAGAATAATTGTTAAAATGTAAAGTTTGTTAGTCTTAATTTCTTACGAGTTTCTAGAAAGAAAAAAATTTTTAGTTTTGCATAAAAACAAAATTCCCATTAAGTAAAAAAAATCGTAAGAAGATTGTTTTAAAAGCAATTTTAATATGCGTCTTTTGGTGTTTTACTAATCAAGATAATAAACATCTTAAAAAAGTTAAGAACAAGTAGATTTTTAAACGGTCACGGTGCACGATCGCTCAATAAACTCATCTTTGTCCTAACTCGACTTAAGGTCTTCTACTTTCTGATCATTTTTATATGTATGTATTTCAAAATGAAACATCTATCAAATAATAATATTGAATTCTTATAATTTTGCATCAACTTATATTTAACTAATCAATAAAGTACAATTAGCAAAATTTTTTATAATATGATTTTTCACAATTTTTTTACGAAGACAAAAATCATTACAGTTGTTGATTTTTATTACTAAACCAGAAACAAAAGACAGCTAGTTGCAAATGAAAAAAAAATACGTGCACTCCAATAGAAAGATTAATTTGCATCCCATTAACTACAAGATAATGAAAATGAAAATTATAATGAATGTTTTGTTCTGTTGCCAGTTGCAACTTGCTGTGGATGATGATGATGACGATGATGCTATGCTGTTGATCATGTTGATGAACCATAGAAATGATGAAAAAGTTTCATTTAAATTTTTTCCATTGTTTTATTAAAATTCTTAAGGAATATTTATCTATTTTTTGTGTAACACTGCGGAGTTTTTTTATGATTTCTGTTTACAGAAATATAATTTTTTATGTTCTACTCATTTGTTATATTCGTTCTTTGAGTTCTTTTTTATGATTCATAATTTCAAATGGATTGCAAAAAAATGCTTGAAGGTTTCATTTTTTTTTGTGCAGATTTTCTATTTTCTACAGGAAGAAGTAGCAGCGATTTTGCAACAAGAACATCATTTGGTTGCCATATTAAAGATTTTTCTAGTTGTTTTATGAATTCTTCAACTTGTTAGCATTTAAACAACAGCAATTGTTTTTTTTTTATTTTTTGCTGGCTGTTGGCGCTGTAACTCTTCTTTCGAATTTTAAATACTTTTTCTCATTCAAACAATGATTATAACGACTAAAGAATACAAACGAGTTGCTTTATTTATAATATAAATGAAACTACCTGTTAATATGTATTTGTATTTATGCATACATACATACACATATTTTTCTTCATTTTTCCCAAATAGTAATTTTACTTTAGACAAAAAAATATTCATATAAAAGTAAATGTACAATTTATTCAACAAAATGTACAATCTTTCTTTGTGAAAAGTGAATGGCAAAACAATAGCCTTTGAATATTCAGAAACAAAATGATTGTTATAATAAAGTGAAGCAATAAAAAAAATTTATTCATAAAACTAAAAATATACAACAACTAGTAAAAATTAAAGATAAAGACCTGTAACGTTTATAAACATAAAAATACAAAATTCAAATAACAATAAATTTAAAAAGATATTGAAAAATGGTATAAAAGGCCTATTTTTCAAAATATGTGTTTCTATTAACAATATAACTAAACCGTAAAAATTCACAGCTTAATTTTTTATATGGGACTTTAAATAAATTCACGTTACTTAGGCGTGCGCTATGGTAGCTTTTCATTTTGTGCTCTAGAGCGCTACATTTTCAAAATTCAATGGATACACGAATAACTTCTTGAAGCCAATTTTGATACATAGGCTAATGAAGTTCATACACTATTAAGCACTTTTGACGTGAATCATATTTAAAATCGGCAATTACTTGTCAAAAAACTAACGAAGCAGTTCCGTAGAGAACTATTTCATCGTAAAAGCCACATTTTGTGCTGGAAAAAATCTAGTGAAGTTATTCAGATATTGTACAACGAAAACTGATGAAAATTTTCGTACTTATTCATAGCTTATCCATGTCAGATATTTTCACTACTAACATTTTAGTAACGTTTTAATGAAACACAGTGTTTTCTTTTAAAAGAGAACAATTATTGAACTATGTACAACTTTGAGTCGTTCATATCTCGACTCAAAGTTGTTTTATAAAATTTAGTATTTTTAGTTTTCTTTGGAAATAAAAAGAAGCTAGCTCCGTTTACCTCCTTCTTGTCATTGCAACAAAATGGAAGGTTAGCCTATTCTTTCAAGTTATAGAAAAAAATCCACCAACTTTTACAAAAAAAATAAAAATAAAAAATTATAAAAATAAAAAATAGATACAAATAAAATTTTTTATAAAAATTATTGTTTTTAAAAAATTAATAAAATAGAAAAATACAACAAAAACTTCGCTCTTTTTTATAAATATATAAGTAATTATGTTCCAAACAAAATGAGTCACATTCTATTAAAATCGAACTACAAATTTCGATTTTATTCACAATTAAGTGAGGGAACTCAATTAATAAAAATCCAGATTTTTGTGCAAGAGAAAATTTTTTGACCAAAAGGTATTCTTGGTCCGAATTGGACGAAATTTGGTTTCAGCATTAAAGGAGCGATAAGTAGCGTATGTAATAATATTTTTTAAATATAATTATTATTTTATGTAGTTATGGAATTTTTTCTTTTATGGATATATGGGAAGAACAACGTACTAAATCATCGCTCTGCAATAACTCCTTCAATCTTTTGCCGAAAATGTATGAAACGATACCACTTAGCAAAGGGCGACACGGGAGTGGTGCACACTGAAAAAAGGCCAATCTAGCGGCGGTAAAATTCATATCTTCCAAACTAATAGTCTGGTCCACAAGAAAAGTATGGATGAATTATAGGGAAGGATGTATGGCACAAGGTGTGTAAAAAGTAAGGCAGCTATTCTGAACACAGTGGACGCTATTTGTTGTTATATAAGACCAATTTTACCGACAAAACTCTTTAGTCGTTGGACAGCTTATATCTTCCAAATTTATAGTCTGATGCACGTAAACTGTATGGATGTATAACAGGAAAGGATGAATGCTTTATGGACTGTAAAAAAATTAGGCAGTTATATTTATCACAGTTGGCGCTATATGTTGTTGTATAAGACCAATTTTACCGATAAAATTCTCAAGTTTTCAAAAACTCATATCTTCCAAGTTAATAGTCTGATAGAAAAAATGTATAGATAAGTTATAGCCAAGGATGTAGGCTATACATTCTGTAAGAATTATACAACTATTTTTAACAATGTGTACGCTATATTTCGTTATATAAAACAAATTTTTCCCATAAAACTTTTTAGTCGTCGGAAAGCTTATATCTTCAAAACTAATATTCTGGCCCACAAAAAGGTATGCATGAATTATAGGAAAGGCTGTAGGCTATAATGTCTCTAAATAATTAAGCAGCTATAGTGGGCGCTATGCTGCTATATATACATATAAGGTTAAATGATAATTTGGCATTTTAGAGGTACTTGTAGCAGAACGCTATATCCTTTTTCATCAATATTTGGTAGGAGGCTACCTAAACTTTTAGAATGCCATTAAACTTAGAAACTAATATTTGATGACCCGCTTTAAAGTTATTCAATCATGAATATGACGAAGTTTTCGAAAAAATGGCAAAGATGACAAAGATTAGGCAGTTATAAAACATGAGTAGAATATATATTATATATACCAAATTTCATTAAAATCGGAGAGGGTAAAAATGCAGATCATCTCGAAAATTTAAATGAAACTATTTTGTGAGTCAACAGTCAATTAAGAAAAGAGTGGACACGTATTTTTTCTGTGCTGGTAGTTTTAGCAGCAATCCGTAAATGTGCTGAAAATAATATTTTATCATAAAGGTTTTGAATTATAAATACTTAGTAGAAAACCTATTATACTTTTGGAAAATTGTACAAACCCTTATCTACATAAACGTTTCAAATATCATTGCAAAGCACGTTTTCCATTAAAAAATTTCTTTATCAAACATAGTTGAACAAAACATAATCAGTTGTCATATTGTCACAGCTCTACTTCAGACGCTTAAAAATTTAGCATTCTCTTATTTACAATAGTGTTCAAATATATTAAATAAAATCATGACATTTACTCGCATGCAAATTGAATGCATCTGAGTGAATAAATGCATTCATATGGACACTTTCATATGCAATTTATGATTTATTTATTTTAGTTTATTGCACTACTACAAATGCATTGAGATAAAAAAATATATTTTAATATACAAACACTTATACAATTTATTTATTTTGTTTATTTGTAACACTTCAAAATTCATCAGTTAGGAAAAACTATGGGGGGTTCAATTATTTATCTGCTACAGCCTCTTGTTTAATAGTAATTCGAGTTGAGCGTTGCTATCATGGCATGAACTTAAATCACACAATAGGGAAACTCCATTAAAAAAATGTATGTAAATTTGTGCAGAAATTAAATTAATAATGCGAATTAATTTGTATTTGTGTTATTTTATTTCTGACTTAATATTTACATAGACAATAAAGTAAATAGTGTACAAAAGTAAAGCCAGTTTAATGGAATATAGTTTTTCACTTTACTTTTTTTTAAAATTAAAACTCTAAAAGTGAATTTTATATGAGTTATCGTCTATAACTTAAGTGTGTTATTATGATAAAGAGATTCAAGTCCCTCACAAGCGTAATAAAGCGTACTGCACATATCAATCCTAAGGAGTTTATCCATTAGGGATATTGTATTCGAAGCAATAATTGACGACTAAATGGGAAAACGTTTTTTATAAAGTCTTCTCTGACAAGATTAATGAGTTATCATCTATTGGGTGTTTTTTATTGAGGTATAGAACTTTAAGTTGGTATCACTTTTTTAACTGGCGGCCATTTTGGCAGCTGTCAAGTGATTAATATTTAGTTTGGTTTGCCATTTCATCATGTACAGGTTGACAAAAGAACAACGCTTGCAAGTCGTGCAAATTTATTTCGAAAATAATGGTTCAGTTCGCGAAGTTTACCGCAAGCAAAATCGCAAAATTTTGTTCAGTGATGAGGCTCATTTTTGGTTGAATGGCTACGTCAACAAGCAAAATTGCCGCATTTGGAGTGAGAGAATCCACATGAAACCCTTGAGACGCCATTACATCCACAAAAACTGACTGTTTGGTGTGCTCTATGGGCTGGTGGAGTCATTGGGCCATACTTCTTCCGAAATAATGCTGGAGAGTCAGTTACCGTTAATAGAGACCGGTATAGAGCCATGATAACCGACTATTTTGTTCCCGAATTGGATGGCATGAATGTGGATGAGTTGTGGTTTCAACAAGACGGCGCTACATGCCACACAGCGCACGTCACAATCGATTTATTGAAGGAAACATTCGATGAGCGCATAATTTCGCGGAATGGACCTGTCAATTGGCCACCAAGATCGTGTGATTTGACACCATTGGATTATTTTCTTTGGGGATATGTGAAGTCGCTCGTCTACGCCAACAAACCAGAAACGTTAGGGGACTTGGAAGCCAACATTCGTGGCGTTATTGCCAACATACGGGCCCATATGCTCGAAAAAGTGGTTGAAAATTGGACCTGTAGAATTGGCTTTATTTGAGCCAGCCGCGGCGGCCACATGCCCGAAATCATATTTAAACATTAATGGCATAAAATTATCCTTCCAATAAAGCCAAATTGATGGACATTAAAACGATTTTCTTGTGTTTTATTTCAATTCGAAGCTCTATACCTCTAAAAAAAACACCCTGTATAACTTATTCCAGCAAAAAAAAACATCACGTTTCTGGAAGCTTTAAAAAATTTTCATGCCTTCCACATGCGATATTTTGAAGTGCTTCCGAGGATGCTCAAAAAGAAGGCAGAGATCTCTCAGTGTTCATAATGTTTAAATTGCGCAGTTAGTCAGCATTTTACATTGTAGCTTGTGTCTTTTCGACAAGGTCTCAATAGCAACGATAAAAAAATCGACGTTTACGAAAATGTTACCAAAAAAACCCTACATATTGTCCTTTTGTCGAAAATATAGGTGATTATATCTTAAAGTTTATCTTCTATCCACGAGACGCGGGTAATCTCGAGGGCTAAAATGTTCAAAAAAAAAACAAAATGTTTCTCGTGGTGTTTTATGTAAAAGTTATAGGCATGTATTACACTTTATGCTTAAGGCTTATAAAATTGTTTATGCTGAGTCAAAGTAACAGTATGCAAAAGTGGATTTGGGGGAAGTTTAACTCTCTTTAAAATGAGTCCAATGTTAGCTTCTTTTTTGTACACTCAACCAGTATCAGTATTTGGAACAATGTTGTTTTATTGGGTTGTAGAGTGCACAGTGGGACAGAATCACAATATTTCGAACATAAATCAGACATATTAAAACGGATAGTCTTATAGAAATAAAATTTCTCAGGGACATAACAGAGGAGTATAAATAACAAGCACGCTTAATTGCTCAGGAGCAAAGTGTATAATTAAGGCACTTCGGCCATGTAAAAGTTTTTGTTGCTTGCCATTTTTTTGTTTCTCATCCGCTTTCAAAACTATATATAGACTTTGGTAAGATCTAAAAGAAACATGCTCAGCTGTACACTTATCTCTTATAATTAGTGAGTTATACTCATTTGCAAATTTAAATATCTCAATTTTTCAAAACTTTGGTCCAGTATTTTCCAAATATCGGATTCAACTATCATACGATTTATTTCATTTTTTCTTTGTTAGTTAAAGAACAAAATTTTAAAGATTCAGGAAAAAATTTTATGAAGTTTTTTCGCATGAGTTCAAAGATATAACTTTTAAATTGAGAATTGCAAAATTGTTGAATTTTCGAAAATTTTCGCAAAGAACAGCACCATCCATCTTGTATATAGGATGTCCCAAAGTTAACGCAAAATTTAAATTTGTCACCATTTGTGCAGTAAAGTGGTGGCAACCATAAAAAAATCTTTTCAGCAGCTGACAGTTTAGGGTTAGTAAAAATGTAGCGTTAAACGACAGAACAACACGTCTTCATTATTGAGCAATAATTAAGAAATAATGAAAGTTTGGCGGCCGCAGTTCGAAAATTACAAAATATGGTCGAAATAGTGTTTTAACTTCGTCAACTGTGAAAAGATTCATTGAGAAACTCAGGGAGACTGAATTTGGAAGACCAGTGTATTCGGTAACTCCAATGGACCCAGTCTTCCTGAATTTCTTAATTAATCTTCACAGCTGACAAAGTAAAAACACTATTCCGACCATATTTTGTAATTTTCGAACTGCGGCCGCCAAACTTTCATTATGTTTGAAATATTGTTCAATAATGAAGACACGTTGTTATATCGTTTAACGCTACATTTTTATTAACCTTAAACTGTCAGCTGTCGAATAGCTTTTTTAGAGTTGCCAACACTTTACTACACAAATGGTGACAAATTCAAATATTGCATTAATTTTGGGACATCCTATATATATATATATATATATATATATATATATATATATATATATATATATATATATATATATATATAAAGTCTTTTTGAACATATAGCAAAGGTAAACTTTTCTGAAAGATATTTGCACTGACATACAGCGACGGTAAGAAATTATTAAATTTTCGATTATAGCTGGGGCTGGGCCCTCCCTAATACGATCAATTTGAAATCAAAATTTGGAATTTTTTCGACATGTTTTAAAATCCCAAAACTAGGACTCAAAAACAATTGCGACATCTTAAAACCCTTATGTGTACTAAAGTCTTAAAGAGGCCTTGGTCCAATTATAGACGCTATGGGCAAACTGTCAAAATCGCATTTTTTGGAACTTCTGAAATTCCCAGAAGAAAACCTTAAGCTTTTTTTTCTTCCCTTGTATTAAGTACATAAATTCCTATATATGTGCAAAATTTTATTCGAAAATATCAATAAGCAAGGATATTATAGCATTCGGAAAAAATTTAATATGCACAAGACACCTTATTTCCCATTGTTTTGCGAAAATTCTTTAAAAGAGCTTTAAATTGTTAAAATCTGAATATACTATTAAAAAGTACACATAATTTTGTATGTATACCTTTCTCTTTTAATCGTGTAAAAGTAATGGACTTATAAGTAAAAACAGCTTTACTGGCATTAACAATGATTCTGGCCACACATAGCGTATGCTTAATATTTTGTATTAAATATACGTCATACTTGAATAAAATAGGGAAAAAGTATAGTTTTTCCATGTGTATTAATTTCGAAGGAAATTTCGCAGTTATATAGGACTTTATATACTAAATACAATTTATTTTTTTTGAAAGAGAAGTAACATAATCAGGCAGTTACTGCCTACCAGTTAATTAATTAATGTGTTACCTTCTTTGGGAAATGGATAGAGTAGAGAGAACAGGTGGTGAATTGGGAGAGAGATAGAAAGCTTAATTCATTTACAACCATGCTATTGCGCGTTTTTTTTTGTAGAGCAGTGTTGCAAGCCTCTCTGGTGTCAAGTAGAGGTATCGCATTGCTTAAGGAGGGTGCTGTGAAGTGCATTAGGATATGTTAGCATTAATCGCTGCCGGTACTGCCAAAGTGATCAGTGCTATGCCTTCATCACATTAACAGTCCAACAGCAATCAACACAATAACACACCAATACAGATGAGAAAAATGCATGATGTTGTTGGCTTGCCCGGAACTAGTCTTGAACTCAAGACCTCCGGATTTGTAGTCAAACGCGCTAACAACTTAGTCAACAGCACCATGCAAGAAAAAAACTAAGATTTATTTCTTGGAATCTCAAAATTATAAATAAAACTCGAAGAAATCCAAAAAGTGCAACATTAAAAATTTTAGCCATGAAAAGCTCTTTTCTTAATAAAAAGTCAACACGAAACTCATATCGATATTACCAACCTGATTGTGAAAATTTTTTACTATGTTAATTTTTCATCAGTAAGGCTCTGGCCGAATGACCCAATATTTACTTTTATTGAGTCCAACATTTATTTCATTTCGAATGGCTTGTTTTTTCAACAACTGCTATTATTATAGATTTTTAATAAGCTGTTAAGTATTGGTAAGCACAAAAGAAAACATAAAAAATATTTGAACATCAGATACGTTTTTTGTTATGCTTGTTTGTATTGCATTATTTGATGTACAGTATTAATAAATATTCGAAAAAAATGCCAACACAAAATTATGATGATGACAATGGCAATGACGATTCTGATGAATAATAAATGAATGCATTAAACCGTTCCATTAAATACAGTAATTACAAGAAAAAAATATTTATATTAAACATAAATGGAGAGAATTTGAAACTATACAATAATTCTCGTGCATAAATAAACTATAAATGCAGTAACTGCTTAAACTGCACTCATGAACATTTATTGCAAACTCTTAAGCAGCTTGTCTCTGTGTGTGTTGTTTTTAAAGCGGAAATGAATATAAAAATAAATACATATAGTGTTTTTAAAATAAAGTACTTCCGTTATAAAAACAAACTGTAATGTTAATGTACTCATATATAAACGAGTTATGATTAAAAAGAGAACTAATTTATAATTATGTTGCCTAACTGCATCCACTTGCTTTTTCTGCATTTAATACAGTGGTGGCCAAACATACGCTATCATATTCTTTGTTTGTGTATGTACTTCGCGGCTATGTATATAGGTTGTGTGTCTCACACATAGTATACGTGTGTTGATGGTAAAAAACAACAGCTTATACTCGCGAGTATTCGAAATTGACAGAATGGTCACCACTGATTTAATTTATATGTGTTTTTTTATTTTTTTTTAATTTTTTCCTCTTCTTCAAATTCAAACCAATATTTTATGAAGTCAATGAAAAAATTATTAAAACTATATATTAGTTTATTTAGAACACAATTGACTTTGGTTTTTGGCATACTATTAATAATAAAAGCATTTGTTTTGTAGTATATTTAAAACTAATTTAAAATAATAAATAAAAAGTTCAAATATGTACATTAGTAGATTTTAAAAGTAATAAATAGTACTTTTTTGCAGCATCCACAATTATTTATTTAGCTATTTACATTGCAATGTGAAAAGTGGTCACGCTTCCATTCTGAAAAGAAAAAATAAATAGTACAACATATTAACATAAATGATTTGAAAAACTAATTATAAAATTAGCAACAGAATATGGACAATAAAGCGCAAACTTTAATATATTTCATGATAGCTAGTATTGTAAAAGTTTTAAATATATGAGTAGTACTCAACGCTATATATCGAAAGGCAAAATTTAAATATTAAACTTTTTAGGAGGGCAAAAAAAAATAAAAATTATATTATTATGTTTATTTCGGTCATTTGCTCAATTCCTCGATATGCTTTCTGCTACTCAATACTCACAAGTAACCACCAAGAAGTATAAGATTTTCTTTAAAATGATCAAAGTAACTAATAACCAAGTCTCGGACTTTCATGCAAATCCATGTTTTTTGTGGTGATAGATAAGGAGGTATTGGCTAATTACCTATGGGAATCATAAAACTGTAAGTAGCTTGGCATCGATTTGTAGTTGCATATTTTGATGGTAAGTGCATGTGTTTGCATATTGTGGCAATGCCTTTCTGGCAGCCATTACTTTTCAGTTACCGTCTGGCAACTCAACTAAGGTTCGGTTGCATTAAATAATATATCAAATTATGTTTGTTTTGTTTGTATCTCTAGTAATAATAAAAAATTAAAAAAATATTTTCATACTACATATTTTAGTTTTGTTACTTTGTTCGTAGGTAAATGCATATTTTTGTGCATATTTTTCATTTTTAGGTGAATTTGTTAAGCGCTTAAAATCAATTTTTAATTGCATGAAAGTCCGAGCCCTGCTAATAACTAACTGCTCTCTTTAACGATGTTCTTACGATGAAACCGTGGCGGTATATCCCTACACAAAGAAAAAAAGGAATGTGAAATCAGCATAACGCAATTTGGATTTAAAATCATATTAAATTTACAAGAAATAATTTGTCATTTAAGTGTGTTAGTGTATATTTGCGTTGTTCATTGTTACAGTTCACTCTTGTGCTTAGTTGTGTGACTTCTTGTTGTTTATTCTTAAATCTGTCGGCTATGTAGACGACAATAATCGAGTTACCTGCTACAATTTACTGCTGCTCGTCTAAAATTACCATTATTTCATATTAATTTTAATTGAAAAATTATTAATCTAACCTTAAATCTTTTTCATTTAAAATTTTTCACTATTAAAACAACTTTGTTATAAAAGCTACATTTCATTTTAAATCTACATGACTATAATTTTAATTTCAAATAACTTTTATGTTAAATAATCATTTAAATGTAGTTTTGGAACTTTTTCGGTCTTGGCCTTGTTTTCGTTTTTGCGATTTTTTTTGTGTTTTTAAGGTTTTTTTTAGTTTTGGCGATTTGGTGTTTTTTTTTGCGTTTCGGCGATATTTTAGTTTTGTTTGAGATAATACAGCTAAATTATAAAACTACTCAGCCTGATAGAGTAACCTTTAATTTTTAATTAGTTTATTTTAGCATTCGCTACTGTTGCCTTTAAAATTCTGCACTAGCCGTGAAAATTTCTTACGGTTTCCAAGATACAGCTAATTGTCAAAATTACATAGCTAAAACTACATTGACTGATAGAATATCCTCAATTTTTATTTTGTTTAAATATCAGTGTTAATTATTGTAGTCTATATAATATTACACTAACTTTGAAAATTTCAAGTGTATACATATATACATCGCAATTGCTTAACAATAATGTAATAACTCAAAATGTTCAATTTATCACTTTTTATCGAATATCGATATTATATATTCATATCTACCAACTGTAGAAATTTTGTACTGTTCTGGCCACTACTTCACAAAAAAAACGAGTTATGATCTTTTTCGAAAAATAAATTGTTTCAAATTAATTAAATTTTTTTAAGTATTTTGCGTTGTTTTAATTTATTAATTTTTATTTTTAGTTGAAACTTTCTTGTTAAAATTTTTCGAAATATATTAAAGATAATACTGTTTTTGTTGAAAGAATTTGCTAAGAATCGATTTAAGTAACTCAAAATCTCATATATTCTCTGCAGCACATTGACAAAAAAGAAAAAAATAGTATACTATAATAATTTCCCTATTATCTTAAGAGTGGCATATTTGTTTTATCGACATTTGCTTTAAATAATAATACAAACAGATTTTTATCTCTACTGAAAATTTTTAAATTTTGAGCTGTTACACTATTGTTAGACAAGTGCGATATGTTTCGGTATATTACATTAGGATTTCAATATGTTTCGTTGCTCGCTTTAGAGTACCCTTTAATTTTTAGCTGTTATATATTTGTTGTTTTAGCGGTCATAGTTATACATATTCTGTGAAAATTTCAGGTCCGTACCTCTTACGACTCTCGAGAAAACAGCATGTGACAGACAGACAGATGGACGGACGGACGGACGGACAGCGTAGCGAAAGCAATAGGGTATCTTTACCTAAAAATGAAGCTATATTCAAGCCATGAACAACGATATGCGATATAATGAGATCGGATTTTAAATGGCGGCGCTATATACAAAAAACAAAAAGTGCTGTATTTTGGGGGGTGGCAAAGACAAAAATTGTCCTGTGACCTCCAGATTTTTGTTCGTTTATATGTCGTACGAACATATATGGCTGCGGATATATAGTTATAGGTATTTTACAAAAAGTTATTCAATTCTTTTCAGTGCTTGTGCAAGGAGAGAAAGAGAGAGCAAGTATGTAGTGTAAAGAACTTTACATGGTTAAAAAAAATTACTCCATGCAGACCGTTAATATACATATATATATATATATATATATATATATATATATATATATATATATATATATATATATATATATATATATATATATATATATAAAATAATCGAAAATAGGGAAATTTGTAAATAAAACCTGCATAAATATCGATATAAAAAAGCCATGTAGGTATTATTAAACAGAACTCTAGTGAAATAACTATGCAATGTACAGTGGGGCAGAAACAAAATATTTTAGAAATAAATCAGGCATTTCTTAGCAGATAGTTCGATCGCAATAAATGTTCACAAAGACTTAGCAGAGGAGAATTCCCGTTTATGTCTGGAATACCACCCGACTAGAAATTTTCATGCAAACACATTTGGGATCTGACTGGGATCCCAATTCCGATGTAACGCAGAAACGTATTTGGGACCCGATTGGTTTCCTGTGGGGAAATATCAAAATCTTGCAAAAATTTGCTAAAATCGGGAAAATATCAAACTCTGATATTGAATTAAAATTATTGAAGCTATCTAAGGGACTAAATATGTAGCAATCAGCTCTGTGGAAGATTAGAAAAAAATACGATTAAAAATCTGTGTTAGATTTTCCCAACAATTTCCCAATAGTTTCACACTTGGGAAGAAATTATGTTAAGTCACTAATTTGTAGATGGGCTATCCCAACAAGTTCCACATCTGACCCCAAATGGGATAATTTTTTGGGTTTGCCACATGCATTCCCAATCGGGCGCCAATATGAGTATTGGGAAAATTTCTAGTCGGGCATCTGTCCAAATTACTCAGGTTTGGAGATATGAAGTTCCAAAATATGTCACTTCGGTCGATCTCAAAATGTTTCTGCTATATTCAAGCGCTTAATAAGATCTAAAAGGCACACGTTTGCTTGTATACATTAACATATTTTTGAACCTTAAGCATTCTTAAAAGATCACCGAATACTTAAGTACATACCGTAACCACTAAAATTTATGAAGTACCAAATTTGATCTTGTCTGCTTATGCAAAAATATCATTTCCATAATTTTTTATTCTTTTTTCATAAATAAATCACATGCATTCAGTTGTTTTAAATGCTGAGCTCTTCATAAGGCTAGAAGCAAACCTTCTAATAAAATCAATGTCTTATCGCATTTCTTAAAGAAAAAATAATAAAGGTTAATGTTTAAATTGAACGTATAATTTAATAGAATATTAAAAATTTCCAAGAGAATAATATTGACCTGCCTTATCATTTTGCCAGGTGTCAGAATTAAGATGTTTAATATATTGTTTTTATAAATAGAAATAACGTTAAGAAGTTCGAAGCGAATGATTCATATGTGAGCAATATATTAAAGGCAACTTTATTTTAGATAGCGGAACCATTGAATGAAGAAAAAGTGATGTTATCATTTTGACTAAATAAGTTAAATTAACAGAGTCTCATTACTATTATTCTTATTTTTAACATCCAATTACATAATTAATTGTATAATTGATGAAAGTTTTTAAACTGTATTAAAAATGTATATTTATTAAATCTTCTTATACATTTGCACTCACTTCGAACTAATCGAAAGAAAAAATTATTCCCTATCATGATGCAAGCACGTGAGCGGTACCCATCTCATCTTTATATAGACATTTTATACTTCACTGTATTTTATATTCTTGAAACACATTTAATTTAATTGTTTACACAACTAATTATACAGGTATGTACTTATTTATGAATGAACATGTGTTGAAAAATACACAGAAATTACAAGAAAAATAATTAAATATTCAATATTCCGTTAGCTATAAAATAAATTGAAAACTTTTTATAAATTCAGCACGTTTTATGTTTCTTATTCACACAGACTTTCCCACAAGCAAGAAATATTTCACAATATTGAATGATCAAAATCTCAAAACATAAACACAATTTAACATTAAATTAAAAATTTTAACACACAGATTCAGCAATATACATCTAGAAAAGATGTGATATCTTCTAAATGGCTGTACCGCTTTTCTTTAAACATAGCTAAGAACACTCTCGAATAAGTCACCTTTCAAACAGAAAAAAACTAAATCAATATCAGTCCAGACGTTTGGTCTTTACGTGGACTCGTACAGACACACAGCTACACAGACACACACTACATACTTATAACACCCGTTTCTTTGGTAGGGTGTTAAAAACTACAACTTATTACAGTATACAATTACTTACTTGATCCTGTCATACAATTTTCTCGTATCATATCACAATGACTGTAGAAGAATTGATGTTCATTTTTATTTGAAGCACAGATGGGCTTAAATGAATCACAATTTTTTAGAGCTGGACACGGGATTCCGGCAACTACAATCACCACAACTACCAACAGCAATAGAATGATAATAGAAACTGCCAGTAGTATGGAGAATTTCTTAGACATGCTTCGCGCAGCAAACATGAGCTTAAACTAGAGCAACGTCGTCATGTGTTAAAACATTCGCTGCTTAAAAAAAATAAGCAGTTGCTTGTATATAAAAACCTTGTCTTAAAAACTCAATGAAAACAAACTTTATATATATTTTAGTATGTACTTAATTTTTGTTTGTCATAAATTAACACTTGTTTATTGTTGAATATACTGACACATATTTTAGCAAGTACTCAGAGTCATATTCGTATCTGGTAACATACAAAATAAAATGAAATAAAAAAATTTTATTATATTTTTTATAATAAAAAAAAAACGTTACTAATATTTTAACATGTTTTTTTTTTACAAAACTTTAGTGAATGAACCGCACTAAACCCTTTCAAGTTCTCTTTGGAAATGTACTACCGGCTTTATGGTCTGGTGTAAGCGTATGACGAATATTTTGTAAATCGTCATCAAACAATTTTTGTAAATAAATAATATAAAAAAAGAATTATTCAAATATTCTCATTTTAGTGAGCGTGCACTCAACCACAAACGAATCTGACCGTTAAACACTTGTTAGTTTAAATTGATGTATTATATGAAATAAAATTTTCAATCTGTTGAACATTCAGTCATAGATGCCATAGCAACCCACCCATTTTCATTTCATTTAGATCATTCTCTCGCTCTCTATTTAGCTTTTGTATACTTCTGATTCAAAAAGCAACCAACCTACACTGCAAGCGCAGCGGCAGATGTTATACGAAGTAGCGAACTATTTCAGTTTGACGTTAGAATGCTTTTTAAAAAATCATAAACTGCGTAATGAAAGCCAAGCACGCTTTCTTTCAATGAGTATTTTGCTGCTTTATTAAAAATACATCTTTCTATTCATTTATTGAAGGAATGCTAAGTAGTTGTAATTATGTTGATGCATGCTGTTGTTGCAGAACGATGCTCACTTGCATGGAACATTGCATCTAAGTTGCTCTTTAAATTTGTAAAGCGTAGAATTTGGATAATTTCAGGCATGGTTTTATACGCTTGCTTAAGTGTGCTTAAATATAAATTTGCTGATTTACGTCCAGCTAACAATATTTTTAGTTGTTTGATATGACTCTCGATGACTATGACAGTAGTGTGCACTTAACTTTTTTTCAATACGAGTGGCAGTCAGTGAAGCTTTGCAAAAGTAAAAGCCCCATTTAGTTCGATATACTGCATTTAGCGATACTCGAAATATATTAAGCCCAGCGCAATGTATTTAATATTAAAATAGTCGAAAACAAGTTTGATTTAACATATTTTATGGATGTTTCATATTAATTCAACATGATATCACAATGACTTTCAAAGGAAATTTTTTCATTAGAAATAACTATATATCATTTTGATTTACTATTCTAGTACAGTTTAATCAAAACTAAATTGATACTGAAATAATGCAAAGAATCATGTGAAATCAAAATTATTTCAAGTTGAAAAAACGTGAATCTGATACTGAAAGATGCTGAATCAAAGTTATTTTAAGTTGAAACAACTTGAATTTGAAATCGAAACAACACGAAGACTCATGTTGAATCAAAGTTACTTCAAGTTAAATCAACATACGTGATGTGTATTAGTATAGGCGCACTCACAATATTATGACAGTACCGTTAATAGTGCAAAACACCATTAAGCAAATATAAACTGGTGAATAAAAAAGCAAAATAAATAAAAAAAACTAGCAAACAATATGTAAACTGATGCTCTATATTGTTAATGTGATTCTTGTTACTGTTGATTGTTGTCTATCTATTAATTCGTTTGTTCATTCAACCATCCGTTTATTCTCTTTGGTTATTGTTGCTTCTGAATGCCTTGCTAGTTCTTGTCGATTTTTTTTATTTATTTATTTATTTATTTAGACCCCTCATCAGCTTCTTTTATAAATTTCAATTTATCATATTGTTTAATTAAGATATTAAATTTACAATCATACAAAAGCATGTTTATTTAAGCTAGAGCTCTTATAAATATTCTTGTAATAAATAGTTAGTAAACATTTACATGTAGCAATATTGTAGTTTCAGCTTTCAGATAGCAAACAGGCAATTAAGTCAATTAGCAATTTTAAATGTTTGTTAGTCATACATCTTTAATTACCTTAAATCTAAGTTTATGTGTATATTAATTAAAGAATATTAGAAATATTATTTGTAAAGAAGTGGCAAGGTCAATTGTATTTATCATCAAATGAAAATAAATAATTTGAGTGAGTTTAACAATATTTTGATTTACTAATTATATGATAAAAATTTGAACTTATTTAACTAATATTATCTTTTATCTAAATATATATATATAAAAGAGAATGTCTGTTTGTCTATTTGTCTGTTAGTCTGTGTATCTGTTAGTATGCTTGAAAGCTATGGACTATACTAAGACAGTGAACCAATCTTGATGTAATTTCCACAGTATATTATTGCTAGTCTAGAAGGAACAAGAGGCTTTACATTTTTTAAATATTTTAAGTGGGCATTGTACTTCCCATATAGAGGAAATTTTTATTTTAGGATATTAATAAAACTAATAGAGCTAAAGCATTGAAATTATGTGCGAATAACTCTTTTTGTAATGTTTGTAAATATATATTATTAAGGAGTAGACAAGTGGGCATCTCACCACCCATATATAGCAAATATTTATTTTGAAATATTTAGGAAACTAATACGGTAAAACACCTGAGATTTTGGTGAAGTTAATCCTTTGATTTTATTAGTTTTAGTAAGAATAAGATAATTGAAAAAAAGATAATTGGGCGTGGCACCTCCCATATAGACACAATTTTATTTTTCGAATGAATTTGAAGCTAATGCTGCAAAGAAACTTAAAATTTTGTGAGAGTTATTCTTTATATAATGTGCGTCGTCCTAGATAAAATAGTCCGTATTAGCATGTAGGTGTGGCACCTCCCATATTTTGAAAGCTAATATAAAGAGAAACTTGTTATTTTATAGGCATAACTCTATAGATATAGTGATTTGTTTTTATATGGCGTAAACATTTATTTTGAGATATCTTCAAAACTAATACTAGTTGTATGATCTTGCCGAAATACTAACAGCGTGTTGGTGATTGTCTGGGAGGATCAAAAGGCTTTTATTAATGTAATGTACAAACATACATTGTTTGCCCAAAAATTTACTAAATTAGTTAGAGAGCTGATATTTTGGACACATTATTATGGAGTCATAAAAGAATTTTGTTGAAAAAATAGACGAGAAAGGGTCATTGTCACGCCTGCTCACCACATAAGGCCTAAAAGATGAGCACAGTAAAAAATGAAATATTCTGCATAAAAATGGTCACAACAAAGAAGATCAGAACAAATATGACCACAAGGTTGCAACAACTATTTCAGGTAGAGGTCACAAAAAAACATACATATATGTATATGTCAAAGACTCATTTTAGAAGTTAATATAAACTTTTACTATTAATGAACAAGATCATGCTCATTTTAAATACCTTAAAGGGTTTCTGATGTCTTATCTTATCTTCTTAATATACTTCCCTTATGTATGATAACTTTGGACACATAATAACAAAAAGAAAAAATGTTTGCATATCGATTATAAAAATGTCATAAACTGATTTCATTTCCATTGATTGGACTTTATCTGATTGTGCGTATTTATTTTTTTTTTCTTTTTGTTTATAATCAAGACATCAATACATATTTATTTTGACATTTATAAGTGGCAAAATATCAGGAAAAATACTTAAACTTAAAAGCCATTAAGAAGGAATTTTGTGCGAACAAAATTAAACAAACAACACATGAAAAACCACAACTGAAATCAACAAATGTTTTTTTTTTATCATTATTATTACAGCTTAACTTGGCCAATAAAGTGGATTTTAGTTTCAACATGAAAAGTGAGATATATTTAAGGCTGTCACATATTTAGAGAAACAAGTAATTTCTTAATATGCACAAACGTTTCCATAGTGTAGTTTCATTGAAAGCGTTGAAGCAAGCCCGTTTTGAAAATTCATTGTGTGTGATTTAACACTTTAACAAGATTGCCGCCTTTTTACTCCCTATCAGTGGTCTTTAATCTTCTATAAGCCTTTTTCTGTGCAGTTGTTTGCTATAGTCGGAGGTATTTGTATATTTTGGCTTTAAGCCCGGCAAGTGAATAGAGTTAAATTTTTACTCACATACAAGTTGTAGATATTCGAACGTATCAGTGTATTGCAATCATTAATGCAATAATATTATCTCATATTGTAGATGAAACGTCCTCCAACAATATCAACAAAGTAATAGCAATTTCGCTGTGTAAAAGTCAGTGGCCAAACAGTTAAAACATCAGCCAGCCATTCGGACATTTCGCCAATGGACCAGACAAACGCATTAAACAACTCCTGCAATAATACTCTTGTTTTGAGTTTAATATTGCAATTCAATTTATAAAAAATTATTTACAGTTCATAAAATGCGCATAAATATGCGAGGAGAGCTTGTTCAGTATACAACAAAATTTTGTTATTTTTTCTCAGTGCCTCCTCAAAATTCCAGGTCTCATTAAGGATTTGTTTAAGCTTCAGCTTTACTAGGTATAGCAGTTAGTGCAGTTTCCAGGGCTTCGCATTACCGAACTTTTTATCTTCCCGGGATACGGAAATCAAAATATCACATTCATGAGAATTCCGGGATTTCCTGAATGGTTGTAGTTGATTAATATTATTAACAAAATAAAGTTGTTTTAAATGTTATATTGCTGTTTTATTACACAGTATAACAAAATAAAATTTTTTGAACAACAAGTTTCTAACCACTGATTGTGGTAGAGGTCATAAAAAAATATAAGCGTTACTCGCTTAAGCTGCTTAATAGTTAAACTGACTCAGCATAGGAAATCTTATAAGCCTTGCGTTTAAGGTATGAGAAAAAGGCTCAAAACATTAATGAACAGCCCGCAAGAAGTGTTTTCATAAAACATTTTACCCTCTAGCTCTTCTTTTAATGGGTCTTTCCTTAAAAAGGGGCAAGAAACTCCCCTTCAGTGGGAATATAGCAGGCTAAAATGTTCTACAAAAATGTTCCTCGTAGGGCTTACAATATTTCCCACTAATTGTACTAATTGTGCCTAAGTACGAAATTATCCTTTAAACAAATTTTGGGCTTTGCATGACTTCTGGCCTTCAAATGGAGTCTGGATCCTCGATGTTTTCAAAAACTTAAATAGCATCTTATGGCAAATATTTTTGTAGAACATTTCAGCTCGCTATTTTGCCCCTGAAGGGGAGTTCCTTGTTCCTTTCTTAATAAAGGAACAAAAATACTCATACAACGAAGAGTTAGAGGGCTAAAATGTCCCACAAAAATCTTTCTCGTGATGTTTTACATAAAAAAGTTGAGAGGATTTCCTATTTAGTTAGTGTCAAGAGCAAACTAGAGGGAATTTAGCTCTCCCTAAAACGAATTTCAGATGAAAACTTTTAAAACGCCGATATACGTATACCTTTTTTTTGTGACCTATGCAAGAATCATTCGTTAGAAGCATGTAATTTTTTGTGTTTTACTTTGTAACTTACTTTTAACAACCATTCGTTATGGGATAATACATAATATTCTTGTCGCAGCTATGCCACAGCAATATATACATACGTTTCTCCTGAATGTAAAAATAATTTCAAATTCAACTTCGTATTTTATTTTATTCTTCAAAGAAAAAATTGTTAGGTCTATATGAGTTTCAGTGTACCTGATGTTTGCTTTAAGTTTAGCGGCACTTATTTAATCACGAAATGTGTCTGCATATGTGGCTGCTGCATTGTGGCAGCAACAGACGGTAAACGATATCACAACTGCAACCGTGAAACTGATAAGAAAACTTGTTTCATTTTAACATTCCACATTGGCTCAAATTGATTCTAAAGTTTGGATATTTGTAATTTGCATTGCTTTGATCAGAGAAAACCAAATAACAGATTTTGTATGTTTTTTGCATTTTGTTTTCGAAACTAAAAACATCAAGCCACTTTTATTTATTTGGCGAGAAAATGATGTCATGATCTTTAACAACACGTTGTCTGCAGCTGCAAAATTAATGCATATACGAGCACACAATCTTATCTTAAGCGACATTCAAATAACGATTACTGTCCATGTAACTATTGTGTCTGGAGATATGTATAAACATTTTTCAAGATGTGTGTAAGAATTTGCCGAATAAAATATAAAGACAAATTAATTATTTTTACATATAAAGGAAAAGAGAATAATAATATTTTCGCTGTTTATTGTTTTCAAGTAAAATTTTTGATAAAAATTTATAAAAAGTGAAATTTAAAACTATTTCAAAAGTTTCTGTTTTTTCTTTCTTCTTTTCAATACAGAAAAGTCCCACCAACATTGTTGGCAAAATTGAAATCTTATTTCAAGTATCGAAATACCAACCCAATAATGATTTAAAAAAAAGCCCAAGAAAAAACCCAGAATACAGCACAACGTAATCATTTATTTGGTGGATACGTTGTTGGTTTAGTGTAGTTCCATAAATTCTCAGAATAGTTGTTTAATAACCTAACAATCTTGTGGCACAAACAAATATTTCATATCGTACTTTTATATAAAACCTACCACCAAACAAATACATGGTGGGGAAATGTATTTAGGAAATATATTTTTTGTATGCCTCCCATTGAGCTTTGAAAATAAAAAATAAATAAATGTATTAAAGAAATACTCAAAATCTTAAAAATAAAAAAGAGAATCTTAGGATCCCAGCAAAACAACATGTGCCTTGTATATTTGGCCAGACAAACAAAACAACGAAAATCTCAAGTCAACTGAACTAAATGCAACCAACGCAACAACGCAATTCTGTTAGTCAAACAACATCGTCGTCGTCTTTTTCATTTAAGAGTCGAATGGGGCCCATATTTAAGATCACAGCAGGTAATATTGACAGGTGATCGCGAAAATTTCATTTCATTAAATCTTTACAAATGTTAATCGTTTCTTGCACATCGAAATGCCAAGAAAGCAAGTAAGCAAGCAAGCAAACAGCCAGCCATACTACTAGCAATGGGTTGATCATCAGAGTCATCGCCATCATCTCAGAATTCATTCGTTTTTCATTTGTTTATGTTGCTTTTATTTATTTACCTCTCCCTAAGCAATCAGCAAACCAAGTTCCAACAGCTGGACAGGCAAAGAAAAAGAAGTTGAAATATTCATCCACTTTTTTCCATACCACGCATGTTGCCACAAAACAAAAAAAAAGAGGCGTTGATACTGCCTGTAACATTTGTGTTCAGAATTTCAATTTCGCAAAACGGTGTCTTTATGTTCTTCTTCTTGTTTTATTCCCCTCTTTCTCTTCCAGGTTCTTTAGTATATCGCCTTTTACCATCATATGAGCGCATACGATGCTGATTCCTTGAAGTGTTGTTGTTATTACATTTGGATTTCAATCTTAATGTTTTCCGTTTGCACAGATATATTTGATTTTTTCGGTTGCCAGCAGAGAAAATTTAAATTATTGCAATTTGCAAATTATTACCATTTAATGAATTTTTGATTTCGTACATGGAGTTGTGTTGCACGGCTGTTTTATTATTATTATTATTTTTTTACCTTCTCACTCTTTATTTTATTCGTTTATTATTGCTGTCATTATTTTAGCAAGGAAGTTTTGCTTAAATTGCACTATATGCAGTTGTGCGTAGAGATTAGTAAACTGTCGTAAAAGTTTAAGATATTTTGAGCAAGATCACAAGCATGGAAACTCAACTTTATTATTTTCTCATAACAGTAGCTTGATCATCAAACAAGTTAGGTATTCGTAGGCATATAATTTTTTTATATAAAGATTTTAACATTCGAGATATAAATGAGGGTGCAAGTTTACAGAAATATTTTCAGCTAACAAAAGGAAATATTATAGCATCAGATCCCAGAACCCATCGCTCAATCGGATAAAGCCAATGCTGGTCCAAAGAATACAGCACAGGCAACAAAAAACGCAGGATTTTCGGTCTATGTATTTGTTGAAAAATCTAATAGGCAACTCTCATAATAAAACCTGGCAGCCCGGTTGATGTAACCGGAAAACGTTCGCTGTACTCTCTACTATTTATCGACCATCACTGGTTTCATCTGGTTGGCATAAAAGTGCGAAATTCCCAAGAAAATTTAACACATTAATCTTAGTTTTTTTGATGTTTATTCACACAATATAGGTTTTATGCAGTTGGGCGATAGGTGAAGTTCGGTCTTAGGTTGGATCTTAGTCCATTTTCGAACATGATCTCATGATCATGCTTGATCATTACGCAAGTTATGTATTTTTATACATAGTAGTTGTGTTCGATTACCTACTACAATTTACTACATTTACCATATTTTACTACTTTTACTCCAAAAACGTTCGAGTACACAAAAAACAGTAAAAGTATGAACGAATTTAATAGAAAAATAGTTTCTCTTTTACTACAAATTTACTATAATGTGCTGGAAAAATGTTTGTAGGTAAATATAAAAATTAAGTCAAAATTGAAAATATAAGAAAATCCCAAAAATATTGAAGTCAAAATACAAAAATGATTAAAATTATAGATACAAAACAAATATTTCTTTGCTTCTTAGAAGAAAATTAATTTGTTCACTATGTGCTTAAAATAATTGATAATTTTTAAATATATTAGTTCCTTCGAATACATTAAATAGAGATCGAAGCAATACATGTTTTCAGCTATTTTTTATGCCATCTCTGTAGTATATATTTTCTGAATTTCCAGTAACAGATGCTTTGCTTCATTATCTTGCTGGAAATCCCATACGGTATCTTAATAGGACTACGAATTTACGTAAGACGTTTTGGTAGTATTAACATGGCTTATGTCTACTTTGGTATTACCTACTTATATGCTGGAAGAATTGACGAAACGCCTATTAAAATTAATTTAAAGCACGAAATAAACGAGCATTGTTGTATGAGGCAGGGCAGTATTGTACGCTTCAGAATTTTATTTTAGAGAATCTTACAATAAAAAGAATTTCCGTTTTATAATAAAATATTCTACTTTTAGCTATTATTTTGAGCAGTATTTTCATGAAAAATTTTACTATATTTACAGATTTTCTGTTTATTTATATTTTAATATTTTCTTTCTCATAAGTACACCATTTTAAAAGTCTCGCTTTTACTATATTTACTACAAAAAAGTAAACAAACAAAGCTATTGTTTTCATATAAAGAGATTTTAACATTCGATATGTAAATGAGAGTGCAAGTTAACAAAAATATTTCCAGCTAACAAACATAAATTTTACAGTATCAGATACCTGCTAAGACCGAACTTCACCCATCGGCCAACCGGATGAAATCAATGCTGGCAACAAGAAAACGTAGGGTTGCCTATCTATGAATCAGTTGAAAAATCTAATAGTCAACTGCGGAAAATGTTCGATGTACTCTCTACTATTGACCATATTTGTCTCATCTAGTTGTTATGAGTAAAAATATCTCAATACACATATTGGGACGCACTTGGAATCGCATATGGCAACCCAAAAGGATTAGCCCATTCGGGGTACGACCGAATACTTGTTGGGATAACCCATCCACAAATTAAGAATTTAACATAAGTTCTTTCCAATTGACAAACTATTAGGAATTTGTTATGAAAATCTAACGAAGATTCTTAATCGCATTTTTGGCTCATCTTCGATAGAGGTGATTGTTGCTTACTTTTGTCTCTTGGCCAGCCTTCGAAATTTTTAATCAATATTATAGTTGGCTATTTTACGATTTGAGAAAATTTTTGCGAGTTTTCGTTATTTCCCCACAGAAAACCAATGGAGTTCCAAATACATCTCTGCGTTACAGTCCAACTGGGATCCCAGTTAGGTTGAAAATGTGTTTGCATGAAAATTTCTAGTCGGGTTGGTTCTTTGATATTATATCATTAACACAAAATATGTTTTATCCTGTTCTTCTTATTTAATTCCATAGTATTGAAGTTTTTCGAACATGATCTCATGATCTACAAGGTAAAATGCTTTAGAAAAATTATAGAAAACACCATTAATGTAGTGTTTGCAATGGTCAGTCATGTAATTTTTTTTTTCATTAAATTAAATAAAACTATTTTTTATTAAATATTTTTCATTTGATAGTTTATTTTTATGAGCATAAAAGATGAACATCAGCAAGTTGGAAGAATAGTCATAGTAATGACAAAAGTCAGTGTCCCGTTGTTATATATGAAACAATAGAGAAATACTATTCTATAAGACTACGTTATTACACAATGGGCCAGCAAGTCATTATATGTTAAGTGTATTATTTTATATAATTTTCAGGAAAATCGCTTTAAAATATAAATTTACATAAGATAAACTGTTCAAGGTTGTGTTTAAAATCTACCGACGATTTGGTAAAGCACTAATGAAATGCATATAGACAAGGCTTAAACACCAGCAAATAGATTTATTTTATTATATAAACAATTTATTGTTAGTTTTGTATGTATGCTTATGTTTGCCGTCTAACCTTAACTTAAATTTTACTCTAAATATAATATTAACTTGTTGTACAGGACTTGAACATAAAAATAAATAAATAAATAAATAATTACAAATTTCCTTTATTATGAAATTTTATAAACCTTTTCTTATAAAACATTATTTGCTTTCTGTTATAAAGCTAATCTTACGCTTATACCCATTGTGCGTTATCATTTCGATTGTCAATGGCAGTAGAAATTTTTTTTGTCGAATATTAAATACTACAACATCACCATCATCATCAGATTTTTGATGTTGCCTTGCAAAGCTCTTTCAACTGCTGCTATTATTGTTTTCCTGTTGCTATTGTTCCAGTTGGTGTTATTCCGCAAGGTTTAGCTGAATTTCTGTTTTCATTTTTTAAATCTTCATTGTCTTTGTTTTTTCTTTTTTTTACGAAATTCATACAAACGAACTTAAATTTTTAAATAAAATTAAAACAACTTAAGGCGAATGCAATCGAATTGAAAAATAATATGACAGAAAAAAAAAGATTCATAAAACAGAATGAATATAGCAGAATTGTATGCTTGCAACAACACCATTTGAGAGTGTAAAAAAGATACTAAATGATATTCGATGATTTCGTCCTGTGGCTCTTTTGCAGTTGCATGTTAGAGGTAAACGGCATTGGCAACAGTGTGTATATTTTTATTTTTTTTTTAATTTTATTTTTATGTTTTATACTATTTTTTTATTTAACTTGTTCGATTTTTTCCAATTCTACCATTTTATGTTTTAGCAACAAATAACAAACAAACAAAAAACAACAACAATAATAAAAAAACAGAATTTCATTTTGATATTGAAATTGAATTTTGTGTTCAATAAAATTGGCTGTATCCGCACATTCTGCTCTTTGTTTCCCTTAACCATTTTGTGGCAATCGTGTAGGGTCTTTTAGCTGCAACACTGGGTGCGTGTTTGTCTATGTTTATAAAAAGTTAATGTGTTGCTGTTTTTTATGTTTTCCCTCAGTTTAGTGTTTGTTTTCAAAATTGTGTAATTATGGCCAAATGTTATAAAGTATAGAGTTTATGGCTGCAACATAATCATAAATAATATCTCCTCTCAAAATCCTTATTTGCTCTCTCAATATTTGTTTTTTGTATCATTTGGCATTGAGTTTGGCAATTTTATAATTTAGTGGCGAAACCAGGAAAGTCGACGGTGCAATCACGACAGGAATTTAAGGTTATTACAATTAGAAGTTACAAAATGGTTATAGAAGAATCACAGATATTCATCAAACTAAGGCCAGCAGTCCAATAGTAAAAATCTATACGGTTTTGTGAAGACGATAATTTAAGACTTTATATCATTCGCATTTGATGTTAGCAATTTTGTTCTGTGTCATTTCAATCTTTGTTGTTATCATTGCTTCTGTCTGAAAATCTTATAACCAAACATAGTTTCTAAGGACAACAATTTATTTATTAAGTTACTGTCCGGGCTCTACAGTGATCCGAACTTTTGTTAAATCTTTTCACTATTTTTTTTTTCATCCTCAAAAGTCCCCTTTATAGCACTTTGCTTAATAATAATAATAATACAAAAGTGGTATTCATACTTCCAGTATAGAATTGAGAGGCTTACTGTAAGAACTCAATATGCCACAAAAACCAAATATGGATTAAATCGCCTTTTTATTTGTAATAAAATTAAAAATGTTACGGATTTTTCAATTTTATACTTTAAATACGCAGCATAATTAGTTACAAAACACTAAAATCTATCTAAAAATGTCTCTAGGATACAAAGCTATGGCACCTAGCAAGAAAATGAGCTTATAAAACCAATTTTTGATGTCATGTGGCTTACCGAGTTATTGCACTAAGCTCTTCAATTGTATTATTATTATTTGCTTTAAATACTTTTGAAGTTTTAACTTCAAATTATGAAATTTTTGTAATATAATGACAAAGTAATTAGTATTTCAAGCACAGATTAAAAAAATGAATTAATTTGTACGAGAAAATAGAGAACAAAAGAAAGATAATTTTCAGGACAAATATAATAAACCCAAAAAATCTTCCACTTTGTGCCGGTAAAAGCTCGACTCAAACACTATTTATTGTTCGATCTTTGCATTAGATTCACGTAACATATATCTTCGCTCAGAGTTTAGTTTAAAAGTTAGTGATTTGGAATGTTATGAAGTCCAAATTGAAATATCTGAAACACATTTTGGAAATTCTGAAAAACAAGTAGATATTACTGGTGGCAATTATTCAAAAAACGATTTTTGTAAGTCTTGATTATAATAACAGAAAAATAATTTAGTTAATTAAAAAAATGTTCTTGAGTATTTTGGGAGATTGAGTGTACGTGATCGTATTTATATTTCTTTTGGCGGGAGCCAACAAAAAAAAAATCGTGTATGATATAATTTTTTTACGTGAATACGAATAATCATAAGTGAAAAATTGCTCACGTTCCCATCTCTGATTCCAACTCACACGGCAGAATGACAACTCAGTTTTCGTAAAACGCTACATGTTCACAACTTCTTCGGTTTTTATTTATATATCATATATTGGACCAACGAATACAAGTTCTCAAATGACTTCAGTCAGTAGTACTGGTCTGAAAAAAAATGTTTTCGGTTCTTCCAGTAAAAATATATAGATTTTATAGAGTTTAATGCGATAAATTAAATGCGCCTTTAGTTTTTTTCTATAACGTACAGATTTTTTTAATAGACAAGACTACTATTTCCACTGGGTATATCAGTATATTTCACCATAGCTCGAGCACCATACGCCCGATTTCGGATAACAAATCGTCAAACATGCATAATAAAATTACCGTCAAATTCTTTTAACAGAGTTTTTTGATTCTATCAATACTTTCGGAGTTATTAACAAATTTGTATCGAAAACAGAGATTTTTATGCAAATTTTTACAAATTTTCCTTCTAAAAACTCAGAAAAAATAAAAAAATAAAAAACTTTGCCTAAAGGTAATTTTGTCATGCATTATTAGCAGCTTTATTGATCGAAATTAGGCATACCATTCTCGAGTTGGGGTGAAATATTCTGATGCATGATAGAAATAATCTGAAAATGGATTTTAATTTAGAGCATCAAACCTGTATATTCCATGTAGTTTTATTTAAAGGACATTTTTTTGAGACCTGTCTAATTAACTATAAACCTTGGGGGATAATAAAACAGTGGGTGAAGTGGTTTGCGGTGGTGGTAGGAGCTTTGTATAAGAATTACTAATTTACATCCATGTTCTCTAATACCATTCCGCTTATCAGTGGAATTAATTCTATAAGTCGCTTATTCACACTACTTTCTTTCGTTTTAATATAAAAAGATAGAGTCCACCAGCTTACTCAGCGACCGTCAGTATGGCGTTCGTAGAGAACGCTCTACGGGTGACTGACTTACTGGCATTCCCTTCGCAAAAATGGTGTCACTCCATACACCATTTCGGCGAGAGTAATGTGGTCTTTTTTCATATCTCTAAGGCGTTTGATAGACTGTGGCATAGTGCGGTTTTGCCAAAACTTGTTGCTTTTGGTGTTAGTGATTAGTTTTCTAGATTTATATCGAGCTTTTTTAGGGATAGCACTATACGAGTTGTTATAGATCGGATCTCATCAAACGAGTTCAAGATTAATTCAGGGGTACCGCAAGTCTCCGTTCTTTTTCTTAACCTATTCCTTATTTTTCTTAATGACCTTCCCTGTCAAACTTCCAATCATGTCTACCCATTTGCAGAAGATAGCAGCTTTTTCTATTCGTATTCATTCAGTACTATGAATGATCACAATCTTACAACAATCTCTGAATGGAGTAATAGGGTCAATTTTAATGTTCGTAAGACCCAATGCTGTATGCTCAAGCAAAAACGCATGACCGAAATTGCTGCTCCATCTGTAACTAGGAATGGTATAAATATTGGGGAACCAGATGGTCTTGATGTTCTTGGCATGAATATCCAGTGTGAAGTTCTATGGACTAATTACATTTTTCAAGCCTCAAAAGAAGCATTCAAGTGCGTTAGTTTCTTAAGATGGTGTAAAGGATACTTCACCCCAACTGATCTCTTTAATATTTATACCAACTATATCTGACCGAAAATGGTGTACAACTCTCATGGATGGGCTGGTGCTTCAAAGCCTATTTTGAAGTTACTCGAAGAAACTCATCTGCGACAGTAGGAAAGCCAACTCTATTGACTAGCTAGAGCATCGACGTAATGTAGGGTGCATTTCGCATTTTTGCGAACAATGCGTTTTTCATTTAGAGCACATCCATTTGTGGTCGATACGCCAGTAAATCGCATTACGCATTACAAGGAGAATTCGTTATTTGACCGGGAAGTTCGTATGTGGAATAAGCTTCCTGCAGAGGTGTTTCCTGCCACTTTCAATGTTGGAAGCTTCAAATCAAATATCCATACACACTACTACCTCTATCCTACTTCAAATAAACAATTTTCCTAATTCCGGCACAAAGCTATGCATGAGTAGGACCCATCCCTTGAGTGCTGGTCTTATTAAAAAATCGCAGTCACATCTTTCATAAAAATATTTACATATATGAAAAATCTGCAAAGTCAAAAGAGAATTGCTCATTTTAAAATTTTCATCAAATTATGACTTTAAAACTAAGCTAACTAATTTCAGAAATTCAAAAAAATAAATATACAATTAATTTTTCATTAATGATTTGCGCTCATTGAATGGCGTATTGAATTATAAATTATTTTTTCATCTTCTTTCTTTTTAGTTTGTTTTGCGGCCTTTCACATTGCACAGACGACCAAGGTCTTAAAGGACGCTTGTCATGTGTCAGCAAATGTCAATTTAATTGTTTGTATCAAACGCATACTTATTGACAGCCTTAGGAATTTGCCGCCTATAATATTGAACACCAAAAGAAGTTACCAGGTTAGGTTTTCCTTCTTTTTTATTATTTTTCATTTCATATTATTTTTATTATTTTCTTGTCGCACTCCGCAACAGACACTTACATATTTATAAAACTCAACACCAGCAAATACATTTCTAAAAGATATTTATGGTTTCGGAGACAAAAACCAAGAAATCATATAAAACTGAAAACACATACAAAGATTATTTTTTTCCTTAAATTATAGTCTACTTTTTATTGTTATTGTTATTTTCTTTTTTTAGTCAATGCTGTTGGATTTTAAGCAAAATCTGGTTTATTTTCATATAGTGATATGTTGTTCTAACTGTCAAACTTGTCAACTTGTAAGACCAGAGACTTCAGTGTATAAAAGTGCCGTTGTAATAAGCTTTTGCCGGCTTTGAATGGGAAACAAAAACAAAAGTTAAATTTCAACAAAAATAAAAAAAGAACTTTTGTTTGTTTGCTGGTTGTGTTGTATCTCTGAATGGCTGTTTGGTCTTATTGTTTTATGTGCGTAATTCACTATTTTTACAAAACCCTGTGACCAAAATCATTTTGCCGTGACAGATCTCTACATTTTCAATAGACGCTGATTTCTACTGTTGCTTTTCACCGCTGATATTGTCCATATTGTTGTTGGAACAAAAGCTTTTGTACTTATACCCTACATTAAATAGCCCGCTTTGTTCATTTGAGACACTTGTGCTTTCAAATCCAGTCCGCATTTTTTTGTGTGACTGAAAACAAACGTCAAAACTTTGATATTCATACTATGTATTAGTAGGATAATTTATTATATGGGTATTACCATTTCGAATCGACAAAGAGTTAGACGCGACCCCTTTCAATTTTTATGGAATTTGGTCAGACGTTTTCTTTTATCCCGTAACGAATTTAAGCTGAAGAAAAAAAAAATCAAAAATATTTATTTCAAAAGTTATGACATATTCAAAATGTCATAATGTCGCCAAATTTAACGAATGTGTTGAGTTAAGTTTCCAAATATCTCGAAGAGTATTTTATATAGCTCGATGATTTATATATCATTTTAAAGAGAATTTTACGAAGAATATATACAACACATTTTTTTTTAAATTATTTAGCTATAGGGGTGCCAAACGGGATTGGTTTTTGTAAATCTCGGGATTCGCGATTTCAAAATTTCAAAAAATTTATCGGGATTTCAGGATTTTTCGGGATTTCTGGATTTTTCTCTTTTAATAAAAAACTCAATTTATAAAGTAAAATATCTTCATTATGTGTATTCTTAATAACAACTATAAAAAATTAATAAAGAAAAGCTAATTTTAATGTATTTTGAAACAAATTTTTATAGTTGTTATTAAGAATACACATAATGAAGATATTTACTTTATAAATTGAGAGTTTTATTAAAAGAGAAACGTATAAGCTAAAATTAATCAAATATTTACGAAATCTTGGCTTGGTGTAGCGTAGACTCTAGTCAAGGTTTTTGCTTTAAAACTTTCTTACTTTCAATTATAGTTCTGTATGTATGTGTATAAAGTGTGAGCCTAATACGACTCATGCACATCTTTTTTGAAAATCAATTGATATTCAATAAATGCAAGATCTTTTTGAGTTGTAGACAACAACAAGCCGTTTAAATCCCTCTAGGGACAGCTAATCTAAAAAGTTTGGATTGGACTACAATAAGTGCATAAAAAAAGTCTCCAAATATAAGTAGGTACGAGCGCAACAGAAGTATAAGTTTTATATACTGAAGTCGGTACTTTTTGTTGTGTGAAAATAATAAATGTGATTGGTCTGCAGCTTTTTTCATCCATTTAAATTGAAGTGCAGTGTTTTATAGAGTAGAGTTGACTTTTGTGACTTTATAATTTTGAATTGAGTAAATCCAGTTTATGTTACATTGTATAAGGGAATTTAGAATGGAAAATAAATAATTTAATTCTTTTGATCTTGTTGTTGTGTTTCATTTGAAAAAGCTTCCATAAAATAAGTAAAAGTTTGATCTATTCAATTGCACCTTAATGGGTTTCTTTGTACACCTCTGTTCCGTTTATTGATATTCGTTTTAATAAATTTTCACCTGTGTAACCTTTTCATAAAATAAACAAACCAAAATCATTTCATTATTTTTACGATTATTTTTGTGGTTGCTAAACAAAAACATCATGAATAAACAAAGAACCCCAAAAAAAGTGTTGATCTCAAAATGAGAGTACAACATTTGCATTCGAGTCTATAAACACAAATTAATACCAGTTCTTTTAATTTATATAATTCCCGAAAATTTTAAAATATATAAAAAAGTCAATAATTCACATGATTCACACACAAGTAAAGTAAAACAACACGAATTGAATGCGGCTGTAGCAGTTGCCGCTTGTTTATTGTTTCTTTTATATTAAAATGTAATTTAATATTAACATTATTGTATTGTTATATGATATTTAGTGACAATCTACCACAAATTGACAGCATTTGACTGAATTGTTATTGTCTCACAACTTGTGTAGCAGACAATTTTTGTTTCGTTTTTCCCTTGTACTAAACAATGAATGAAACATTTTACCAGGGGAAAAAATCACCAAATATTTGAATTTAAAAAAAATGTATCGTCTTATTAAATGCAAAAGGGCGAATCATAATTTTCAACAGTTTTTCTTAGGAGAGATAAAAAACATTAAAAAAGCAAACTATTGTGATAATAAAAACTCCTGTTTTTGGTAGTTTTAATAATAAAGTCTAAATTATTGATACTATCTTGAGAGAACAGTTTTTGTATTTACTTTTTATGAAATTATTATCTCTCCTGAAATTTTTTTCAAAATAATGAGAGGCCCTTTTGCATTGGCGTAGCTAGGCCCTTCTGGGGAAGGCTAAGCCACCCCCAGAATCGTTCTAGCCTGCTCTAGAAATTAAAATTTTAGAGTAATTTTGATAATGTAAGAGAAATATAGGTATTAATGTGGTCTTTAGCCATCCCAAGAAAAAATTCTAGCTACGCTAATGCCCTTTTGCATGACGATATGTATGTATATAAATAAAGCATATTTATTCCTTAACTTAGATACATAAATTGAATATAAATACTCTGTCCTCAAGGATTTAAATTGAATGAAGCTGAACTTTTTCTGGTTTATTTCCTTTCTTCTTATTGTAGTACATACTTTCAAGATTTTTATACAAATTGTGGCTTATTCAAATACCGTGCGCTGCTTTTGATTTTCTACAATTTTTTTATTTTTAGATGGCGATTGAAGTATTTCGCATTTCTTCTTTATAATTCTCTGGATTTTCATTCACATACAATATGTACAATAAAAACATTTTAGGTCGCATTGCAAATTGTCTATTTATTTTTTAATCAATCTGTATTGAGTTCACCTTTTCGTTATCCATCGCTAGAGATTCCCAGCAAAAACGTTTGCCACTTTTGTATTCGGTAGTACTTTGTTAATGGGGTACAAAGTAATGAGTGGCACTTATTTAACTTATTACTATGATTAAAATTAGAACTACTACCTAGTTTTTAAAAAAATTTTTATGTATTTTTATCGTTATGTGAAAATAGTTAAAATTTTTATGTATTAATAAAATAAGTAGACAAGCACTTTTTAAGTCAACATGTGTTTGTATATGAAAACAAATTTTTGTCGCTTTAACTTATAAGTCAACAATAGCTGATTAGGTAAAGTACTTGTCTTCAAATCTGAACGAACACAGGTTCGTATCAAAGCTGGGTGAAAAAAAATAAAAAATTAAAAATATGTGTACACAAATATTTTTTTCTAAGAAATTTATTTTTTGACATATTCTCATAATTTTATTTTAAATGAAATTTATTTGCTGGAGTTTAAGCAATTGTCTATATGCTGCATTTCGTTGGTGCTTTACCAACTCATCAGTAGACTTCAAAACACAATTTTTACAAACTATTTATCTTATGTACAAACTTTAAAACCCATTTTAGAATTTACAAATACATATATAAATAAATGAATATTATAAATATAAAAAAATATAAATATTTTAGAAATATTTATATATTTTTAATTCTCAAATGGTTTTTAAAAGTTTGTACATTAGATAAAGGGTTTGTAAAAATTGTGCTTTGAAGTCTACTGATGAGTTGGTAAAGCACCAACGAAATGCTGCATATAGACTCCAGCAAATAAATTTCATCTCAAATTTTTTTTTTTAATTTTAATTTGTTTATTTGACTACTTATTTTTTAGTTTCAAGTAAGCCAAGTATTAACTAGTTAATAGCTGGGACAATGTAAATACATTTATAAGGGGTACCCCTTATTTGCTGGACTTCTCAAACAAGATTAACTAGTTATCGAGTCAAATTTTAAGTAGTTACGACTTAAGTCCACAAATACTTTTTTGCCTACCAGTAAGCAAAGTTTTTGCTGAATTTAAGTTGATTATTGGAAATAGATGCCTATAATTTTCAAACCCTATTTGCCTACCCCTTAACTAATTACCTTAATTCTCCCGGACTGTTCTCTTCTAAGATATATAACATACAAATTATAAAATGAAAGTTAAATTAAAATAAAAAGTATATTTTTAAAGCTTTGTAATTAAAAAATAATAATTATAAAAAAATTAAAGCCGAAATAATAGCTTTCAAAAGACAGCATATATTATTTATTTTAGGCAAAGTACCAAAAAGTCCTATTATAGTCTGTTAATTTTTTTGAATTTGAGAATTCTTTAAATCTTTTTATACTCGTATTTTTCAATTCAATTAATTAAATTTTAGCGCACGTATGTATAACCAAAACTTAGCAAAAGCGACGAAATTAAACTGGGCCTTAAAGAGTTTTTCTTACAATTGGATATTAAAAACCTCAGTATCTTGTAGTCCAGACTCATCACTATATTGTCCACTGATTCTTAATGTAAAATAGTCCAATAGATATCGTTAAGAGCCAGTTTAATCGAAACGGTTATGATATATTCATCCTAAGTTTTCGTTACGCATATGGCCCCAAATCTTTAATTACTTATCTCAGCGCTCGTACTGTCGCAAACACTTTTGAAATTTTAATACAAAATGATCAACTTTATCCCCTTATTGCAAGTAGTGACAGTATAGAGAATAAGAAAAAAGAAAAATATATTAAATAGAATCATACTTTTACAATTTGAAAACCACCATTTGTTGCATTTTGTTAAAGATTTTTGCACAAAAAGAAGAACACAAACAACAATGTGTGGCAGATAAAATCCATGCAATGTGTATCCCTTTAGAAACTACTATTAAAAGTATTGAATGTGTGGTTGTTGCAGTTATTGCTAAACTCAACACATTTCCGTTTCTAATATCAAACACTTCACGCACACATTTCAAAAGTATATCTATATTTTTTCAAACTGTGTATCGGCAATTTTAATCTTTAAACAATTTGAGTTTCTTTTTTTTTGCCTCTTTGAAAAAGCTTGAATAAAGACACAGGAAGTAGAAAAAAGAAGCAGCCATATTCACCCACACATACACACACACACAAAACAAGGATTGTTGTGGTCAATAGAATGTATGGACTGTAGCTGAAAATGTGGCAAATATCTGACATTTATGGAAATATATATAAGTTTGTTTTAGGTATTAGTTTAAGTGAGTGTGCATTTAGGAGTTTCTTGTTGGTCTTTTTTTTTCTTTTCTTTTTTACATTTTGCTCTTGGAAAACCACTAAAAGAAACAAAACCTTAACGTACACAACAAAATTATGATTTCCAAAAATGTAACTTTTTGCAATGTTATACTTGCAACATTGTGTTTTTGGCTTTGTTTGCAGGAAAAATGTATGTGTGAGTGTGTTTGAATGAGTCAAAAAAATATCGTTAACTCCGGATGCAATCGTTATGTAGCAGTAGTAGTTGCTGCTGTTGTGGTAGTTATTGAACTTTAAAATTTTCCAAATAATGCTTAAATGCATGAGTATGTAAGAGTTCATGTGTATTTGAGGTTTTTGAAATTTTATAAGAGTTTGTTGCAGTTTTTGTTTTATTTTAGTTCAGTTTTTTTTCAGCACAACTTGACTAGCATTGTTGCTAAGTTATTTAAGTTGCAGCCTCAAATTTCATGTGCATTTTTTTTATCTAGTTTTTGGATTTTTTTTACAATGCTTCGAATATTTTAACAGGATATAGAGGAAGTTTGTTTTAAAAAGATACAATGTACAAGAATTTTAGCAAATATCCCGGTTGGAAAATTTATAAATTCGAACGGGACTGGTTTTTGAAATACCGAGAATCGAGATCCCGATATTCCTGAGGACTGAAGCCCACGCTCAGGCTATCTTTTGACTGCATTAATACGCAGAAATACATAAATACACCCAGAAAAAAATCAATAACAACCATATTGATTCAATAAGAAATATTACCGAAAGTCTAGTCAAGTTGAACATTTTTATTTATATATTGAACCATATCTATCCAAAGTTACTGGCGTCCCTAGTAGGGAAATCATTTTGATCGGCTTTTTAATTTTTCTATTAACTCTTTAAGGCTGGATGGGTTCTAGTCGATTTAAAGCGTGTTTTAACGACAATTCACTAACAATATATGTTGATAATTTAAATATATTTCTAAGAAAACGTACTAAGTGATTCCACGTAAAATGGCTATATGCAAGGAAAAAATAATTTTCTTATTTTTAATAAAAATCTCTCAATTGATGTTTTTTAGAGAATGACAATTATAGAAAAAATAAAAAAAAAATACACTACTTAATATTTTGAGGCACTTTTAAATGATCATGCAAGAAACATTTTGCTCTCCCTCTTTGTATTTTTAATATATTTTTCAGATTTTATTTTATTCCCTTTCTCATTATTGATAAAAACCGTTATCTCTTAAAAGAATATACTTTTTGCTTTTAATTGAATTTAAAAAAATATTCTGGTGTCTATAATAGAACGGATAGCAAATAATTTAATGTGTTATTATTATATTATGAGTTTACCTTTACATCATTTATATTAATTATATCAATAAAAAGTTTCATTTCTTTGAATTTTTTAAATGTTCGTACTAGGTCACGCCCATTGGTCACACCCGTCTTATTTTAAAATAGTTTTTTATAAGAAAAATAATTTTTTGTCAAACAGTAAACACACTACACAATTAAAAACACTTTGAACAGATATCTATACCAAAATTATTGTGTACCTAATAGTCAAAATTTTACAGACTTTATACTGGAAGTCACAATTCTTTAAAACTAAGATTTTTAAGGTCACACCCGTTACAGCTTTCTGACGACCATTCTGAGCACATGTTTTGCTCTATCAGTGTCTACCCCTTATTCAACAACTTTATGCTTAATGTAATTGCGAGCCGCAACATTTTTTTAAGTAAAAAATTTTATATTCTTGATTTATAACAGAAAATGTGTGTAAAACGGTCACACCCGGCTAAATGGAATTACTCTACTGTAGAACTGACTTTTTTTTCATGAGAATTGCACATGTACGGTTTATTCTCTTCCGGTTAGGACTCTAAGTGACTATTCAAAGGAAGTCGTCATTTGCGATGACTTGTTTTGCTGAAATCAAGCCACGACAACATTTCTTGGCTTTATAACAAGACGTAACTAGGTAAAACTAGTAGTTTAGCGCTTGATTAATCGGTTCTTGAAATGAACGTTCGCATTATACTTGGATGAAGAAAATCCATTATATAGGTTAACAATAATGTGGAGATATTGTCGCTTATAACGTTTTCATTTATACAAGGTCAACAACAAGATGCGATATAATCTCGCTCTTTTAGTTTTGTATGATTTCGAGGCCATTCGTATGCAAGTTTCGTCAACAGTTTGATCAAATCCACGCGGTTGTGTCTATGTATATTATATCCGACAGTTCTTAAAATCTCTATAACTTGAAAACAAAACAGAAGCGCTATTGGCACTCACAGGTGCTGGAGTTGCTGATGTTGCCGAGAATTATATCAACCAACTTCATGTCTTGACACGGCTGTGGAGGAGTATAGACGTCTATAAACAGCGATCGGATATATTCTACTCTGCCATATCGGCCGAGTAAAAATTAATGCATACAATTGTAATAAGGGTATTTGTATTAAATAAACTATTTCGTTTTGTCTATTTTTTAATTAAAGGATATACTTATCACAATTTGGTAAGAATTTTATAGCACTATGTTGTCTATAGTTAATGTATCAAATACGTTCTATAAATCTATCCAGCAATTAATGACAAAAAAAAAAGTGGTGATACTCTGTTCTGCTGTGTATTTTGGAAAATTAAGTTGATGTTAACTTTTCCCTTGTTCCTTGGAATATTAATCATGCCCAATTATTTCTGAATTAAATGTTACGAACCTTAGTCTAATAATCAATTTGGATTCACAAGAATAATTTTTTTTAGCAATTATTATTATTTTTATTTTTTATTTTTGGGTAGTTTGTTATAACATAGAATTATATTAAAAATATAAAACAAAATATCTTCTAAGCAAATGTAGAAATATTTATTTTATTTTAAATATTCTGCTAAACTTTTCAATTTAAGCCTTTTAATTTTCTTCTGTCTTGCTCTGATGTTGCATACAGAAGCATTTAGAAGTTTGAACTTGTAAATTTTCCACCCAAAACTTGAAAAATTTATTTTTATGTCTACCAAGTGTAAATTTACCACTCTAACGACTAGTGGTGGGTGGCAACTAACACAGACAAATGGAAAAGTTAAGTGAAACTTCATGTGTGGCAGACTAACGCTAAGTTTAACAAATTGCCAGAGAGTAACTCTAAAAGAATAATAATAATAAAAAAATATATACATACATAAATAAAAAGCTACAACAAAATCTATAAGAAAAAAATTTAAATTAATATTTTAAAAGTTTATAAAGCAACAACCAACTACTACAGCATATGCAGCAAGATTTTGCTGTTGTTGCTCCTCATCTTAAAGTAATATACAGAAGCTAAAGAAAATTTTCCAAGACTGGCATCAACAGTAACAAGAAGAACATCTGCAGAATCTGTGCAATATGAGGTACAACTGACAGGAGAGCACGAATGCAACAATAACTAAATAACGCCTTCTGCCGAAAAATGCCAAGTAAGTGAATGAAAGATGAAGAAAGTCTATTTAAGGATGCATTTGCCTGGCATCTACTTGCTACTCTAAATTTTATAGTATTTATAAACTTACATCTATATACAAACCTACAAAGTTACTCAAATACATACATATATGTAATCAGTGGTAGTATATGACTGCAACATAGACTTTATGAGCACACACTTATGGTAGAATTATTCGATTCGTATCGTATTACTTTGCTTCTTTCCGTATCTTTCTACTTTGTGTCTTAGTTAATGAAAACGTAACGTTGGAAAAAAATTATTCGTCTTATTTCATGATTTTCTCATTTTAAATAAATGAATATTTATCATAATTAATTAATCTCGGTGCGCTGAATTCGAATCTGGCATTAAAATTGGGCTGTCACGGCTTTTTCATTTTTTATCGCATGATGACAATACTGTAAAACAGTCAATAAGGACACTACAATTTCACAATTATTAATTTGACAGAAGCCCACATTCATTCTAAATCTTAATAATAGTAGCATTTAAGCGTGTCAGGGAGATCGTGTGTCACTGATTCAAGCTATTTTTGTTTTGTGTGTGGTGAATATCTGGTTGGACAAAAAGGATATGCAATATCAGAATCATTAAAATATGCATATTTTATTTGGAGGCTCTTGCTGTCATAGCTCTCTAGATATCACGTAATTACTAATTACTTTGTATGGGGAGTACCCCTTTCCTCGCAGGTATCCATCCAGTTTTTTTACCTATGGTCGCGTCTTGTCTTCAAATTAGTTCACATTAAATTTTAGAGCGCTTGCTAATATAGCTTTCAAGATATGAGACAAATTGTTGCTGAATTATTGAAAAATTATCACGAATTAGGTGCACGAATGTCACTCAAAATGCATTTTCTTCATTCGCATTTAGATTTTTTTCACAAAAGCTAGGTGCGGAGAGCGACGAACAAGGTGAGCGTGCTCACCAAAATTTAATGAAAATTTAAAGAAATCATCAAGGGTTTTGGGACAAAAGCATTCTGGGAGACTATTGCTGGACTCTAATACGTGAAAACGAACCAAGAAAATACAAACGACGTTAAAATAATGCCATTCACTTTTGAAAATTCATTGATTTTTAAATAAACTAATGATTTTTATATAAAAAACTAATAAAAATATTTCTTTGTATCTCGAAAACCTGGCGTGATAGAGAAAAACCAATTACGGATTCGAATTCATCCAGGAAAGAGATTTGGTTGCTCCAGTCCAAAAACTTGTTGGGTAGTGTTATATACCCTTGTTTTTTAGTTTTTTGTGTTTGGCACATGCTACTGTTCGACTCTCTCTACCTAAAAATCTATTTTCTATAGATTTCTACCTCACAAAAGTTACGATACATATTGAATAAACAGTAACATGTTTTATTAATGTAACAGATTTTGGCAGTCTATCCGTAACATCACGATACGATTCCACTAATGCTACCATTACTTGTACGGTGTACACTTTAAAATACGTCTGGTGTTGAAAGCTACCTTCATCATCTGTTTTTATGATTTCTTCCAAAGTTAACTTTTTTAAGGTGCATTCATACATAAAAATATTAGTTCATACAACTTCACTAACTCCAATCAACAAACTTTCTTATGCTGCTTGCAAGAAAACTCAGTTTAACCCTTACTGTTGAAGCAATTTAAGAGTCTTAAAGTAAAGTCTATAGAATGCTGCTTGACATTGCAAATTTTCCAAACAATATATTAACGATTTCATTGTATATTAAGTTCTCGCTTCTACTGCGTCTTATGGCAGAAGTAACAAAGAAAAGGGAAATAAAATTAATATATAGATTCAGAATATACTATAGTGTAAGTGTTGGGACTTTTGAGGATGTCACTGTAGCAAATTTTGTTTGTTTTTTTATATATGTGCTTTCTCATACTTCTAAGATTATTATGCTGTTTTGCATTAAATGACACCTTCAAGTTTATTATAAAAGCAAAGAATTATAAATCTAAACCAGGCAGCCTAGTCAATTTTCTGTAATTTTTCAAGGCGGACGGAACGATTCGAGATTGCATAAGTGGTGCTCAGAATTTGATGTTGGATTAAGAAGCCAGCTGAGGAAAAAATTAAGTCTTAGTCAAGTTATAAGCAACGATATGCGATATGATGAGATCGGACTTTAAATGGAGAAGCTACTGGGTGCTCCAAAATTAACTCTATAAATCTATTATCTTCACATTATTTTCTTGTATTTTTTCAAAGAATATTTGGGAAATTGAAACTGGAAAGGTTTACTACTGCACAACGAACATACAGCAAAAGAAATAATGGCGCTGTTAAGGGACATTTTCGTGACTTTCCGAGACTCTTTTCAAGATTTTCGAATTATTTTAGACTATTATTTTTTTAGGTTGGGTCATGCATGGTCTGTGACTTATTTACGTATGCACGACCTTTGAAATACCCCAAGGAAAAAGCTTCGGGAGCGGTTTAGTCCGGCTAATAAAATCACTGCTTCCTGAATTAATGCGTTCGATGAAAGCACTCCGTAGCAGTTTCATTGTTTCTCTGGCTGTATGATCATTGTTTCCAGTTTAAATTTCCCAAATCTTCTTTGCAACAATCTGAAAAAGTACATTAAAAAAATGTTAAAATAATGAAGTTATAGACTATTCAAACCCCTTCGTTAATTTTGGGCCACTCTGTATATATAAAGAATGCTGTATCTTGGGGCATGGGAAAAAGTAGTTTTTTTTCTGTTTTAGAAACGTTATAGACATATCTCTCAGTCTAGAGGGTGATTGGCACAACTTTTTTTGTTTATATTGGGACCGACCCGCTCTACTATACATCGTATCTAACTGTTATAAACATACTACTGTAAATTTGTGTGTTCATAAATAAAGAAAATATAATCTGAAGACACATATACAAAATGAGTGATGAATGTTTACAGTTCAGATCCAATGACACGCTTCATTGATAATTTTCTTTGCGAAACAAGCAATTTACCTTTTGTGTTGAAGATGGCACAATAAGAAGGATGTTAAATCATTCATATTAAAACATTTACCTTGAACCGCAATTTATACAAGTAATAGCAGCAACAACAACAACAACAGCAACAACATCACTGAAAATAAGAAGCATCATTATCAACGCAGGTGGTATAAACGACAATCTTATTTATGTTGGGCCATGTCTGGGAAAACTTACCTTTTCACCCTCCCTCCTATCATCTGCTTGCTATTCGATTAGATTTTTATACTTTCCTTACTTTCTATGGTATCTATCGATTCTGCCTTTGTTGCCACTGCTACATAACAAATACTGTTTAATAATAATGTTATCGATGATATTGTTATTGTATAAGCAACGGGAACATCAGATATTGGCAAAAGTAGCAAAATTTGACACATTAGTTAAAAAGACACCCTTAGTATTTAAGAGCATGAGCTTACGAACACTTATTTAAAGTCTCTATAACCAATTGTTAGCAATGTTTCTCACGCAAAGATAGACAGAGTGTGTATTTAATTGTAAGGCGTGTTGCTAGCAATTGTCTAAAATTGCCAATGACAGTTTTTGGCACAATCTAAGTGTCAAAAATGTTTCTAGATTTGCCTTCTTTATAAAAATCTAGACTGTTTTGCCATCTCCCAAAACCGCCTTCATCAGTCTCTTAATTTTAATGAACCACCTTTGAAAAATGGCTTTTCTTCTTTAAATGCCAAACTTTTCGTCTAAGGTCTGTCTGATTGTATGACTGTCGTTGACAAATGTTTTTAATGGATATCAGTCAGCATTGATATATATTGTTGTAGGCTTGTGTGTGTGTGTGTGTTCTTACCAATTTATCTGACATACAGCCAGCCTGTATGTCATCATTGTCTTCATCTCCGGTATCACATTGTGTAATTGTTGGTTCGGTGGTTAGTGAGAGGGAAAGTGTAAATGTGGCTGATTGTGGTAAATCAATCAGCTCCATCACCTTGTAGGAATAAAAGAAAATAATATAAAACTAGATATTTCGTGCAACAAGAAAAATCGATTTTGCGTTCAGTTTAATTTAGCTTGTAACAAACAGTCTTTATTTTTAAGGCCATTGTTAGGCCATGTTTTTTTTAGAGTGCTTATTAAGTTAATTGGGGTTTTTTGGATTTGTATTCTTTTTTTCTTATACTTTGATATTATTTTAACTTTTTATGTGTTTTATTGTCCTACATCCCTGGTTTGCCTCTTGGCTTGTGATTAATTAGAAAGTATTTGATGAAGGTTAATATTCTTGAAAGTATTTCTTCCCTTGCCATTAGGTTTTCTTTCCTTCTTTTTATTATAATTTCAGTGAATGATTTGCGTACATATTTGGTTACAGTGACGTTGTTGTGGGTTCTAATTCAGTTTTTTTAATCTTGTTAGAATATTAAATAAATTTGTTTTTAAGGTTTGTTAAATAGAAGAAAAAATCCTATTTAAATTGCGGTTCAGGCAAGTAACATGGATCATACAAATTTAGTAAATTTAAAAAGAAAAAGAGACAAATGGAAAAATGACAAATAGAAAACATTTTAATGTTAATTTAAGTGATTTTTAACACTAAATATTGGTATTAAAAATATAAACACTATAACAAACAGTTAAGTGTTTCTTCGTTTCAGTTACTCATATCTTAACGTTGCAGTCAATATAAATTCAAATTTATGAAGGGTTAATAAAAGCACTTAAGCTTAAAGTTTTTTATTCCATAACATTTTGAGTGAATGATAGTGCAAGTTCAAAAAATATATTATTCACATCATTTTTTGTTGAGAATTTGAAGGAATATTGAAGAATAAGTTTTTAAAATTAAATTATTGGCATCCTTTTTTGCTTAGAGAGATACCAGAATAGTTTTCCTCCATAATGCGATACCATTATTGATAATTAAGAATAGAAATTTTTTTTAGCTTAGTCCTTAAACATTTTGCAAGTCCTTTAAAAACGAAACCGGAACAAGAAATGGAAAACTGAAAGCGATGCTTAACTCTTATTCGTTCACTGTTGCAGGCACATATCATTTATTTAGTCCAAACGTAACCACATTTTTAATGTTGTTATATAATCCTGGTAGTCCTCAAGAAATCGTATATTTGTATCAGTTGGTTTTCGTTAACGTTCCCTAAAATAAATGTATATAAAAAGTGAAAATATCCATTAATAACTAATAGTTTTCCCATTTAGTGTTAAATTATTTATTCAACTAAAAACAAATGCCAATCAAAATAGTTCAAAATTAATTCAAGTAGAAATTTCAGCAATAAAAGTGTTTATACGAAAGTGTTGTTATTAAACTACTTTTTTGATTTCTCTCTTTTATTGCTTTTTAATTTCATAGTAACAAGTGTTTAGTAAAATACAATAATAGTGATGTTATTGATTTTTTATTTGCCGGTAACTTTTGATTTGTTTTGAATGAAGGAATATAAAACTCATAAATAATAGCAAAACGTTATATATTTTCAGTGTTCAATTATAAAACTTGTACATATTGAGAGTAAAACGAACTAGATAATTATGTATAACAAAAAAAACACAAGAACTCCAATTATGTTGTTGGTGCAAATTAATAAAGGTTAAGGTGACGCGTTTTACTTGTTGCTTTAAATATTTACCTTTTTTACAATTTAAAATTAGTATTTAGTTTAAAAATGGACAAGGTTTTTAATGTCTATATGAATATTTATTGGATTTTTCTTTTTCTGAAATTGCACCAAAGTGCGGAGACACATGAACAGTTTTCCGAGTCACAAGAAAACTTGCAAGCCAAAAAATCCTATACACGATATTAGTGGAAATCTTTGCTGCACTGAGAAGGAACAACTACAAAAATGGAAATTGCACTTTTGCATAGTATTAAACAGTATTACAAATAGCTTTTCTGAACTACATATTCCCACGCGGAACTAGAGCTGTGCTTCCAAGTTTTGCAGAGACCATAGCAGCTATAAAACAACGGCCAAAAAATAAAGCCCGAAATGTAGAAGATAAACCAGCTGAAATATATAAAAGTGGCAAAAGATTCGCTTACACATAATTTTCATCTTTAAACCTAGTACGCAGCTCTGCCTGAATTTCGGGCTGCAGCTGAAAAGAAAAATCGACACAATTTTTGTTTAATACAGGATGGCATACCTATTATTGTAGACTTTTTTTCCGTCAACTAAAACAAAAATTAATGTTCAGACAATTCTTTCCTCAAGAAATTTTTGATATTTTATGTTTTTGTCGCCTTTGAAATAAGTGAATTTTCGTGAATAAAAACAAATTTTTCTACGCAACAATTATTCCGTGTAGGAATAAAACTATAATTTCAAACCTGAAATTCAGGCGGATCTGTATACTAGGCTTTATGTGGGAAATCAAATATTTTAACAAGACAATTTAAAAGGCTTAACACATACCGACAAAAGACAAAACTGTTTTTTTTATAAATAATACAACAGAGCATTAGTTCTTATGAGACAACAAACACCAAATTTTTTTTTGGTGTGCGTTATAATCATACGAGTATTTTTGACTTAAAAGACAAAAACGCTTTGTCTTCTGCGGTGTGTGTTCAGGCTTAAAGAACCATGGAGATATCTGTGTTATACCAACCATTACAAACAAATAGCTAAAATAGTCCCAAATCACATAATATAGCAAAGGAGGAGGAAGAAACCATCAGCTCCTGTAAGCCAGGTTTTCGTAGCAGATACGAAAAAGCGTTCGACACCATCAACCTAGATTACATATGGTTAGCGTTAAGAAGAAGACCTATAACTGACAAACTTTTGTCTTCGATTTGAGTCTTCCTCCACAAAGTAAAGCTCTCAGAACGATTTTTTTGGAACCAGCACTCATGTAATGCGATATGCTGGAACTAGGAAATTTTTCATGGAAAGGAGGATAGAAGGAGAAATGTTTGTGGACATTCGATATGAATCTACCAAGAATAAGAGCGTCAGGAAAAACCTTTGTAGTTCCGATAGAGCCGTGAAACATAGCCCATCTCTACTCTACACGTTGGAGTGAAGTATCTCCTACACCTTCTTACAAAACTGAGGCTCTTGAATACTTCTTTGATATTTTGAAAAGTAAACTGTAATTTCATACTGCTTCCTCAACATTTGTACCACCTATATTTACAGATGGAGAAACATGCTCGGCCATACGTATGTGCGTGAGTATAAAACACTGGGTCTTACGATCATTAAAATCGACCCTATTCGCACAAATACGTACAGAGATTATAACAAGATCGCTTATAAATGTCCGACAGGCCTGGCTTATTACTGGATGAATATGAATGACAGATGGTGCTGTCATAGTCAGACTAGAAAGGGTTAAATATTTGAAAGAGAATATCATTAAGAAAAATTAGAAATAGAATAGGAAAAAGAACGGAATCTTGCGGTAAACTTGTTCTTATCTTGAAATTTGTTGATGAGACGCCATCTATAAGAAACCGTATAGTGAAATCCTTGAGAAAGCTTAATATCAATCGAGAAAAGTCACTATAGACACCAAAAGCAACAAGTTTCAACCAAATTTTTCCATCCCACACTCTATGAATAGCTTTACACACGTATATAAAAAGCAAAACCATTTTTCTGAAAGGAAGGCTACTAACTAACCGGAAGAGCGTCCCCTTGGAAAGCTTTACTTGCGGTCGCGTCGCTAAGGAAACCGACGGACTTCAACTACTACGCTGTCCATGAATTTGGAAAGTGCAAAATAGTGCGTAATTGTGCGGTTATGTTCAGTGTCAAGATCCGCTAAAACCTTTTAATTGCACGCGATCGAAAGAGTATTGCGTAGTGCGTGAAGGATGTACATTATCACTTCTCCTATTTGTGGTAGGAATGGAAAATGTTCTGAATTCGATAGAGAACAGAACAAAAAGGAGTTCAGTGGAATATCGTCAACCAACATTTAAACTACCTCTCATATGCAGATGATATACATATGATTCCTTTCAGACAGACTTTGTGATCTTAAAATGATTTTGAGACCTTAAAATAAAATATTTAAATAATTTCGATAAAAATCTTCTACTGTGTAATAACTATAAACTCTATTTGCTTGAATACACTTAAAAATTCTTAAAAATTTATTTTAGATTTGCTTTCATATTAACTTTTATTTAAAAAGGATACTTACATTAATAAAACAATCGAAATTTCGACAATTTTCATTTAATAAATCTGTTTAATTTAGAAAATTAACTTTTTCCGGCAATCCCGGGAATTCCCGTGAACGTGAATTCCAAACCCTAATCACTAGCGAAGTTCAGTGTTCCATGCAAATGGCCTTGCGAAAGTACAAATGCAAAATATCGTAGCTTTTAAATAATATGCAACATCAAAATACTCAATATTTAATAAAAATGCTACGATATTTTGCATTTGGACCTTTGCGAGACCATTTACATTAAATGCTGAACTCCGCTATTAATTAGTTGTACAAAGTTGCATAATATATTTTATGGCTGCCTTTTAAAGCGATTTTTATGATGTTTAATTACTCTTCTGTTAACTTTATAGAAGCTGTTTATAAAAAAAAAAACATGAGGTTATTATATCTAGGATGCGCAGAAGGAAGTTCATACTTCGAGACCAACCAAATGGGACACCCCATACATAAAGTGTAGTATGCAGTTCTGCCTGAATTTCAGGCTGCCATAAAAAGTATGTGTAAAAAAACAAACTGAAATTCATATCCTAGAAATTTTCAGGCAACTTTCCGTTTGGTACTACGCAGATGAAAAGAAAGATCAACACAAATTTTGTCTATTACAGGGATGTTATATCAATTAGTGGAGATTTTTTTTGCGTCAACTGAACTAAAAGTTAATATTCAGACAATTGCTTGCTCACGGAATTTTAGACATTTTGTTTTTGTGTGATGTTGTGAATAATTTTTTATGTTTTGCACTTAAAAATTAATAAATTTAAATAAATTTGCGTGAATGAAAACAAATTTCTCTACATAACTATTTTTCCGTGTAGAACTGCATACTAGGCTTAAATCATGTAATTTGGAAGCTCCTTTAATTACAAACCTGCTTGCGGTAGACGGATATTTTTGCTGGGTTAGAAGAATACTTTGTGTATTCTGGCCAACAATCATTTGAAATTCCACACTGTGGACGAAATCGAAACCGAAACCTCTGTCAACAAAAAATTGAAAATGTAAGTGCTACTGGATCCGACATATGCTACATAGTCTATCTACTGGAAACCCATTCATCAGGCTGGCCGACAAGCTGATAGAACTTGTACAAAATGGCGACAACCTTGGCGTTTCCGGAAAAGAACTAAGATGAACTGCACAAAATCAGATCCAGTGGCAGTCGGCTGGTATTGGCGCCCTATACTACAACTTTACCTTCGTTACCTTAGACCTGCGTTGGGCCTTGTTGCAAAATGTTGCAATTACTCTGCAACCGCCTTTTCGCTTAACCAACTTACCTTTACACAAGTAAGAACTCCGTTTTTATTTCATACAATACAAAAGCAGGTATATAATTTGATTTTAAATTGTATTTAAATTTTTATTTAATTTTTTCTTTCTGTTTTGTCGTTTTTTTAGTTATAATTAATTTTAATTTTTTTTTATTATTTGTTTTGTTGTAATTTTAATAAATTAGAATAGTTTATCTTAAATGTAGTATTTATTTTACAATTAAATGTTTTATGTTTGTTTTGTGTTTTTTTATATAGTGACTGCAACATTATTTTCTTCTGTTTTTCATTTAGTATCATCTGTTTTAATTTAATAATATTTATCGGTTTTAATTAATTTTTTGTTAGCATTTTTAGCTATTTTAATTTGCATAATTTGATTTCTTTGCCTATTTGTTAAATTGTTTTAAAAAAAAACGTTGTTTAATTTAAAGTTTTGTATTTACTTTTAATATAGTAATGGCCAATATAAAGTTGCAATATAATATATATATATATATTTTCTGTATATATATATTTAAAAAAATTTTTTTTTAATTAAACATACATTATTACAGATGATTTAATGCAGAATTTATGACAAATTTATTTTACGAATAAGTATTAATATTAATCAAATAATTTACAAAATTTCAATTTAATAATCTTTTGTTTATGTTGTTTCTTTTTCACTAATCAGTTGTTAAATTTGTTTATTATCTAGTTAGTTTAAGGTGATTTTTTTGTTGCAGATTTTTGACAATTTACTTTTTTTTTGTATTTCCTGACATACACGAATGTAAACATGTTAAGTTTGAATTGTCATCATCTTAAAAAGAAGTACAACCTTATAAAAATTAAAGTGTTGTATTCGTTAGTAGCATGTGTTACTATAAATCTGTAGCATGCGGTTTCAGTTTTCTAAAAACAAAAATGTATTACTCACATGATATGCCAGTTTTGTGAATGAATGAACTGGCTAAAATTGAAATATGTATGTTATATGAGCTATAGCAATGCAATACAACATTGAAAATACACTTTGATGTCTAAAAGAGTTTACTCGATGTAACTAAATTCTACAGATAAAAAACTGGCTGCCTTTTTTGACAATACACAATATAAAGCTGCCGAAATTCTAAAAAATCACCCTAATATCTAAACTAAATTTATTAATAATTAATTACAACTAACCTATTGTTTTATATAAAAATGATTATTTTTATGGGTTTTTTAGTTTCTATGATTTTAAAGTTACAAAAATTAAAAGATGAGATGTTTAAGGAAGTATAACAAGCGGTTTAAAAAAAGTAGCAATTAGGATTTTTAGCATTTTATTATATTTTGCGGCATTTTATTCTTAAGTTATTAAGTTAATGATAAAATGGTTTTATGAATAAATCGTTTTCAATTAAAAAAGTTTATTGTTTTAGGTAGTTTAATATAAAAAAGGTTAAGGTTATTTTATTTTTTTCTCTTGTATTTTTATTATTATATAAAATTATATTTACAAATTTTATAATTGATTATAAAATGATTTAAGCTTTTTTATATATGTATGTATATATAAGCTTAAATTGTTTCTTAGTGTTTGTAATATAATTATGTGAGATTTCTTTTAGTTTTTTAGTTAGTTTTACACTTACAATCTGCTTAAAAATTACATAGTTGCACTAAAAACTAAGCTTAGGTATCATATCGTAGTTTTACACAACTTTATTTGTTAAATTTTTTCGATTTATTTGTTTTATTTTAATTGTTATGTGATGAGATGCATTGCTTTTTTATTACGAGTTGATTGAAAATCTATATATTTCTATTGCATTTTTTTAAGGGGAAAATAGCCATTTTATTATAAAAGTAATGTTGCTAAAGCCCTATGACACTACATTTCTTCTTCATTTTTTAAGTTTTGGAGAACAGTGCAAATATAATATAATAGTAAACTTTACCAGGTTCAAATATTTCAACTATATTACGATAAATACCAAATTGTCAAAGCTTTAACTAATAATATCGATAAAAAGTTCGGGCCTGTCAAAAAAAATTTAAAATTGTTCAACTTAAAATTGACGTTTCAAGCTTCAAAGATTAAAGTGTTGCCAAGTCAGCGGTTTATTCACGAATTCAGCGATTTAGTGCCTCTGTTTTACTTTTTTTGTTAGCGTTATATTATAAATGAAAATTAGGCAGCACTTAAAGAAAACATTACGTTTTGTTTACATTTTGTATGGCTATTTCTTTCTATCATTTGCTGTTTCTTTCTTTCAATCCTATAGCAAAATAATGCTAGAAAAATATAGTGTCATAAGGGTTTAATTGGAAAAGGATGTTTTAGGAAAATATTTGAGAATTTGAACTAAAAACAAGCAGACTTTTAAAATTGCCAAAGAAAAGTCAACTTGTTTATTTGGATGCTGCTGGGTTATCTTTATATTTTCCGTACATAATAATTTTACAAAGATGTGGTATTGCACCTCTCAAAATGTTGCTTTCGAAACAATATTCTTGACTGTCAAAGTTTGTGACTTCATGCTTTGTATTTTATAGTCCTTTAAAAAATACTCATATTTTAATTTTAAAATTGCTTATTTGAGTTTTCCACTTGTAAGCGGACAAGTGTTCGTGTTTTAACGATTTCAAATAGTATAAACATTAACACTTGACAGCTCCATCAAGAAGTGACATAGACTAGTTTTGAGACTAGTCAGATCTAATGCAAATATGGGTTATATTGTTCAGTTCTAGAGGATACAAAAAATATACATGTGTATGGGCGTTTTGAAAGTTTCATATGGTATATTTATACATTTTATGTAAAACACCACGAGGAATATTTTTGTGCAACATTTTAACCTCTACTTTTTGTGGTAAAGTAAGAGGTAAAAAACTCCCCTTCAGTGGCGATATAGTGGGCTAAAATGTTCTAAATAAAAAGGCTGAACATCTCATACCTTAAACGTAAGGCTTAAAAGAGTTCCTATGCCAAGTGCTAATTGTCAATAAGTACTAAATTAAGCCTTAAACGCATTTTGAGTTTTGAATGATTTCTGGTGTTAAAGTTAGCTCTGGAGCTTGGGTGTATTTCAAGATTTATAGTAGAATTTTATCACTATGTTGCCGCATATCCAATTAAAAATAGTGTTTTTGTCGTTTAACTCTGTCAATCCAAATAATAAAAATCTTCTGATTTTTGAGCATGATATCATCCGAAAATTATGATTACATTTAAGAGGAGGAAGTCGATTTGTACACGTATAAAGAATATTCTATCATGATAACTAAATTTGGATTGAAATAGACAAAGTTCCACTCTATGAAACGATCACACAATATTTAACTTACACATAATCACGACGTACACTTGATCACCATAAATTTATTTATAATGCTGTACTTTCAGGAGAACTAATTGTGTTCGAAGTTTCATAAGAATCGGTAAAGTGAAAATAGTATGAATAAATATTTACTTTTCATGGGCGTGCCACTGCCCACTTTTTTTACCATAATGTTGTATTGTAACAATAACTAAATGTGTATGCAAAGTTTCACTAGAATCGGTTTAATAGAAGTCATTAAAAAGCAATATTAACTTTGCATGGGTGTGGCACTGCCCACTTTTTTAATCATCATGTAGTATTCAAAGAGAATCTTAATGTGTGTGCAAAGTTTCATAGGAATCGGTTCACTAAAAGATATGTGTATTTACTTCGTATGGGCGTGAACCCGGCCACTTTTCAACGGGGCCAATCTGGAAGTATATTCTTTTAAATAAAGGAAAAAATCTGAAATCGGCTTAGAAAAGGCTGAGTTTCCATAAAAAAAGTTTACATGACGAATTGATAAACTTTCTTCTTTTTTTTTTGAAGTCGGCTAAGAAATACAAGCGTTGAAAAATTTTACTTGGTAGGTCAACGTAAGGATTTGCTGTACCAATAACCATAGGTGGATGAAAGGAATCCGAGATAGCTGTTGTCTGCTTCGATATTTCCAAATCAAATATGAAATAAAAATAGGTAGTTTATATTTTCGATCTGTATTTAAAAAAAGTATTTCAAATAATTCACATCTCGAATAATTATAGTCCACAAAATCTGCTTCGCAACTGTCAAGCATTGGCCACAATTAAAATAGCCGGTTACATCTTGTAAGAAAAGTAAGAACTGGTTTTCTAAAACAGAACACATTATTACTATTGGTATGAAAAATTTTTTTGTTAATTTTTTATTATCATAAAAAAATAAGTCTTGAGTTTTTTCATGTATATTAATTAGTTCAGTTACTTGTTGAACACAATATAATCAATCCAACCTTTTTATATCGTGATATAACCGTCAAAAAAACTTAAGCGCCATAAATTAAATTTTACAGGAGAAGTATTTTTTAGTTATGCTTGGTTTAAATCGAAGTAGAGCCCTTATATTGGCTATATAGAATTGTAGTGGACTGTTATATGTAACGTTAATAGTTTTAATAAATTTCCTATAAGACAACGCATGTTTGTAGGGCTAAGATATTTTAAGATATTATTGATGCCATGAAAAATCAATTAATTTAAACAAATTATTTTAAAACAAGTAATTATTATCCTCATCAAGGTGTTCTCTAACCGTTTCATTGATATCCTCGTAGGTTTTGACACTAGTTTTGCTCTACTTGCAAAAGAGAATTTTAGCTTAAGCAACACATTGCAGTTACAAAATATGTAATCAAATTAAAAATTTAAAGGGGAAATGCACTTAAGTTAAAATTTCTTTTGATCTATATCCGTACGGTACATGGCAGGACTTTGATACTGTGACAGATAGTCTGATCGTAAATAATCGATTTTCATCCAGCTTTTTTTTGGAAGTTATGGCTCGATACAAAAATATGTTCCTAGACAGGAAATTTAAGAACTCTACTCAGCTAAATTCCATCATCCTAAGACACCATATTTACTTTTAGACTAAATACACACTAGACAGGTATTCTTTCCGCAAGCCGGATTTTTTACTGAGAAAGAGAGGGAGTGAGAAAGACAGAAAGGAATACAAATGGTGTATATATGTAAAAGGGGATAAGGAAACTTGTCTAGTATAAATTCTGTCAATATTATTTCCATTACTATTATTTATCTGAACCAATTCATTTGAATTTTATTTTAATGCTAATTAGAATATATAACTTTTTTTATCCTAAATTACTTAATTTTTTTGTTTTTTTATTTATTAAATTCAATTTACACAATTTAAGCTTTTTAAATTTATACATTCAAAAAACAAAATTTGTTTATTTCTTATTCGTTTATTCAAATTAAATGAATACAAAGATATAAAATAAAATGTATACAATATTTATATATTAGATGAATAAATCTTTTTTTTTATTTTAATTTTGGTTTTAGGCAAGAGAAGATAATAAAACTTAGCTTAAAAAAAGGACAAACACCAAAAAAAAAAGAGAAACAATAGAATTGCTATTTTTCAATAAATAAATTTTCTTAGTTTTTGTTTTGTATTTTTGAAACAAAGAGAAAACAATAAACAATTGCCATTTTATGTATTTCCAAGCAATTGATTTTTATTAAAATTGTTTATTTAAGGAATATCGACGTGCTCATATAATATTTTTGTTGTTTCAGATATTTGTTTTTGAAGCACAATTTAATAAATTAATTCTTTGTTTCCTCATAATTTAATTTATTTGTAGCCTCAAATAACAGATACATACACTTATTTTCTTTACAAACATATTTAATTTAGTTTTGCTTTTTTAAATATCATTTTACTATATAAAAATTTTGAATTTTGATTAATTTATATTAAAAATTTTATAATTTATACATAATTAGTTTTTCTTTTTTTAATATTTAGATCTAAACGTGTGATGCCAAAAATGTTGTTCATTTTATTTTATTTAATTTAGGCCAAATTTAAAGATTTTTAAAATAAATTTTGTAACAAAAAAATTTTTTATAATTTTGTTTAATAATTTTGATTATGTTTGCTTTAATAACATTTTAATCGTTTTGTTCTTCTAAACTGTGTGTGAATGGATCTGTTTTGTCGTATTTATTCCTGTAAAAGAGCATTGATTTTTTGCAAAAATAAACTTTTAATTTTTGGTCCTGGAAAACTTTTAGAACTCTATGACATTTTGTGTGTTAAAAAAGGGTAGGAAAGTGGATCGGGAATGTTCTTCTGCATGGAAATTAAAATTGGGTTTATTGTACTTTAGTGGTACTTTTATTTATTTATTATTTTTTGTTTTTGTATATTTCCATAGATTTGACAAATTATATGAATGTCTTGTGTTAAAATATTCCTTGGCTAAAACTTTTTATTTCATAGTTCAAAAACAATTACTAATGGCTTTGTAATTAGTATGCATTTGTCAGTGTTGTCTTTGGGTCAATATGTTATTTGGTTTCAAGCTTAAATTGCTAAAGTTTCCAGCAAACTATTTTAAAACTAGAAGCGCCGCCGTCCCATTTTTGTTTAATCATCTCTAACTTTTTAGTTTTTTACTTAAGTCCGCGAAAGTTTTTGAATATTAATAAATTTTATGTATTTATAAAATTCACATTGATTCCAAAGTTTTAGTATAGTGGATGAAAAAAAAAACGGCGTTTTACTGGGTAATTTTTGTTCCCTCAATATTCCACACAGAAAAAAATTATAAAATTTTATTTTTAGGCAAACATTTATTTGAAATTAACCCCTAAGTTGAATAAATAGCTTTTCTGATTTAGTAAATATGTTGTTTGATTTTACAAAAATAATTCAATTGTCCGTTTTCAGCAAAAAAAATCTTCTGAATTTATTACTAAATTAATATGTATAATAAAAGTACTTCAAGTATCGAACATTTAAAGCTAATTATCTTTTTTATACCATATAGCTAATAATAAAAGTTGCAATAAATATAGTGGGACAATTTTGTCATGATGGCTACTATTAAGTCGGTCGTAACTTTCGGCGCTTCTAGTGTTGAACACTGATTGCTAAAGTTTTCAATTGTTCACATATCTTCATTTTGTTGATGCTTATAACAACCCATAAGCAAACCTTGAACCAAGACGTATTTAAAATAGAAGTTAGCAAAACTAGAGCAACGCAAGAACATCAGGCATTTTATATAAAATATAAAAAAAATATATTTAAATATTAAGCAGCGATTTTTATGTATGGATTTCGACAGTGGTGCCTGTCAAGTAGAACAAAAGCCATCAGCTGGTGCGGGGCTGCCACTTGGTCTTGAATCACATATTTGAAAAGTTTTTAGCCTCGTACGCATATAAAGAGTGTCGCATAATCAACGTTGGCAGCCCTAAAGAAAAAATTTTACAGCTGATATTTCAGGGTTAGTGAAATTGATGCATAACACGATAAAAAAATTCATTTTTAAAGCAAATTGAAATTCAAATGCACTTTGAATTTTTTTTTAATGCATTTTGAACTTTTGAAATTGACCACTGTGTTAAAAATAGCTAATTTATTTATAGACCCTATATCCTTCAGCCTTTCCAGGCATACGTTTTTGGATGTCAGACTATTAGCTTAGAAGAAATAAGATTTCCGATGACTAAAGAAGTTTGTGGTAAAATTGGTCTTATATAACAAAATGTAGTGTCCACAGTGTTAAAAATAGCTGTCTAATTTTTTTTTTACCGAATTTATAGCCTACATTCTTGGCTACAACCTATCTATACATTTTTGTGGTTCAAACTATTAGTTTGGAAGATATGACTTTTTCGAAAACTTAAGAATTATATTGAAAAAATTGGTCTTATACAACAACACATAGCACCCACTGTGTTAAAACAGGTGCCTAATTTTGTACGGACCTTAAAGCCTATATCCGCCTACAATTCATCCATACATTTTTGTCGATAAGACTAACAATTTAAAGGGTATAAGCCGTCCGATGACTTGAGAATTTTATCGGTAAAATTGGTTTTATATAAGAACATATAGCGCCCACTGCGCCTTGCGGGAAATGTTGTACTAATTGTCTTGAATGTACTTGTCCTATAACTGGTGAAAATTGGAATGGTACGAAATGTTCCTGAGTGGTGACCGGTGAAAAGAATCATATCACAATATATCACAAAATTAGAACAAAAATGTTAGGAAAAAACCCTCATTGCACAAGCAGATTTCTTCCAAATTAAAAATGTATTAAAGAATCCATCACAGGACAAGTAGCCTTCGTTTGGGTCTAGAACCTATCACTGAGTATCTTCATTATGTCAATTGATCTCCTCCAATGACAACGCCAGGTAAAAGTTACCGGTCTCATATAATGTTCCGGAATTCGAACCGGTTGCTAGTCCTTGGGAACCAGTCACGTGCCCTGTCTTGTGACTGGTGCTTTTCCCTCTAAGATACCTAACTTTTTAGCACACCTTGTAGCCTACATCCTTCTATATAATTCATTCATAAATTTTTTGTGAATCAGACTATTCGTTTGGAAGATATGATTTTTTCGCCGCCAGATTGGCCTTTTTTTCCCAGTGTGACACGATCCCTGGACTGATAGGATAGCATCGCTATCAACCAGCCATCTATGGCCTACGAAAATGCTTCATTCAGGCAAGAACTAATTTTTGCTGGTTGGCAGAATTTTCAAAAAGCATCCACTGCATTAATATCTGTAACATTTAAATTTTTACTGCTTGTCCCACAATAACGAGTAGTCGAGATCGTTCTCATATTTATATTGAAAACAATAATAAAAAATTTAAACTTGTTTTTGTTTTCAATATAAATATGAGAACGAAATCGGCTTGTCATTATTGTGGAACGGGCAGTTAATTTTTTTAAGCCAAAAACCAATCTTAACAACAATAGTCGAAGTAAATTAATAATTTGCAATATGTCCATCATTAGTATTTCTGTTTCTGCTGCTTTTCAAAATATATATTGTATTTTTAACGATGAAATTTAAGTTTTTCTCTCACAAGACGTGCGCTTATTTAAGCAAATTTGACAAATTAAATATACTATACTTAAGAATTATAATTTTTTTTATAAAATTAAATGAATTTACAAGATTTTATTGTTTAAAATGTATATATAAAAATAAACAGTGGCATTCACATCACACAAACAATTTTACAAAAAGAAAATTTAAACAGGAAAAAAACTAACATGAAATTAAAAAGTATTTTTTATAATTATAATCAAGCAAATATATTTTTCATCTCACTCAAACAATTTTGTTGACTTCGAAACTAAAGGCTGCTTAATTGAATTTAACTTGTTTGCACTCATATTAAGAATTCTCTTACATCTCATATAATTTAATTAAAATTTAATTACTTTTTATCATTAACAAATGGTATTACCATAAACAATGTTACAGTAATGGAAAATTACAAAAATAAACATGAAATTATTAAACAGAATAGAAAAAAAACTAAAAGTAAAGGGATGAATTGATGAATAATTAATGAAATTCCTTAGGCAAATATTAACTATTTAATTTTTTATTTTTTATATTTATTAATGTTTTTATGTAAGTATGTTTGTTTGCATGCTTGTTGGTTTTTCTCCTTTTTTTCTGTTGCCCTTAAAACTCATTTAGATTATTGTTTGTATTACTTATGGATTTGCTTGATTTATTTAATGTATTTATTTAGTTTGTTTGTATTGTTGTATGTATGAATTGTATTGTTTTTTTTTTCTTTTTATTAATTTTAAAAAATAATGTCTTTTTCTTATATTGTTGTAATTTTGTTTTAGTAATATTGTAGTTGCTTTTTGTTTAGTTTTAGTTAGTTCGTTTCTGGTGTTTGTTTTCTATTTCAAATGACTTTTGCACTTTAGCCTTTTCTTTTTTTTTTTTGCTTTTTTTAATCGGGCATCCTTAAAGTAGCCCGGCTCTCCTTTTTTCCTTCACTTTTTATAAACTCTTAATACATAAAATTATACTTAATTAACTTACACTCTCAAAGTATCTCTTGAGCACATAGTAGCAGGTGATTTACAGACGTTGTCGATTCTTTCATTTCTTGTTGTCACACCTATCGATCTCGACGCCGCCAAAGTTGGTGGTAATGTCAGACCATGAGCATTAAAATCTTCAGCCATTAGCATGGCCTTATCGCTGGTTAATCTCGGTTTACGCAAGGGACACGCGAAAAATATTAGCAACAACATCAGCAATGTAATGCCAGCTGTCATACCAAACAATAATGGCTTGTGTATGTTGGCTAAAACTGCTAGAATGTCATGTTCAGTTTTGTGCAAAGGTTCAATAGCACTTATATCACTATTTGTCTTCATATACCAATTGAAAACATAAGTTTTTTGTTGATTTGAATTCTCAGCTGATTGTTGATCATCATAAGGAACTACATTTGTATCAATTTCGAAGTCTTCAACTGTGTTATCTACTGGGAGTTCTTTTAGCGGTGAGTGTGTTGGCGCGAATGTTGTTGTTGGCTGGGTAAGAGGAGTCGTTGTTGTGGAAATAGGTAAATTTGTTATGTAGGAAGATATTGGCTGTTTACGTATTGTGGGTCTTACGTCAGGTATAGTTGTATCAATGTCTTTAACAGCCTCTGAAGTATCAATGGTTAGGGGCAATGAACGTGACATTAAACCATTGAGCTGAAAGAAAAGTGAGAACAGAAAAAAGTATATATATTATTTTATTTGTATATTAGCTATAAAAAGATGCTTCGTAGTAAAGATGGGGTCACACAAGCTTTTTAAAGCTATACGCTTCTACGTTTGCAAACGACATTTACGGTTCTTAAGCACTATCTATTATTTTAAGGGATTATTTCCATACCGCCACCTAATAACAATATAATCAGATATCTAGCGAACGTGTAGGCACCCCTCATTGCTATAGTCAGGCAATTTCCAGATGCTGTAAGTTTAATTGCATCCTTGTCAGATATATCTGTGTTTGGAATTGAGCGATTGCCGTTCATTAAATTACAATTTTATCACTTATAGCTTTATTCATTTTCACTAAGGCGTACCGGAGTGTGCTAGGCCAATAAAAATTAATAATTTCTGCGAAAAATATAAAATTTTGGAGTTTTTGCAGCATGAATTTTAAATTAAATTGAAGCTACTAAGCTATGCAAGGTCAAGATGTTGGTATATATTCTTGCTACTGGTGTAATGAGGATATCTCTAGCCTTTCATTTGAAATTGGGACAATTCCAACATGTGCCGTCATTATTTTAAATAAAAGTCCTAAGGGCTCACATAAAGCTATCTTTTCATGTAGCCCATCAGCTCTGTAATCTCTCCTTTCATGGAAATTGTCATCCGAGCTTGTGCTAGAGCACTTTGACTAACTACAAAAGCTATAAGTAGGTAACAAAACTTGCTGAATACCTGGTCATAGCGAATTCGGAGCATTTTTGTAGCGTCATTTGGTCAACTCAGTAATAGAGGGAAATGAAATTACAATTGCTAAGGGAGCAATATTATTGTTTAATCTAATTTATTTTCTAGTTCATATTTTAAATTTTTAATTAAAAAATTGTTTACAGAATATTTCCCATCAAATTTACATACACAAGTACTTTGGTGTCCGTTGTTTTTAAAACAGGAAATAGTTTTATATTTTCGCGCCCCACGGACCACGCCTTTCCGTGCCGACTTACGGTTGAAATTTTATTCAATTATACTTATACGGCATGATGATCCAAAGTCGAAAAATATGACAACATCATGAAAATTGTCTTCTAAAAAGTTGTTGTCTGTGAAGTTTTAAATATATTTTGCCTTACCGACAGTTTAACAAAATAAACAGCAAAATGCGAAACAGTCCATAATTATTAAAATAATAAAAATATCCAATAAATTTACAAATTTCAGCAAACTTCTTCGTTCCCTAGAAACTAAAGTTATTTCTTTAGTTATTTGGGCTGCTGAACGCGAATCTCCACTCCATTTTTTTTATCAGTTCTACTTTTCGAGATATACCTTTATTACAAAAAATAAGGGACTTGCACTACATACATATATTAGCATAACTGGAGAAGACTTTGCCCTATTCAGTAAAAAAGAAAAACCAAAGCTCGACAATACAATTATTTTTAGGCCAATTAAAAATTGTTTATTAATCTGCATATTAGATTCAGAGATATCGTAAAAGTTTGAGGCTAAAAATTTAAAATTTCCTAAAAAAAATAAAAATACACCAACAGTCCAATTGTTTTATCTATCATCATGTAGCTTAATATATTCCAAAGGAAATTAGCCATTTTTCGTTTAAATTGGTGTGCAAATTTTGATTTTGCTCACAACTTAGTGAAATAAATTTTATCATGTTTTCGAAATTTTTTAATTGTTGGGTTCAAACTTTTACGATATCTCTGAAATTAATGAGCAGATTTAGAAACAATGTCTGCTCGGCCTGCTAATCTTTTTGTTGCCGAATTTAGGGTTTTCTTTTTAACTGAATATGGCAAACCCTTCTCTAATTATGCTAGTATATTTCGTGCAAGTGCATCCATTTCTTAAATAACGGTATCGCGTTCAGCGGCCCCATTAACTAAAGAAACATCTACATTTTATTCGGAAGAAAAAGTTTACCAAAATTTTTAAATTTAAGGGCTTTTTGATATTCTATTAGTTATGCGCTTTTGAGATATTTAGCTGTTTATTTTTTGAAATATACGATTTAGATAAAAGCCTGTAAAGCAAAAGTTGTTTGAAACTTCACAGGCAAAAGCTTTTTAGAATAAAATTTAATAATGGTCCCAGGAGCGTGCAATTTTTGAAGTGTAATTTTTACATCAAGCCACAACTTTTTGAGGGGTAGGACTTGAAGATTTTCATAAAAACAAATTTCCCATACAAATAAGGAACACGAAGAATTTTAAGCAAATTCGCCCTACAAATCATATGTCTAAAATTGATTTCCAGTTTGCGAAAATATAACCAAACAGTGATTGTCTCAATACACGTTGGCGTGTGAGTATCAATATTTAATGTGTTGACAAATATTAAGTATACTCAGGCGAGAATCTACAACCTATTGGAAGCCACTTTTTAATTTTTCCTATAGTAAAGGCATCATAATTTGGGAACCACTGGTGCTAGTCCTCTATTTTTTTATCAAATGTTAGTTGAATAAGACTGAACTATCATACACTTTTTAAGGTTCCGTACACCAAAGGCGAAAAGGAACCATATTGTTATCACTACCCTGTCCGTCCATTCGTCCGTTCATCTGTCTGTCTGCCACAGGACTCTATCTCGAGAACTGTAAGGGGTATGGAACTGAACTTTTCACAGAATATGTGCAACTAAAAGTTTATGAAAGTTAAACATTAAAGGGTGTTCTAAAACGATCAACGAAACATGTGGTAATCCTAATGTAATACATTAAAGCGGGGCGAAAAAAAAGTTGCATCAATCATTCCCAAAATGAAGAATATGTAAATGACATTTCCAAAACAGAATTTTTTTTAAAATACTGCACTTTTAGTTTTTTATATATAGCGCCAACATTTAAAGTCCCATCTCATCATATCGTATGAAGTTCTTTATGGCGCGACTGTGTCTTAATTTTTTCATCGGCTAGCTTCTTAATCCGACATCAAATTCTGAGCACTCCTAACATCCAATTTTGTGCACGTGATAAGAAAGCCCTTCTAAAACTTTGTATATCTGGCTTTTAATATATTCACTTTTATGTCACGCCCCTCGTTTTTCTTTTTCACATACAAATTCCTTTAGACTGGGTAGATTCCAATACAAAACAAAAACATTTTCACCAGTCATCCCCTAGAATAAAAGGTACATCAATAACGTTTTTAAATCTTTAAAAAAAATTTTTGCCACGCACCAAATTACACCCCTTTAAATATTTTATATATTTCGCCGCCATTTAACGTAGGATCACATCATATTGCATATCGTTGTTTATGGATTGAGTGTGTCTCAATTTTCATCTCAGTTGACTTTGGATCCTTCCCTTCTAATGTCAAATTTTTTGCACGTAGTAAAAAAGCCCTTCTATAATTGTGTAGTGCAAGAAATTGAACATTAGGAGGGTATGATCGAAAATGCCATAAGTGGCGCCCAGAATTTTATGTCACTTAAAAAAGTCACTAGAGGCAAAAATGAACCTATATTCAAGCCATCAACAACGATATACGATATAGTGAGAACGGTCTTTAAATGGCCGCGAAATAAAAAATATTAAAAGTGATGTATTTTGGGGCGTAGCAATATTTATTTATAAATATTTTTACAGTTCTTGAAACGTCATTGATATCTTTCATCCTAGCGGGTGACCGGTGGTATGTCAAAATGGAAAAACATGCGTTATATTGTTGCGTGGCATAAAAGTGAGTATATTGAAAGCTAGACTTACTAAGTCGTAGGACGATTTACTTGTTACGGGCAAAAAATTGGACATTAGGTGGAAGGAGCCGAGATGGCATAAGTGGCGCTCTTAGTGATGAAGGATTAAAAAGTTACCAGAGGAAAAAATTAACCAATATACAAGCCAATAACAAAGATATATAAAATACAAAAAGTGATGTATTTTGGGGCGTGGCAAGAAAATATTTCCTGTTTTAGAAACTCCATTGACATGTCTTTCAATCCAGCGGGTGATCGCCACAACTTTTTTGTTTTATCTATGGAGGACGACCCGCTGTAGGCCAGTACTTCGTTATTATGTTCGCTTAGTGCCGTTTTGACATTTTCACTCTACTACGATATATAATTTTTCTAAAAGTGCCATTTTTTATAAAACATAGCGGGGACCAAAACCCATGTGGTGATATAGCTAAAAATCTAAAAATTTTAGAATATATAGAGAAAAAACTGTGTAGTTTTCAGGTGGTCACTTTTCGGCCACTTAATTATTCTAGTTCAGTTTTGTTTAGCAATTTGAAATGCTGATTACTACCCTATGAATTAAAACATAAAGCGTTTCAATAGCATTTCTACTTAAAAAGCTAGAGCAATTATAAAAAAGTATGAAATTGGATAAATTGTCTACTGCTGATGGCTACTACTCCAAAGTTATACTTACTTCACTACTTATACTGGTACTTCCGAGATTATACAAAATTTTTTATTAAAATTGAAAACCATTCGGCACACCTATTTTTTCAGTTTACTTGGAATTACTCTATATTATATTTCTAACTTATTTTAGTTTTTCCCAATAACTAATTCTTTAATGATTCTTTTACTTACCTTGTTTTTACAAGTCACTTGTACACGATATTTAGTGTCTGGCCACAATGATAGTTGCACATTAAACGATTCTGTCAATAAGTTGCCCATCAGGCCACCACCCGACACTTCCCAGGTGACCAGACACTGATAAGGTATGCTTAATTGCTCCCAAGCAACATCCACCAGGACTAAAGAATCCTGTTGCACCATCAATACGGTGTGCAATGACCATGTTTCACGTATGGTTTTACTAATTTTGCCCGGTGGCGCCTTGCTACATTCTTCCCAGCACTAAAATGAGAACAAATCGAAAGAAATTATAAAAAATATTATTCATGTATTCATATAAAAAGCATAAATATTAAACTTAATTGTAGATTTTGTTTTTTTTTCATATTTTTTGTATTAATTCTCATATTGATTTTTAGAAAACATAAATCATTTTTCAAATATTTAATGGTTATACAGGCAGTCATATTCTTGTCCATATTTATAATGATAACTCAGTAAGGGGAATTATCTAAAACGAAGTAGAAGAAAACTTATTTTTGTTGAAACCAACAACTTTTTTGTGTGCTTCTTTAGTCTCAGCATGGGGGAAATTTTATATTGATTTGTTCGTTGAAACAAAAGGAATTTAATGGAGTTGCTCTTTTCGTTATGAAAGTTTTATTCTTCTTCTCTTTTTTTCGAAATTGCTCTTCAAAATTAGTTTATGGTAATTAATCACGTTCTGACAATAATAAGTTGCAATGAGTTGTGTTTTCATTCTCCTCTACGTTCTTTTATTTGTTGCTTCTGTCTATATATATAATTTTTTTAATTTATTAAGATCAATTACGAAAGACAAATGATGATATTTTGTACGTTATTTTAAACTATTTTATTTGCTTTTGTTGGCAAATAATTAATTATATGTATTAGGTGTATAAATATATTTTTTGGCCTTAATTGGATTCAACCCGTTGAAACGTTAAAGAAGATATTATGGTTGCGCAAAGTTGGAAAAAGAGCAATTTAGTCTTAGCTAAAAGTATATTATTTGCTTGGAAGATATTATTGATTTTCAAATAAATTTGATCTATGAGAATAGTTCACATACAATTTTTGGAGCTTCGGTAAAATATTGGGTAGAGTTTTTACCTTCAAGTGTGTACCTTATGGGTTCAATTAGACCTAAGATACTTATTTACAATTAACACTCGGCATAGGAAGTCTTGTATGCCTTGCTTTTAAGGTATAAGATACGTTTAGCACTTTTAGTAAAACCGCACGCAAAACGTTTTGGTGGATTTAATAAATAACAGCTAATCAGGCTACAATTAAATATTTTGCACTTGAATATTCCGACTTAATCAATCTTTCTGTACTTGATTTCAGAGAAACTGGGACTACAATACTTTTGACACTGCTTGGGATTAGTTTAAGTATGGATGGAATGATTATTCTTTTCAGTGTGGTCGAATTATGTTTGCCTTCAATCTGTTTTAAAATCAAACTCAAAAAATTTTCCCTAAACCAAACTTTTCACGAAAAATAGGTTTCTCGCGAAAAAATCAATGTCATGCAATTTCTTTTTTAAACTGAGTTGATGATCCCAAAATAATAAATATATTTTTCTTAAGCTTTTTATAAGTAAACGTTTTAATTTTCAGATATCGCCAATATGAGCGAAAACTTCAAAAACGGTTTGCACCATTAAACTCATAATAACTTTAAAAAATCTGTTATTTCTCATTTAAATTCATTTCATAAAATATTTTAAATTGATAAATTAATTTATTTATTTGACAAATAATTCATCTCAGTGTGTTGAAATTTGTTTATGCTTTTTATTGTCACAAGAACAACAGAAATACCATAGCAATTTTATTTAAAAATATTTAACAAGAAAGTTGAAAATTTTATATGAGAAGAACATTTTGCATTCTGCTCTACGTTTTAAAAAAGTTCAAAAAAATTTTTTTTTCAGACAAGCAATTGTTTGATTATGGAAAAATCTTTAAACAATTATTTTATCTGATTCAGTTAATTATTTTGTAGGAATTTGGTTTTTTTATAATGGAATACAACAAAAAGTTATCAAGACTTTTTTTTAGTAAATTTTTAGATTTTGTCTGAATTTTGTTTATACGAAATAACTTATTTTTTTCAATAAACAATTTATAAATTTGGACAAATTTATGTCTGAATTTACAAATTGTTTTATATGTCCTAATTGTAGTTCTCAGCATAGGAAATCTTGTAAGTCTTACGTTTCAGGTCTAAGATGTGCTCAGCACTTTTATGTAAAGCACCACAAGAAACATTTTAGTGAAATATTTTAACCCTCTACTTCTTCGATGTATACGTCTTTTTGTCCCTTTCTGAAATTTTCTACAAAAATATTCGCCATAAAATTCTACTTCAGGTCGTTAAAGATATCTGAGCTCCAGGCTAAACATGAACGCCAAAAATAATTCAAAACTTAGAGTATGCTTTAGGGTTAGTTGCGTATTTATTCACAATTAGCACTTGTAATAAAAAATCTTGTATGCCTTGTGTTAAGGGAAAATATGTGTACACGAGTAACAATTTTGTAGAACATTTTACCCCACTATATCGGCGCTGAATAGGAGTTTTCCCCATTTTTTAAAGAAGCAAAAAAAAGAACCCCACAAAAGTATGAGTTATAATGGTTAAATTTTCCATAAAATTATTTCCCGTGCTGTTTTTCATAAGATACTACACATTTTATACCTTAAAAAAGACTTTTTATGCCAAGTCACTATAGCTATGTGCAAGGGAGGGAAGGGGAGGGACTTATTGCCTAAAGTGAATCCCTAATGTAGCATGTCAAAACGCGTATATATTTAGAATCATGTAATTTTATTTTGTGTTGTACGGTGTAATTTGATCATTTGTTACAAATTATCAAGTACTCAACACAGGTAATACATAAATGTTGAATTGTCAATTCATATAGAACAACAAAAAAAGCTTCCGATATATTGTTCTATAACTATGTCTATCAGCCGCGGATTCAAAGGGAGTGGATATTTCCCCCCAACCCTTAAAGAAAAATAATACCTCATTTCTATTAAGTTTTTAAAACAAATTTTTGCAAAATGGCATGTTTAATTTAAAAGTCTTCCCCGCCACAAAAACCTTAAGCTGGATCCCCGCGTGATGTACATAGAACTATCTAATAAATTATTTCTTGATGGCAAGAGAAAATCACTAGTATTTCGCTGGTAGCAGACATTTTTGAAAAATTTCACAATACTACACACTAAGGTTCTGCTCTCCCCCACCATTTCTATTCAATTTGCAATTGCTTCAGCACAAAACAAATTTATTTATTTCAAAAACTTTGTCATAAATTTGAATTTTTTTCTATTATCTTAGACATACGAATCATAAGCAGCTTTAGGCTCTTCTTAGTAAATATGTATAAGTAATAACTTACTGAGTAACTATGTTTGTATAATGTAAAGGATTAAAGTACAACGAATGACTGTTTGCACAAGTTACATAAGTAAAATGTGTTTGAGAGGCAGAAAAGCTAATCTTAAATTTGTTTTTGTTAATGACTTATAGCTCGAAGCAAATAAAGCAATCAGAGTCAACAATTTTTCTTGTGTATTGGTTATTGCTTTTCGGCTTGCTCATGCTTATTCAAACACACACTTGCTTATGAGTTGATATTATTTTTGTTTTAGCTTAAAGGATTAAATTTAAAGCTTTATGTTATTTTCTTTTATGTATTTAAATCCTGCAAAATTATTTATGTATAACATTTTTTTTCTTTTTTCCAGCTAAAATAATATATTTATGCTCTAAGAATTTATTCAGTTTAGCGAAAAACTAAAGCAATAAATTTGTTTATTTTAAGTTTATACTTTTTAGTTGATTTCACTGTCATCTTCGCACATGCGTGCTCTTGAATAATTTACGATATCATATATGGGCATTTCCACATGAATATCAACTTTTTGCCCTGTAATGTCATCAAGGAATATCAGACGAATGTATGTAGTTCGATTTTTCCTAAAATTTTACTAAGTGTAGATCTTACGGCTTACACAAATATATACAGAAATAGAGAAAACTTACGTTTTCTATGAAAAAGAAACAAGCATAATTGCTTCGTGAAGCACGTGAAAAAATGGAATTTCCTGGGGAAATGCCTGTGTTTGCTTTTTAGAAGGTATGTAACTCTTTCAACACAGGTATTCAAAAGAGAAATTTTCATACAATAGCCCAGCTAAATTAGACATACGAATATGTCACAGAGCTTAATTCCATTCGGAAGCGGAACTCAATCGACCCCAAGATGTCAAGCCTTAGCCAGAGCATACGCCAGTATACCAGCGCAGCCAACAGTCTGGGCATATCTGACAGATTTTCGCATTTTAGTTTTCTTTTTTAAACTGCTAAAAAAATGAGGTAGATTAAAGTCGGTTTCCGAATGGAATTGAACTCTGTGACATGTCCGAGAATGAGGCCAATCGAAGGAAATAGTTCCCGTAGTTTTGAAAATTCACACATTTGATCCTTGGTATATATATTTGAAGAAACTTAAGAGACCTGGTGCTTAGTGGGGCGACCTATATGGACGAAAACCCTTTAAGGTGATTTTTTTAATTTTTTTACTCATATATTTGAAACTATAACTTTTGGCAAAAATGTCTGCATAAAAGAGCTAAAGCTAACAAAATTTCGTACGAAAATTTTTGTAACACCAATCTTGTTGGAGTTATAAAGACAAGGAAAACAAGAAAATTAAAAAAATTATTTTAGATCATCCATAACACTGCTTTACAAATTTTATATTTGGAAAGTATAAGTTTTCTAGTGTCTTTTTCTTCGGGTGAAAAGGATGTGATAAACAGGAAAAAAATGGAAAAAAATTCATTTCGGCCATTGCACAGATAACAGTACATTTGCATTTTTCGATGTATACTAGTTTTTAAAGCGACATCCAGAGTCACAGGATAGTCCGACTTAAAAAAAAATATATCTTATCTTAAAGGCTACTAGACTGCGCGTCAAATAGTTGCTAATTCACTTTGATCGGATATTGAGTTAAACGCGAATCAAACGGAAACTCTTTTAATTTTTTTTATGGAAATGGTACTTTTTAGAAAACAATTTTTTTTAAGAACTGCACTTATTTTTGCACATAAGATGAGAAGTCAGCTTTTTACACATAAGTAAAATGAAATATCTGAATGTTGATTTATAAAGGGCTTTTTAACAAGTGCAGGACGATATTGATGGACTGTGACGGTGCTGTTGGTTTGATAGCATCTGTCAGTTCTACTCATTTTACGACAGATGCGGCTCTTTAGAATTATATCTCAAAATTGGAGACTAAAGGTTAGGCAAAGAACGAGCTTACACATAACTAAGGATCTCTAGACCGCCCTAGAACATTACCTCTATCCTTGAAAGTAAGCAGGAGACTACGCAGCAGTGCCATCACTGTTAACAGCGACAGCTTAGAGCGATATGAGCATGGGTGACATCTGCACCCAGAGCAAAAATCAATAAAAATAACATTGATTCAATAAGAAACACTAATGAAAGTCTGGTCATGTTGAACATTTTTATTTCAATATTGAACCATATGTATTCAAAATTGAAAATTATTGATTAAGTGCATTTCAATAAAGTTTTTCTTTTCAATTGAAAATTATTGAATTAATATGAGGAGTTTTTAATTTTAAATTGCCGTTTTTTCCTTAGTGTGGTTTCAGCAGGATGGAGCTATGCTTCATACAGCGCATGATACAATATAAGTTGTCTATGAACAATTTGCCCTGAATCGAAAACCCTTTACACAGATTTGTGTATATTTGGCAGTGGTGGCCATACATACACCATCTTATTGTTTGTTTGTATACGTGCTTCGCGGTGAAATAGATAGGCTGCATGTCTCACATACAGTGTACGTGTGTTGCTGGTAAGAAAAACAGCCTATACTCCCGAGTATAGGAAATCGAGAGAATGGCCACCACTGATATATGGATATGGCGCTATAGTTGTTTATTTTATTATGCCTTATAGTTGTGCTCGTAAATTGTCTTTGCTACGCTTGTGTTTGTTTGTTTGTTTGTTTATTGCAATTATTTATAAGATTTGTGGTTTTGTTGTTGTATTTTACGACGCTTTTAATGTATAGTTGTTGCTATTTCCATGTATAATTTCCATATGGTTTATTTTCAAAACCTTAAACCAAGACGATGTTAACTTTATTACACCCTTCCTTGCTTTACAAACCATTCAAGTACTCTCTGTTTAAAAATTGTACAGCCTATTTTGTCTTTTTTTGTATCTTTTATCCTCTTGCTTTAAGTATCACTCAGGCATGACTTTTAGTATTAAAAATATTTTTCCTAGCAAAGTTACTTCTACTTACACACATACATACATATGTATGTACATTTTTGTTTTATTACAATTTGTTTTAATTTAATGTTAAATAGTTTCTTTCCTGTTTAAATTCTTATGCATTATTTTATTATTTCTTTATTTCATTTTGAGAGCTTAGCACATGAATAATTGTTGGCCATTAGTTTATAGTTTACTTGTAAACTAAAACTATTTAATATGTTTAATTTATATTTCTTTAAAATCCTGCAATTACACTGTACAACACAAAAAAAATGGAAAATTCTAACGAGAGGTTCTTGTAGAGGGGCAAAAAAAATCTATGTACATTGATCGGCGATTTGAAAGTTTAAGCCTGGGATTCATTTTAAAGAGGATTATAGTTCCCCGTTTTGGTGGCATTATTTGTGAAGCGGACAGGCTAAAAATTTTTTGTCTCCAATTTTTATAGTTTATGACTACTTTATGCCTATATGTAACATCGGTTCAGAAAAAATATGTTTTTTTTTATTCTCCTTAACGAGATATAGGACTTTGCAATTTGGACAAAAGGGCAGGCGCGCGCTACTTCAAGTGTTATTATTTATTTTTAAAAAGATACAAAACAATGAATAAAATTAGCAGTTGTATTAAAGTGTTCATTAAGTCAGCTTTTTAAATATATGTATGTTTGGATTTTAGAAAATATATTTTTATTTTGGGAAAAAATGTATTTAAATAAATTAAGCTAAAATTTCACGAGCCTTTTGATTTTTTTTTTAATTTTCATCGAAAATAGCTTAAAGTGCATAGATGACTCGCTCAGAGTTTCATAATGGGCACCAAAGTCGTTCAGGAGTTAAACAGATTAAAGCGCTAAAATACCTTTAAATTATGTTTGCGAAGTATTGTGACGAGCCTAACTTCTGATCGAATGGGAACTGGAAACTGTAAATGAATCAACTATTCACTATAAGCTATTTTTGTAATTTTCTGGAGCTACGGGTTCAAAACTTTTATTTTTTTATTGATCATAACTCGTAGAATATAGAACGGATATAAGCAGTTTAAACATTTTTTGAAACAATTAACCCATTACGAAGTGAAATGCAATTTTAAAATTTTTTTATCTGAATTTTTCAGGCAGAAACATCGTTATCTTAAATACTGGTCGATACAACGGTACATAAGCATCTATATATTTTTATAGAGAACTTTCCATGCTTTTATTTGGTGCTGTGGCCGATGAAATACTCAAGTTATGGTACTTTAAAAAATTGTTGAGGAGTTAAATTAGATAATTTAATTTTCAAGTCTCATTTTGAAAGTGTCGATGATAGCTTTCAAATATACATGAAATGAAAGCTTGGAATGTTCTCTATTTAACTAAATACATATTTAAGTACCATTGTATTGGATAATTTTTAATATAACGCTGCATTTACATGAGAAGTCATATAAAAAAAAATGTTTCAAATTCCATTTTGTTCGCAATGAGTTAATGGCACCAAGGTATTTTTTTTAATGATACCTTATCGTTTATATCTTTTCTATATTGAAGGAGTTATGATCAATAATATATTAAAGTTCTGAACACCGTAACACCGGAATCAATAGAGCGCCAAAAAAATTGCACAAAATTTTTTTTTTAACTTTCAACAATGTTAGTATTCTTGACTTAAGTCAATATTCTATAGAACAGTAAAACAAATAAATTTATTTATTGAAATACTATTCATGCATATATGTATATTTAACAATAAAAAATATTTCTAGCCACTAGTTTACTTTACATATTTTGTTATATTGTCAACAGTGGTTTTGTTTTGTAGCCAACAAAAATAGAAATTAGTTTAATTTGACTACACGATAAAAGTAGTACGGACAACAACCTATAGTTGTGTAGCAGTGTAGTCGTGAAAATAATAATTTTCGTATACACAAGTGTGTTCTATTTCTGACAGGTTGTAGTTGGCAGTCTGCTGTGGTGAATGTGTTTAATGCTTCAGAAATATGTTTCTTATGTCATATTCTTCAATGATTAATCTCTTATTTTTCGTTTCTTTTTTCTTTCCCTTTTTACCTCAAAAGAGTGTTGAAATAGCATTTACTTTGTAATTGACCCATACATTAATAATTTAGCTTATATTAATGACTTCCTACTTACAATATGTCTAAGTAACTAATTATCAGGCATGTTCTGAAAGCAATTTCCATTTAAAGTCACAAAATTTCATGAAAGAATTTAACTAAAACGATGACTTATTGCAGCTTTTTAATTAGTTTTTATGCTTTAGATGTTAGAGATATTTTATCCGAACTTAACTGCAAATACATTAAATTGTCTGATTAAAAGAAAATTGATTTTCATTTTTGAAATTTAGTGAACGAAGTGGTTTTCAGAATATGCCTGTATGTTTCTTTTTATATATTTTGATAAAAATTTAATATTAAGTCTATCATTTCGTTACAAAAATTTAATATTTACTTCGTAAACTCTCTCACATATTTCTTTCTGCAATGACAAAAAGATAACTAGTTTCTTTCAGTTTAGTTTAATATTTTTTTTTAAGTCGTTAGCGAATATTTTGTATCAAGCACTACGGGATGTCCAACATCCTACTGAGAACTTTTCAATTCTATAGCTGGCAACATATTTGCAGCTGCTTTGAACTTTTGGTTTTGAAAAGTATGAACTGTAGAATATCTAACGAATCACAAAGAAAAATATGTAACTTTAATAAATAGAATATACATACATATATTCTATCTATTTAACTTTTCGTAAAAAATCATTTAAGACAACAGCAATATAGTACTATACTTGCACCTTAATGTACTGTAGAAATGGGTATTGCACAACCTCTTATTAAAGCAACAACACACAGAACTTTCCCTTTGTAAAAATGTTGTGCAAAAAGAAAAATGAAAAAAATTCTTATTATTATGTGGGTTGTAACACAATAATGAAAATTTTCCACAATTTATACTAAACACTATGATTCGTATGCAATCAACTTACACCATTTCCAAGAAAGTGTGAGAAAATTATGTGATTTGAAATAACAACTTGAGTACAAAGAGAACATTTGTATTCATATTCTTCGAATCCTGGCTTAAGCATATAAAATATATAACTTGAGTTTTCTAATGCAAATCTTGTACCAATTTAATATTACATGTTCATGGTCCTTCGAACCAAAGTAATTTTTATTATTCGAATATAGCCACAATAACGAAAAAATAATAATATGCGTAAGCCCGAAAAATTATACATACTTTTAAAGTTATTGGAAAAGTTGGCGTTGAAGTAATGATCCTTTAGATCAGAAGTATAACTAACGGCTCTTTTCATAATAAAGGATTAAAAGTTAACGTGTAGTTTAATGGCGAGTTTTGTATGCCGAGCTTGCTGCTAAAATCAACATTAACTTTTAAGCATACATTCTTAAAAGGGGCGTAAGTAGTATAACTTATTTCTTTAAAGATGCTTCCAATTTTTTAATTTAATAAAACATGTGCTTTGATCACTGATGTTATTAAAACTGCTCACTAAAAAAAAAGAAAATTAAAATTAACTTCTATATTTTTTCATTTAATTTATAAAGCTTCAACTGTTTATTAAAAACAACGTGTTGTTCGTAAACGCCCTTCTAAGTTAAGTAAGTGTGACTTATATTTCTGGCTAATTACCTTAACAATTGTATCCACTTTGCCACCTGCTTTCTCTCCATATTTATTTATGTCATGATTTATTTAATAAATTTGTTTTCTTCTTATTCTTGCTACTTCTAGGTGGTTTTTCTTTAAGTCAAATTACCTGTAATTACCGTCAGTTTTTGTTTTGGTTTTCTTCAAGTTGTTCATTTTTATATTCCTCAACAGAAACCCAAAAATGCTTTTCTTTTTTAGTTCTTTTGTATAGAAAATATAAAAATGTTTATTGTTGCAGCCAGCAGTTGTAGGTGTTAACTTTTTGTCTCGTGTTTGTTAGTAATTTTGTTTGAATAGAAGCTAGAAAAATATTGTTAAAGTAAAACATTTATTAAAAAACTACTATTTAATTAAATAAATGCTTGTAGTAAGTAATAAACTTTTTCACCTTTAATTATAGGATTAAAGGAAATTAAATAATTTTTAAAGTGTTTTCTCCAATAACTAAATACTTGTATTATTTGAAGTGGTATTTTTTTTGGTGGTTATTTTTCTAACAGCTTTATTTTGATTCGTAGTGTTGTTTTAATGGAATCATTAGTTGTGTAGATATGCGGGAAAAAGCAAATAGCTGAGTAACTATTAAATAATTCAGTTACATCGATTAAAACGGAATTAAAATATTAAAGGTCTAGAGTTTAATTAGTTGTTTTATTACTAGTTGTAAGAAATGTATGTGAAACATTGATTAAGTAAATTTATATCACAATTTTGTGTTGTATCTTATATAGTTAGCAGAAATTCAAAACCACGTAACTAATAAAAAAAATGTGAAATCGCGTTTTTATAAATAACACAAGCAGCATAAAATTATTTCTTATGTTATATGAGCCGACTAACTCGAATCTCGGTTTATTCAAATTGGTTCTAGTTTTCGAGATATACCGTAACTTCAGAAAGGAAGAGTGGAACGACAAAAATTTATATAATTGGGAAAGAGTTTTTCCTAGTAAGTTCAATAAAAAATCCTAAATTCCCCCAGAGATATTGTGAAACTTGTGCCAGTAAAAGGAATATATATGAAAACCTTTGTTTTAAAAAATTCATAAAAAATAAAAAAAAAACAGCAAAAATTCCCTTCAGAAACGCCAGATATGATCAATATTCCAAGGAAAACGGAAATATTAACATCAGCTTAATCATTAATATACACAGCAGAGCTGAACAACGTTGTTTTCTGAAACCGCAGCATTTTTCATCGTTAGTGCTCATGTATATTCTGTTTTCACCACTTGTTAGGTGACTCAATATTTAATGTTTATATATCGGTGATTCTCATTTCAAATGTTTTTTTTGTGTCCTTTGCAAATAAACGCATAAATTTTAAAATGAAAACTGCTCTAGCATGATTTAATATACTATAAATAAATGTACATAAGTTTTTTGTGTAATGCTGTCTATTATTTGTTAAAAACAAACAACGAAAATATTGTTTATATTCTCTTCATACAATATGACATGTTCGTAATGCATGCTGTTTATTTTCTACATTAAGAAGTTACGAACTTTTCCAAAAACGAGATTAAATTTATAACGTTTTTAGAATATTTGCACTTGCATAAGAGAATTTCACATATAAAATTTTTTAAAAATAATATCAATTATAATTTTTTTTTGTAATTTTTGTCGTCCACAGACTTGTGTATTGAGCGTTACGCTTTTTTAGTACGCTCATTACTCAGTTTAATTATTTAAATTGCATTAACAACATACACTAAAATAAGAGCGTAGGTTTGTACAAAGTTTTGTAAGCTTTGTTAAATAGTATAATATTGCAAAACTTTTCACCAATCAATTAAGGTTTGTATCAAAAAAAAATTTTTGAAGTGTTTGCTATATTGTTTCAATTTTATTAAAATTTTTTAGTGAATAACTAAAATACATCGAAGCGTTTATCTGGTAAAAAATGACAGCGTATACTTGCGAGTATAGGAAATTAAGAGTGGCTACCACTGATTTAGAGCTCAAAGTACAAATTTTAGAGAAAATAAGGATTTTTAGTTAGTTTTTTCTATTATATAAAGTAATGTCTTATTTGTTGAGGGTTAAGCAATGTCCTTATGAATTTCATGGGCTTTACAGCATTAGGTGTGAAAAATAGATTCATATCGAATATAAATTGTTTGTTGGGCTTTGTATAAGTTTCTAAGCCTACTACGCTTATTTTATCATTTTATTTTTAGAAAAAAATTACTATTTTGTAAATTCTCAAATAGTTATTGAAAGTCTGTGCATAAAATAAGAGACTTTTCAAAAGCTTGGTCGAAGTCTACTAACCATTTGATAAAGCATCAATGCACAAATGAAATAGAAAAAAATAAATAAAATAGATTCATATCGAATATAAATTGTTTGTTGGGTTTTGTATAACTTTCTAAGCCTATTACGCTCATTTTTTTCTTTTGTGATTTTCATAAAAATGATTATTTGTAAAATCTCAAATGGTTTTTGAAAGTCTGTGCACAAAATAAGTGGCTTGGGACTTTTCAAAAGCATAATTGAAGCCTACTAGCGATTTGGTAAAGTACGAGTGAAATGCATATCGACATTGCTTAACTCAAAAAAATATAAAATATCTCAAATAATAAATTTCATAAATGCTTTATTATACAAATTTTCTTCCTAAAATTTTATTTTTTTTTTACTAATTTAGCCTAGCAGCTACATTTATAGCCAGAATGTTTCCACATAAAGCAAAAACAATGCTAACGATCTGCCTAATGAGATCTTGTTCAAGGGTTGTTAAGGCATCCTTTGTAAAGTTTTTTATAGGCACATCAACTTAACAATTATTTTAAAAATTTATGATTTTCGAACACTGCAAAATGTTGGATGCATGTCCAAAATTAACAAAAATTTCCGCTAAATACATCTTTAATTATAATCTTTTACCGTGTAAAAAAATATAATTAACATTTCTAAAAAAAATTTTACAATTTTAAAAATTTTTTAGTTAAATTTCAAAGTTTTGGACTGCAACATTTTTTACCACTTAACGGCTCAATATATTTCAAAGCTTTGTTCCATGCGTTTACTTAGCAATTTAATAGCGTACTACAATTTAAAAGCAAATGATTAATAAAAAAGTGAAAATTAAAAAACCAAAAAAAAAGTCGAGGAAAAAATCAAAAATTTTTATTTCGAAAAGAAATATCTCCTAAACTGTAAAAGATAAAAAAAAATTTTTAATACATTTTCTCTTTATTTTGTCTAAATTTTACATATCGGTTAATATTTACGAAAGTTACAATCCGCACAATGTTTTTAATACCCGAGGTAGCCAACTTTAAGACTTTGTAGCTCCGCCCTGCTGCAGCTAAAGACTTTAGTAGACATGATTATGAAAGCCTGTTTCCTTTTCTGTAATTATTTTAATTTTTATTCATTAGTAGTTTAGAATTTCCACATTTATTACCACTATTTTTTTTTAATTTACACCACTGTGTGACTGTCAAAACAGAACTCCTGGTATTCCCTATCGAAACCTAACAAAAGTTTTTTCGACTTCGTATTCTTCAGGAATTTTCTCGTAAAACGAGTAGTAAGTACATCGTGTAAATTCCAGAAATTTAGGAAATTAGCCACAGGAACGATTTTTGTACATTTTGATTGCAACAGACTGATCCAAGTTTAAAAATAAAATCCGAAAATTTTGACTTAAATAAAAGAAAAATCAGAAAATCAAAAAATTAGGTATGAAGATTACCATCAACCACTACGAAACTCAAATTTCGTATTAAATTTTTCACGAAAAATTTGTGCGTTAAAAATTTACAATATTGATCATGTCTACACTAAGAGAATTTTGCTTCATTGAACCAATAAAAAAATTTCATTAGATTCTTTTCATTAACCTAATGACAACTTCAAAGATCCCATGAAAATTTTATGAATGCAAAAACTAATTAGAATTTTATTTCAACTCGAAAAAATATTATTATAAATTGCAGCTGGTGCTTAAAAATGGCGGGAAAGCTTTTGACTGCAGCTGGTGCTACATATGTTGTGTTTAAAGCTTAATAGACATGGGAATATTGAGAGCAAAACAAAATGAAAAATCTCAATCACCTATCTGATGTATCAGTTATCGAACGCAAAACGATTTTGGCGCCAAAATATATTTTAAAATCGGAGCAAGATTGACCATTTCTCTCACAGTGGAATGTTGTGAAAGAATTTCAAGGATTGAAACAATTTTATTAGATTTGTTCATTAATCCAATAGCAATTTCAATATAGAATTATATTTCATGTGTATTTTTTGTTCAAATTTGCCAAATTTGGTGTAATTTTTATTTTTATTTTTCTATTATTTGTACGAGTAAAACTTTAATTCAAATCACGTATGCGTTTTGTGGTTCTCAAACACCAGAATATTTTATTTAAAATTAAAAGTTGCATTTGAATGCTTGTTCGTTTTACGCAAATCAATACCCCAAAGGTTTCAAATTACAATTGATAACGATGAATTGATAAAGTATTATTTATAATTGCCACTAATTTGTCCAAGCATGCAACTACTAGGTTCTCTGAATGAGTACTTTTTTTACTATTTGTTACAAATTATTTTACAATTATGCACTATTTTACAAAATTACATATATTAATATCTATATCTATATGGCACGTGAATGTTGTAGGATACCTAACAACCAAACCAAAAAATCCAATGCCAACAATTATTACAATAATGATTATAATACAGCCAACCATGGCTGCAATTAAAAGTACGATATTATTTATGTGCAAAAAAAGAAAAGAGGAAAAAAAATGAAATACAGCTAATAATCAATCAATACAAAATAAAAATTAAAAACTATAGTAAAAAGACAGGACAACCGTATGAATAAATAAATAAACCAAATCGTCTATCATTAAAATTAATTGCAATCAATTGAATATTTAATGATACAAAAATAAATGTTGTTTGTAAAATAAGAATTAAAATTAAGAAAATATATGTATGAACTTAAATTAAATTGTAAGTTAAAGAGTACTAGACAGACTATCAATAGTTTATTTTAGTATCAGTTTGATAGCTGCAGTTTTATTCCTGCTGAGCCTAAGTTTCCAGTTTTATTAATTATTAGCAGGGCTCGGACTTTCATGCAAATTCATGTTTTTTGTGGGGATAGATAAAGAGGTATGGACTTATTATCTATGCGAATCATCAAATTTTAGGTAGTTTGGGCTCGATTTGTGGTTGCATATTTTTGCATATTTATAATGGTAAGAGCATATTTTTACATATTTAGCAAAAAATTGCATATTTTTGGAGTAATAAAAAGTTCTTTAATGCATATTTCTCAATTTTTTAAAAAAATATTAATAGGCCGCTTATGGATGGCAACTGTGCCTTAATTGGGTTGCCAGTTGCGAAAAATGATACTACTCATGACAACTGACAACTGAGAGCTGTCAATCTCAATTACTACTTAGTGCGTTTCTAGAAACCTTTCATCTTCAATTACCGACTGGCAATGTAACTAAAGTTCAGTTGCATTAAATAATGAACCAAATTATGTATGTTTTATGTTTTTTCTCTAATAATAATAATAATAAAAACAATATTTTGATATTATTTTAGTATTGGTACTATGTTCGTAGGTAAATACATATTTTTGCGCATATTTTTAATTTTTAGGTGCATTTATTAAGCGCTTAAACTAATTTTTAGTTGCATGAAAGTCCGAGCCCTGCTTATTAGTTATTTCGTTTTGTACATTTTTTATTATTTGTCGACATTGACATCTTTCAGAATTAAAGTACATTATAATAATTTAGTAATAAAAATTTCCCTAAGTAAGCTATTAATGGTTAACTTCCTTCTCTAAAACTCCGACTCCAGTTAACTTAATAAAGTGTAAACTAGGTACGGTTATTAATAATATATCTATTAAAAATTTAATTTTTTTCTTCATTATCTTTTAGCCAAAATTTGTTTTTTTTTCTCCATTTATTTATTTGCTAAATAGTAGATTATTTGTGCTTCTTATTTTACTATAAAAAATATGGCTTCTTTAGCTATAAATAATTACAGAAAAACTAACAAAAATATACAAAATATAATACAATTGCTTTCAGACATTTATAACTGACAAACTAAAACGTGCTGTATATTTTTGTTTCCCCCATTTTTCAGTTTATATCTGTATTTACGTGGTAAATTTTGGAAAATGTTGTTACTTTTTTTTTGGTATTAAAGTAGAATATTTGTGGAACTAGTAATAATAGTGGCACATAGTCAGCGTTTAGTTGTAGTAGCACACAGGTGCCAGTTGCTGTGTGATGTTTTATTGTGTTTTTCCATCACGTTGTTACCTTAAAGCGTCAGTTATAATGATTTATGGTAATATTTTTTTCTTTACTTTTTCTCCACTTGTCTGCTCCATTCACAAATTTTTTTTTTACATTTTGTTATTTTTTTGTGTGGGTCTTGTAAGGAAAAACTTTAATCTTTTGTGGAACAAAAACAATTACTTTACTATTATAAAGTCATTAAAATGATCTTTTAAAATGTGATTACAATTACGAATGACAATATTTTTATTCAATAGTATTGTAAGAAGTTTACAAAGATTTATTAAAAAATAATTAATAAGATTCAGTGTTGTGTCTGAAGAATATAACAATTTTATTCTGTACGGCATAGCGTTTGAAGTTTAATAACCCAATAAAAAATTGCTTCAAATAAAGCAGGTTTTTACTATACGAAAATAAAAGTAGTGCTTAAAAACCTGCTGATATCGCTGCTGATTTTTGTATGGCGAGTACATTTTTGATACAAAAAGCGCTTTTTGAAGCGCTGAAAATCATAACCATTTTCAGCACTAAAACTGTAAGTATATAGAACTTTCTCGCTTAAAAATCTGCATTGTATCAGCAGTGAAAATTCTGCTTTTTTTGTATAGTTTCTTTCATATACATCCACTGCTCTGTAATAAGCTCTTCATTTAATGCGTATTATTATGCGCCTTATTGCCTTAGTGTTTCAAAAAACATGATAATTTTTTACTGGGAACCCCATTCACAATACAAATGGTCTTGCATCATAACATTTGCAAAATGTTACATTCTGTACATTTTGTTAATGAAGAGTAACAATTGAGGAGTTCCATAACAAAACGCAATAATTACATTTTTCAAGTTTTTAATTTTTTGATTGAATCCTATTCTACACATTGACATCTATATTACCTTTATTATAAAGAATTCCAAAACTCAATAACTACACTCCAATTCAATATCAAATATAATGCTTCAGAGCAAAATGCTACTTACTTAAATTATTAAATTAAATTAAATTAAATTAAATTAAAAAATTTATGGTGTAGTTATTGCGTTTTGTTATGGACCTCCTCAATTATACTATACCATTTTGCAAATGCTACAATGCAAGACCCTTGCACAAGACTTTGAATAGGGCTAATATATTTTCAATTACAGTATAGTGAAGAGTGAATTTATCTCAAATTTTTACAAAGAAATAGCATGTTTTTTCCTGTACGATATATTTAGTCTCAAATAAGATATTTGTACGTTTCAGAACTTTTTAAGAATTTAGGCATTGATTCGTTAGTGCATATTTTTGCATATTTTACACTTTACAGCATGTTTTTGCATATTTAGCGCATTTTCCTAGTTTTTGCTGCATATTTGGCTCTCTTTCTTCATATCTTGGCATTAATGTTAACATTCATATTTATACAAACAACAAAATCTGTTTTATAATGGAAAAAAGAAATTGTAAATTTTTCAATAATTTTTCAAATTTACAACTTGTTTCTTTGGGGGTTTTAAGCTTGGTCTAATGTATTTTCTCTCTAATTTCTTAAACATTTTCTTTATTCCATTAATCTATTCCGAGTATATTCAAAGCTTTCACAATTTTAAATATTTTTTTGGGACTCTTTCAACAATATCAAGTTTTTCGAGATTGTCCGCTTACATATTTACATTTCATAAAAAAAAGCTAAGAAAATAATCGAGTTTTGCAAATATTTAAGCTACTTATGTAATTTTTCTGATATACAAGAAAAATATAGAAAACGTGCGATGTATTGTAAAAATTTAAGTCATTAAACTATTTGGGGACTTGGTGCAATATCATTTTATATACGAACAGATGAAAGCACAGGTCAGCATTGTTGAATTGTCGACTCCCATGTCCATAACGGAATCGAATATATAGTACTTCGTGGTGTCAGAAATGAATATTATAAAAATTGTAAACGAAATTATAACGTTTGTATACCCTTTAAATACCATATTTTTTCAAGCTACATAATAAGATAAAAAACATCATTATTTTCCCTTTTTTAGCTAGTGCATGTCTGCACTGATTACACAAGCTTACAAGGATTTTGAATGGAGCAAATGAAAGTTGTTTCTTTTGTAATTTGGAGGACTAAATTCTAATTTGCGGTCGTTTTTTTTTTATTACTAGAACCATATTTATATATATAAATTTATTTAAAAGATTTAGCATTTGCGCGCTATTTTTTTGTCACACTTCCTAACCCTTCTTAACAACTTTTTATTAAAAGTTATCAACTTTTTGTAGCCCCAAAAGTCCTTCACAGTTCACAATATACTACATATTCTTTAAATAAAAGCCAACTTCAACAACACTATTTAAAATGATTCGCCGGAATTTTTAAAATTTCAATAATATAATAACACAAAAATTTTTCCCATTAATGTATAAGTCATACTATATGATCTCACACGTAATTTAAAAACATTGTTTTTTGAAAAGTTTTCGACATATAAATTTATGTTGTGAAAATACAATTGGCAATTAATTGACCTGTAAGCCCATTAACAGCCATGAAAATATTATTAAGCTAACAGCTAAAAAAAATGTTAACGAATTTTCTACACAATATTATGTTTTTTGGAAAATAACTTTTAGCAAAAAAAAAAAAAAATCGTAACAACTTTGTAGCAACAGCAACCTTAGGAAATAAAATAATGAAAATTCATATAAAAAATATACATTTAAAGCAGAAACCACCCTCCTGTTTTTTTAAGAGGTGGTGGTGGCAGTGGAGTAATAATGAAATGAAAAACCTCGTAAAGCAACAACATGCAATACTTAAGTGCATTTTGATGTCATTGTACTTTTATAATACTTTATGATATATTTTACACACAAAAGCCCACAATTCCTTAAAAGTATATATGTATGTATACAGGATGGAGCATGAAATAATACAACAAAATATGGAGCACATGAAAGTAAACGAGTAAAATAATAAAAACAAAAACAATAACTGGCAACTTACTAACGAACTAACTAGTAACTACTCGTACTACTGTGAACATAAAAACCATCTGCTTTTTAAGATTTCGCTATTTCGCTATTTTAATGACAAAAACTTTTACCGCTAGAACAGTTACACTCAAAGACTTTGGCTAAAAACTGCTGGTAAACTAAATTTCTCTGATTACATGTTGATCACAACTTCCCATGGCACTTTTATATTGAAGATATTCAATAACAGCTTCGGAAATCATTACAGTGTATTCAGGCTACTATACAGATTCAAGCATATAAGCAACAACATTATCAACTTAATCAGTCGTATCAGCAGCAACCGATATGACAATCCAATAATAAATTGGTGTCGCCTGAGACCATAGTATCTGCGGCATTACATTAGCAGTAACTTTTGGAATTTGTTTTAGCACCCGTATGTCCTTAAAGTGTGTTTTTTTGTTCAGTTCTTCGCCACCACACTAGAGCAGCATGTGTCAGTGTTAGTTTTATTATGGAGTCCACATGCAGTGCCAAATATCCGTTGGCAGGTATGAAGTGCCCTGATTGGAAACATGTCGATTACACGTGATTAAATGACCTCGAGACAATTGAATCCTTTAAGGTTGGTTCCACGAGTCTAAGTTTTCTTCGTCTAGTAAATAGTACAGTGATTGTCTTTTTCTATCTTTGAAAAAATGTTCAGTTAGGTTTACCTGGCCTTTACACATGAAAGTGCAAGTTCGAAAAACTCAATACACTAAAATTTTTCCACTAACAGGCTTTTGATTCAGCTGTGAGAAAGGCAGAGAAATAAATAATTGAACTAACAATAAGTAATAAAATCTTAACTCTAAAATTTTAATTTTTTAAGTCCAGCCAATGCCAGACAAAAATATTTGTTTTAGCGGATGATTCTTCCAAGCGGGAAGCCATTGGGAAATTGTTGGTATTTTTTTCTCATCTTCAATAGAGGTGATTGTTGCTTACTTTTATCCCTTGGATAGCTTCAGCGGTTTTAGTTCAATAATGAGTTTGCTATTTTTCCTGATTGAGCACATTTTCGCAAGATTTTGATATTTTCCCATAGGAAACCAATGGGGTACCAAATACTTTCTGCGTTCCATTGCAATTGCGACTCAAAACGGAATGATTTCTTTCTACATTTTTTACTTATTGCATAGAGGAGAGAATTTTATGCATATGCTTTATCTGTACTTACGATGATACAATTCGAGGATACAATACGACGAAGGGACATGATTTTAGAGCATTTTTGATACTTCGAAAGAAGCGGTATTTGATGTCAAAAACAACAGTTCCCCAGAGCAGTTTCGCAGTGCTTTTCGAAGCAGGAGACACAACCGCTTCGGCCGAAGCAGTAGTTTCTGCTGGGGATATAAAATGTTACTTTTACATTTGAATCAATTTTAATCATATAACTATTTTATCTAGAAAGATATCTAAATGGTCTTGGCATTTTTCCACACTAAACTTCTACAACCAATACGATCTTTAAAAATCTTGTAAAACAAATTTAAATGATTTAGAAAAGTATGCTATCAAAAATGAATTTGAATTTCCTTGGGTGTAATTGAACTCTAGCTACAAAATTCCAACTACTGGGGACTTTTATGAAAGTGTTGGTGTAAGTGGGCTTACATGTACATACACATATATACGCTTATGTGTACGTATTTGTTTACTTGTTAAATGACATAGAAAACCATATCGTGCAAAAAATATTAGCAATAAACAACTAGAAAAAAGAAAATGAATATAAACTAAAGTAAAAAGTTGCATAATAAATAAAACCGTTAAAAACAAAAAAAAACAAGCTTAAGCACACACACGCACACACATACAAATAAAATACTTTCTTCTTCACTCGTCCTTTCAGATGCATACATAAACATATTTTATGTTAATGCATCTATCGCTCGATTTGCGGAATACATAAATAAAATTTTTGCATGAAAAACTTTGTAGGTGGGAAATAAAGATAGAATTTAATAAAAAGTTTACTACAGCAGAAAATCATACTACACTTGTAGAAAACTCGAATCTGAATGACGTTTGTCATCAGCTTGATATCAGTCTCGCTTTATGGATGACATTTGTAGTAACATTGGTGTCACAATTTCGCTAACAGGGCATCCACCATCAATCTGAAAATAAATTTTTATATGAGGGGGTTCGAGATAGTACCTAAAAAAAACTTGTCAGTTCTTTTCGGAAGAGCCAAAAATGTCGAGAACTGTTAAAATGAATAATAATACAATTTCAATGTTGTATAGATACGGTGATCAACCGTACACTATTATAGTGAATAGTACTCTATTTTAGCCTCTAGTCCACTATTTTTTTTACGCCATTTTTAAATTTTGTTTAATACATGCTTCTTATGTACATTATTTTTTCTCACAAATGTTCACTTTAGTTCACTTTTTTCATTACTTCCCACATATTTAGCAAACAATTTGAAATCAGCCTAAATTACATAAAAGCTCTAGCTGGAAACCCAAAGCATCTGATATTCAACAGAGCCACCTGACAAGTGGTGATAAGCACGTGAGCACTGACGATGGAAGTGTAGCGGCTTCCGAAAGTGGCGCTACTCTGTTCTCCTGTATACATTGAAAAATTAACTTGATGTTATTTTTCCTTTGTTCCTTGGAATATTGAACCTGATTATGTAAGGCGCTGGCGAAACGCCTAAGACGTTTTTTGTAGTTGATTAAAATGCACGGGTTGTGTGTTTATTTTTCAAAATTTAACATTTAAAGTTTCTCCATTAAGGAAGATATAATATATTATTTACATAAATTTTTTATTTTTTTAAGGAGTATCCTGTAAATGGAGGGATAGTTGTTTACAACTTTAAACACATTCACACACAATCAAGTTAATAATATTTATAGTCGTATTGTTTTTGCCGTGATGTCGTTTTATTGTTGAAGAATAATATTTTAATGACAAGTGGCTGTAGGAGGTGGAGTGTTTTTTTATGTATATAAATATATAGTATCTGGCGGTGCTATTGGAGTTATTGCTGCTAGTCCTAGTATAGGATTACAGAGGCTTACGTATGTAAAGTTGTAAAAATATAAATAAATGAATACGAGCATAAAATTATCATTAACACTGAAATAAAAGAACAACTACAACCAAAAAGCTGACATATAATAGTAAAAATAAAACATATTATTTTTTATAGCGCTCGTTAATTTTACCAACAAAAGAGTGTATGTATTTATAGATTAGGGTGGCCCTATGTTGTATGAAAATATTTGTTGAAATTTTAGGTCTTACACCTTGATACTCTTGTTGTCGTTAACAAAGCTTTGTAAAACAAATTTTCATAATCTTGTCAGAGTAAATTCTTTACACACGACAAGGTATACTACCTTGTTTGCCATACTTATTCCTAAATGTGTTTTATCGGCGACACATCACTGATTGTATTGCACACAATATCGATGCACCTGCAACTACAGGGTAACGTTCATGTATGATTCACGCGTGACACAAAGAACGCGTAATATTTGCACATCTCTGGCTTAAGCTATATATTTCCACAAAACTACTGACTCGAAACAAAAGTGGAAAACAATTCGCGAAGTTGGAATCAGTAAATCTACTACTCATGAATCTAGTGAAATTGATGCAGATGCTCTAAATGATAAATTTTTGAATATTCCTGTGGTTACACCTACTTCTAATTACTACGAATTCCCCAATGATTCTTCAGACAATAGTTTTTATTTCACTAATGTCACACGGTATGATGTGCTCTCTAGTCTGTGGTCAGTAAAGTCCAATGCAATAGGAGCTGATGGCATTGATCCCAGGTTTCTTAAGATTCTCATACCACAACTTGCTCCCATTATAACGTTCATTTTTAACAAAATTTTTACTACAAACTGTTATCCGAAAATATGGAAACTTGCGAGAATCATCCCAATAAAAAAATCAAATTCTGAATACAGACCGATAGCAATCCTACCGTTCCTTTCGAAAGTTTTTGAAAGATTGATTCATAGTCAGGTGACTCGATACCTTGAAACTAATAACATTCTCACAAGTTGCCAATCTGGTTTTCGTAAAGAACACAGCTGTATAACGGCCCTAGTGGATGTTTCGGAAGATGTAAGACAACAAGTGGATTGTGGCAATGTTACGTTCTTGGTACTTCTTGATCATTCCAAGGCGTTCGACACTGTCGATCATACAATTTTATGTAAAAAATTGAAATTTTTTTATAAGTTTTCATCCACTTCTACCGATCTGATATGTTCTTATCTAACTGACAGACATCAATTCGTAGAATCAGGTGCATCGAAATCAAGCTCTTTGCCTCTAAGTCGAGGTGTTCCTCAGGGCTCAATACTGGGCCCTCTACTTTTTTCGCTATATGTTAATGATCTACCAAGCAAACTCGAACATTGCAAAATTAGATTATATGCTGACGATGTGCAGCTTTATATAAGTTGTAACATTATATCAGTCGAGCGATGTGTGAGAATTTTAAATGAAGAACTGCATCGTATATTTGAATGGGCTACCGCTAATGGCCTGGGGATAAATCCCACTAAATCTAAATGTTTGATTATTAAGAAGAAATTATTGAAACTTGATAATAACCCTATCTTAATCTTAAATGGTCAAACCATTGAGATTGTAAACGTTGCTAAAAATCTAGGAATTTACTTTAACAGCACCCTCACTTGGTCTAACCATATTAATTTCGCCTGTGGTCGTGTGTTTTCTATGTTAAGAAATCTTTGGCAAAGTCATCATTGCACTCCTACAAATATTCGAATACTTCTCGCTAAAACATATTTAATGCCAATTTTACTTTACGGATGTGAACTTTTTGCCAGTTGTGATAGTATTAGCAAAAGAAAACTTAATGTGACTTTTAATAATATAGTTCGCTACGTATATGGTTTGAGACGATATGATCATGTTTCTTTGCACGTAAACAAACTTTATGGTATGTGTCTTGATGACTATTTGAAGGTAAGGATTTTAATACTAATGCACAAAATAATATACACGTGTCAACCCGATCATCTTTTTGCGCGATTGAACTTTTCAACTCTTAATAGAGGCAAAAGATTAATCTGTTTTAGATATAACAGTCAGATATCTAAATACCAATTTTTTATTCATGCAATAAGTCTCTGGAACGATATTCCACACAGCTCTCAAGTCATTAGTAACGCACAAAAATTCAAAAAAAATATTATCTGTCAATTTTCAAGTTAATTTTGTTCAACTAAGAGGATAATTTTATTTTCATATATGTATATGTTTTTATTATTTTATTACTTATGTATTGAGCCATTTCAAACTGAATGTCATATTGATTGCTTTGTGGTGTCGTGGAGGTTTCCCATACATTTTGATTTTAAACTTTAAATTAAAAATTTTGCAATTTTAAAACAACGACATGTATGGACGATTTTCATGATATTGCAGTATTACCTATAATTATATTTTATTGTATGTTCAAATGTATTTTTGTATGTACTTGTACTGAGTTCCATACTGTAATATGAGACTTAAAGTCTTGTGTATGGGACATCGAAAATAAAATAAAAATATCAAATAAAAATAAAAAAAAAATAAAAAAGATTTTTTAATTTTTTTATGAATTTCTGTTTATATCAAAAACATTGCTTAATTCCGCACATATATAGCATATACCTCAATAATGTTTTATTATAAAATGCATTTTCATGTATTAAAAATGGAAAAAAACTGAAATAAATGCACAATTTGATTAACTGCATTAAACCTTCATGTACGATTTTAGTACGTGAATTATTAGGAATTGTACGCAAGTGTGCCATTAAAAATAGAAAAAAGAATTAGAGCATGATTCTAATTTTATTTTATAAAATATAAAATATAATATATATAATTATTTTCCCTAAAGTTATTATATGTTATTAATTAATACAATGGCTTAAACATGAAGAAACTTGTTATTTTTTATGAATACTTATTTACAATATATTTATAAAAACACTTAATGAAAGTGCAAAATTTTGTACATATATGAATTGATGTAGAAAAGAAAAAAAGTATGTTTAATTTAGAGTAAGTTGTACGTAGCAAGAACGAATGGGGGGGTAATTAATGGCTTGTATACTTAGTGATGAAGTAATTTTACTAAAATTTCAAAATAATTTCATTAAAGATATAAATTAATTTCATTCAAATAATGAAATAATTTGTTGAAATTATTAAATAATTTCGTTAAGCTAGTGAAGTATTTTCATTAGTTTAGCGATATTATAACATTGGATCAATGAAATTATTTTATATATTTGGTGAACTTTCCACTAAAATAATTTTCAATAAAGTTGTTTCATTAATCCAACAAAATTTTTCATTGATGTAATACCGAAATGCACAGAATTTGTAAAGAAAATTCTTTCATTGTAGCAATGTTTACATAAAATCTTTTTTCAATGATATAAAAGGAGTAGAATGTTATCTATGATTCGTATGTATGTGTTGTATGTTTCTTTTTGCTCATACTCAGCCTTTTAAAGACAGAAAGTGTTTATTTTAAATGAATGATTGATTGTTTAGCCAGATCGGTATCGTTATTCGTAAATACAAGGAAGAGTAAATAAAATTGTTTTGCGTTATTGTATGTATATCGATTGCTATCGTAAAAATCAGAATTTTTTCTTGTCGCAGCTCTATGAGACGCATTGTGCATAGGCCAAATCTGGGATTTGATCTATTTTCGAATGAGTAATATTGAAAAATATGTAAAAACTCGTTTAAAATAAATATAAATATATCGTCAACAGCGCCATCTTTTGGTACTAAAAGCATTGAATAAATAAAATTTAATAACAATCGGCTTAGAAATTTTAGAGGTTAGTGTGAGTGTATCAAATTATTCCCAAAGGATCTCAGATTATTTTATTGTATGTCATTTAATACTTGAAATATGAATGTTTGTATATAGCCAAAGGAACTTCCTTTCAACCAGCTGTCCCTACAACATTTTCATTTTAGTGTTTCTTTTTAACAAAAGAACTACGAATAAATATTTTAAATTTTCAGATATTTTCAGTCACGAAATAAAATTTTAAGTTAAATGAGCCAAAAACTAAAATAATTATATTATTTCTAAGGCTCTGAAAGCAAATGATTATTTAACTTTAACAGACTTTCATTTCAAAAAATTAAGCAACTGTTTTCAGTTTAGTTTTAGAATTTATTTTTAACAAGTTGTATATCTACTTATATAATTTAACTCAAAGATGTACAAAGGAATAAAAAAATTCTATATTTTCCATTACTTAAGGAGAGTTTTTAAAAAGGCTTATGCGATTATGTAGCATATCTACAAAACAACATCATCATAAGATTTTATAACATTTTTGGCAACATACATATATAAAAACTAAAACATTTATACTCATAATATGGATGATTGCATTTTAGCATTAAATTGTTAAAAAAAAAAATAGAAAAAAATAAGTAAAATCTAAGTTGTGCACTCAGTTAGTTTATAATTCAACTACTAATACACAACCACTCGTAATATCAGTGGTAGTAGTAATAGCAGTTGTAGCAGCAATACCATATAGTAGTAAAGTAAATAAATAGTAGTAGTATTGTATAAGAGTAAAATACTTTAAGTATTATAAGTTTCCAGTGCAATAAGTCTGCGGTTATTCTTGGCACGTTTCAAAGTCATCGACTTTATATTTATATGTAAATAAATATATATGCATACATATGTATGTCTGCAACAATGTTTAAAGCAAATATATTTTTCTTGGATTGTACTATTTTCTACAAGTATTAGTAGTATATTTGTTAATTTTTATAAGAAAGTTGGAAAACAACAACATCTGCTTCAAACTTCGTCATCACATCACTTCAACACCGCCAAATAGACACGTTCCTTTCATTCCACTCATACTCCTGCTTCAAACTGACTATGCTAACTTATATTTTTACTTATCTTTAAAACTTTCGTTGGGGCACACACTTTACTGCCTCCCACCCACTAAAAGCAACCACACCTTATTTTCTTCTGCTTCTTTACTTCATTTCCAATAGACACTCAACACGCTGTTTGCTGTTTTTCTTAAGAATATTTTTCCATCTGTTAGATAGTTTTTCTCTATGATTTTTTTTTCGCTTGTGTTTTCATTTTTATTTTATTTAATATTTTTTCTCATACACAATTTGCATTTCAATGCACAAATTATGGTAATTTTCAGCGTCAATCAATATTGAATTGAATACTTTATTGTATTTTTTTCAGCATTTTTTATGTTGTACATAAATTATGAGCTGTGTTGTCTGTGGTGTTTGAAAAATTTATTTGCTAAAAAATAAAATTGGTTTTTCCCATTTTTGTCAAACAAATTCTACTAATGATGAAAATAATCCTATTCATAGATAAAAAATGGAGATAAATATTAAAAAATAGAACTTTAAAAATGTTGGAAAATCGTTATTGCAATACTTTGCAATCAAAAAGATTGGTATGGTGGATGAATTATTTTTTTTGTTAACTAATATTGGAAATAAATTTGTCAGTTGGGAACAATTTTATGCTTTTATGATCCAATATTTTCACGTTTAGATAGTATATAGAATGTAGTAATTTACAATGGTGCAGTTCACGCAACATTCGGTAACTCTTTAATCGAAAAATTTTGTAACATTTTTCATATATATTGTTTCTGTAAACTATTACCAATATAACGAGTAAGCAGCTACCGAACTGCACCAATGTTTTTTTTTCGTGTCCGTTTAAGGTATATTAAACAATTTTATGCTAAAAACACATAAATAGGAAAATGAATTCAACAATATCTTAAATAATATGTTCTAAATAAAAGTACATAAGTTTTTCGCTTTACCTTCCTATACGCATATGGTCTGTGAGACCGACTTATAGTATTTTAATTTTTCTCTTATGAAAGAAGAGCTTGAGCGGATTGTAATTTCTGTTAGCTTCATCATTCTCAGTGCACTTCAATTTAGTGCCGTTACAAAGTTTATGCAAATAAGACGGTTGTACGTAAGTAGCAATAATTGGTCTGCGAGACCGACGTGAGTATTTGCGTAACAGCTTTTCATAGGTTATATTTTGAACATATATTTTAATTTTGTGGTATTTTTAGATTTAGTTTATATATTTTTAATTCCTTGTGTTATTGGAATTATTTCATTTCTGTTTGTTTGGTTTGAATAGAAACGTATTTTTTGATGCAATGAAAGACTATTAGTCACATACAAAAAAGATTTTGTCTTTAAAACTCGTGTTTATATTAGTAAAAACATACATATCTAAAGCTAAATGGAGTTTCATTAAAACTTTTTTAAACTAATATAAGTTTTGTAGGCTCTACGAACATCGGTGTGACAGACCAGGAGCGAGTATACGTGTTTCATATTTTGTCGTGATTATAGGAAGGTTGAGTACAAAAAAAAACGAAGATAATATTTATTCGCTTCATTACGAAAAATAACTTGTTCCAATTTAACGCCTATTTGTACATTAAGAAACTATAACTATAACTATAACGCTTTCAAAATATTACTATTTCGGATAATTACACCGTACAACAAGATCAAATGACATATCCTGTTAGACGGGTCCATAAAAAATATTCGTGTGACTTAACTAATTTTTTTTTACATCATTATAGTGAATTGGCATCGGAAATCTTGTAGTGTTTATATTTAAGGTATAAGGTATGCTAAAAATCTGTATCAAACGTTACCAAATTAAGTGTATTCAATCAGTATTAGGTCAATGTTTCCTACACGTAAAGAAAAAACATGGTTTAGGCAACCATAATCTAAGAGTAACGTATTAAGATTGTATTATATGTTTATTTAGAACTGTGCTGTTTTTACATGAGAGATTCTCTCTTAAAAGTGCACATTTAGAGTTTTATTTGTTTACCAATGTAACTAATTGAAATAGGAAAAAGTAGGATTCATATTATAGTTATCACCTCATTCAATGGATGTTGAAATAAAATTATATTTTTCGATTTTTTTAACATATCCTTTCGCGGTTGTTTTTATGATTTTTATGAAAAAAATTCACCACAAAAAATTAATATAGGGTTAGAAAGTATTATACCTTTACTTTCTAAAAACAAAATATTATAATTATCGCAGTACGAAACTAAAATCTACGACCACTTTTTAAATTTTGACTTGGTTTCACATGGAAAAAATAAACAATATGCATATTTTAAAATAATTCTTTACAAAGATTTATATAAGAGCAAAAATTAGGCTAACTCTTCTTTATAATAAGACTAATTTTAATAAAATTGACTAAATAGTTGGCTATTGTTCGGCTTAAGATCGTTGTTGTATGAAATAAATAAAAACTTTTTTTATGTTTTTCTGTTATTTATTTATTTTTTAATATTTGGAACTTAAGCCGAAAGACCTTAGGCGAAATAATAATCAACAATATATATAGTATTTAACAAAAAGATCTGTAATATATAATAAAATCGACTAACAATATTAATAACGGCCCTTTTCACAATGTACGATTAAAAGTTAACATGGAATTTAACGGCAAGTTTTGTATGCCGAACTTGCCGTTAAAGTCCACGTTAACTTTTAATCATACATCACGAAAATGCCCGGAAGAGGTATGTCATTCTATATATATAATTTCCTTATTTGTCGGTTCATCCTTTTTTGCCTGTTCAAAGCTTTTTTAAGCCCACTGATGGGCTAGAAAGCTGAATTTATGATTTTTAGCCTGTGGGCGGAGCGTTAAGAGGACAAAGGACGTCGCAAAATTATTATTTTTACATTTTAGCTTATATTAAAGCCCCCTAGTGACAAGCACATTTTGTTTCTTCCTGCCTGACAGGGACAGGCTTAACAGCTAGTTTCAAATAATTATTTATACCAAAATACGACCTCTTCTTCAAAAATATGACAGCCCACTGTATAGTAGCAGCAAAATTTTTTCAAAGCAAATCAAAAATTTGTAAACAGATAATGTCCTCTGTATCTTTTCTACCCTTCCGCAGCTGTTAACTTTTTTCGCCGTCCTTAAGGTTATAGATAAATTATATTTAAGAATTTTCTGACGTAACGTTCAATACATTTTCTTATGAATTTAAATTATTTTCAGAACACATACTATATTTTTAATTTAGAAGAATTAAAATAAATAATATTCGATAAGTTTAAACAAAAGTTCCTGAATTGTGCCCTAAAAATTTTCAAACCATTTTTTTTATACAAACAATGTTGACTGATGAAACGTTTTGCACTACAATACTATTTAAGAAAGTTAACAAATCTTTAAAATAGTTAGAAGTGCAAACCTGTTATTTTAGTGTATATTTTTAATATAATTTTAATAATTAAACTGATTAATAAAAACGTACATATAAAACTGCGGACAACAAACATTTTTTTAAATTATAATTTCTATTATTTTTCAAAAATTTTTTGTGTAAAATAGGAGAAGCATATGGTAATTCTAAAACCATTATAGATTCAATATCTTTTTTTGGAAAAATTCATACTGGAAAATCAAAAGCATGTATAACGGACATGCCATTTTAAAGAGAGTATAAACAGTATTTTCATTCTTCGTTTTTAGCACATAATGGACAAAAAAATTAAGTGTATTCATTAATAATACATCAAGTCATGCTAAAGCAGTTTCCATTCTCAAATTTATACGTTTTTGTATGAAATATCTCACTATACTTTCAAGGGACGCGGAAAAAGCATGTGAAATGAGAATAATCCATATACAAACAAAATATGATTAGTTTAAATCATATTATTCTATGATATCAAAATATTTTTACATAAGAGATTAACATTATTTATAGAAGAGATTTATTTTCATAATAGTATGATTTGACCCCAACCATGTATTTCAGTCATAGTATGCTGCTCTTAGATTACGGTTTCCGCAACCATATTTTTTCTTTGATTGTGGTAAGTTACAGTGAATTCTTACGTAAGATATATATTAATACAAACTAGCCTCATTAAGCCCCGTTTGTGGACTAACTTAACACTAAGTGCTGGTAAGTACGAAATTAACCCTTAAACATATTTTAATTTTCGAATTTTTAGGGGTTCAGGTTGAAGCTAGAACTTTGGTGTGTTTGAAGCATTATCGGAGAATTTTATATCATTTCAGTCCTCTATATCGTTTTTTAATGAACATTTTTTGCCCCTTTTTCAAAAGGGACAAATATACCCATACATCAAAAAGCTGTTTGTGTATTTTCTCGTAGTCTTTTGTAGAACAAAACTGATCACATTTTTTAAAAAGCTTAAAACTAATTTTTTGGTCCCCTCAGAGTCAGTCATTAGACCATTGATTTTTTTTTGTGCTGCACAGTGCTTCTTTAAGAAAACATTTTGGCGGAAACTATCAATCATGTCATACTCATAGATTAACTGATTTTATACTAATGTGTACTATTTGCTTAAGAAAAAAATTTAGTAAATAGAACTTTTTAACATTAAAGTTATATATATTCTGCAAATATTGACCTCCTGTTCTGCTAAATGGATACAGCGACTTTTAGTATTCATATATAAACATGTACTTCAAGTATGTATGTGCTTAGTGTAATGCTCCGCTGCGGCGGTACTGTTCTTGTGTAAACGCTTGAGATAATTCTATCTTTAAATTTGTCAATAATTTATTTAATACGAATTTGTGTATTTTCTACATCTCATCTTCTTATTACAATTCATTTATTTAATTGCGGTAAATAATTTTGATGTGTTAATCAATATTTACGCTGGTACTTGTACTATGCAAGTTCTTCTGGCATAGAGTGCATTGTAAACATATTTTGTTTTATTTGTAGATAGAATTTTCTTTATGCAGCAATAAAATGCATTTTTATTTTTTTTTAATTTAAGATAAAATAAAATCTTGTTTTAAAGAAAGCACACAAATCATCAGATTACTTTCAACTTGATGTTGAATGTTGTATTCCTGTTTGTAATATTTTACCAAACGTTTTATTAACATTCAAATAGAGATGCCGAAATACAGTAAATAAATAAAAACGTTCTCGTACAGGAAAACTTATATATTTTATTTACTGCTTCTGTCTCTAAAAGTGTCTGCTTTTCTCATTTTTTTGCTTCTATTTTATTTTTTCTTATCAACAAAATAAATGTTTAATTTGTGTTGACAAACTTCTTATTACGTTTTTATTTTTTCTCTTTCTTTATTCATTCATTCTTTTTTATGGTTTGGGTTGTATGTTGACGTTACGGTAAGCCAATGTGTGTATCGACTATATTAAGATTTCTTTCTCAAAGCTTTAAAATATACGGAACTGTATATCTATCTTATTTTATAAAAGCTGTTTGTTGGTTTAAGCAAAATAACACATATCGATTCGAATCAATTTTTCATAAGAATTTAATCTGCAGTAGCATTTCCATATTGAATACAACAAAAAGTAAAAGACATTTATTTTAATCTTTTGATAAACGAAAGCGTTTATGAAACTATAAATTATAGTTGTTGTAGGTATTCAAACCAAAGGAAAAAATGACAAGTGGGAGATGATTTAAAAAAAGTTTTTATCTGTCTTTAAAAACATTTAAATTTTTAAGACAAAAGCTATTTGTCAAAAGAGATAAACGTTTTGATCGGATATATTTGAGTTATGAAGGTAACATTTTTATGAGCGAAGTTAAAAAAATTTAAGTTTTCATTTGATTTGCTTAGTGCCAGCGTTATAAAGTAAGTAGTATGGAGGCCTTATAAAAGATTTTCTAGATGCTCAAGGCTTTCTCTCACCATGCCATGATTATATCATCATTGCCATTACAGAGCAGATCTTTCGCTATTGCTTCCTCTGGCAAAAATTCTTAACGGCCGTGGATTAATATTTGAAGAAGGTTTTCTATTGCATGATTTTAATAAAGGTCTTTTGAAAGTTTTTCTAAGGCAGGTATACTAAAAACCCTTTAAATGAAAGTTTGCTAAACGGTCTTAGGATTAGTAAAAATATTTTCTATAGATTTTTAAAGACCATAGCTGTCATTATGTTATGGTGTTCAATTAAACGGGTTTATGTTTTAATCGGTTAATCGCACGATTCATTAATCGTCGTTTTGGTTTAGTAGATTAATTTTGGATTAATCGGTTAACCGACTAATAAAATTTGTCCATAAATTAATTAATATCATTAAAGAAAAATACGTAGATAATTTATTGTCTTGTGATCTTCATCGTAAAAATAAACAATAACATAACAAACATAATAATTCTTAAACTAAATCAGACAGAAGAATAAATATGTATATATTGTTTAAAAAATCAAGTGATTGATATCATCTTATTAGATTTATTAGATTTGGTTCAAATGTTTAGGACTTACGCGATTTTTTTAGTTTTCATAGAACCTGACTTAGATCTTGTAGAAATCGAAACCAATCCATATTAGAGAATATCCAATTTCTTAGACTTTTTTGTGGGTTTTAAAATATTAGCACTTTTAATAGTTTCAGTTAGTTCTGTTAGAAGACTGCTTGCATTAGTGTCGATTGTATCTCCTTTTGTCAACTCAACATCAGACTGATTTCAGCACAGTTTAGCACTGCCCATTCTACAGAAATATGATTATTTCGAACGTATTTGCTTGTGAATCGAAATTGATAATTAGGCTAAGGCTCGTAACGTTAATTTTCCCTTGTTGCTTGGAACATTAGTCATGCCCAATTCTTTCTGAATATAACGTTACGAACCTGAGCCTAATAATCAATTTGGATTCACAAGCAAATACGTTCTAAATAATCATATTAATAAGCAATTAGCTACTGTCTTGAGCTTTCCGCATGTTTACATGTTCAAATACACTTAAGTATAAAATCAAACCAAAAAAGTTTGACTTGAGTAGAACAAAAAATCGAAAAATGGGAATGAAGAAAAATAATCCGGCGGCAACACTGGTAAAGTGCAGTTAATGTCAACTTGAATCAAATTAAAAGTTGTATATTTCCAACTCAGAAGGAATATTTCCATCAAATTTCTTTCAAACAATTTGAAATTTGGTTGTTTAACAAAAAAAAAAAACAGTTGCTACAACCGATTGTTATTTGGATCCGACATCTTGAAAACACTAGACCAAGCTTTTGAAAGCTTGTTAAAGTGCTTAAGTGCTTAGTGCAAACATGTTTTATAGAACCCTATAAGCACTATAAGGACAATGTTGCACCCCTATTTGTAATGCTAGAGTATTTTGTTAACTTTTTTCGTACTTAAATAGTGTGTTATCTTTTCACTGCTCATAGCTCGGGAGGATGTTGTAGCACTCCCATTTTCACCTGTCATAGGACAAGTTCGTTAAAGATGATTGGTACACAGAAAATATTTTCAAATGTTTTTTCTTACAAGTATTTTTTGTTAAAATTAATATTTAAAATCAATAAATAGTTTTTCTGATTCAGTAAATGTATAATTTTGAGCTCCTATTTACTTTAAAAAGCAACAACAAAAACTACTTTTATTTTCAGTAAAATTGTTATTTGATTTTACTAATTATGAAAAAATATTTTTCATCAATTATATCATCTGATTCGGTAAATGATATTGTTTGACCTTCTTTTTTGTTATTGTTATTACTGAAATACAACAACAAATCTTGAAGATTTTTTCAGTGCTGGAATTTGTAAATTTATTTAAATATTTGTCTGAACTTAAAAATTTATTCATTCGACTTTAATTATCATAATGAAGCTTAATTTTGTCTATGTACAAAATTTCTCGCAGTCTTAGTTTCTTTTGCTCCAACATGCATTTCTATTTTTCCAATTCTAATTCAGTTTATTGCACATATAAGTTATCTATTCTGCTATTATTATTTAATTAATATGACACCATTTGTCCTTATTTTTTGTGATCATAATATTATTGTTAGTTGTTTATATTTATTCTCTTTAATTTTTTTGCTCATTTGGTCTTCATGTTTGGCATTTAAGCCGATTATAAAGCAACAATTTTATCTGAGCTGTTTGTTTACTTTAATTTGATGTTTGTTGTTGGTCATAAAGCATTGTGGCACATGTTGAAAAATCATAAGGTTTTTGTGACTTTCTTTTCATGTTCTGCACCACATACAACAGATCCATTTGCAGAGGAGTAATATGCCAAAATGTTTGCTACTGGTGATACTACAGTTAAGAGAATTTATATTGATTAATTGAATTGCATTTATAATGGAAATTTTAAAAGGTGTTTTAAGTGGTCGACCAAGGGCTTATTGATTAATGAAAATCTTAATTAATATTTCTAAAGTTTCGTTAAGCATTAACATGTGTTTTGTACATACATACGAGTATGCTTTTCTTTATGTGTGCTCAAAAGAATTTTGTATTTCAGAATTATAGATTTATTTTAAAATTTCACATTAAACTAATCTTTGTCAGGTCCGTATTTTATGATCGTGCAGTTATCCAAAGTATTCAAATAATATTTTATAGTAAACACTACTTGTTCATTAGGGTGAAGGAGCGTCAATGAATGAAGTAACATACTGCTAAATTATGTACAGAAATATTTAATTTTCTTTTCGATATATATTTTAGCGATCTGAAATTAATTTCATTAATTTCACTTTAAATTGCGTCATTAATTAATATCGAAAAACAGATTTAAATATTTTTTTAACCCTACACGTAAGAAATAAAAGTGTGTTGAATAAACGAAACATAAAATCGAACAAAAAATAAGAAAGTCAGAAGCCATTACTGAACTGAATTAAAGCCATTTTGTATGAAAGCTCCAAACTCAACTTTAACGTCAGGACTTTTTCGCAACAAATTACCAATATATATTTCATCATGAAAAAAAAACAAATAGTTTTTTTTTCTCAATTAATTTGCTTACCAGGCGTGGATACATTTCCCCCCAAACGAGTAAATTTTTCTATAGAGTTTCTAAAAGAAGTTTGGAAAAATAGTATGTTTTACTTAGAAGTTCCCCTCCAAGCTCAAGCTGGATCCGCGCCTGTTGTTTACAAATTTCTTTAAAGAACTGTTTCTGGGCATAATATTTACTAATTCATTAAACTTCTTTAATTAAAATGAAAGTTCCTTTCTATGGTGTATAATATAACACTGTATTATATATGCTGCATTATAAAACCCCATAAAAACAATAATTAAGATTGACATCATAATTGCTGCAATAATTGTGTATGTTGGCTTTATTCGTTACCACAAATAATAATAAGGATAATAAAAATCGTGCTGTAAAACTGAAACAGTCTATAATTTTTTAGAAACATTTTATATACTATTAATTGAAGCAAATGTGCAAGTTGAAGCCAGATACTCAAAATTTAAATTAAACAAGATTATGCTGGCATGGATTTTCTTAAACTTTAAAATCAGCATGTTATTATTACCTTTAATTAATAATTTTTTCTTTAAAAAACTCTAGTTTTTCTCTAGTTTAGTTTAAACAATCAAAAATAACAACGTAATAACATTTTTGTGGCAGCAACTATCAATCTACATCTTGTTTAACTATGCGGTGGCATAATCGCTGTTAATAATTGAAGAGCTTTTATGGTTATGGTTTTCCTACACAATTTTCTTATATTTATTATTGAATTTGTTATGCAAAATGTATATTTGATTTTAAAGCCTGTACAAATAAATATTAGTTGTGAGTAACTACTATGGTATTTACATGCACTTTGTGTTGAACTGTCTTGTCTACTATTTACTTCGTTAGATTATGGCTTGTTGATTTTTTTTGTTGCGATATTTTGTATTTTTGTATTTAATCCAAAAACTGACATGACCATGTATGTTTGTTGAAGTTAACTATAGTGGTCAGTAGTTTGTGTGAAAGTAAAATCAATAGGCTTTCTCTTGTTTGTTTGCTTGTTTGTTTTTTAACAAACTTTGCTTTTCTAATGCAAAACTTTGTATTAGCGAAAACGAATTCCATTAACAGTATATATTTAAAAATGCTGTTCTGGAGGCTCATTGTAATACTCTTTGAATTATTATCTACCCAGCAAAAACTTGGTAATGTATTGTAATTACCAACCAACACACTCTTGTGCATAAACTACCTACCATATACATTACTTCACAGTACACCCAGAAAAAATATTGGTTGCAAAATGGATAGGCCGTTAAAATATTGGTTGAATATACTATATTTGAACTCACTCTATCAATTTTTTATGAATCCAAAAAACAATCCTTGTTCATTACCATAAGAGCATAATTGTGATAAAGATATGATTCCGAAAATTCTAAAATTGATAATATCAACCGATCGTTGGCTTTCGTCATGACTAAGTAACGAATATGATGAGCACAAACGCATAAAATATTATGAATTGTATTTTATTACTAATTACTAGTATTTGCAACTAAAAAAAATTTTTTTCTAAATTTATTTTACTTTTTATCGGTTGTTGCAACCTACTTTATTATCATTCATACACCTAACCGATTAAACGGTTCCCATTAGCATTATTTATTATTCTAAGGTAACATATTTTTCAATAAGAAGTCTATGATAGTTGGTGCAACTGCCAAAATTAGATTGGCAACAAATTCGGTTGTCTCAACGAATCTGTTTAATCTGTGTAAATAGACAAAGCATTTATTCTCTTATTCGCATAGGCTCTACGCATATCGTAGAAGCGATCAGAAAGAAGTTCAACCCCTGGCGAACGAAAATGGATATATCTTTCATTGTGTGCATGTTTATAAAACAAGTTTTAAGCCCGTAACAAATAGTTGTGCAGTAGATCAGCGAGTAAAACACAACATTAACTAAAAATGTTAAAGACTTCTAAATATAAAATTTTTATTCGTTACACAGAAAAGAAAAATCAATCATCCGTAATTTAAAGTAGGGTGATCCCGGATTTACTTAAATCAAATACCGATAGATTCATTCAAGTACGGTTTATTCAAGTGATCAAAAATTAATTAAGCCATTATTAAGCCTGATCCGGGATTTCTTTAAGCCAAAAAAAATCTTAGTTCAAGAACGCGGCGTTCTACACGATAAAATCTTTTATGAAATTTGTTGCATGAAACCTTTTTAGTTGCCAATACGATAGGCAGGCAAGCAAGTTATGTAGTAAACAGTGGTACGAAGTGAGACTTCAGACGGTTTTTGTCATTTGATGTCCACATCAGTGGCTAAAGACTATATCCTACGGTGATTTTTAATATGCCAAGTTATATGGAAAAACTCGTTAAAATCCATTTCAAGTATGCTCTTATAATAACTTATTGCCAAGTTTTTTTAAGCATTTGCTAGGAGCGACTTTCGAAAGAATAAAATATTATTTTTTCATCAAACTAAATTTTTTTTCTAGACAATATTTTCCAGACTTCTTCACGGACTGCATAGAATGTTACTTTGGACCTCCATTTAATAGCCCCTGCACTAGAAGAACGCATATTTTTAAATCACTTGAAAACTATTACATTGCAGTGTCACAATCCTATTACCGAAATAATAATACCAACTTCTTTCATGTGTAATAAAATGGCAATTACTGCCACTCATTCGCAAAAATACAAACATCAATTGTATTAACAATAGACTTGTGTTTATGTTTGCAAGTATTTCGCAAAAGACCTATCAATACATGGCAAGTAACATGATATTTTATTAACATGTTGTTAAGACGCTGACATATATTAAGTTACAATATTGTCTCTAAACTATGATAAGTTTGGTGAAATTTCCTGGAAAGGAATTACGAAAAAGACTAGACCAAAGTATTAAAACTTGTTCATTCTTCAATTCTTTCATATTGCTTTGCAACAAATATTTATTTCTATAAAATATTTTCTCAAAACCTGTTACTTTAACTTACTTTTATTTCAAAATTTTGTAGATCACTTAAAAACGTGTATTTAATTGTTGGCCTTTGTTGTGTTAAAATGGCACTAACATTGCCTTAAAAATAGCAATTAGGAACAATTGAAAACTGTTCATTTTTCTGTTATTAGTTTCTGTCATGCTCGTTGTTAAAATGCTACTTTGTTGAAATGACTGCTATTAGCAATGTTTTAGACATAGTCAACATTCCAATTTAACAAAACTTAAACTTCCGCCTTTAGTTTACTTTATATTTGCCTTGCTATTTCCGTTTAAATTGTATATATATATATATATATCTTTTACTTCTTTTTTAATCTTCTGTTACTTCTTGTATTTCTTTTTATTTTAATTTTATTTTCAGATTATTTTTTCTTCAGAGATTTAAACAAAACATAATAGAAAAGACATTGTATTAACGAATTGTTGTCTTCCATTCTTAATTTAGCCAAGACACCCAACCACCCTGAGTACTATTTTCTTTTCATTTTTTCATCACATCTTCTGTTGTTATTTTTCCTAGTTTTTCTGGCATTTTCTTCCTTTCCGCTCTAACTCTATTATATGTATATACTTTGTATTTCATTTACAAAATTTTGTTGTCTAAAAGACATCTTGTATATTTTCCTCACCAAATTCAACAAAATGCTTTAATTCATTGTCTGTATGTCTGTATAGGAAGGAAAAGTTGAAATAAAAATCAGTAAAAAAGGAACTCTCTTAGAAAAATATACAAGCAGAATAAAATTTTATCTTCACTTACATCTGTGACACGCACACTTGTTAATATAAAATTGAAGCGAAAAAAAAAATTTTTTCTGAGTTTTTTTGTTGGCTCCAAAAGAAAAACAAAATGAATGAAAATAATGTAAAGAATGAAAGCAACTTATAATTTAGCTTAGGGAATTGTTATAATTTAATTTTGCCATTTTTTCCTCTTCATCCTTTTTCGTCTTCTACATAAGTTTTCTTTCTTTTTTACATCTTTGGGGAATTTTTATTCATTTCGAAATGTTTAAATGAATGTTTAGATAAAAAAACCTTTGGGTGTGAGCGTGTGTTTGGTTGAGTGGGTACGTAGAAAGGCAGAGAATGGGTTAATAAATTGAATACAGTGAGTGGAAAAAAATTAAAAAGAAAGCTGAATTGAATGTAGGAAAGTTTGTAATTGGATTTTTCATTTGCAAAGATGTCAATAACTTTTCGAAGAACTTTAAAGAGGTATGGGATACTAAAAGTTTTCTTAGCGTTACTTGCAACATATTGATCGTTTGATTAGATTTCTTTTTCTATAGCGAAAAATATATATAAAACACACTGAACTTTCCACGATATCTATCAGAAAATAATGAGTGGTTAACAATGAACCGATCAATATTTCTATTAATTTTAGTACCGAATTCTACCTGTGGATGAGTCTGTGCTCGGTCGACAACTTTTTAGACAAGGATCTACTGATGAGTTGGCATTAGCATCTATCGCAATGCAGGCATATAGATTAGATTAGCTAACCCACAACAAATAAATATATTTTTGAAACTAATTTGACTTACAAAAAATCAGCAACAAGACGATTTTCGAGCTACTGCTTACAGCGACATAAATTATTATTTTCATTTTAATGCTATTTTGCGACTGGAATATGTACTATCCTGCGGATTGGAAGGTGTCGATAATTACCATAATACCTCAGCCCGGAAAAGACCACACGATGGTGGAATCTTATCTTCCTATAAGCCTGTTAGCAAAAATTGCTAAAACTATTTGAAAAAACTACATATTAGTAAGCCGAACCCTATACTATATGAAAGGGAATGTATTCCAGATCATCAGTTTGGATTAAGGAGATAACAAAGCACTATCGAACAAACATATCGACTTGTGAGCGTAGATAGAATTACTTTCGAATATCTTCATTGACTTTTCATAGGCTTTTGATAAATTATAGCACGAAGGCTGAATACATTAATTGAAACAAAATTTACTAGCAAAAACTTACAAGCTGCTGTAAGTATATTTAACTAGACGAAAATTCATCATTAAAGAAGGAATTTTCTGAGCTCATCACAGACGTTTTGAAGCCAGAGTTTCTCAAATCAGCATTTTAAGTCCGTTACTATACATGCTTCCGGCATGCCAACAAGTAGTAGTGTTCATATCTCAACATTCGCTGATGATACAGCTTTTCTAAGCATCAACGAAAGCTCTCAAAAAGCTTCCAAAACTACAAAAGTACATATCGTATTTGGAAAAGTGGTTAAAGCAACGGAAAATACAAATGAATTAACAAAAATGTGTACATATTACATTTATATTATGCAGGGAAACATGCCCACTTATTGACATTATTAACCAGAATATGCCCCAGCTCTCCGAGGTTAAACAGCTTGGTATACACCGTGATCGTCGTCAAGCAGCAAATAAGATCCAAATGAAATAGAAAACGGTTCATCTTATGGCTTATTGACAGAAACTCTACACTAAGATTATATTGTAAACTAGATTGGGTACCCCCGTAGTGTAGTGGATAGTGTTCTAGACTATTAGCCGGGGGTCGCAGGTTCGTATCCTGCCAAGACCCTGTGTGTTTTTGTAGAAAAGTCGAAAAAGGCTTAAGCAGTATTTGTGTTCGTTTTTTTAAACTTTTACTATACAAGTCGATTTCAAAACCAATATGGTGCTATGGAATTCAGTTATGCAGTATTGCTTTGATATTAAGAGAAAATTAGAACGACAAAATAAAGACCTTCGTACGATTACTGCCGCTCCCCGGTCAGCTAGAAACAAATATTTTTTGTCTCGCACTTGATTTTTGAATTAAGATTTGAGTAATTGTTATTGTTAGCTATATTTATAATTGAAGAAATAATAATTATCTTGGTATGGCTAACTTTTAAAACAGACCTGTACTAAGTGGCATTATTAAAAAATTTCATAAATTATTTCTTAAAAATTTAATAAAATATTTTGCATTAAGATAAATTAGCAGAATTAATTAAACATTGGATTTTATAATCGATCATTTAATAAATTGAAATGATTAGTTCTGAATTTGATATAGTTTTACTCACTTGATTTGCATTAACTTCCATTGGTAGCACTTACCTAAAATAATATACATGAAAAATTTTAATTAGTTTTACCGGTGTCAAAATGATGTTTTGTTAATAAAATACGATATATGAAAGGTATCAAATTATGTTTGTACACAGAAAAAAATAGACAAGAATTATATTCAATAAAACCATGTTATTAAAAAAAATATGAATTTCAATAACATTTATCTTTAACATAATAAAATATTTCGTTGTAAGTATTTCTTTTCCATGCCAGTTATTTCTTTTCTTTTTATACATAAGGACTTAAAACAAGTTGTACCCATAAAAAAATAAATGGGATATGCCTCAGCTAGAGAGTGTATGCTTTACGTCCGGAAAGCCAGGGTTCGTATTCCAGCCATGTCAACATTTTTTTTAATTTATATATATATTTTTATTTTGAAATAATTTTGTTATCAATATAGGGGAATTCTTTATCACAGGATATTTGAAAAAAAAAATTATTGAATACCGGGATTTTTGTTATCAAAAACGAAACTTATTTTTTTCTGTGTATTGTTTAATTTAAATTATTTACTTAAAGTATTTCTATTAAAAGAATAAATAGATAACACCCTATTCAGATCTGAAACAATTTAAGCAGAATGTAACAGTAAGACTTACGTTAAGATGTGCTTGGCACTTTTATGTAGAACACCACGAGAAAAATTTTGCTTGAACATTTTAACCCTCTAACTCTTCGCTCAATTGGTCTTTTTGTACATTTCTGAAAAATGGACAATAAACTCCCCTTCAGTGGCAATACAGGGATTCTAAATGTTTTACAAAAATATTCACCATAAAATTGTGCTATAGATCTTTAAAGATACCTAAGCTCCAGGCTTAACTTGGACGCTAGGTTGTACAGGCAACTTCCGCTCACTTGGGTCTATGTTTGGTCCCTTTGTTAACCCTTTGTTTTGGCCTTTTTGTTAACTCGGACGCTAGAAATCATTCAAAACTTACAATGTGGTTAAGATTTAAATTTTGTACTTATGCACAATCCGTACTCGACATAGAAAATCTTGTAAGCCTTACGTTGAAGGTATGAGATGTATTAAATTTTTTTAATACAAGACTACGAGGAAAATTTTTTTAGAAGATTTTTTCTCGCTATATTGCTGCTGGAGGAGAGTTTTTTGCGCCTTTTTTAAGAAATATACAAACAGACCCATAAAACGAATAGGTAGAGGGTTAAACTATTTCAAAAAAATGTTTGCCCTAATATTTTCTACAAAGTTGCTGAACATATCCTATAACTCAGATGTAAAAATCACATAAATTCATGTACCGATATGCTGCACGATCAGACCAAAAAGGGGTAGAAACTTTAACCCACCCCTAACACCAAAAACAAAATTCCGATGTGACCATGTAAAACGCTGACACATGTATATTTTTTTTTGTCTCCTTTACCAGAATCAGTTTATATAACCCCGTAATTTTCAAAGAATTTCGAAATTGTTGTATAGTGTTATATATATATATATATATATAGATGTTTCTTTTTTTATAAATAAACAACGCGACAAAAAGTAGACATTTCTGTGGGAGTGTCCATATGTATTATTCAGTTGCAAAGTTTTGTTAATACTTCCGGGGCTAGAGAAATATTTTAGATCTACAGTTGATTACAATTTCTAAAAAAAATTTACATACTTTATAAGGTGTTAATTTCACAGCAGAAATAATTTTTTTTAAATATATAAAATAAAATGACATTTATCTAGTTTTCCCTTTAAAGAGATAAAATAATTTAAATTAAAGACGACATAAAAGTCAGTCATCTGTTTTTTACAAACACTGTATTCGCTTTCAATTTTGTTCCATTATGTCTCCTTATATTAAAAGGAGTATTTTTTAATAACATATAAAATGTACATAACGTAATTACTCGTATTATTATTTTTTATTTTTTACAATATATAATAAAAAAACTAGATCAACACTATCAACATACACTTTCAATATTCCTAATGCATATATACACACACAAAATAGAGATGCCAAACAGGAGTCTGTTTCGCAAATCACGGAATTCGGGATATTAGAATTTCAAATCCCGGGATTTTGGATCTGGGAATATTAAATCCCTAGAATAGGTTTATGGAATTTCATACCCCGGTACTCCGAATTTACTGAGATTCTTCGGGTTTCCGGACTTAAAAAAACACACAATTTCCAAAGTAAAATATTTTCCATTGTTTCAAGTTAATTTGCCTTTTAAATTAAAGCGATTATAGAGGCTAAAGTTCGTAACGATATACTCATAAAGATTTATACGTGATCAATATTTCCAAGAAACAAGGAAAAATCAACATCAATTCATTTTTCAACATACACGAAAGGACATAATAACACGGTTTTCGAATGCGCCTACACTTCTTTAATCAGTGCTCATGTGTATCTTTTTTTCAAGAGAAGTTGCACAATCAGGCAATTACCGCCTACCAGTTAATTAATTAATGTTTGTGAAATTCTCAGTGTTGATGTTTGTTTATTTTTCTTTGCGTTCTGCTGTGTACGTTGAAAACTCCATTGATGTTGATTTTCCCCTTGTTCCTTGAAAATATTGATCTTGTCTAATTCTTTCTGAGTATAACGTTTCGATCCTCAACTTGGAGTAAAATATTTTCATTTTGTGTATTAAAAAAAAGTGATAAGAAATTAATAAATAAAATTGAACTAGAATTAAGTTTTATTTATAAAAAAACAAGTTTACTGCATATTTTTAACTTTGTATTTGGAATCATTAACCCTTATATGAGTGACAGGGTACCCATTTACCCATTTCATTTTAAATAGGAGTTTTTGGTCTAGGAAGCCAAAACTTCTTGAGAACTCCTAAATTTTTGTTCCTTTTGTAATTAAATTTGTCTTAGTTCATTTGGCTTCTCTGCAATTAATATAAGAAAGTTAAGCAATACTGTTGATTTTTGTACTAACATCACTTTTTCTACAATGTTTCGTCTCAAAAACAATAAATCAATTACTGAAACAAAATTGTTCGGGCTAAATATTATAAATCACAAAAGAATATAAACTTAAGAAAAACAAGTGTGTTTTTTTCTTTCAATTGTACTTCTTTTATTACACCATGGATTTTTATCAGCGTAGCATATCCGGCAAGCCTATGCACACTAATTATAAGATTTTTTGAGATATTGCAATAAAACAATATAGTCTTAAGTGATTTTTGGTTTAGTATATAATACACATATTTTGTTCATGGGCACCCAGGTATCCCTGTCACTCTGTTAAAAGTGTTTATTTTGTCCCTCACGTAAGGGTTAAGAAAACAAAGCCAAATTTAAATTTTGTTACTACGAAAAGTCCCGCGATTTTCGAAATTTAGCGGTTGACATCCCTGGTACCCATTTAGAAACATAATACTAACAACTAATACAATTATAAAATATTACTTCCTTTAGATTTGTATTGCATTTTTCATCTCTTATTCTCTTCATATTTCACTTCCATTCACTTTATGTTCTCTGCATTAAAAAAGCACAATAAGCTCTTATTATGCATGAATATGTGGGAGTATCATGTGTTGTATGTACAACAAAAAAACTTATTTTAATTAGAACTGTTTTTCCTTTTTTCATTTATTTTATGTACATTTTACTTGTTAACTTATTTTTTTAAATTTTTTATTCGTTCTATTTTTTTTTCCTCTACAACTATGTTGGTGTGCTGCTTTCTATGCTTTGATTTTGCACTTAAGACCCTAAAGGAATAAACTGGAAAAGAATATGTATGCACATAAATAAATAAAATGAAATAATAATAAAAAACTAAAAGTTAAAAGTTTTTGACATTTTTATGAATATTAAAAGTGGAAAAATTTAATTTAAAAATGTGATATTTATTTTAAAATAATATTTGTTATAAAATAATTTATAAATGCAAGAAAGTTTGAAGGTGCTTAAGCACTTTGAAATATGAAATGATATACTAAGCTTGTGTAAAACATGGCATTAGTCAAAAATCGAACTTTTACATTTGCATATGAAGGGCTTAGTGCAATAACTTGGTAAGCCACATGAAACCAAAAATTGGTTTTATGTGTTCATTCCATTGCTAAGACCGTTGCTTTGTATTCTTAAGAAATTTTTTAATAAATTCTAGTATTTTGCAAAAAAAAAATATTAAAATTAAAATTCCAAAAACTGTACAATTTAAAAATTGAGTTTAAACTTAAAACCCGATTCATTCAATTACTTGTTTTTATGGCATACAGAGTTATTGCACTACACCACAAAATTCTGCTTTTTAAATTAGTGGTTGTTTCCCATTTTTGAATATTGAATAGTTGATGAGTATTACTGAGTTAAATACTATCTTTCCGGTAGGTATCGTCGAGAAATTTACCAAACACCTCCAAAATCTTGCGGTACGTGTAAAAACCGGTTTATGGTGCCTTATAAGTGCATAAGTCAGAAATTTAGTGGAATATAAACCGATTTTAAATTTCTCAACAGATTTAGAAAGATGAAACTGAGACCTTTCAAATAAAAAATATTTATACTTATCAGTAAAACGAAAGTTTGTTTTAAAAAATACGTAGGAAATCGACTGAACTATCAAACTTTATATTAAAACAAATTTTTTATAAAAATGCGTTCTGAAGCTTTTAGCATGATTCCGGCACAGATTCCGCTAAACTAAAGTTTGTCTCAAAAATTATTTTGCTGAGGGTATCCTAGGTTACATGAGATAGGGCAATGGACAAATTTCGTTTTTCTTATAAGTTAACATATTTTTTTAATAAATTAATGATAATATGTCTCCATTATAAAATGCTGTGTACAAAGATGTTCAAACTTGAAGAATGGCGGAAAAATTAAGAAAAAAGTTTTCTGGAGAAATACACACAGATTTTTTGAACTTAACTGAACAACATATATACGGTTTGAAAGGTCTCTGCTCGTTCTTTCTATATCCACTTAGAAACCTAAAATCGGTTGATATTTAATTAAGTTACTGGCTTATAAGTGTATAAAGGTATCAAAAACCAGTTTTTGACCCGTAACTTAAGGTTTTGGAGGAAACTTTTGGGAAATTTTAAAAACAAGTTCTTGTTGTAATCGACAATACCTTCCAGAAAAATCGTATCACTTCACAGGTATTTCTACTTCATTCTATTTTGTATCACTGTGTAGTTCTTAAAAAAACCCGACTACAAAAATAACAGAAGGACATCGAGCCAAAAATAAGAACCCTATTGAAAAACACTTTATGTATAGTATTTGTAAGCACACTCTAAAACATTACTTCAAATTTACGATCATATATTGTCTAAATTTGTGTTGAAAATATCTCCTTGTCTAAAATTACATTGATTTTGTAGCTATTTTATTAAAGAAAAAACTTTTCAAATTAAACATATTTAGTCCTAGTGGAAAAAATGTAACATAAAGTATAATACGGCTATGGCTGAATGGTAGATACGTCAGACTATCAGTCAGGAGATCGCGGCTCAAACCTGCACGTAGCCAATCACTTTTTTTTAGTAAAAACATTTTGTCCCAAAAACAATGCGTGTGTAATTTTAGGTAGATAATAATCTGTAAAGTGTCGACCTAATTTTCAACACAAGTGTTTTAGAGTGCATAAATGTAAAAATAAGGCAGAGTTCCTATAAAGAAAAATTTCGGTTTTTAAAGATAATGAGATCAAAATGAGGACCAATTTCTCGATAGGTAAAATATCAACTCATTTCTAAGCAACCTGCTACTTTGCCAATAATTTGGAAGTTTAAGACAACCTCTATACATTTTTTGGCTAAATTGGGTATCAAACTTCTAACTACCTGCGTTATCGGACTCCATCTCTGTCAAGAAATAAACCATACACTTAAAATTTACATGAGTTTGGCATAGTCTAAGACGACCCCAAGGAAATATAACTAAAAGAGCTCTTGAATCGAGTCCGCAAAAAGTTAGAGTACCCGGCATCCAGGAAACAACTTGACGTAGACCCACACGTAGTAAATGTTAAAAAGCATACCAAATCAAAAACTTTGCTTCAAATTTGGAAATTGTCCAAATTAACTTACACGGTTATTCATGAAAACCAAAAATTTTATATATATTAATTTTTCTCTGAATATTTCCATGTTTTTCTCTATTCCCCTATAAAATATTTATGAATTGTTCTTCTTCCTTTTCGAACTGAACTAACGTAATACAGTCGACTGTCGATAATTTGAAATTCAAGGGACCAGAGTAAAAGTTCAAATAATAGAGAGATCATATTAACAAGAGTTTAAATTCCCAAAAAGAAAATAGAAAAAATCCAAATTTACAAGAGTTTTATCAAAGTTCAAGAAATAAAGCAAAAGCACGAACACTTTAACATTACCAGCTCAAATTATAGGGGATAGAAAAGCTAAGCTTCAAATTATAGAACGTCGGCGAGCAAGATGACATTTGTATGTATGAAGCAATGCATATAAACTTAACACAGCTTATCTTTTATAAAAACAGTATATGAAAAATAATTCAAATTACAGAGCGTAGATCCGAAAAAATTCAAATGATAGCGTTTGGGCCATCAAGATGCCATTTATATAATATCAAATTACCGTGCGAAAAAAAACTAAATTTAATTTTCTGTAACGGAATTCAATTAAATAGTAAATATTTTGTCTAGGAACGGACCTACAAACAAATTTGTAAATATAAACAAAAATATCTCAATAATTTCATTGAAAAAAACGAGTTTTTTTCAGTGAACAAATTGTTTAAATCTATAAAACAATTTGTCTAAAATTATTTCCAAATTGTAGACAAAACAATTTACTAAATTAAACAGAAAGATTTACTGGATTTTCTGAAAAAAAATTAAATTTATTTTTAGACAAACTTGTGTTTGAAATTTTTTTTTTAATTTTAATTAATTGAATGTTTTTCAAAAGACGTGCGAAATTCATTCAAATTATCGAGAGATTCAAATTAAGGAGTTTCAAGTTATCTAGAGTCGATTGTACATTGTTTTCGTTATATTACTTAAAAAATTTTAATGTAGGAACATTTTGTTATTCTTAAGGGTTGTGTTTATACTCATTCAAATTACAGAGTTTCATGTTATCAAGTGCTGACTATACATTGTTTTCGTTTAGTTACTTACAAAATTTATATGTATGAAAATTTTGTTATTCTTAAGGGTTGTGTTTATACTGCTGGCTGTCTAAAAGTGTTCCCTTTTGTATCAAAATCAAATTGTCTGATTTCCTCTCTAGGAATTCTATTTCGATTTTTCTTTTGTCTGGTATGTATCTGTATATGTTTTGTTTAGTTTTATTATTAATGTAGGTAAATATTTGTCAACCTAATTAATAATTATGTTTAAATAGATACACAAACATAGACACAGAGACGCAAAGGTAGACTACACCTACTGCCAGTACTTATGAAAACCACCACCAGTATTTTGAATAATTTATACACGAGTAGCTTGTGGAATGTCTGACAAATTAAATTAAGTTTAAGTAAAGAACTCATTTAAAGAGCTTTAATTAAAACCACAAAGTGAGGGTGGGTCTAATTTATTAGACGCTTTACTTTTTTATAGTTAAACAGAAGAAATTTTATAATAAAAATAAAATAGTACGCAAGTTTTTTTATAATAGGTTTTTAAGCAAAACGAAAAAATAAGACTAAATTACGATGAGCGTAGTTTAAATTAAAATAATTATCTTGTTTTCAACCAATCACGAAACTTGTAGTATTAACGCAACAGTATTAATTTAAAATATTTTTAAGTACTGAGATCAAAATAAGGACCCAGTTCTTGATAGGTAGAATTCCATCTCATTTCTAGGCAAACTGTTGCCTTGGCAATATTTTTTTCCTTTCTTATATGGAAAAGAATTATGGGAAAAATGTTGCCAAGCTTACAGGTTGCCTAGAAATGAGATGCCATTTTACCTATCAAGAACTTTGTCCTTATTTTGATCTCAGTACTTTTTACGGCCGAAATTTTTGTATAGAAATTTGGCCTTATTTTGACATTTATATGTTTCCGGTTTGTTTTTTTTTTTACTTTATTTTTACAAAATGGTTTCAATTCCATTTTAAACTTGAAATAAGTACATATTATGAAAACTCACTAAAAAAAATCAGCATCGGATTTTAGTACATATATAGTAAAATTAAAGCAATTATCCTTCAGACAATATCTCTTTAATAAAGTTGCTGATACAAACTTTGTAATAAAGATAAAACAAAAAACTTTGTATCTACAATAAATTCGAAACAATAAAAAACAAAACCGAAAATATATACAACATGAAACATGACAGGCCTATGTAACGTTTTCTCTATCTATACCTAGATTTATTTTACTCGTATGTTCTTGCTTTTGGGGCTCAAAAGATAAATAACTCTTCAATGTATTGTGAACAGCTATAAGCAAAAGGAAAAAAAATATATGTAAAAAAATAGAAACAATAAAGATGAGTACCACTTTTTTCTGTTTTTTGTTTGTTCTAGATACGAAATGGAAGTGTGTGTGTGTGTGTTTGCGTTCTCGTTTGTTAGTATTTAGCAGACCCCCAAGTAGAACATTTTGGCTATATGCCTAACATGTCAAGGTAAATACGTTTACATATCCTTGCGCTTCCAATTTCAAACAAACACACATATATACACACACTTCAGTACACATATTGGTTGTGAAATTTCCTGCAAAGGAAAGAATTCGTGTTGTAAATACCCTGCAGACAAAATTACTAGTATGAGTTTAGATATATACTAGTTGCTTTTTAATTCAGACTAGGTGCCTATCTGTCCTTTTTTCATATATCTAACTATCGATTTTAACATTAGGTTGTCATAGGAGCCTAACTAGTTCATTTGTATATAGTTACATGCTAGTTGAAATACTAGTTATTGTAGAATGTGCTTAATAGTTTCTTTATTTGTTATTTTTTAAATATTAAAAAACATTTGGCTCAACTGGGGTATGAACACAAGGTCCTCATATTTCAAGGCATGTACTCTTCTATATGTACATGCTAGTATAGTTACAACTAGTAATATGACTGTCTCAAAACGTAACTAGTTATAAATTTAGGTGCAGGGTAGAGAATAATCACGAAGAAAACATGTATTTAACAAGAAACTCATACAGCCACATTTACGCACACACTTAGATAAGTATTTACAAGGATTTAAGTTAAAATAAAAGCTTTTCATTTCGCGTTTATCAAAAAAGAAATTCTTTTAACAAAAAACATAAACAACAATGATACAAAGAAATGTAAAGGTATGTGTTCAACAAATCATTTACATTAGATACTATTTCATTTTGTTTTCTTTATTTGCTTATCTATTTATCAACAAAACCCTTCTCTTTTACAATATATAGACAACTATTGAAGTTAATAACTGATTTCAGTTCAGCACAAAATAAGGCCTGCACATCACAATTTTCTATTGAATTCATAATTGGGCTATTTTGTAGTAAATTGCTCGTTCAGTTTTGTAATATAAGATTCCAGTTCCACCATAGACTGCACTCTACAGAGTTCGGACGATCTTTACAAAACTTATTAAATAACTTAGAATTTCACGTTAATTTTTCACAATAAATTAAACTAAAAATCAAATCAACAGAATGCATTCATTTAATATCTGCTTTAGTGCCTTACAAACCAATACAACAAATACAAACACAATAGAAATTCACTAAGCCAGAGAGATTTTAGCTCTTTACCTTTCCCCTACTCACACTTCTAAATACGAAATAAAAATGTAACAAAAATGTTTAGCAATTTTACTTTAAAATTCACCTGTTTATGTTGTTGCTGTTGACGTTGTTGTTCATACATAAACAACGTTGTATGCTGAAGCTAAATTAACTTTAGTGTAGTCTCCAGGGAATACTGACGACGACAACGACTAACTTTTCTATTTGTTTTTTTTTTTTCGTTTTGACTAGGGGTAGAAAAAAGTTTTAGAAAAGAAAGACACAAAACCAAAGTTCAGGATGATGAGGAATGATATCAGAAAAATCGTAGAAAATACACCGAAAAACATATTGCAAACTAAGATTAAACTCAAAGCACAAAATTAAGTAACATACTTTTCAATTATTTACTATATAACGTTTGCGTTACTTGGAAGTAGTTAAGAGCTTGCAGGTAAGCAAGTTTGTAAGGGACAGAAGCAATAATTCTGCATACAAATCTGTTTACAAGAAGCATGATTTGTATATGGAGAAATCACACTTTGAAGTACTATAACTTGACAAATAAATATTATGTTATTGATTCGAAAGTTTTTACAATACCTCGTGCTTCCCTGTAGGCCAGAGGTGTAAGCACAAAAGTGAAGAAAGGAGTTACACAAGCGCATCCTTCGTCACTTGCTTTGAAAAATCTAACAACTTTATTTTTATAAAATATGTAAACATGAAAATATATATGCGAGCTTTCCGATTTATCGACCTAAAGTTTTAACGATTTTTGGATTTGAAGACTTTTTTTCAGAAAAATTGTATAACACCGAATTCAGCAAGACTTTATACACTGACAATCTAGAATTAACAGTGTAATGTTTTCTCACAGTTGTTATATAAAACAGTAGAAAAACTAGCTTTAAAGAGTGGATTGGTTTACTTTCTAATTCGGGGCGAATTTTTTCCACTATATATCCACTAATCTAGAAACAAAATATAGTCAAACTGCGTACGTGCTTTTTTATTTCCTCATCTTTTGTCCCTTTTAAAGGAATTGAAATTTTTAAAGAATGATTTTTTTAAATTTTTTTGTTATTATTAGTATCTAATATTTATTAACAAACTCGGTACCAAATAAGAGGGAAGGCTCTGTAGAATTTTATAAAAATATTTGCTTCAGTTCCCCTGAACAAAAGTATAAAAAAAATCCTTTTAAAAATATATTCGTCCATATCCTGAAAAATTTTCACTAATTTTTTTTTAATTATGTGCTATAGCCTTAAATTAACTCTATAAGATTTCAAAATTTTATGACGTTATCTATCTTAGTACAAAAGCTGTAATTGTTTTTTTCTCGGCCCAAAATTAGTTTATGTAAAAAATGTATGTGGAAAATATATTTTAAAAACAACCATTAATTTTGAGCTGAGAGCAATAAAAACGTTAAGTGTGTGTGTATCTTAGAGTTTATTTAATGTTAATATATATTTTTATATATTTTAACATTTTGAAGAAAATATTAAAAAAATTGTTTCCAAGGACATCTTTTACATTTTTGATCAGTTGTTCTTCAACTTTTCTTCCATATCCTTGTCATAAAAACCACTATATATCAATTAATATAGAGACTAAACATAGGTAAACTGCGTATTTGAGTTTTAATTCCTCATGTTTTGTCCCTTTTTAAGGACCTTACATTTTTGGAGAATGCTTATTTTAATACTTTTTTCATAGAAATATGAACAATTTTTTTGAGCAAAACGTAGTGGTACAATAATCTGTTGGAGTGTATAGTAAAGTCGTACCGTACTGATAACGTGACGTTCAACGCTCTGATTTATGTAGAGCTCTAAGAGATACAAAATCATTAAATTTTTAGGTTTCACAGAGTTAACTTAAGGCTATAAGATATAATTTTTAAAAGGTTTTTTGATGAAAATTTTCAAAGATATAGAAGGATTTTTTGAAGACACTTGTTTTTCAAGGCAAATGAGGGAAATATTTTTATAAAATTCGACAGAGCCTTCACTTTTATTTGGTACTACTATTGCTAAAAAAAATTTACATATAACTAAGAAAACAAAAATTATAATAAGCATTCTCAAAATATGTAAACTCGGTTAAAAAGAAGAAGAGATGAGGAAATGAAAAACCAAGCACGCAGTGAAACCTAGTTTCTAGTTTAATTAGTATATAATGGTTTTTATGCCAAGGATATGGAAGAAAAGTTGAAGAACAACTGAATAAAAATTTAAAAGATGTCCTCAAAATCTTTTTTTGATTGTTTTGCATAATATACAAAATTACATATTAACTAAAAACAAACTCTAAAATATACACACATTTTACGATTTTATTGCTCTCAGCTTTTGAACTAAGAGAGATAAAATCATAAAATTTCGAAGTCTTATAGAGCTAATTTTAGGAAAGAACATATAATTAAAAAAATTAATGTAAACTTTTAAGGATATGGAAGAATATATTTTTAAAAGGACATTTATTTAATATTTTCGTTCCGAGGAACTGCAGTAAATATTTTTATAAGATTCTACAGAGCATTCCCCTTTATTTGTTAGCAAACTTGGTAAAAGATGTTAAATACTTATATTAAAAAAATTATTTAAAATAAGTATTCCTGAAAAATGTTAAGTCCTATGAAAAGGACAAAAAAAGAGGAAATGAAAAACCAAGTACGCAGTTTGACTATGTTTTGCCGCGTAACGCGGTGTTATTTAGGAAACTACAGTTCTTAGATAGTTTTAGACATATTGATGAAACTTTGAATTCTTGGTGATGTTTTATCTTTTTTTTTAATATTTTTGTTATTTTGTAGGCTTTTCAGCAGCGATATTATGCACTTAATAAGTTTTGAATGCTCTTCGGAAATTTCCTTTAATTAATAAATGCCGTATTTGATAGTATCTTTATTTGATAGGTCCTGTTTTGCTGCTCTCACTCCTTAGAAAGATTTCCTTATATAATAGCAGAGAGTCGAAATTTTATGTTGAAGCGAAATTTTTCTCCCTTTTAGTTTTCTACAAATTTAATTTTTGACAAAAACTATTCTGAATGTAGAAAGGGTGCCACATTATTTAATCCATTTAATGCTGTATAGTAGCATTTAAAGTAATTTACATTTACAATAAATAAATGTAATATATATTTCAATAGACATTTTTTATTAAAAAATAGACTAATATGCAGATTTTGTAAAAAATTTCGTTACTAAACGTTTAAAATTTGTATGAAAAGAAACGGAAATACGTTTCCAATAAATGTTTTTCCATACAAATTTCAACACGCAAAAAGCGTTTGTATTTACAAAACCTGGACTTAAGTGTAAATAAAACTATTGATTTGGCTGAAAATTTACTATATTTTGGTTGCGGGAGGTTAACTGGGTGGGGCAAATGAGTCGTTAAAAAATACTTTAAAAATGTTTTTAAATTTTCTTAATTGTTATCTTTTTTATTTAGTTTTATAAGATGTATCGTTAACTTTTTGCGTTTACACCTCCCTCACACCTGTATCCTTAAAAAAGAAGCTTATTCGTTCTTCTAGTAATAATTACTTTCTACATTTAATGATTTCATAAAACATACAAAAGAACTTTTGTTAGCTATGTACTTGTAAATTCTGTATAAAAAACACATTAGCCCAATTCACAATCTTGTGCAAATGGTCTTGCATCGTTGCATTTGCAAAATGGTATAGCATATTGATACTCACCACTAAAAATTGTTAAGTGGTGACTATCAATATACTATACCAACTTGCAAATGCTACGATGCAAGACCATTTGCACAAGATTGTGAATTGGGCTATTAACTTAAGTTGTGTAAGCATTTTATCACCTAACGTGAAGCAAAAAAATTCTTTTTCGTTTTCAAGGTAGTAAAGAGGAAAACAAAAATCTAAAGCACTTGTTAGACGCGAGTGATTAATTGTTCATACTTTACTTTAGATATTTCTGTAGCAATAAAAAATTAACGTTGATCTTGACAGACTTAGTAGCACTCTCAATCATTAATTATGAGTTGATGTTGTACGAAAATGTTATATGTTCTTTAAAGAAAAGCTTTGGCCAAAAATTACTTTAAGATTTTTTTGCTATTAATACATACTCGTATTTGTTTTTCATTTCATATAAAGAAGAGAGAGCTAAAACAACAATGCTGGCAAAGTTAAAGCAAAACTAAATTTTAATAACTTTACTGACACTCTAATATTAGACAGGCTAATAGACTGATAACTAACACACGTATAGCGAATATTATTTGTCTTAAAGATTATTGTTGTAGAGTACTCACCTAACACACTTTGTATGCAGTTTTCTCTAGCGTGTTTATTATTAAATTATAACATTACTTCATTTTTCAAAGTGCGTTTATATGTTAAATAGAAATGTATAATTTTGTATTTAAATAAACATTTATGTATGGCATATAAGAAAAAAATATTTTGCAGACTGATTAATTATTGTGCGAATTAGGTTGTGCTTTACTAAACAACACTCCAAACAATGTGGGATTAACAGGGCGCGACAAAGAAATATCATTGCCACATTTAACATAAAGTGGACAATATCGGTTGTATTTTCGGCATAGTAATAGCTAATGAAATTTACTATAGAACTCGAAGAGACAACATTTTTCAATTCAGAACCGTACACAGAAAAAATTATCCCCAAAAAATATTCAAACAAGAATTTGTCAAAAATAAAATTTCCTTTTTATCCAAAGAAATTTAATTAGTTTGGCTTGAGTTCGGTTTTAATTTAATTTTTCAATTAACGTATATTTTTATTTAGAGATAAGTGTGAAGCATATAGACAAAGAAAAATTTTTTACTGCACGGAGGGTTGAACCGACGTTTCGATAGCTCCCGCTAATCTCTTTAGAATTATTTTCCGCTTGACCACTCGACCAAAGTCGGTGGTTTGCAACCAATAGTTGAATATCATCTACTTTCAATCAATTGATACTGTCACTCTTAGAGCTGTATTTCATTTGATAGTTATTGATATTCATTTTTTTCTTTGTCTTGTGTTAAGCTTATTTTTTATTATTTCTCTATTCTAGTATGAATTATCATTGATAATTACAAGTACTAGTGTGTGTTTCCTTTTTAGTTAACTTTCTTTACTGAATTAATGATTTTTTTGTTTGACTTTTAAAAACCCCCATGACGGCATACACATATATAATAACAACAACAATGAGAGCAAGAGGAATATGATGTCAGAATTCGTACAATTTGTATCAAACGTAAAGTATGTTTACTAAATATATCTGAACGAATCAATTCGTTAATCTTGTTGTGATAATTCTCATTAAGAGTCTTTAGATAAGCATACATAGTCCAACACATTTAGCAAAGTGAAATTTCATAAATGCTTAATGGATGTGTGTTGTTATTTAAAACTTAAAAATATTACAAGAGTTTTTTTTCATTCTGAGCAGAAATGGTCTCGAATTGGACCACTTTTGGATCTTAATTTCTCACTTTTCTTCGGAAGCTACAATTTTTTTTTAAATAAAAAATACTACCTAAAACTAAAACATACTTTCAAATTCAATTTATATGCTTTGGAACATAATGTCATTTCCTTCTGCTTTACTAAACCATACAGATCTAGAATACATTCAAAACATGAAACAAGAATTAAAAAAAAATACAATATTTTTTGCCGCTCAATAATGATTGCTTATTTTTCAAATAAACATTTATCGTTATTTAGCTGCAAAATAAATATTTCTCTTATTATCCCTCGCTTATCGATTTCCTTTAATTAATTACAGCAATTTCCTTTGTATTTCTAGCAATTTTCTTTGTATTTCTTATTAAATTTACTATTGCTGGTTAGAGACTTTAGGCGCCAATTGTTTAATATTCCCAAAAAGCCCACAAGGTTATTTTAATTCAAAAATAAAAATATCATATATTAGTCTCCCCAAACATATTGTTAAAATAAAAGCTTTAGAGGGTACATAAATCTCGTATTAATCGAATTTACCAAACACTTGTCAATTTTTTCTTATTGGTTTTTTTTTGTTTGTTTGTACTCTCCTCCCTACTGTTGTGTGCGCATACATATATATATAAATTAACTTATTTTTAGACAAGTCTTTATACCCTATTTATGGTTTATTTACTTTCAAGCCTGTCCTCCTCTCACCTCGCCTATACTCTGTCATACATGCATTATGTCTGACAACCATTATATGACTGTTGAACTTTTTTTCTCGAAATATATTTTATAAAATAAATATATATTTATATACATATTAATAATATGTATGACGGGGGTTTTTTATGTATATTAATTTCTATCCTTGTACACATGCATTTGTATGTATTTTACCAAAACTATTTACAAACTGTAAACAATGTAGTGTGCATGTTTGCTTTTTCACTGGAAAGTAGATTGTATGTAAAATATATTTGTTATATTTTACCCCACATAGTAAATCGGTTTTGCACACGATATTACACATTTTTCTAGTGTTTTATGTATTATGTTACCTAGACACAAGAAAATGTTTTAACCTGTTGAGGGTGAGATTAAAGTTTTAATAAAATATGCATTTATTTTATTTTTGTTAGGAAAATATTTGATATTTAGTTCTAAAATTACAAAAGTGATACTCTAACATTAACTCATAAAGTAATTTCTCTTTAGTTTAAACAGCATCTTATTTAGTTAAATTTTACACATCCAATTTAAAATTTCCCGTCCTTCTTAAAGCTTTAAAAACAATTTTTTCTATCAGCTTAAAGAAAATAGTTGATAACTTTTGCTTCACTTGTAGTAGAGCAATTATGTTAACATTTATCCGAAAAACGATACTGTTCTTAGATTCATGTTTTACTATTCTAGATTTTCTTGTTCAGACAATGAAAAACATACATTCATCAAAATAGCAACCACATTCATAACATAAATATTTGCCACATGCAACCATACATAGGAGAGTCCATGTAATAATATGAGTGGTATGAGTGCTACATAACACTTGGCACGCGTGCCATGTCTTCCTTCTTCTATGTATGACATGCCATGTAACACGCAAACATAATATTTTACATTTATTCAGGGAAGAACACTGGTTCTTGCTTTATTTTATAATATGCTGTTTTTGTTGTTACATTTGAGTTAGCTCCTGCTCCTGCTACATTAGTCTAGTAATCGATTTGTGTAAAATATAACACTTGTATAGGAAAATTAAATTACTAATATTAATAAGAAAAAAAAATAGAATAAACTCACTCTGTAATAATAGTCGGGGTGTAGTAAATTGAATATATGTATTTTTTTACTTTTTGTTTAACGTGTGATATTATTATCTCTTGTTTGGGATAGGAATATTATCACAAGTCTATTTTGTTTCTAAGTTACAGAAAACTGATGTGTAATTTAAATTTATTAAGACTAATTTTAGAATACTTTGGCCTCAATAATGATAGCTTTGGCTTAACTGGCCCGTAAGAAGATATAAGCAGTACAGCCCAGCAAAAACTTTTATGATTTTTGTAATCGTTAGTACTTTATTAATGGGCTACAAAGTAATGAATGGTACTTATTTATCTTATTAGTATGCTTCAAATTAGAACTACTACCTAGTTTTTAATACAATTAGTACATATTTTTCTCATTATCTGAAAGTAGTTACAATTTGTTGATATGTATTAATAAAATATGTAAGTAGACAACCACTTTTTAACTCAACATGTGTTTGTATGTAAATGAAAACTAATTTTTGTCGCTTAAACCAATAAGTCAACAATAGCTGCGTGGGTAAAGTTCTTGACTTAAAATCTGAACGAGCGCAGGTTCATATCTCAATTTTAATTTGTTTATTTGACTACTTATTTTTTAGCTTCAAGTAAGCCAAATAATAACTAGTTACTTGCTGTGACAATGCAAATACATTTGTAAGGGATACCCGTTTTTTTTGACTTCTCAAACAAAAATAAGTACTTACGACTTAAATCCTCATATACTTTTTTGCCCACCAGTAAGCAAAGTTTTTGCTGGGGATCCTTGCAAAAGATTTTTTCTGAGAATGAAACTATTTTAGCCATCACAATACAAGAAGGAATATATCAGGGTAAGCTTGCCTAATAAAAATCGTTTAAGCTTGCCATTTTAGGCCGTGGTGGCCGAGAGTACAAAAGAACTCTGATGATGAGATCGTACTTGATCTCGAAAATATCATGATGTAAGTTCGACCCTTAGACAATGTCAATAGCTTGTCTTTGTCTTTTTCAATTGCTACATGCTTTGAAAATCCTTTCTCAATAAAAAAAATAAATTATGTTAAATGAACTAAATCCTGAATAATAAAATTTCTTTGCATTAAAACCCATGCAATTCGACTAAATACATAATTTCAAGTTTTCAATATCTCCGAAACTGTAAGGCTAGCAAAGAATTGATAAGAGCACAATTTAAACACAATTTTAGTTCCAATTTTTTTATATTTTATTTATTTAAATCGAACAGCTACAACATTCATGTTGGCCTGGATTAAAGTTGCATTATATATTGTGTGGCAGTTTTTGAAGAGATATTTACAACATAGTCATTTACGTTTGGATAATTTTTCTATGAACTTTAACGATACTGTTGAATGCGGAATATAGTTTTGTTTTTCTTTATTGGCTTTATTTTAATGTTATTATTTTTTTTGACAATAATTCGACACAAGTATAATTGTTATGTAGTTTTTCGTAATTAAAGAATTTCTAAGAAGCTTTTTAATTTGCTCTGCTTTTAATGTTAATGACGATGAAATTGGCAAATGAGGAAAAAAAATATATTTATAAAAAAATCTAGGTGATTTTTAAAGAAACAAATGAAAACTTACTGTGTAAGAAATTCCTTTTTATTTTTCTCGTTCTTGCCAACAATTTCGTTATAACTGTATATACACAGAAAATTATTGAAAAAAATATGAGTTTCAATAACAAGTGTCAATAACTTAATACAATATTTCGTTGTATGCATATCTTTCCTATGCCGGCTATTTCTTTTGTTTTCATACATAAGTACTTAAAATAGATTTTAATTTATAAAAATAACTGGGACAGTCCAGGAAGCCCAGGTTCATATCCCAGGCATCTCAACATTTTTTTTAAAATAATTTTGTTATCAATTCTTTATCACATTTGATTACCGGGCTTTTTGTGATCAAAAACGAAACTAGTTTTTTTCTGTGTATCCATACATTTTCACTTCCTTACTTCACTTTATTTTAATTTGTCATATTAGCATACTATTTTGCATAAAGACCTATAAGAAAAAGTTTTGTGTGCATAAAAATGAAAAGAAGATAATAATGAAAATTACAAAGAAAATGAAAAAGCTTCTGCAGTTTTGTTGTTGTCGTTGCTGCTAGGGTTTGCTAAGACGGCCAGAAAGGCAAACGACATAAAGAATAATGACAATTACTTACTATTTACAGGTAAAACCAGTAGAGTAGAACAGTAGAATAACTTAACAGAGAGAAAGTTGTAGTGTAAAATTATATATATATATATATATATATATATATATATATATATATATATATATATATATATATATATATATATATATATATATATATATATATATATATATATATATATATATATATATATATATATATATAAAATAATATTTTTAAGAAAATAAGTACAAAAATAAAAAGAAAGAAAAAAATTAAATACCAGTCAGTTTTACTAACGTGGCATTAGTGGGTGTTTTAAGTACCCACCATTGAGGCAAGCAAGTGATTGGTACTAGACCACAAAGGGTGACAACTACTACTTTTATATTGTTTATTAACATTGTAATAACCCTTTAGAGTTTGTTAATTTCTTATAATTAGGATTTCGCTTCTTAATTATTTTCGCTATAATCCGATCTTTTCAAAGGACGGTTAAATATGTATTCGAGTTTTACATAAGAAGAATTACATAAAAAAATAACATGGTACTAACAGCTGCTGCTGGCAGATGGCATCAGACAAATTTGTATATACGCGTATTGGCTTTTAGTTTAATTTTAGGTATATAAATCTTGCAGTCAAAGTTGCCTCCTTCGGCAGATAGCTATAGTGCCACAGCATATGAAATCTTGAAAGCCTTATGTTTAAGATATAAAATGTGCTCAGCACTTATATGTAAAACACTATGATAAACATTTTTGTGCTACATTCTAATTCTGACAACTCTTCGTTGTATGGGTCATTTTATTAATCTCTTAAAAAACGCTCAAAAATTTGCCCTTCAGCAGCGATATAGCTGGTAAATACAAATAATATTTATAGAACATTTCAGACCGCTATATTGCTATTGAAGAATAGTGTTTTGCCCCTATTTTTAGAAATGGATACAAAGACACGTACAAAAAAGAGTTAAAGGCTTACAATATTCCACAAAAATGCTAAACATATCTGATATCTATCTCACACGTTAAGCTTACAAGATTTTCTTTGCCGAATTCTAATTGCGAATAAGTACGAAATGATAAATTTAAATTTAATAAATTTTAACTAGCAACAAACTTAAGCAAATTAACTAATATACCTATTTATCAATATGTCAAAAACTACTTTTCCACAAAAAAAAATTTTTTTTCTTGCCGAAAATTATTACTTTGGCCCTCGGCAACAATTGCTCAATTCACAACCTGTTGTAAGTGTTGTAGATCGTAAAAATTTTGTTGATAATTTTCACATAAACATGTTGCTTAACAAATGTTTATTTGGAAATTACTAACAACATTTATACGATCTACAGCATATACAACAGGTTGTGAATTGGCCAAATATTTGTTGTATGACTTTTTTTATTTGAGCTCTCCACAAATTTACTGTTATTTCTCAGTTATTCACGAAAATCGCCGATTTGATCCCCCAAACCTTAAAATATGGCTTCATAAGGTTCAACAACTTTGTTTACCACAGTTAGATCTTTATTTTATTGGAATATTTAAACCTTGAAAATATTTCATTTGTCAAGTTTTTAAAATTGTCTAACAAATATTTGATTAGCGCCATCTTGCGGCAACATTTTATACAAAAATAAATAAAAATTGTGACAACTAGAGCCAAAAGCATATAAGTAAAATGTTTCTTTTACCTTTATTCATTTCTTTATGTGTATAAACATAAAATGCAGGTATAGTAACGTTGCTCAATGTAAGATTTTACTAAGCTAGCTAACCGAAAGTAGTTTTTTTGCGCAACTTAGAACATTTTATTGAGTAGAAATATGTAAAAACTTTATCCAATTTATAGCGACTATAGCAATACAACGGTAATTCGAATTTCAGTAAGTTAAATATAGTAAAAACATATATAAAATCCTGCAATGAGCGATAACACCTTATAGGACGAAACTTTTGAAATATGGCTAACAATACCTAAAAGTAAAAGACTTCACCGCTCGGACGATTGAATATACATATGCAATAATAATAAAGAGCTTTTCTTCATTTTACAATGATTACCCGACTACGGCAAAAGGAGGGTTATGTGTTTGACGTGTTTGTATGTATGGATGTTCATTTTTGTTTTTATTTATTTTTTCCTTCGACAAAAATTTTTATATTAACACCAACCTATCATGGCGTCGCGGTTGTCCAATTTCCACCAAATTTTTTCTTATCGTGTATGTTGATATAGTTACCCTTTGTGCCAAAATGCATACCTATTGCTTGTGTAGTTACCGAGATATTAAATTTTGTCTAGCTAGATTGCCCAAATCTTACACTGTGCATTGTATGCATATGTGCCATATACGAAATTATTAATCTAAATAAATTATGAATAAAATCAAACTTGGACATCGATTTCGATGAAATAAGGTTCGTTTTATTTATAATATATCTAACTTTATTTCTTTAGGATAAGAACATGAATTCTATCGGCTCAGATTTTTTATAAATATTTAAAGCTCAAAGGATTGCTTGAATATATTTTATTTTTTCCAATATTTTATGAATTCCTCTGAAACTATGGAGCCGATTAAAAAAAATATTAGCAAAACTTGGAGGTAATTTTAGTGCAATTTCTTTTGTTTTTATAACAGCGATATCATTGTTTTGTGTCATGATTTCATAAATTTATTTGGAATAGCAAAAGCTGCCTAAATTTAGCTCGTTTGTTTTGTAAATGGCACAAAAATGGCTTAAGTCTTTTTTTTACGAATTTTGCGTATTCGTTTCTGACATAATAATCTAAAATTTTGATATTCCGCTTTACGATTCAACGCTTATTTTCTGAGTTATACGAAAAAAGATTAAAAAAAGCAAAATTTGCGTTTTCTTTAAACTTTTTTTCGTTTCTCAATTTTTTACCAAAACAAAAATTCTATCTTCCAGGGGTATGTTGAAGTTGTAGATATGAAAGTCTTTTACTAGTGTGTGAAATTTGGCTGCTAAATGTTTACCCATTTTTGCGCCTTTTTAAATGTAAAATAAGAAATATTTAATTCGTTGTTCTACATTTGTTCATTTGTTCTACAATTTGTTTTCTCCAAGTGTACAGTCCATTTTTTTATTATTATCTATCAAAAATAAAAAAGGTATATTATAAGTATTAAAAAACGACAGCCCAAAAGTCGTATTCTGTTGAATACAGTACGAGGGAAAAAACACCCTATATTTCACATACTGGGAAAATCAGCGCCACTCACTACTTATATCACTTGTGGCAGCCCAATATGGCCCCGAACTAATAAAACTACTTAGGTATGTAAATCTTGAAGTTTAAAAAAAAACTTTTTTTACATATTGCTAAATGGCTTAAAACCAAAGGGGTACAAGTGAAAAGAAATAAAATTCTGATTAATTAAGATTAAAATTTTTTTCTTGCTAGGAATACCGTCTTTTGAGGTCATCGTACAGGTCTGAATTTTTATAAAGCGATAGATATTGGTATTAAGTGTTAATTCCTGCATGTAAGAAACTTTTTTTGGAGTTTTGACACTTGTACCCGTTTGCTTTTCACCCCCTCAAATATATTAGTTAATAAATCTTGGAAAGAAAAAACGATAGCAGAGTAAACCTTTCATCTAATATAGAATTTTATCAAACCAACTAATTGATAACTTTCGCCTTTTTAAGTCGAGTAAAAAAGAAGCCGAATGATGGATTTTTCTTTTGAGTTGACACTTTCAGGAAACTACTATTTAAATTCTTAGTGCTTCTTATATAATATTCCAAATATTTATTTGCTTTCCCTGTTAGATTTCAGTAACACAAATTTAAGGCGTATATATATTTATAATACATAGTTTTAACTTCGTCTTAAGTCCTTTTGCCATTAAGAAAATACTATATAGGTATAACTAAAAAACAAGTTCCCTAGGGATCCACACAACTTTTTGTTGACAGAATTTTATGGCAACTTAATACCCCAGCTTTAAAAATTGCTTCCATTACTATTTAAAGCAAAAGAGTTGGAAATTTTTTAATTACACAACTTTTCTCTTATTCTTAAGAAAAAAAACAACAACATATAATATTTAAGCCTGAAATAGGATACGTTTGTTTAATTTGCTTAAGTTTATTACTCTATATAATTTAATGTTTTGTTTGATTTAATGTACAATTTAATAGCTTGAATCTTGTAATAAAAGTAATACTAGCCTATAATTCCTAAGACAAAGTTTATGTTCATGCATTTCAATGAGCCTGTGTTAGTATGAGTGTAAATGTTTTAAAACAAAAGCCTAATCAAAATTTATTGCTCTTACAAGTGAATATATAAAAAAGGCCATAAATTTAATACTGCTAGATTTGCTACAAAGCAAGAGAGGGTGGTGTTCGTGAGGAAAAGAACGAGTATTTAAAGTAGCATCTACCTGACAAACGAAACGACTGATTGCTTGCCTGCCTGCCTATTTTATGTAAAAGCTAAAAGGGATAAAACACAAGCTTTTAGCATTAAAATTTCAGAAGAGTTTTGTTTCATGTTCCTGTTTTTATTTTTGACTACTACTTTACTCGACATATCTCTATATCTGAGCTTTAGTAAACATATAAAGCTAGTTTTTTTCATTACAGCTGTAGGTGATGGTGTGAGGTTTATTAGGCTTTAACTTCATGTAGTGGTACAGTAAAGAAATAAAGTTGCTCTTCTCATTAAAATTTTATATGATTTTAGATACATTATTGGCCAATTCACAACCTATTATAGGAGTTGTATGTTGTATAAATACTTTTGGTAATTAGTATAAACATGTTTCATAGAAAATATTTTAATGGAAGTTATCAAAAATGTTTGTATATCATACAATATAGTACTCCTATGATATGCTGTGATATGGGCAAATATGTACGTATTTATTTAGTTCCAATTTAATTTTTGATTTGTCCCAAAAAGACGCTCGAATTTTGCTTTTCGTAGGATATTACGCATAAAACTACATTCGTTTTCTATTGAAATCATGCTTAAAAATATAAGTAGACATTATAGTAAGGTGGACTTAAAAGACAAAAAAAATCCAGATTCACTTTAAAAATCAATCCTGGAATTCTTTAAAAAGGTACGTAACGTCTCAAAGTCATATAATGTCTATGTTTCTTTGTGTTGTCGATATTTTTTGATCTGCGGGAGGTAGTAGAGACACACTAGCACACTACTCACTCTGCCAGTTAAGCTAAAATTAATATATAAATACAGTTGAAGGACCGGTTCATAAGTGACATGGCGCACAGTGGTATTTTCTTGGCATAAAACCAATTCTTCGACTGTCACTTTTCAAAAATCTAATGATGCACTTCTATAGAGAACTATTTCACTACGAAAAATCCATAATTACTTTTTGTAAAAACCCACATTTTGTTTTAGAAAAAAAATCTAGCGGATAAAAGAAGCTGAAATTTCGTATTCAAAAATCTCAGCCTATGGACGCGTCACGTCACATTACATAGTTCAGAATTTATTCTGAAAATTTGTTCAAAGTATAAAGGAGAGGGGAAGGGGGGCGGTGAGTCGTCGAGGACGCTGAACTATGGGGATCAAAAAAGTGCAATTTAAAAATGGTTTTATATCGACAAAATATTTAATTTTCATTACCTGGTACCAGCTGTGGATACAGGCGGACGAAAATGGGATATCTCTACCCCCAAAACGGATAAATTGTACCTCACGTCTATTGAGTTTCTTATTTTGCAAAATAGTATGTTTCAGTTAAGGCCGGTTTCAAACAAACTAGCTTACGGTTCAAGTGGTTGAATTGCAATCACCGGGCGGGACGACAGTATTAGTAAAGACCCTGTACTCGTAATAGAAGAAAATAAAGAAGTAAACTTTTTTTATTTTGCAACTTGTGCAATAATTAATCCGACTTAGAGCGATTTACTTAATCTCATTATTAATATTTTATTTATATTAAATTTAAAGTATTAAGGAATTAGCATTAAAATTATACTTTCTACTGACTGTATATAAATATTGTTTAATAATCTTTAAATATTATTTAATAATCTTTAATATGGCTTTAAAAGTTATAAATTTTAAATGAGTTTCAAACCACATAGGCCAGTAAGGATTCTTTAATGCCAACAGATTTCCCATCATTTTACAGATTTTAATGTTTCTCATTTTAATATAAACAAAAAGCTTAAAATTTCATTAATTTCATGTAATGCGATACACAAGATTTTTCCTCTTTCTTTTATACTCCTGTAATATTGAATTGTTTTTTTTTCCTTTTAGTTGTTGTTCTTTCTATTTATTACTGCCTTCGCTGGTGCCGCTGGTGGTGGGGCATCATACTTTTATCTTTATCTTTATCTTTGTCTTTGTCTATTTTTTATTCTAAATTAATACTCTACATCTCCTACTTAAGTTTAGGCTATGACTGTTTGTTGTTGAGACCTTAAAAGCCTTTTTCATTTTCACCAACAACCAGATCTGATGACAAAATTTTCTATCAAATGTTTGTAACAACTTTAGCCAGTTAAACCTGTTTTTAGAAATATTGTAATAAGAGTGTTTGTTATTATGAGAAGAGTTTGTCTAGGGGCTTAACTTTTTTATAAGCATTAAATGTATTCAAGTTAGACACTCCAACTCATTTGCAGGCGACTACTATTGCGGGTGGCATTTTAATTATATTTAGCATCATGGTAGAAGGCCAATCATAAGTATGAGAAATGAGAAAGAATTTAGGTAAGAGTGATATTTTAAGTTATGCCTTTGAAGTCCACACATAAAATGTAATCAATACTTGTGAATATTTGTGCTCCAAAAAATAAAGCATAATTTTTAATTGGAACTTAGGCAGGCGACTGACTATCAAATGAATTTTATAGCTATTTTTAATTAAACGTTTAATGTAGCATAGTTGGTGCTGTAAAGAAATTTTAAGCACGTTATTATCAAATCTAGAACTAAAGTATATGACACAAAAGTCTGGTTGGGTCTTATTTAAATTATTATAATTAGCAGGTTTCTTTTCCCTTTGATAAATAATATAAATTGGAATATCAATTTCCAATTTAATTTTAAAAATCTTTAACGCTATAAATGAATATTGGAAAATTTTAAATTATTCTATTAATCTGTTAACTGTAAGAAGTCGAATACAAGTTCGTGTAAGTTTAAATTAATTAAAATAATATATTATAAAATTTTCTCAGAACTTCAAAAAGTGTTTTTTGTTTCTTGTTTTTTTTTTTGTTTTTTATTTTAAGGTAAATGTTACGCAATTTAGTTTTAAGTTGTGATTTACTTTTTCTATTACATATAATCATCTTGTTGCATAGCATAGCTACTTGTAAAAACAATTGCACTTGATCAAAACTATAACACGAATACTTATTAGATGAATGTTGGTTGTCCAAAAGATTTATTCATGAATACAAATAAACAGAGATCGTAATTGTGTAAAATTGATTTCCGCCATAAAATGAATTTTGTCTGCTTTTAGACATTCTCATACTGAGGTCCTGCATTTTCATTTTAACATACAGTTTATATGTTGTTCTTGTTTAGCTTTTTTGTTTGCAATAAAGTCCACATCTTTCACATTCATAGCATTTTTATGTTTATCTCTAAAACTTATGCTGTTTACTTGCGCTACATGATGTGTTTTTTTTTCTGGCCAATTATTTTTGTTTCATATAATACTGCAAGTGGTTGGAGCAGGGTAAGAAATTGGGATGTAATGATATATTATCAATTTTTAAGCAATCTGCTATCAAAAGTTAATAATAAATGAATTTAATGCATAGCTCTAAGCTAAGTTACAAGACCTTTATAGAAGTAGCAATATATAACATCTACAAAAATACTGAAATCTAATTTATTTTTGTCAATCTGGCTCAATGTATCCTCAATAAAGTCATCCAAAGATTTTTTACAGACTTCTTTCAGAAAATTACATTTAGAAAATCTTCTCCGATCGTTTCAGATATATGATATATTACGGGCAGCTGCCATATCTATAAGTGCTGCTGGCTGGGTGGTTAGCGCGTTTGACTACAAACCCTGAGGTCTTTAGTTCAAGACTAGTTTCAGGCAAGCCAACAACATCATGTATTCTTCTCATGTGCATTGATTGATGTGTTATTGTGTTGGTTGTTGTTGGACTGCTAAAGTGATGAAGGCATAGCGCTGATCACTTTGGCAGTACTGGTAGCGATTAATACTAACATATACTAATGCACATTACAGCACCCTCCTTCGTCGGTATTGTAGCAGAACCGTCGGCTAAGTAAAAGAACTAATAAAATGGCTACACAGCTTAAACAACTCTCAATGCTTCTACTTGATACCAGAGGGGCTTCCAATATCTGCAATAAAACGATTCACTTCATTACTTATACTCTCTACACTATACCTTTCCCAAAGAAGTTAACACATTAATTAATTAACCGATTATGTTACTTCTCTTTAAAAAAAATAATAATAAAAAATATATCCAACTGTTTTTTATAGAATTTTTAATGAAAACTACTTATAAAAAAATTTCCTCCGATGATTTCAGATATGTGACACATTTTGGAGCAAGCAGCAAAATTCATAAAATGTTGTCTTATGGGTTGTATGTTAGGTCTATGTACCAGGAGCGAATACTTCCCCTTTAAAAGTCATAAATAGATTTTTTTAAAAATTTTTTAAGAAAATTACTTCAAAAAAATTCCCTCCGTTCATATCAGAATTGGATATATGTATGTCAGAGTAAGCAGTAACATCCATAAAATATTCTACTGAAGCAGATAAATCACATTTTGCATAAATGTTTGAATAAGGAAAAGCTAGTCGCGCGATGGATACTGCGATTTTTTCTACTGAAGGTGCAGCAAATAAGAATAGGTGCTGTCTTTGGGCCAACAGGTTATGGCCATAGCTTTTTGGTATACACGCGTTATAATTTACATCGATTACATTGAAATATATTCAGATCTTTTGGGTGGATTCAACACAGAAAATATTATCACCAGACATTTTTGAAACAAAAAGTTGGTGTGAAATAAAACTTTATTTTCCGTAAATGTTTTTTATTGAACCAGTTAATTTTGTGTTTGACTTTCAATTAGGACGCAAACAATAAAAACAGCAACAAAAACCAGTTTTATGATTCGTAAGAAACAACCGCGTGAGCACATACTTCAGTTAATGTATTGTTATTGTATTAGCTTCAGTTAATGCTGTTATTTAATACTGATAAATATTTTCAAATAAAGTTTTTACTGACTCATTCCAAAAGTTTATATGATATATATTCCAAAAATTACAGAATAATATTTTGTTGATTCAGTGAATATATTTGTTTGATATTTGAAAATATTATTTAACAAACTATTTTGCGAATTCAGACAAAAAGTTTGTTTAATAAAATGTAAATGATTTATTTGGTATGGTAAAATAATTTGTAAAATAATTATTGAGACATTTTTTGGCTGTAGTTACTTAAAACTTTCTTTGTAGGTCCGTTTCTATACAATATATTTACTAATTCATTAAATTTCTTAACTGAAATGAATGAAATATGAAATTTAGTTTTTTCCGTGAATATCGATTTGAATAAAAAACGACCTCATCTAACAATGAAAAAATTGCTCTTCCATCAGGACAACGCACGGCTGCACACTTGTATAGAAACTGTGTCAAATCCGTGAACTGGGCTACTGCATACAAGTACGACTAAAGAGTACTAAAAATAAATGTTTACATATTTGTTTTTCAACAAAACAAGAAAGACAATGAATGTGGAGCTATACGATATGAAACTGATACTTGCGAATAGCTAAATCAAGATAAAAGATGGCGATATAAGATCGAATAATGGTCAATTTATGCTTTAGAATGATAACGCTTAAGTAGGGGAACCCATAAGATATAAGCAGAAATAAGGAGGATCACTTAGTCTATAATGTATACATAAATGAAAATTAGTTAAAATATATATATAAATATTTATACTGTTCAAAAAGTTGGGAAGAAATTAAAACATTCAGAAGCCTCAGTATTTAAAAAAATATCTATGATATTTCACGCTAGGAAGGACAAAAATCTAAAAAGCTTAAAAAAATGAACATGATAAAGAAAAACATAGTGAAGTTCCGAAACTTAAAAAAACCGATAATAGTTGAGACTAGTCACGAGATGGCGACTCAAATGTTAATTGGATGATAGAAGTAAATAGGATTTTCGCTCATTGGTTGTTGCTGCCGGCAGTGTGGTCTAGGTGAAATGAGTTCTGATGAGAGGACTGTGGTAATCTCAAAACATCTGATGTTAGTTCGACCTTCCCTACATCCAAATTTTTCTTTGATTGTTCAATTATTACACGATTTCAAATTTGTTTCTAAAATAAAAATAATTTAATTGAAAGATTAAATTAAAAACGAGCTTAAGCAAAAATAATTAAATAGTTTTGTATGTAAAAAATTAATTGATTCATGGTTATTTATCAATATCAATTCTCTATGCCTTAGAACCCAATCAAATGTGAGTCGTACTCAGATAGTGATATATTCTAAAAAACTTGAAGATAATTGAATTTTACTAAATCTTTCCATAAAATATATATTTTCACTATTCAAAATCTCACGAGGGTTTTGTAACCAATGTCTTGATTTTGTTCATAATTGTTTTTGTAGCCTCTAGTCATGCTTTTTGTGCATTCAGTTTAGGCCACTCGTTCGCTTTCAACTACTGTTTTGATGTTTGTGATTGTTGGAAATGTTGAAATTTTTGACAGACAATGTCATTTTTTTCCTGATACATGTGACTGGTGTATAACATCATGATAATAATGAGAATAATGACGACGACGATGACGGCCAGCAATGGGATTTTCTTACTTTTGAAACTTACTTAACAACAAACACACCACATAAAATCCATAAGATCTCTATATAAGGAGCTTTCAGAAGCCACAGTTGCAGGAGAAAATAGTTTTGATGACAGTTTTTCGTAGGTTATAAATCTTTGTTTCTGGAGGAATAAAAACTACGTTTTTATGCGTTAAAATGATACTTATTTGCAGTTTTTATGTGCGTTCTTGTGACATTTCTTATAAAAACTAAAAACAAAGAGAAGAAAAAATATTGTGATGACAAACAATTATGATCTGTTTAAGTTGTATCATCGTTGGAATTGTGTTTATTTTTTGTTTTAACAATACAAACTTGTTATATAGTAGATGTACACAGCAAAAATTATCGCCAGAAAACTTTCAAACAAAAGTTTGTCTAAAAATAAATTTCATTTTCAGTAAATGTTCTTTACTGAATCAATGAACTTTTTGCTTGACTTTTATTTAGGATGCAAACACCAATGACAAAAAGAAAGTTTCGTTTTTTGTGTCGTAAAAAACAACCCTGATGACGAACTACTCACAAATAACAACAATAACAAGGATAGCAAAAGGAATGCGATTGTACCAAGTTTGTTTACTGAAGATTTGTGAATGAATCAATTAATTAATAAATTTTTTTTAGTCTAAACATTCAGACTTGAATACATTTAACAAAGTGAAATTTTATAAACGCTTAATGGATGATGATGCCCCAGACGAAAATTTTGTTTGATATATTACAAAAACTCCAGTAAATATTTTTGTTTGATTAAGTAAACTATTTTGTTAAAATTTGTTAGTATTTTTAGACTAATTGCTTTATAAATTCAGACAAAAATATTTTTTGATATTTTTTAGAAAATCCAGTAAATTTTTTTGTTTGATTTAGTAAATTGTTTTGTGTACAATTTGCTAATCATTTTAGACAAATTGTTTAGATATATATAAACAATTTGTTCACTGAAAAAAAAACACGATTTTGTCAATGAAATTCTTGAGATATTTTTGTCCATATTTACAAATTTGTTTGTAGGTCCGTTTTTAGACAAATTATTTACTATTTCATTGAATTTCTTTAATGAAAATTAAATTTAGTTTTTTCTGTGTAGTTTAACGCTTGTTGCCTGGTTTTTCTTATACATATAAGTATGTTTTTTATCACTGTCCTTTTAAACATTTCTTAAATTTATATATCGCATGTTAAGCATAAATGATAATGACCCGACATTGATATGTTGTTGAATTTTGAAATTAAACCCAAAAAGAGTTTTTTGTGTTATCTTTTTCGGGACTTTTTTTCTTTTATCTTCAATGGTCAATGAAATATTTAAAATTTTCAAGTTTCTTTCATTTTATTTCATTTTTTTTGTTGCCTTTTAGCCATACCAATAATTTTCTTTAGCGGCCACAAAATGCTTCGATATGCTGCTTTTGTTCTCATTATATTTAACTTGTTCTCATTTATTATTAAGGCCTACAAGTATATATATTTTTTATAAACAATTTTTTTTTGCTCATTAGCTTTATGAAAAAAAGGCTAAAATTGCCGGCCGTTGACAAACATTTAACCCCTTTTCATATAAAACCATATTGTCTTGTGTATTTTTTATTTTTATTTTTTTCTTAAACAATTCGCCTGTTGATGTTTTTATTATGAAATTATGAAAAGAGTATGCTCCCCCTTTGTAACTATATGAATTTTTGCGTAAATATTTACGCATACATGTCAGTATCTGTATCAGTAGCAGTCTAAATACTGTTGCTTTCAGTAGTTTACTTTTTTTTCCTTCTAAAGCTTTACTTTTATTTTGTATAGCAATTTAATAAAAATGCCAGCAGAATCCTTTAAGCAGTATCCAATGTTTAAAAAGACATTATAGTTATTATGAATTACATAAAGACAAAACTAAGACTAAAAAAAATATAAATATCAAGAAGAAAAAATTCATGTCGTACAAAATTATGAAACGAATAATATTTTTTAATTGCTTTATTAACTTAAGTGGCTTTTGTACGCGTAGTTGTTCAGTTAAAACGACATTTGGAATTACTATTGCTTAAACGAGTTGCAATTTGCAAAGATAATGTTTAATTAATAGCAAAATCTGTAAAATTATAAAGGACATTATTTTATTATATTAGCTTTTAAAGTGCAAGTTGAGAATTAGAATCATCATTAGAAAAAGTCAATACATTCAACTTTTTATGCGATATATATTTGTTTATATATAAAAAAAGTTTAGAAAAAATATGTATATGTTCAAGCGAAAATAATCACGATTTTATGATAGATCTCCGATATTAAGAAAACTTTGTTCAGTTTGGTATTCCAACAAAATTTAAACACGAAAACTGTAATTTCAAATCCTAAAAAATATTTGGGCTTAGAAATTTTCAAAGATTTTTGTAATTGTCTCAAGGGGCCATTCACATATTACGTAACGCTCCAGGGGGGGGGTTAAAGATTTGTTACGGATTAGATAATTTTTACTGAAAATTTTGTAAAAGCGTTACGAAGGGGGTGGGGTATAACACCTTCAAAAATAGCGTTTCGTAATATGTGAAAAGGCCCTAAACCTTGTTCTACTGACAATATACAAATTTTTATGCAATATTATAAAATTTTTGCTACCCAAAAAATTTATAAATCAAAAATATGTTTAAAAAACTCAAAAATCCTCAAAAATTGCACTGCGAAAACACAAAACAATAAAGTATCCGTGGACGTATGCCACCTAGTCCTAAGTTCTGTTTACACCAAAATTCATTTTATAGCGACAATTAGGATGAAGAGGCATACGACCACGTATACTTTCTTGGAAATACCATCAAAAGGATAATTAATTTTTTTTGGGGGTTTTAAAATTTTTCGTATAATGTTGCAACACTTTCTGTGAAAATCTACTCTGATCACTGTCCTATATTGGTAAGGAGAGTGGTGCGGTGACTGGCACGTGGTACTATCTAATTATTTATTTGCTTCTAGTATATTATCTGCATAAATAGTATGTTTCATTACAATAAAACCAATTAACATAATAACGCTTTTTATTTATTTTATTTTCAAATATTCCATTTAACTTAAAACATTTCTTTACTCATTTTATTTTTAGGTTTTTTAGTTTTTTATTTGATTTCCTGTCTAAATTCAATGATATGCCATTTTGTTTTGGACTCTACTTGTAATTTGAAATTTTTATCATGGTGTGCTACATTCTAGCAGCAAAGCGCTTTCATTTAATGCCCATATTGGGGAGGATGACAATATGTATATAATCCCCCATTTGGTACTGGTCACCATTTTGTAATTCGAATTTTTTTCATTGCATACTAGTAGAGTACTAGTCAAACTATTTCATTTGATATACATATTGAAGTGTTTGTAAACAAATAACTAATATGCCATTTTGTGGCGGCCATCTTTGATTTACAATAATATCACAAAATTGTATTGTCATCAAAAGGAAAGGTGTTTATAAAATTTCAGATCAATCGGTCAACAGGAAGAGCGTAAAATTAAATATTACTTTTTGTGGGCATGGTGCAGCCCACTTTCTTAATTACAAAATTATATAGTCGTCGTAAGGGAAGGTGTCCACCAAATCTCTTAACTATCGGTGAACAGGAAGGGGCTAAATCTAAATATTAAATTTTATGGACGGGGAAAAGCCCAGTTTCCTAATAACAACATTGAATTGTCATCAACAATGAAGGCGCCTACGAAATTTCCAATCAATCGGTCAACAGGAAGGGGGTTAATTCTCAATTATTATATTTTAACCAAACTCCACATACACGGTAAGCTAAATAAAACAATTTAACACACAAAACAATTCTTTCCGTTAAGTCTCTTTCTCTGCACGCCTTATCTAACTTTAAATAAGTTTCATTGCATTGTGCAGTACTGCGTTAGCAAAAGTTTACTTAACACGTCAATAATAAGAGCAGGCATAAAAAACGAATGCGCTACGAACAACAACGAAGTTGGAAAAAGCAACCTTTACATAAGGGTCTGTGAAATAATGAGAAGCGCATAGTAAGCACCGCTAAACAAGAATACAGCATTGCATTTATTTTCACAAGAATGTGATAGTTAAAGGTAATATTTTAACGTGTTCAGAAAACCAAATCAATATTTATTATATATGAACAGAAAGATAAGAAAGCCAACTTTTTAAAAATCTACAAACAATTTAGAAACTTTTCTCTGAAATTAAGTGTCTTACTATAAGAAGAATACTAAATAAAATTTATGTTTTGTACGTAGACGCTGAAATTTACGGGAGTTAAATTTTTCTATATTCCACTGAAATTATAAAAAAATTCTTGGCCTTAATATTCAATGCTGTAGAAAAGTTGAAATCGGATCAACAATTTTTAGAGCAAGAAGTCGAATTTATAGCTACGCATAAGAAAGAATTAGGGGAAAAACGATTTATGGAAATACCTCAAGTTGACATTAAGCGTTCCTAAATCAACAATCAATCAATTGTAGCCATTGTCTAATTATTTTAAGAAAATTACCGACAACTTGAATGCGTCAAATAAATATCAAGATAATTCAAATCCAATTATACAAATTGGAAATGCGTTCGCTGCACTTGATTTAACAAAGTACAGCAATAAGAAAGAAGTTCTTAAGTCGACTTAAGCAAATTTTGCTTGAATACTGTATTATTCCTTCAATATTAATGCATTCGGTTGAAGATTGTAAGGGCTATAATCATATCTAAACTAGGACGGGTCACACAAGAAATACCGATATTATATAAGAAAATTACTTGTCCTAAGTCGACTTAAGCACTCATTTCGTTTTGCTACAAATTTAAAGAAACTCGGAGAGATCTTTTCATTCTGCTTGTTTTAATTAAGGGTGGGAAGCTAAAAACTTTGATATCTATTATTATACACTGTGAAAAATAAAAATAAGCCAGTTAAGAAAAATAAAGAAAATAAGTATATGAAATGTATTAGTTGACATATTGTCATAACTTTATATTAAATGAAATTTATTTGTTGATGGCTTACGATTGCCTATATGCATTTCATTGGTGCTTTACCAAATCCTTAGTAGACTTGAACAGTTACAAACCTCTTATCCTATTTGCAGAAAAATAAATAGATTCATATCGAATACAAATTATTTGTTGGGCTTTGTATACATTTCAAAGCCTACTATGTTTGTTTTTGAAAATCATTTGTAAATTCTCAAATGGTTTTTGCAAGTCTGTACATAAGATAAAAGTGTGGTTGAAGTGTAGCAACGTTTTGGCAAAGCAGCAATGAAATGTATATTAGCAATGCTCAACCATCACCAAATAAATTTCATTTGAAAATAAATTTAAATTAAATATATGAAAAAACACCGACACAGGTGGCTGCAACACCTGCAAAAATATTTTCAACAACACTAAATAAAATCGTAAACAGAGTGAGAAAAACTATAACTGAAAATAAAATCTAAAATAAATTGAGTTAAGTGCGACTTTGGCTCGCACACGAAGGGTTTCCGTACTAATACACACACATATATCACTTTTCATTTTACCTTTTTTTCATTTTGACAATTTTTTTTTAGCTTTTTTGTTCAATTTTTTTTAACTTTTTTCGTTATTTTGGCGATTGTTTTTTATTTTTGGAATTATTTTTTGTTTTGGCTTTTTTTCGTTTTGTTGATTTTTTCCCATTTATGACGATATATTTCATTTTGATAATATTTTTAGTCTTAGCGATTTTTCTTAGGTTTTTGTGCTTTTTTTTTTTTGGTTTTTAGCGGTTATTTTAGTTTTTTGGCGATCTTTTTAGTTTAGGTGTTTTTTTGCTTTAAGCGCTTTTTTATTTTGGCAATTTGGGTTTTTACATATTTTTAATTTTGAAATTTCTTTTTTTTAGGTTTTTTCTAATTTCATGAGTTTGTCTCTTACGGTTTCCAAGATAAAGCAAATTTTCTACATTGCTTAGTGAAAATTACATTACTTGATAGAACACCCTTTAATTTTTATTGTTTTAAATATCAGTGTTAATTGGTGTAGTAAATTCTACAGCATACACTAATTAACATTAACTTTGGAAATTTAAAGTGTCTATATATAAGTGTCTGTATATTGCATTAGTATATCAATATGTTTCGTCGCTCGCTTTAGAACACCCTTTAATTTTTAACTGTCATATATTCGTTGTTTTAGCGGCCAAAGTTTTACATATTCTGCGAAAATTTCAGGTGCGTAGCTGTTACGGTTCCCGAGAAAACAGCTAGTGACAGACAGACGGACAGACAGACAGACAGACAGACAGACAGACGGACAGCGAAGCGAAAACAATAGGGTTCCCTTACACCTTTGGTGTACGGAACCCTAAAAAATGGGAAAAAATGTTAACTACTTGCATTCAGGTGCGTAGTCAATAATTTCAAATAGAGTTATTCGCCCATGTTCTGTAAACCGAATCTGAGTAAATTTCTCATTTTCCACATATAAATAATGCCAGCACTGATGTATTTTAAATCATATACACCAAAGTAATTTCAGATATAATATTTTAAGCTCTAAAAAGTAGAAAACCACAAAAAAGTCTGAAAAAGTTTGGTTATTAGTTGATTTAATTTTTCTAAATCGACCGTTTTGAAATCGACTAGATTTACTGAATAGACAGGAATATGTAAATTTTATAATTCAATTGATCATTAAGAAAAAGAGTTTAAGTTAGGACGAATATCGCCTATGGTCCATAAAAATGTTTGTATTCGACTTGCAATGGGTTAATAGATTTTAGATTTGTATATGTTAATGAAAAGATACTTTTATCCACTTTTAAATGATGATGGTTTTTAGGAAAGGACCCGAGATTTGCAAAACAAACTGATTTAGTTGATCTTTAACCTCTTATAGCTCATGACAAGTACAGTAGATTATAAGAGCTTATAGAATGCAAAGACAAACGTGTGTACAAATTTTTAATAATTTTTCTCCTGTTTGACTTTACTGAAATAAACTTTTCAGTGTTGAATTTTTAAATATTATTTCCTTTGTGAAAAAACGACAAACTAAAAAATTTTCATTTAATATTTACAAAAGTACATTAAAAAAACAAATTCTAAATAACCTTAATTTTTTTCTTTGTTTAGCTTTTAAACATAAGCAGTGTGCATTAACCAAATATCCACTTGAACTTAGTGAAATATTTTAAAGGCTTTAAGAGGTTTTTCTTTCATTAACAAAATCTGTATGTATAAAATGAAACCAACACGAAGCGCTTGCTCAACATTTGATGCTAAATGCAATGTACACATGTATATTTTTTCAGTTATTTTGTTTTTTCTGCAAATTGCAATGTAAATATTTAAATGGTTTAAGTAGAAAAATACATCAAATGTACAAATATGCACATGCATTTTTTCCTAATGGCAATTCTGTATACAGCGCAAGCAACTGCAACATTTAAACATAAACAGCCAAACAGCTTTCGCCATCAGGTGCATAATATTTATACGTAAGTATATACATATTTATGCACATGGCATTGTACGCTTTACTGCTCCTAAAAGGAGCAAAAAATTTAAGAAATAAAAAAGAAAATACAAAAAGTGTTACAAGGTAAAGTGATGGCAAAGTTCTTGAAAAATAATATACGGAGTTAAAAAAAAACTTGGAAAATTCACAGTAGAAATAACAAAATGCTATATAAACAATATATGTATGTTCTGCGTACATGGCATTAACATAAATCCGATATTCCTTCATTTACTTCTTACGCACTTTTCTATTAACTTGACAAAACACTGAAAACGGCTACATTTAAAATATTAAATTCTTTTATTAAGCATAATTTTGTTTGCATAAAATGTTGGCAAGTTTAAGTTAAAGCTGCTATTTTGTTTGTGCAACACTAATTAGAACACCTTGTTGTTCAAGCAAATTATATAATTTCATAGAAAGTGTTACATTAGTTCTCATATTTTTCGTGTAAAATTTTAACATTTTTATTTACTCTTGTTATTAAGACGCGAAACTCATCGAATGGAGTAAGGAAACTATTATACAAACACTGATGTGGTAGAGACCCCTCGCCGAATTGACCAAAACCTACCGTGCATAAATTATTGGTCTACGTGGTCCATTTTAGTTGATATGGACTAGTTACAAAATGGTCCTATGTAATGCAGCAATGGACCAAGCAGCTATGGAAAACAAATGTGCGTGTATTGGCATGAAATTTAGTGTTGCCAAAAATGTTATTTGATAAAAATACCATCAATTACCAGCAGCGTGGTAGCTCTGATGCCACAAAATATCACTTGTGTTTATAATGAATGTTTTTTTGGTAAAAGCGGAAAAATAAATAAAAGTGAGTCATGTTTATAAAAAAATAAAAAATTCAGTGTAGTTCACGTCATAAAAGGAGACTTATTAAAGCAGAGAGGGAAAATCATTTACTTAGACTACAAAATGAAAATTAGCTTTATGTTTGTGATCCATGTAGTAGTAACATAGAGTAGTTTCAAAACTAGCCAGAGTAGGTGCTCCATGGAGTAGCTACATGGACTAGCTTTTGGGTTAGTCAGATGAAATGCAAAGCTGGACCACGTCTATTGCATACGTTTGGACTAGTTTGGGTCTAGTCCTGGTCCATTATGGAATAGTCCTTACACGCATGTATGGACCAGTCGCGTTTTCGGAAGGGTAACGTTTAAATTTTCGAAGCATTAACTAGGTGGTCCCTTTCTGAAATTATGTAATTTAGAGCAAGAAATAATAAAATTTTTTTTAAATAAATTAAAATAAAAAATTTGAAAATGCTGCATACAAAATTTCAATAAACTAACAATGAATTTTGCAAGCCAACACATTATTTAAAATAATTTACTTCCGAAAAAAAAAACAAATAATAATAAAGTTCCTGTAGCCACCAACAGATTTTTGCTTGTTTTTTATTTTGGTAATAAAAAATGAAGTGAACAAGTAACAGAAAAAACCAATAATCAATATATTATCAATAATGACGGCTATGAAAACATTAAACTTAAATTGAGTGTGCAACGTACTTTTGTTTTTTTTTTGCATTGTTTTATGTTTGCTGTGCCATGGCTCCTTTATTTTTGTTGTTGTACTAAGGGTTAATTTTTTCAACATTATTTAATTTATGGCTGTGGCACGCTCACACATTTGCTAGTGCAACGCCAACTCTTGTACCCAACAAACACATGATCAAACGTTTGAAATATAATTGTTTCTACACTATAAGCAAGCCTAGTAGAAATTCTAGTATTTTCCCATCGAACTCGTTCAGTACATCGTTTTAGACACAAACAAATTTTAAACCCATTTAATTTAAATGGAGTTGATCATAGGTTTATGTCTAAAATGAGCTACTGAACGAATTCAGCCCAAGACTAGTTTCTGCTACATTAAGCTAAATTTCGTATTACTATCAAAGGTTAAAGTAAAGTAATTTTTCTAATTCTATGCATAGATTTTTCAAACAAGTCACATGTTTTTAATATAAGGGTTGCTATTAATCTTAGTAAAACACTTAAGCCAAGCATAAATGGTAACAGGGGTGCCGATCGCTCACTACTGTTGACAATAAAGTAATTAAGTACCCAAAAAAATCCGTATTGATATCACACAATATTTCAACAAAGTTTTCATAACAATATAAAACACAAAATAGTTTAGGTACAATCTAAGCACATTTCTCTGCGATGTTCAAGGCAAGCTGGCCATTTATAATTTGAGCAAAATTTTACTTTTTGTAATTGTTACTTCGCTATATTCATAGAGCGTTTCATATCTTTATCGTTTAAAAAAGCCATAGAAAAAAAATACGTTAAAGGGTAAAATTGGTGACGAAACACCCTTTATCTCCGCAAAATCGTCCTATTTTGATGATCGACGGCTTCTGGCAAAGCGCAAAATCGCAAAGGAATAGAGAGAAACAACGAATACTTTTTAAAATAAAGGGGTATGATTGTTCGTACGGGGGTTAGGGCGCCTCTTTTATCATCCTAGGGTTAAGATTAGATTTATGATGAATTCGTTCAATAATTCCTGTTATACTACATTCACACTAGAGCGAAATCTAGTAGATTTCAATTGAAATCTATGGCGAAATATATACCGTTTACACAAGGCTTTCTTGACATTTATCAAGATTTCGTTTCCATACCAGAGCCAGTTGCTTGACCTTTTTTATTTTGAAATGTCAAACTTCATACACCTTATAAATTATATATTATATATTCTAGAACATTGTAGTATTATTTAGTACTACATGAGCAAAACCACGGCTATATAACTAAGTAATACTAGATTTGAATACTTACTTACTTACTTAGATGGCTATAAACAACCGTTTGGGTTAGTAGCCTGATCCAGAATATTTTTCCATGCGCGTCTATCTAATGCGCTTCGTCTCCAGTTTCTAGTACCAAGTTTTACGAGATCTTCCTCAGCTTGATCTTTCCACCGGAGTTTGGGTCTTCCCCTTCTACGTCTTCCTTCGCGATCGAAATCAAATGTTTTCCTCGCCGAAGGATTATCATCCATACGTATGACATGCCCCAGCCAGCGCAACCGTTGTACTTTGATGCGCTTAACAATGTTAATATCTTCGTACAACTCATATAGATCGTGATTCATTCGATGTCGATACTCTCCGTTGACGCAGATAGGTCCATATATTTTGCGCAGAATCTTTCTCTCAAACATCCCAAGAACAGCTTCATCTGCTTGCGCCATATAGTACCACGGGTAGTATAAGCGTTCTATTGAGTGTAATTTTTGTTGTCGAGAGAGGGCTTTGTTTCTAAACTGCTTGCTTAGCCCGAAATAGCATCTTTTAGCAAGAATTGTTCTGCGTTTTATTTCCAAACTGATGTTATTTTTTTGGTTTATGGCAGTACCGAGATAAATAAAGTTGTTCACTACCTCGAAGTTATAGTCTCCAACGTTAACATATTGACCCAGTCTTGTTACTTATTTGTTCGTTAATACCATTAACTTGGTTTTATCGACTCCTTTTCGATACTCGAGAATGTTGCAGTTACCTCTCGCACAGTCCGCCCCATGATATCAATATCATCGGCATAAGCGAGTAGCATGTGTTTTTTGTTGTAAATTGTGCCTGCTCTATTAACTGCAGCATCCCGCAGGATTTTTTCCAACAAAATGTTGAGTAGATCACAAGATAGACTATCACCTTGTCTAAAACCTCGTTTGGTATTGAACGTCTCGGAGAGGCCTTTTCCAATTTTAACTGATGATCTTGTGTCAGTTAACGTCATTCTGCATAAGCGTATTAGCTTTACATGTATACCAAACTCAGACATGGCTTTAAATACCTTTGCTCGTATCGGGCTGTCAAAACCAGCGTTGTAGTCGACGAACAGATGATAAGTGTCGATTTGTTTTTCTTAGGTCTTCTCCAGGATTTGGTGCAATGTAAATATCTGATAGGTGGTCGATCTACCAGGTCTAAAGCCGCATTGGTAGGGTCCTATTATTTCGCTGACTTTCGATTTCAATCGTTCACATAGCACACTCGATCGAATTTTGTATGCAATAGGAAGGAGACTAATACCTCTATAGTTGGCGCATACGGTTTTGTCTCCTTTCTTATGCACAGGACATAGCACGCTGAGGTTCCAGTCATCGGGTATACGTTCTTCTAGCCAAATGATTTTAACAAGTCGATGCATACTCCTTAAAAACTCGTCGCCTCCGGCTTTAAAAAGTTCTGCCGGCAGACCATCAGCACCTGCAGCTTTGTTGTTCTTCAGCCGGGATATTGCTTTTTCAATCTCATTTTGGCTATGTGGTGTACATTCGACACCGTCGACAATGATTGGTTCAATGGTTCTTCGTTGTCGCTATCATCTGATACCAATAGCATGGAAAAATGTTGTTTCCATGTCCTCAGTGCACTTTCAGCATCTGTCACCAGGTTTCCGTCTTTACATTTACAAGAGAAACTACCAGTACCAAAGCCCTCTGTTTTGTGTTTTACTTTTTGGTTGAATTTTCGGACTTCGTTTCTACTGCTGTACATATCGATCTCCTCACACGCGCGCCTTTCCATTTCTCTTTTCTTGCGGCGGAACAGGCGTTTCTCCTCTCTCTTTTTCTCCCGGTACCTCTCCCGTGCTCCTCACGTTGCAGGTGACTGCAGTGTTGCCAAGTATGCAGCGGTTTTCTCTGCAGTTGCATTGCGACACTCCTGGTCGTACCATGGATTTTTTGGGGGAGGCTTTTGAAACCCAAATACGGATTTAGCCACTGTTTCCATGGATTGTGCAATACGTTGCCATTCTGCGCATATATCATCGGGACAAGGAGTGCTCTCTAGTAGCATTTGGGTTAGATGAGTGGAATAGGCGGTAACATGTTGTTGTGCGTGCAGCTTTTTGACGTCCAGCTTCCTCTGTTGGATTATTTTAGTGTGTCTCGCTAGATTTAGACGGGTGCGAATATTAGCTGCAACAAGGTAATGATCTGAATCAATGTTGGCACCTCGAATTGAACGCACGTCTAGCACACTGGAACTATGCCTTCCGTCCACAACTATGTGATCAATTTGGTTCTTCGTTAGTTGATCAGGGGATACCCACGTTGCCTTGTGAATATCGAGATGTTTAAACGTAGTGCTACTCACTACCATGTTTCGTGCCGCGGCGAAGGATATCAATCTCAAGCCGTTATCACTGGTGTCTTCGTAAAGACTAAATCTGCCGATTGATGGATCGTATATACATTATTTTAATACATTTTGTCAAAATCTAGTGGCGACGTAGATGTCATTTAGCATGGGAAATCTAGTAAAAAACAACTAAATTTAGCTCCAAATCTCATAGGTACTAGATTTCGCTCTAATTTAAATGAACTATTAGACACAAACTTCTGATCAAACCTATATGATTTTAAATAGGTTTCTAAAAGGTTTGTATCAATCCTGAGCTGTTGAACTAGTTCAACACAAGTCTAATTAAAATAGACAATATCAAATTCAAATCGAGTGGGTTATAATTCTACGAAGAATTCTATGCAATTTTGTCCTAGAAACCAAGGGTCTATAATTGATTTTAAGGAAATTACTATCCAGACTTTGAGAATATATCCGTTTTAAACACGGAGAACAGTTATAAAAATCGTTAAATGTTAGAAATGTTACAGATAATTAATGTAGCACCAGATGTAAGAATTATTTTAAGGCAGATACTGATAGTGTAGCACACAATTATAGACATTTAATACACAAAGCTAAAGAAAATAATAGATTGTAGAATTGTAGTAATTGTAGATTGTAGTAAAGGTGTAAAACAAATATTTTAAAATTCTAAGCCAAATAAATATTGATTTTAAATCAATCTGAATTAAGATGAATCTCAGCGTATTTGCTGGGTTCGAATCTTACATCTACTTACATACAGTCACTTGTTTTTTATACGATTTCTTTTATTTGTTCCCTATACTCACTTAATGGCAATTTCATTTGACTTTAAACCTTGTATAGTATATATGTATGTACATATGTATGCAATATAACCATCACCAACGTCATAGTAGTCGTAGAACTTCATCATCAGCATGCCCAAAAGGGTATGACTGAAATATTAAAAAAAACAGAATTTAATTCAACCATGTTTCCAATGTACTTCAATTGGTTAACAGGAAGAAAATCCATCCATCCATTCATATACAGCCCGATTACAGCAGGACAAAAACCAACCAAAAGAAAAAAAACTGAATTTTCCTTTATTACATTTCGTATTGTTAGAGTTTAATAAACGTACAATGCAGCGTCAGGAGAGAAAGAAAAAACTCTACTCCTACTTTTTTATTGTACTTAAAAACTTGTGCTACAAATCAATTAAACACTCCATGTGCCAGAAGTAAAAAAGGCACATGTGAAAGTTAAAAGAGGTGGCTTCTACTTTTTTCTCAATTGATGTTTGCAATTTTATGTTTAAACATCAGACACTAGGAATTTGATTAATAATGGAAAGTTTGAAAATTGTAAAGTTTTGCTTAGTTTTTATACAAAAACTGATTTTATTAACTGATGATGCATTTCTTTTTTTCAATTAAACTACAAAATCTAATAAAATATATAATTGTTAAAGAGGATTTTTTTATATAAACAATAACAAAATAAATTATGTAAATTTCTAAGTTTAAGATTGTGTATAGTTTTGTACTTGTAGCTCAGATTTCTCCATATCAAATTAAGTTTGTTTTTTCAAAAATAAATTCAGAATTTTCGCAATAAAATTCAGTATTTTAAATATCAAATGTAGCTTTTTTAAACTAAATTTGGCTAATCAAAATTATAAGATTTCCTATGCCGATTCAATTTAACAATGGGCAACAACGGCGATAGACGTGTACATAAATTTATTTTTTTGTCTCTGCTACCAGGGCCGTTCCTTATTCTTGTATATCTTGATATTAAAAAAACTTTTTTTTGGTATATAATTTTATTAGTTTTTCGCTGCGACACAGAAAAAACTTAATTTCATTTTCTGTAAAGGAATTCAATAAAATATTGAATATTTTGCCTAGGAACGGACCTTCAAACAAATTTGTAAATATAGGCAAAAAAAAAAAATCTCAACAATTTCATTGAGAAAAACTTTTTTTCAGTGAACAAATTGTTTAATTCTATAAAACAATTTGTCAAAAAATATTTACAAATTGTAAACAAAACAATTTACTAAATCACACAAAAAGATTTACTGGATTTTCTGAAAAATATCAAACAATATTTTTGTCTGAATTTATAAAAAAATTTGTCTAAAAATACTAACAAGTGTTAAAATAGTTTACTTAATCAAACAAAAATATTTACGGAATTATTTGTAATATATCAAACAAAATTTTTGTCTGTGTCATCATCGTCCAATAAGTATGTATTTATGAAATTTCACTGTTTTAAATGTTTTTAAGTTTGATTCTAAAAAAATTAATGCAACGACATTAACTGATTTATTCACTCAAAAATCTTCAGTAAACAAACTTGGTGCTTCGTGCTTTTGTTATCATTGGTGTTGTTGTTATTTGTGTGTATGGCTGCATCGCGGTTGTTTTTTTACGACAAAGTTTTTCTTGTTGCTTTTGGTGTTTGCGTCCTAAATAAGAGTCAAACAAACAATTCATTGATTATGTAAAGAACATTTACAGAAAATGAAATTTATTTTTAGACAAACTTTTGTTTGAAAATTTCTTTGTGATAATTTTTTCTGCGTAGGGTATTTGTCTTACACTGAAGCACATTGTAATTCCCAAAAAAATGTTCGACCTGAAAATTTTTAAAATAAATTCATTCCTTTTCTTTAAAACACAATTCTTTGACGTTAGGTAAAAACGTCTTTAAACAGTAACGGACGTTTTTCGTAATGTTAAATTGAAAATGATGATGAACTGCATTAAACCCCAGTGAAATGAGCGAAATAATTAGCTATTACCACTCAGGAATCAATTTAAATGTATTTTTAATAAAACAAAAAATATTTTGAATAAGTAAAATATTAATTTTGGGACACAGTGACATTTAAATTTAAAACTTGAAAATTTAATACGGACATTTTCACAGGAAAGTTCACTTTTTTGTCATGTGCGACACCAACCAATCAAGGTTGTATTTTAAAACCATGTTTCGTGATTTTTCCTCAATCTTTTGTTTAATGTAGACCAACTGACGGCCTGTATAAACAAGTAAAAGAAAAATTTGTTTTTTTAACAAGTATAATTAGTGGGTGTCGCATGTGACAAAAAGTGGACTTTCCTGTGAAGTGGCCATATGCATTTTTCTGACTTATTTCCTAAAGAGCAAATGATTATAATAAATTGATATAAACCCAATCAAAAACTCAAAGTGCTTTTTTTGCTTAACACATTTTTACCTAACGTCAAAGAACTCTGCATGCTTTTTCAGGATTTAATATAATTTCTGTTCCAATTTTTTTTTCCTCCAAAATTAAGTAAACATAGAAAATCTCATGCAATAACTAAAATCCTTATATTTAAGTTGTCTTAATGTTGATTTAGCTCAATCGTACTTATTTTGTTATCTGTGTATGGTCTATATATAATTACTCAAATGTTTTCCTGCACTCAAAATTTCTAACAAAAACCCAAAAGAAACATTGAAACACATGCAAAAATAAAAAAATAACTGGCCAACAATCTGTTGTGTTCTATAAACAACATGTCTTTTTACACAAACGTGTTTGCGTTTTGCGGTCTCAGTCAGGTTGTTAAAATTTGTGACCAGCTAAAAAAAATATGTATGAATATTGGAAAAAAAAAGCTAAAAAAAATTTTATTGTTTCCAACCGAGTTTCCGCCAACGTTATCAAAATGACTTTGAAATCCATGAACCCCACTTTTTAAACACATTTATCCAGCGCTCACATTGTAAGTTTATTAAAACCAAACGATTGCGCGAACAACAACAAAACGAAAAACTTAAAAGCCTTGTTTCTTTATACCCTTTATATGTTCCACTCGTTTTGAACTGAAAGAGGAGACAAAACATTAATATGTTTTGTATATTTTGTTTTTACCTGGGTTATGGTCAAACTACACAACATTTATCTTTTCGTCTAAAAAGTGTTCCAGCCAGCCGTTGACTTATAAACTGACACAATAAAAGGAAATGGTTTCAATAACATTTCGGAAAAAAGTAAAAAAATTTGTACGTATTTTAGTTATCAGGAGCTTAAAAGATTGATTTATTTCGAAAGTTAATATGAGAAATAATGTAGTTTTTAGAAATATACCTAGCGAAACATCGAAAGCAGCATTAGCAACACAAACGTGACATACATAAATGTTTCTATTCTACTTAGCTTTTCCTTGTGCAGAATGTTCTCTTAGTATACTGCAATCCTATGAATGTTAATGTTCCCTTTAATATAAGTCCGTTTGGTGCTTAAAACTGAAATATACGGACTTTCGGAGTCTTACCAGAGCCCTACTTCGAAAATAAGACCATTTACCCCAAGCTGGCTGGTATGTGGTGGCTGTGGTTTTGAATCTAATCACTACCAGAGATATATTAGCTAAAAGTGGCGACTAATGTATTCGGTTTTAAAATTTTTCCTTATTTCTAAAATACCACGAGAAACCTTTTTGTAGAAACTTTTATCGCTGTATGAATCTTTTCAGCCGCTGAAGGGGAGTTTTTTTTGCCAATTTTCTTAAGAAAGGGGCAAAAAGATCCATTCAATGAAGAGTTAGGGGTTAAAGCCGCGGTTAAATGGAGAACTTAAATCCATGAGAGTACCCTGCAGAAAATGTCGAGAGTAAAATTGTACTGATTCACTATTGACTTTGTCACCAGTACTATTGACTAATTGTACCCTGGCAATGTTCTGTGCTATAGACATTTAACATGTGCTTGTCATTGAGAGTCCACTACTGACCTCGGAACTGTTGACTTACTATAGACTAGGTGGTTCTTATGAGACCATATGGAAACACTGGTACCAGATATTTACTAGTGCATTTTAATGATTCTAGTCAACACATATGAAACGTTTTACCAGCTGAGACAAATACATTAATTTTTTTATGAAAATTTTTAGTTTTCCGTTCAGCCGCATATATTTTCAACATATCAAAATGAGACCATAAAAAATCATTTTCTAGCTATTAAAAATTTCTCTTCTCATTAAAGCTAAAATAAAAAGTGTAGACGATTCGTTGACAACGCCACCAAAATTATCGACAAAAGTGGTGACTTGGAGACACTTGGCCCTTGGCTTTCTTCAGGGTAGAGACAAGAAGAGCTTTAAATCGCTGTATGACAGAGAGGGAGAGATTCGAACCCGTGGAACGATTATAAAGATAAAAAGTGGAAGGTGCAAAACTGATTCGTATTCAGAAACGAAGAACGTAGAGGGAATTCTGTTCCATTATGAGAGATACATCTGAAGTAGCTAGGCTGCAGAAGGTGCTATCTTGTGACTCCATCTTAAATGTTGGACTATTTCGCTAATTTTATAATTTAGTCGGTGGGAGAAACGTTGTAGTTGTTGATGGAGAAACATTTCCCAGGTAGCTTGCAATTGAATGATCCAAGCGCTCCTATATATAGAGGGGCTAGTTCGAAAGCTCCAGAGGAAACTGAGAGGATAGTGACTACAGATGGTCTTAGCAATGCGTTGCTTTCTTTTGCACCATTTAAAGCGGCTGGAAATGTTAGTATCTTTCCAACCTTGCTTCAGTGGGGTATGATTATATTACTGGACAGGATCAGTGAAATATTTGTAGCCTGCCTTTCAACACGCCACATCTTGATGGCATAGAGTGTAACAAATATTATGTTTCGCCGAGGCCGTGGAAAAAAGACTGCAGAAGCAAAGTCCTTCAGACCAGCTAGCCTAACATCCTTCCTTTTGAAACCAATGGAAAGGTTGTTGGTGGACTACATAGATGTCAGCACGCTTATAGAGGAGCCAGGTGTCCCTGTGGCTGAGTGGTGGCGTTGCATGTCTTTCAGTCCAGAGGTCGTGGGTTCGATTCCTGCCATAGACCCTAGGTGTTTTCCGCAGAAAATCTAATCGCTTCGCGGGTTGTGTTTGTTAAAAAAAAACGAGTCTATATGAACTTAATAGAGAGGGGGAAGACCAATTAGCAATGGAGGTACCGTGATATTGGTTTTTGAGGATATAAAGGGCACGCTTGATAGGATATATTTTGATAAATTGAGAATACCTATTGTTAAACGAGAGACCGATACCATTATTTTAGAATAGATGAAGCCTGCTGTAAATCTCAGGAAAGGGAGTTCCAGTGTTCGAGGTAGGTGTAGTTTGAAGGATTGCTTGTGTGGGTATATGTGGAGCAATACGCAAAAAGTTGACGCCAGCAACGGAAGCAGTGCTAGGATTGCCGCCGTTGAACTTATTTATAAAGGAGACCATGACAATGTCAGCATTACGTGTGGAAAGTCATGCCACTTGGCAATGATGGATTGATTTCTTCATATACTCTTTTCAAATTTTTATTTAACTTTCACATAGTAGCTTTAATTTTAATTACCTACATGAAAAAGCTTTCCGAAGTAAAGAGCAAAAGGTCAACAATTTCTGGGTTGTAATTCAAAATTCCAAAATATAACTCACCGTTAAACATTCAGAATTTTGCTGACATAACGCATCTTTTGTTGTAAACTGGAATGAAACAAAAAAAAAGGAGATAATTGGTTATTATAATTAATACATGAATATATGTATACATATGTAGTATATATCAAGGTTTATTTATATACTTTGGTATATTTATATTTCAATATTTCGTTCCCTTCTCTAAAAAATTTTCTTTTTTTTCTTTTTTTCAGCTTATCAGAACTGCCAAAATTCATTTCTTATATTTTCCTACATAAAAACAAGACACAAATATTTTTCAAATCAATTTATAGTCAGCTTCTGAAAAAGTGTGTGCATGTGGTGTACATTTGTTTTAAATCTTTATCTAAATGAGCTCAATATCTTTAGCGACAACCCCCCAAATTATACTTAGAAATGCTTTAAGCGTCTTTAAAAATTATGTTTTTGGAAATGGCCACTAAACATTCACTAAACACATGTTAATAATTTTTGACAGTTTTGGTGACACATTGCGTATTCATAAGATTTTGTGTAAAATATGCAAACGAAATAAGGGGCATTGGAAATTCATTATTTATTTAGGACAAAAATAAAACATTTTTAGAAATTTTTGTTGTGTGGTTTGTTGCTTTTAGAGGCTACATTTTGTTAAATGTTAAAAACAATATAGTTTATGTTTAAGATTAATGAATGACAATTAATGAAGTGAAATATTAACAAATTTGTAGTTGGAAAGATATCGCGGAAATATATTGGTTGTGAGATGAATGGCTGGCTGGCTATTCAGTCATTTTTGTTTACGAAAATGTTAAACAATTTACTTTTCTTACTTTTTTAAATATGTTAGAAGTAAAACGAGTCGTAATACTTTATTGGAGGTTGATTTACACTGAAAGAATTTTGTTCATAAATTCTGTGAATTTTGACATTAATGAATTTTGAATTAATGAAATAAGTTTCAAAAATTTCATTATATGAAATCATTTTCATTGCTACAATGTAATAATTTCACTAAGCTAATGAACATATTTCATTATATCAGTGAATTTATGTCATTGTTTTAATGAAACTGTTTCATCATTTGAATGCAATTATTTCATTATTTTAATGAAACTCTGTCATTATTTTAATGATATTATGGCAATATTTTATGAAAATATTTCATTGTTTTAATGAAATTATTACACTGCTTAGTAGCCGAATTAACTTATTTTGTTTATAGTCTACTTTAATTTATAGACAATTTCATGGTTGAAATACTTACGGAGACGCCAATGTACATCAGAAAAAATTTTAATGTTGATGACAGCTCACAGTATCGAACTCAGACTTTTGCTTCTGGATATTTGCTTTATAGGCAATGTCTTAACTAGTTCAGCTAACAGCACTGTCAAAGCAATGTGTCTGTGAGTGTATAATAATAAAAAAGTGTACAACAACAACAACTACAACAACTACAACTTTGGCTGCCATCTATAGAAATAAATAAAGGTATGTTTAAAAAATATATGTATGTGATTTAATTATTTATAACTCCTATGCAACTTTTCATCGAATCAACGAAATACATTTCATTGAAATTATGACATTCTAGAACATCCAATTATTATTTTTTTCACTTTTTTATAGTTTTCCATAAAACGGCAAAATGTTGTTGTCAAAAATCCAATGAAATTTTCTAACCAAACTACGATAGTTAATGAAGCAATTTCAATGAAATTCTTTCACAATATTCGAGAAATTTCATTAGAATTGTGAATTATTTCATTAGTTATAACTTCATAATATTTCATTGGATTTATGAAGCGAAATTCTTTCAGTGTACCCGTAAAAGTTATGATAATACACAAAATGCAACCTCCTTTTCCTTTCTAATTTTGGTTTGTGCCAAAAGTCAATGCACAAAAAATCGTTTAAAATTTAATTTTATGGTTTCTATGATTTCATCATAGCCTGAAGTTTAAAAACAATATTATGGTTATATGACATAATATTATTATTGAACTAAACAACAATATAAAGAATGCTTATGAAAATGTTTTGCAACTTTGAGTATCAAAATATTTATTACAACAAATATAAAATTAACATGCATTCACTCTACTTTACCAAAGCCATGATAACATAAGAGAAGATATTAAGAAAAAAATTTTCATACTTATTAAGCCAGAACGCTGTCATCTTAAGCTGATATATGTACATACAAGGTAAAAATGTCGGAGCCTCACGAGCCTCCACTCGAAATGTTATAAAAAGACTGTAAACAAACAACTTATAGGAAGGCTGGGTTTGTCGTAAGACCCGGCCAAAAATATCAAAAACATTTTGACTAGAAAACCTAACTTATCTGAAAGAGATTTATCAAAAAATAGTTTGTTTGTTAATGGGACTTTAAAGGAAGATCTATACATAAAGTTATGCCTATAAAGGCGACTACTGCTACCGTATAAATCAGACAAAATCTTACCACTATTTGGTTAGACTTAGCCTCGATACATTACTCAAAGAAAAGCCAAAGCTGCATTAGAAATGGAAACAAAAATTATAATCAAAAAATTTTTAAACAAAAGTTTGTATAAAATAGAATTAAATTTTCAGTAAATGTTTTTTACTAAAACAGCTAATTTTTTGCTTGACTTTTATTTAAGACGCAAACACTAAAAAAACTGTTATTTGTGTCGTAAAAACACAATCCCCATGATGATGTACGTATAAATACAAAAAAAAAAAACAATGATAACAAAGATAGTGCGATGTCGGAATTTATGAAATTAGTATCAATCGTAAATTGTTACAAGTCAGTTTGCTGACGATTTCTGAGTGAATCAAAACGTTGCATCCTATAAACATCAGCAGCCTTTGGATTAAAGCGAATAGTTTGTCTGATATTGTACAAAAAAGCAGCAAACGTTGCTGTTAGCTTCAATTGATATTATTATTTGAAACTTGAAAATATTTGCAAAAAAGTTTTTACTAAATTTGTTTCAGCAAATTTTTTTGTTTTATATCGTCTGTTACTTTTTTATTTTCATCATTTATTCACATTAAATTTAAAAATTAGTTAAAAATATTATTTCCTAAAATCCAAACAATACTTCAAAATTGATAAATATTTACTTTAATATGTCTTAACCTTCGATTTATAAGTTCGATTTCTTTCAGTGCCTTTACTTTGTATTGATAACAAATCTTTTTGCTTCTTTCTTCAATTTAGTTTCAATCGTTGTTTCTAAAGGCTTATCTTTTGAATAACAGACTTCTTTGGCTTAGATTTATTTTCTTTCGCTTTTATCTTCCAACTCTAAGACCAGTAAACCAGAATAAGAAATCATTTTGCATAAATATAGTCTTTTTAAATCATGATAATTTTTCCCCTTAGCCATTGTTTTTTTTTTTCAACTATAAAAAATACTCGTTCATATCTTCTAAATATATTTCGGATGAGCTGAATGAAAAGTCAGCCAAACGGCAAAACCATACGGCAGCAATGAAAGATATAAAAAAGGAAAAAAAAACTATTCAAATTGGACACTAAATGTGTCTGAGGAACTCTCTTAATTGTAAGATTGATTGATTTACGATGAACAGGTCCTTGTTTTGATATGCGTATAAATTGTGGTCACTGACAATTCTGCACAATAAACAAAGAGGGTTAAATATGAAAAGAGAGAAGAGGAGACAAATAGAATAAGAGAGATCGACATACACCTTGGCTAAAAATGGTTAGATACGAGTACAAAGAATGGTTAACTTGATTTGAGGTTTTTAATTTTCTTTGCTGCTTAGCTGCGGCAGCTAAAATTTCCAGGCTTGAGAATTATTTTTCGAAAGCTCAATAATCATCATCATCATCATCATCATCCATTGTTAAAATGTAGCATTGTTTTTTCTTCTTTCCTGTAACTCATTCTTAGTGGCTTTCACTTTAAAGTGTATGAATTTTGAAAATATACTGAGATGAAAATGAAAAATGAACTGAATGAAGTTCCTTCAATTGGCTTGTGTATGGAGTATAAGATACATTATATACATACAAACTTACAATCCATATGTACATATATTATTTTTACTCTTAATTTTTTGCTGTATTTTCACTTAATCAGCTATTTGACAATTGTAAAAATATTATAAAAAAAAATCACAGAAAGTAATTGATAGGAGGAGTTCATTGAATAGGAGACTTTCGTAAAATATAAAAATCATTCTAAATTGCCAAATTGTGTTTGTATTTTTTTTACAATTTAGAAACTACATAGCTCAAATCAAAACTTAAATTTATAGTTTTTCTGTATTTTAGGTCTTTTAAAGGGTTTTGCTTTTATTATATTTTTCTTTGTAATATAAACCACAATTTATAAAAAGGAAACTTTTGTTTGTTATTATTATTGTATTTCCTTTATGCTAACAAAACTTTAAATTAAGAAATTTCAAGAAAATATGACATCTTATTCAACAAAGAACAATAAAGGTTGGTACTAGAGGGTATCACAAGATGTCTTAAAGGTGTATTTAAGACATCTGAGTTAATTCAAACACTTTCAGCACAATAATGTAGCGAGTAACATGTACTCGAATAATTGGAAAGTAATTTTGTGAGTTTGTACAACATGGTGAAACCATCTTTGCACCCTACAAGTTCATTAAAAATGTGTTTTAAGAAGTCCTCAGCAATACGTTCTTGTCCCAATATTACTGATTTGAAAGTGTTTAAAATAAAATAAATGTCTTAAACATACGTTGAACATATATTGTGGAAACCTCTAGTATACCACTGTGTAGTTCCGAATGCAGAAAAATAGCTATTTGATGCAGGCTAAGTATATCTATATATCAATGGATTTTTGAAAGTTAGTGCATAAGATAAGATGTTTGAAACTCTTCAAAAGTATGGTTGAAATCTACTGATGATTTTGTAAAGCACGAATAAAATACAGGCATAAAGCCATGTTTAGCCCGCAACAAATAAACATTTTTATAAATAAAATTCGGAAAATAACTCAAATAAAAAATTTCATAAAATTGGTCGTTAAACTTTCAAATCCATGTTGATTTTGAAACTGCGAAATTTTCAAAAGTGTATTGTAAGTGTGCACTGTAACTGTCCTTAAATCAATTACATTTTCCGTTTCCGTTTCTTTTTCATTTTTTATTGTTGTATGCTTTATAAGCTCGTGTACATACAGTTTTGTCATCAATTGATATTTTTGTTAGCTTATTCAATTTTATTTTTTAATCGATTTTGTGTCATGTTTTTATCATTTACCATACATTTGGGGTTGCTACTTGTCACACTACATCTACTTTTGCTCCCTGAACTTGCACTTCCTTTCTAGGGTCCTCCGGGAAACAATTTTATTGTTTATTTTTTATTACAAGAATATAAATTGAATTTTCGAGCTATTTTGATTTGTATTTTTTATTATATTTTATTATTTGCTTGAGTTTTTTTTTCGGCATGATTTTTTAAACATTGTCTTATTTACTCCCTTAGACAATCTTTTTTATTATTATGTATTACATATGTGTATTACTTTTGATGTTATTTGCTGAGAGTTACTATATATCTATGAATTTTTTCTTAAAAATAAAGTAAACAATTTATTCGATGACATAAACGTTGATAAATCGGAGGAACATGTGAAAAGTGTTTTAAAGAAATATATTGTACATTATGATGTGTTTATAAACATGTATGACTTTGGACAAAAGAAGTTAATTTGACTTGGGAAAAATATACATAGTTTTTACTTATAAACCCAATTCTTATTATGTCTCAATTTCAAATACGTCGAAATTCTAAATCGTAATTACCAATAGTAAAACATAATAGAATAGAGAAAAAACAAAATGCTTACCACACAAGACATAAAGAAAAATAGTGAATATGAATAACAATCAAATGGAAAAGATGTAAAAACAGTTATAAGAGCACGAATTGAATATATTTAAATGATATTACTACTTGACTGGGATCAACCGACTTTGATCAAGTATTTTAAGAGGTAAAGAACTCTGATGAGGAGACCGGAAGATCTCGAAAATTATGCGTTCAACCCCCCGTGCAGTCATAAGTTTTCTTTTTCTATATGCTTCTAATTTGTCTCTAAATAAAAATATAATTTAATTGAAAAATTAATTAAAAAACAAACGAAATAATAAATAATAATAAAACTTTTTTTGAATTAAATCCACATAATTCGACTAAAATTCATAACTTAATCATTATTTTCTTTATTAACATACACAAAGGGTTTTATGCATTACTCTAATAATATTTTTGCTACACTGCAAATTTTCAAAGTTGTAAGTAAATTGATCCATAGTGATTATGTAGTTCAAGTTTCGATACGTTTTATTCAGAAAGAGCTAGAATTGATAAATATACCAACCAACAAGGGATAAATCATCATCAATTTAATTTTCAACATACAAAGCACAACTGAACGACGTTGTTTTCGGAAGTCTTAACACTCCCATCGTCAGGGCTCATGTGTATCTCTTCTTATACCCTGTTCAGACGTAGATTTTTAATTAAGACAATTTAATATTAATAGACCAATTAAATTTAGTGTTCACACACAGTAAATGAAGCTTGCTCAATTAGCATTTAACTTGCTAATGGTGTAATAAGTATACAGGTGGCTGCATAAGGGCAACGAATACAACAATAAAACAAAAATTAGACAATTGCGTAAATATCCTAAATTGCGCAATTAAGGCGTATGTCTGAACAGCGTATTATACGCACTTGTTAGGTGTATCGTTTAAACGTGATAAACATAAGTTGAGACGCTTAGTGCAACAAGTATGTAAGCCACAAGAAATCAAAAATAAGTTTTATGTGCTTATGCAATTGATAGGTAACATAGCTTTATATACATACTAAAAAGATTTTCAATAAATTCCATTATTTTTGCCATGTAATTATAAAACCGACTTCTTCGAAAATTATATTTTTTTAATTTTTTCCCCCAAAAACTCTGTAAGCCACATTAACTTTACTTGTTCTCTTTACAACTACGAGTTTTGATGAGACACTTCTCATAAAACAATAGTTAACAAAGCAGTCTTCAATTCACAATGGATTTATATCAGAAACTTGTGCCGTATGATTTGTTTAAATTTTTATGAATTACGTACTTATTACACAAAAAATATAAAAATTTTTATTAAATGATGAAACAGAACTCTGGCGAAACGTGTTTTTTCATACAAATTGACATTTCAAATACTTCGACTGTAGCACTTTTCAAATAGAATTTACTTCATTTGTTTTTGTTTTAAAAGTCTGACTCTCACAAAAAAGCTACCATATTTTCATCAATTTTCATTATTGTTTTAAACAAACATTTGATTTGAGTGAAGAGAAATAAAAATAAAACGAAAAGAAAAGAAAAATTTTTAATAAAATTTGTCGCTTCGGTTGTCGTTTTTATTATGGGTTTTATTGCTCTCTGGCTGATTTTCGGTCGCAGTTACAGTCTTCTTCTGTTTCATCACTAAAGTGGCTTACAGAGTGGGTGCTATTTATAAAAACGTGTTTGAAGGTTTTATAAATTAATTTTGCTATGTTATTATAAAATATTACGTACGAATGTGACTAGTTTTTTGCACTGTGTCAACTTTTCTGAATAAACATTAGGAGTGTGCTGGTGCAATGCAAGATTTCTTAACATATTAAGCGGTGGAGTCAATTCACAATGAAAGAAATCTTTCGATATACAACACACATTGTCAACGCTTAAACTATCTATGGCAGTGCGTTTTACTGCAGAAAAGTTTGACTTTACAATTTAGGGATACATAATTCTGCATGTACAATTTAGGAATACATGATCTGATCGAGATTTTTATAATTTGAAAAGAGACGTTGGAAATATGCTTTACAAATTAATTCCCCAGATGGTTGGTACAAAGTTATAAAAAAACAAATAAGAAGACAACTTTAATGTTAACAGTTGTGAAACGAACTGACTTTTTAAGCTTTGGCCCTATTCTCGACGGAATTCATAAAAACTCTGTAACAATCAACATGAACAAAATAGAGATTTCATTTTAAAGCTAAGAAAAGTGCGTCTATTTTTACTAACAATCCATTGATTAAGAGTATAAAAAAGGAAGACCAGTAAACAACTCATTAAGTCGATTTACAAAGAAATACACTGAATATATGAGAATGGCGGCTATTAAAATTTCTATTTAAACATTCGTAGCATCATTAGCATTTGCCTTTTTCGAATAAATTGTATAATGTTTGCATTAATAAATTTTAAAAATATATTAAAATACAATAATAAAAAAGTTTTTACTGCAATAACGTTGTAAGCTCCAGAAAAGTGTTTGAAATTTTGTTTTTGAAAGTATTCAAATAAGCCACAATTTGTTATTCCAAATGGTACTAACAATGGGTTTTAAGCGTCCATCGTTGGACACGTCATAGTTTTGTTATCCTCCTAAATGGCTTCTTTAGGGTGTATAAAGTAAAAAATTTCATAAACACGATTCGAGATATTCAATATATACACATGTATGTTCATTTTATTAAAAAAATAATAATTTCTCTAAATAACTTTTGAATAGTTGGTTTTCCTAACAACTAATGGAAACCCACCTAAAATGTTATTAAATCGAAAAAAATGAACGCTGATAAGAAGGTGCTGCGACATTTGATTGAGAGCAGTATTTATTATGTTCTCCTACTGCTGTGAGTAGAGTTATTGAATTATTAAAGGAAATAAAATTAAAATTATATATTAAAATTTTTTATGAAATATTCACTTCGACTTTGTTAATATTTTAAGCTATATAATAGGTATATAGGATTTTTTATTTTGTCAGGCCTACGCATACATAGTACATATGTATACAATAAAGGAATTCACAAAGTGTACTAATGTCTTAGTGTACTAATGTCTTATTACAACATTTCAAATAGGACATATTTGAATACCTTGTCATATATTCAAGTTTCATTATTTTATGATTAAGTGGAGCAAAGTTATGAAGGGGGTAAAAAGAGCTCGAATGATTTACTATAAATATATACACACTGTATGGCTAGAACTTGGCGTAGCGCACTACGCTGTAAAAGCTCCAAAAACTAAACATCAAAAATTAAAATCAATAATATTTATGTACATATAATAAAAATAAAAAAACTAAAATTCAAAAGAGAAACGGTTTCATGCGAAAATTTTTCTGCTGAACACATAGCACACCATAAAAACATATCTAAATAAGTTGTAGTATCATATTATATTTTTTATTGAGAATATCAACAACAAACATAAACCTTTTGTATAACGTTAGTACCTACAACAGTTAGAACACTTAGGACGACCTTGTGAATTCCTTTAATATAAAATTGTATCCCATTTAATGACTGTATTTTTAAATAACATGCATACATAATATACAATCTAGGCGCACTGTAGTGCGCTACGCCAAGTTCTAGCCATACAGTGTGTATATATTTATAGTAAATCATTCGAGCTCTTTTTACCCCCTTCATAACTTTGCTCCACTTAATCATAAAATAATGAAACTTGAAATAAAAGGTAACCCGAAAGAAAAAACTTCATTGGTGTAATTTGAAAGTTCTACCGGTAAAGCTTCCCGAGATATCAAAGTGTAAAAAGTGCATATTTTAGTACATATTCACTAACTCGTCAATATTATCGGGGACTTCCACTGTAGCTAGAGAGCTGCAATTTGGTATACAGGTAGGTCTTCGTAAGCAATTAACCAGAAAAATCTGAAAACGGGCACTTTTCACCTAGGGGAGTAGGGTTCCCCTTCTTTGTATGGGGCACTTCCAGCATAGCTAGAAAGCTGAAATTTAGTACACAGTTAGGTCCTGATGAGCAATTAACGAAAAAAAATTTTAAAACGGACACTTTTTATCTGGAGGGACTTCGGTGCCCCTTCTTTACATTGGGCACTTCCAGTATAGTTACAAAGCTGAAATTTTGTCTTGATGGGAAAGTACTAAGAAAAATGGGAAAAAGGAAATTATTCATCTATGGCTTTTTGCATGGGGCACTTATTGTACCAAGTAAAAGCTTAGAAAAAAGAATTGAAAATTTCGTTTGAAAATAAGGACTGAGATCAAAATAAGGACTAAGTTCTTGATAGGTAAAATACCATCTAATTTCTAGGCAATCTATTAGCTTGGCAATATTTTTTTGCCTTTCTAATATGGGAAAGAATTATGGGAAATATGTTGCCAAGCTAACAGATTGCCTAGAAATGAGATGGTATTTTACCTATTAAGAACTTGGTCCTTATTTTGAGCTCAGTACTTTTTACGGCCGAAATTTTTTGGTAGGAACTTGGCCTTATTTTCACATTTACGTTTTGTGCGGATATGTCTTTAAATAAAAGTGTTTAGGTTCATGTAGCCATATTAATTTCCAATATCTATTCGTTGATATGTTTAGTGTTTTTGTTTTTGTCAATGGGAAGTCTTTCTAATTCAATTGTTGGTTTTTGTGTTGCCATCAAAAGAGAATGTATTAAATGGAATAAAATAAAATTATTATGGTTATTATTTTTATATAAAATATGTTATAAAACATGTACATATATATTATTTCTAATAATTGACAGCAATATATCGAAATTCATATATATATACATACATAATATGTATGTGTATATGTAACTATGTAGGTGTCATGATAAATTTATTGGAAATTTATAAAGACTTTGAAATATTAACTGATCGATTTTGTTGGCCAGGCCATTTATTTTTAGCCAGTTATTGTATATATTTATTCATGTATAAAATTTATGTTTATTTATGTGTGTATTGACTAAAATTGAGTTCATAGAGGGATAATTTCGTAGGTATTTTTCAATTATATATTTTTGATGGGCTTAGTATCTTCTTGGTAATTTAAACAAATTTCGAAACAGTAATGGTATTCATGCTCGTGGACCTCAATAAATCTTCGTAATCTGAGTCGTACGTGTCGTTTGTTGTTTTTCAAAATTCGCTATAGTTTTCAAATTATCGTGGGTCTAAGTTCTAGCTATTTTTATGTGAATGAAATAGCTCATGTTTAAATTAATGTTTCAAGTCTTAAATTAAGTTTTTATTCAACAAAGTATAAAAGATATAATTTCTTCTTAATATAATTGATATTTTTGAAAAAAATATCACTTTTTAAGTTCACATCACAGTAAAAAAAACAACTCAAGTTTTTTGAAGCACTAATGCAAAATGTCAAAATAAAGCCCATAATAATAAATAAAATCTATACGAAACAAGCTATACAAAAAAGCTGATTGCATAGTGTTGATGCAAAAGCTGCAGCGATGCCAATTTAGCGCGTTTCGCGCTAGATTTCGAGCGTTTTAAGCATGCCAAATGCGCTTTTTTCGTCCTAGAGCATTTAATAAAAAGGGCGCTAAATTAGGGTGTTTTTAGTAACGTAAATATTGATATACCAAAAGAATATTTTAAGTTTTTTATCGTTCTAAGCGTTTTGCATTTTGCTAATAGTTGCAAGCATCTAATTTTTGTCCCTAAATGATAATTAAAATCCAATATGTAGATAATTTTTTCTTTTTTGTAATAAATATTGGATTTTTTCCAATATGTGATGTCTTTCAGCGCTTTAAAAAGCGCTTTTTGTATAAACAATTTAGTACTACAAACCGGTAACTCGCCATACAAAAATTAGCAGCGATATCAGCAGGTTTGTAAGCACTAATTTTACTCTATAGCGGTGAAAACTGGGTTTTTTAAACAGTTTGTTTTACTGGGATATTAACTACAGATCTGCACTCCTATACTGTTTCATATCTTTTAAACTTCTGTTCTTTTGCTTACAAACTTCGCAAAACTAACAATAAACAATTTTCCAATTACAAATTTTGTTCAATTTTTAAATCCATCGAAACTGCCAGTCTGTCTGTCTAACTGACCGATTTAGTTGCATATCTCTACAATATATAAATCTCCTACAGTTGTTAAGATAGATGTTAATTTGCCTTCATACTCGTAGCTTAGCAATCAACAAAAATAACAAAACACACTTCATTCATAGTTGAAAACATCACTCAAACAACAACTCACTTAAACTTTACTTTTTAACCTCTTATTTGCCAATTAGTTAATTTTATTTAAGCTAGCCTTATTATTATTGTAGTTGTTTGCTATGTAGTATCGTCATATATCGTATTGTATAAATTTAACTGGCAGGCATATTTTACTCTCTGACTCTGACTGAACATGTTGGAAGTAAAATGAACACCAAATAGCCTAAAGCCGGATAGATGGTGAGGGAGAAAAGTAGGAAAAGTGAAATAAATTCAAAGACAAAAACTTTAAACATTATTACAATATTTATGTACGAGCATAAGCATAAGTAGTTTAGTATTTGATTACAAAAATATTTTGCAAAGTAAATGTATCTGTACGCTTCCTTCCATTCATCTAACAGAATATTGTTTATGAATGAAATTCTATTTCAAAAAGGCATCCAGTTTTTATATTTGATCAAACGTAATCTGCCAGTATCTTTCATTAAACTTTACAGAAAACTATACAGAACCTTTACGATTCAAACATATAAAACATATAAAATTTGTACATCGCATGCGAACGCAGTTGCAATTAATATTAAGGTATGGACTGCTTTTTAATATAGTTTATTTTAGATGGTTACTTCAATTAAAATGCGAAATTTGTATACATTACAGTACTTGGTGCAATAATGATTTAGTTAAAATGTATATCGTCACAGAAAATCCAAAAAGCCCTATCTAACATTTTAAAAGTTTTACGGTAGAAGTATAAAACTTATTTAAATGAAAAATATATAGACAATTAATCCAAAGGGTTTCAAAACAAGTTAAAAAGGACTAACGAAATCTCTATACTCTTTGTAAAATCTTGCACTAATTGTCAATATATTTTTTTTTATTTAAACATGCTATTCGTTTCAATAAAAATAAGAATTTTTGGATTTTGTAACCATATTTTCTTGTTTATTTTTCATACGAAATATACAGGGGTACCGTCTTTTGAAGGTATTTACAAACAAAGCCCTACTATTTGAGAAATGCCGTTACTTTTTTATGTTTAATACTTGAAAACTAAACATTATTGTTAGATTTAAGTTGTCACGAAATTTCAGATATCTAGTGATAAATATATAGTGATAAATTTGGTAGCCCCTTAGTGTAGTGTATAATGTGCTAGACTATTAGCCGGGGGTCGCAGGTTCGATTCCTGCCAAGACCCTAGGTGTTTCTGCACAAAAGCCGAGAAAGGCTTAAGCAGTCAGTATAAGTGCTCGTTAAAAAATCAAAAAAAGTTATATCACTTATAAAATCAAAAAGTTACAATTTTACCCCTTCCGCCTGATGAGGGTTAAGGGTTAATTTCATACTTATTTACAATTAGTACTTGGCAGAGGGAATGTAGTAAGCCTTACGTTTAAGGTATAAGATGTTTTGAGCACATTTTTGCGCACTACATTTCCGCTGAAGGGGAGGTTTTTAGGCAATTTTTTAACAAAGGTACAAAAAGACCCATACAACATAGAGTTGTACAAAAATATTGCTCGCGGTGTTTTACATAAAAGTGTGAAACACATCTTATAACTCTAAAGTAATGCTTACAGGATTCGATTTGTCGATTCACTGTAGCTGCTTGGGATGAAAGGGAGAAAATTTAATACCCTCTAAAATGAATCCCAGTTGTAAACTTTTAAAACGCCAATTCACGACTATATGCTCTTAGTGTCATCTGCCAGAATCAGTTATTATGACTTTTTTATTTAAAAAATATTGATTTTGATGTTCAGTCATTTTATCCGATTTTCTTTAACCTTTTTATATAAGAGTCGGGGCATTAGGAAAGTGTGAAGTATTTTCTATTTTATCATTTACTTTACAAAATGAATCATACTATCCTTCAAGTTTGGTGGAAAAAAAATTAGCAATTACTATAATTTAACAAATTTAAAAATTAACAATTACTATAATTTTTTTAGAACTATAGAATTTCGGATATGTGTATGTAAGTATTACTTACAACTTCTATTGTAGTTTTTCTAGCCCAGCTAAAGGAAAGTTAATGCTTATAGCAATGCATAATATGCAATTTAATACCAGAGACAAATAATATAAGAAGAAAAAAACGAAGTACAAAATACTACAATTTGGTATAAAAAATTAAAAAAAAAAAAACAACTTTGTTTCAAGATTATTTACATTTCCTTTTGATGTTGAGACATTGAGTGACTTAACAATGTTGAGAATCATCAGCACAAAATGACGCTGAAGACGATTTTCACTAAAATGTTATAAAAAAAGAACAAAATAATAGTTGTCGGTTGTTGCTATACAAAATGAATGTTTTACAATGTTGCTTTTTAAACTTGTTACAATTTTTCGATTTGGCTTGTTTTATGTTGAGAATCTTGTAGGAGACTTTGCCACGCTTTTTCGTGTTGCTGTTTGTTTCTTTATTTAGTTGGTGGCTACTTTTCTTGATTACAACATTGATTGCTGACGGATATGGCTGTTTGTTTTAGTTGCTATTGAAGTTACCACGGCCGGACAAGGAAAATGTTTTTTTTTTTTGATCAATGTCTATTTTGAAGTTATTATTTCTTTTGGAGACTTTTAAAATATTTGAATAACAATCTTAAAGTCTTGTAATCGCCCCAATCAGGGGCGTATTTCTTAAAACTACAATTTCCAAATCTACAAGTAAAATACCTAACAGATAACAATACTTTTAACAATATTATTTTTGATTTGTGGTTATTTTACTTCTAGTAACTTGCAGTAGAAATGGGTCGTAGTTTTCAAAATTGAAACTAGTTTAGTAGTAAAAAATTAATAAAAAATTAAGATTTAGGGCAGCTAAAACTCCAAGTATATAGAGGATTTCGATTTGAAAATTGCAAAAGTCTTACAATATTTTATTGCTAAAGAAACATATTAGTAAAGAGTTCCGTTCTTTACGCACGTGCTTAACGCTAAACATTTTTAATTCTTTCAATTCTAGTTAATTTTTTTAAACGAATTCTTTTTCATAACTAACATTAAAGTTGTTATCTACAACTGCAAAACAGTTGTTAGTTGTCCTTAATATAGACATCGATCACGTAAAGCAAAAAGCAAAATATAAACAAAAATACAAAGTCCTTGTTAAAGTTCAAAATCTCTAAAACATTCAAATTACCACAGAATTACTAAAGATCATGATAAAGAACAAGTTTTTTTGCATACCCAATTATGCCGTATTATTTCACTTATTTTTTGTGTTGGTTGCAACAAACAACAAGTTCAGAAATATGATCATGTACACAATATAAGTATGTAAAAGCATAAAAACAATTCTTATAACCGTTATTAAACACAGAGATTATTATGACTCCAAACATAAAGCAACAATGATATGTTGCACAGGCATTAATGTGGTGGCTGTTCTTGCTGCCAATGATGATTACATATGGAATGCAAAATACTTGCTCGTACTAATTTAAAAAAAAAATGCAACATAAAAACAATGTTGTTTTTGGCATTAAATTGCAAGATGTCATGATACAAGTCATCAGCAACATAATAATCATTGACAACAATTTTTGCTTTGTTTGTTTGTCTATAGTAACATTTTCACTGCATACTAAAACCCAAAGACATTCGTAGACAACAGCAAAAACAACTGGATACAACAGTCAGCCAGTAGTTGTAAGTAAGACGCATCAGTGTCATAAATGCAACATAAAACACGGCAGCTAGTTGTAGAGTAGTGTATAAGAGCATGCATCATGTTACATGCATATTCAACATGCTTTGGGTGGTAAAAGCCTCCCTCTTTTGATTGTAAGCAGTGGGCAACATTAACTAGTAAAAACAATTTTGAAAATTTCTTGACTATCGATATTTGCCACCATTTTTGAGTGGGATTCTCGATAATTAATTCTAAAGAAAAATATTTGAAATACATGAAAATGAAAAAGGAATGAGGATGCAAAAGCCGCGCTGGAAACACTGTCGAATTCTTTTGAAGCTCCTTGTTCAAGTACTAAAATTAACACATACATACATAGATGATATTACCTCGAGAATATTTGGGAAAGTAACTTCTTTGACTCCAATGAAATACGATTTTGCACTTAATTTAAAATCATACAATATTTTTCGCCTAGAACTAATTAGACAAAGCTGGTGGCTTAAGCCGTATATACTACACAATGGAGGTATACGACAGTGATCTGATTCATTCTCACCTACGCATCGCATGTCTGATGGAGCTCAGGGGACAATAGTTTGTGAGTGATTCTCATTTTAAATGCTTTTTTCGCATCCGTTGAAAGTATAGTAAAATATTTTATAAAATAAAAGCATAAAAATTAAAATTAAAGATTATAAATAAATGTACATCATTTTTTAAGTGAAAACTTCTATAGGCACGTTAGACAATGTATTTCTATGAATAAAATATTTTATTTTTTCTATGGGTAAAATGTTTCATTTTGGCGCCACCGACATTCTAAAAAACTTCGTTATCCCATATCTAGAGAGGTGCTATAGTTAGAATCCTAAAATTTGGTGTAGGTTAATTTCATAATAAAGTGGATAGCCAAGCAGAAAACTGACGGTATGTTATCGGGCAGCAGGATACCCCTCATACAAGAAAATCTTAGATATCCTATATCTGGAGAGCTGCTATAATTAAAGTCGTCAAATTTGCGGTAGGTTACTTTGAAAATAATATACTTAGGCAGGAAGGAAACTGACGCGCTAGGAGCGGGGAGAAGGGTATGGATCATACAAAAAATGTTTGGTTATCCCATATCTGAGGAGCTGCAATAGCGAAAGTCCTCAAATTAAGTGTATGTTACTTTAGAAATAATGTGCGGGTGTACGGCTAACACCATTGGAATCAGCGTACTCGGACTATATTTAGCAATAGGCTGCACAATTTGTTACAAAAAAAGTTACGAATTCGAGGATCGTTTTATTATTGACAAAAAAATATGAGCTTGGCCAAGAATGTACGGTATACATCGTATTTATAAAGTTTTTTTTAAAATAATTTTCAATCCGCCCACTCAAGTCCTTGCTCGTTGCACGATTATTAAAGTTTTATTTATATAAGTGAAATTGCATTTGCTTCAGAGTATTTGTAACAGTGTGATTGTGAGTTGTTTACTTTCTTTGAATGGCTTTCACGAAGTGCTTTCAAAAATGGCCAGAACTGTAATTACTTGAGTTTTTTTTTTGCGTGCCAGAGACATCGAGTGTTTTCATAGGATTTACAGCCGAAAAAATTTAATAACAACATCAACACAAATACTCTTCTTTCCACATTTGCCATCGTCATCAAGAACTGCAGTCAGTTTGTCAGTCAGTGCAATCGTTAAGGCCATAACAATTCAGTAGATTTAAGAGAAATGTACACATAAATACACGAATTTTATTGAGTTGTTCATATTTACTTACTGTTGGGGGCTATTTGTTGTTTGAGGTCTTTAAACGTCATAATAAACTCCTTAATTTTACAATTTTGCTTTCAGTTTCTGTTACTTTTTGTTCCAGACTCTCCTCAAACCGCCCAACCATACAGAAAAAAAATTAATTTAAGCAAACCGAGGCAAAAACAAGCTTAAAGGCTTTTTTCGGTTATTTATTGTGGTGTATGTATGGAAATAAATTTTGTAAGGCCCAACAATTTATTTGCAATTTTGAATTATTTAAACTCTACTTGAAATAAAACAACATCTGACAGTAACATCATCAACTGTATGATGTTTTGACTAATGACTTAAGCATTCAAATTTAATTTTTTTTTAAAACGTTGAATATTGTTGGTTTTGAAGATGTGCAATAATAATGAGTCTACACTTAAAAAAAATTAGCAGCAATTTATGGTTGCTTGAAATTTTATTTAATTCCAACAATTAGAAAGCAGTTGATACTAGAAAATTTTAAAACACAATCATAAATTTGTATATTTTCATATGATGAATATTCCGGATTAAAGACATTTGAATTTTAAACAAAAAATGTGCAAAAATATCACAATTTAAACACTTCAAGCTACGATAAGGGAGATTATTATTAACAGCTTAAATGCATACAAAAACTAGTTATTTCCAAACTTAGTTTTTATATAGCTATGCCAACTCATTTAGGATTTAAATAATTGAAATCAATACACACATGTATTTCTATTTAAATTTATTTTAAGAAAATACTCAATAACCATTAATTTTTATGCATAATAATATCCACAAAACCGACACACAACATTATCGATTTGATTTTCAATTACTAACGAAAAGCTAATAAATATTATTGACCTCCTAAAGCCGAAAAAAACTACTTTAAAAGTTTTAAACACACACACACACACATATATTGAATAAATATACCGTCCAACTGTTAAAAAGTTCACATGCATCTGAAATTGTTTGCGCTGCCTTTTAGCCAAATCTAACGTTCAACGAATCAGCAGTATCATCATCTCGTAACTTTGTCATAATAAGCGAGTAATATTAAAACTATAAAAAGTAATCAAAGGGATTTAAAAGATTCATGTAGAACCTATTTATATGATCTTTCCTACAGCATCGGTTCAGTCCATAAAACAGGCAGATACAATTGCGAAGTATGAAAAATAATAAAATTTTAAACACATACATGAATATTGCAAATTAAGCCAATATAAAAAACATACACAATAATAATCAAGCGGCAGTAAAAAAAAATTAATGTAAAGAAAAAAAAACAAGAAAATTAACAAATAAAACAAAATGAAAGACAGCAGCAATATGCAATTAAATCTTTGGCAGGAAAACATGATAAGTACACGTTGAAAAATTTTTATTAAATCCAAAATTCACAAAAGTTCCTTGAAGTGGTTGCAATTGAAAAAAATGGTAATAAATATACATATGTCTTTTAAACTTGAGATCCGATTATAAGACGATGTATGTAAAAATTATAGAAAAGTACCTGAGCTTTATGAATATTGAAACTTGGGCCACAATATTGAAACACAAGTTGAGCTAATCGTGTTAAAGTTAACTGCATGCTCTAACCCTAGTCCTTATACCCAACTTTTACAACGAGAACGCATTCCTAAGTACTTGTGTGGGCAGCATCTATATTTTCCGTTTTTCTTTATGTTTTCGAAGAAAAATAAAATTTTGTAATGTGATTTTGTAGCTGAATATATATACGAACATTTTAAGTGGTCATAAGAATGGAATGTGATCGGGATAACGTCAACACCCTATTTTGTCAACATCCCAATATAGCCAATATATTTGGAGCATTCCAGCAATTCGTTTGTGTGCGAAATTTGCAATAAAGTAGTACAAAATTTAAATAATTTAAGTTATAATAAATAATTATTATAATATTAATGTTGTTATTATTATAATATAAAAATAAAAACATAAATTTACATTTCTAACACAAAATCATTCTTTAATTATGTAGTCAATTCATAAACTTGCAATAAAATTAGACCACGTACACCAGTACCTGGGTATACGTGATGGCGGGTCACGACCTTGGAGGCTGATAGCTCCTCAATGCCTTGACCCAGGACAGTAGTTGAGGTGTCAATCGTCGCAAAGGGTTAGGGTATCAACGAACAGGTTGCTCTGCCTTTTTTTTACTATCCGGCATATAAAAACAGACAATGGTTAGTGATATCAAATTTCTAGTAAATTCTGAAGTTGTATGTTAAAATAATCACTGATCCAAAAATTTACATAAATTTAAAGAAAAAGTTCATTGTTTCAAACGAATCGTTCATTAATTTTGGCCTAATGTACTATTACGTTAAATCAATGGACTGGTTCATTAATTCTGTTACAGAACAACAAAAACGAATGTTTTCAATGGAAATTTTTACATTGAACTTAATTAAATATTTTTATTGAATTAATGTATTCTTACAAAAACTTAATTAATTAATTCATTGAACTATGTCTGTGTAGTTTAATTGCTCTTAATACATTTTTATTAGCATTAGTAACATTTGAACGTATCAAAGTGAAAAGTTTTGATCCTACGAATTATTTTAGTAAAAAAGTTAAAATTGAGAAAGTAAAATTTTAGCTTACTCTATTTCGAAAATTAGACTTGCACTATATTTTGAAAATTTTTCCAAGTGTTTGAAAAAAAAAGATAACTGAATTGATAGTAGTATGATTCAGTATACATGTTTGTTTGATGCAAGTATGAATGGATGGATCTATCTGTATGACGATTCTGAATGTTTAGTACGAGTGCTGGCATCTACATACATAAGGGAGATGCGTGATCTTTTTGTACATGACGATGAAACGTGATGAGTTTGGTATTAGCACAACAACGTAACTAAGGACGGACATACAGACGGATGAATGTGGAAATAATCTCTGGACGAAATTGTATGTTGTTGCTGTTGTTATTATTTTCTTTGTTTACTTTTCACCTTATGAGTTGCTTACCAGCTTTTCATCATCATGCAGAGCCGAGGCATAATAATAAAAAAAAAAACTAAAACACTTCTTTCTACCTTAATCATTTTTTCTTCAAATGATTTAATAATGATCTCCTTGAAGTTGCTGCTGCAGCATTGTTCAACATCTAGGACGTCATCTCATCATCATTATTAGAAGGTTTATTTCTGCAGTTTTTGATTTTGTTTTTTTTTACTAAATACTAAATGGATTTAAGCTTTTGTTAGTTCATCTTTTAGTTGGGATTTTTTCCTCATAAGACAAAGAATGCGTGTTACACTCGTCATCATCAGCCAGTGTTTTAGTGTTGCTGTTGGAGTTTTGATGTTTTTTTTATAAGAAATGAATCTATAGAATGCTTGTTCATGCATTTAATAGTTAGACAAGGGGAGCAAGAGACAGAGATAAAAAGAGATATATGTACATTCATATGCACCAAAAGAGCAGACAGAACAACAGTCGGACGGACATACATACATATGTTTAACATTCGTTTATTATAAAAATATTACATGATTGTTGCATGGATGGCCTGTATATTATTCTTGATTTGCCGCTTTATTATGTTTTTTTTTCATTAGTTTGAATTTATAGTTTAATAAAAATAGTAGAGTGTACAGGGAGAGAAGAAAAACGCTAGCTTTGGAAAAACAGTTTTTAGTGCAACAGTGTTTCTTTATTGGTTTTTGATTTGGATTTATTGCAGCAATGAAAGTAACCGTGGAAAATTATTATGATTATATTTGCTGCATAGACAAACAGACAGACAGATGCTGTTGCTACTCATGATGATGATTATGGTCAGCCAGTCGCCCATTTATGGCACCCAAAGCTTTCGAAAGAAAATCTCTTGGTCATAGAATTTAAGCGTTTAGGATAAAAAACATATTTTGTAAGAGCGTTTCTATTCCACTGCTTTAGATTATTTTTTGTTAAACCTTTGATTTTTATTTATTTTTTGTTCCTTCAGTTTGAGTCAATTAAATAAGTTGCTGTCGTCTTTAAAAATATTTATTATGAAAGCGCTTAAGTTCTTCCTCTTTAATATTTTTGGAATTTTATTTATTGAAGTTAATTACATTAACTACATTTTGTGGTTGTATTGTTACAATGATGATGATGCAGTAGAAGTTATTTTCATGCCAGACTTTAGAACATTAAATATAGCATTACAAATTTAATAAATCTTTGAAGCCTTTCTTTAATTAAAACATTTTAAAGTCAGTTAAATTTTAGTCATATATACATACAGACATATGTATATGTACATATACATACATACATATGTATATGTACATATACATACATATAGTTGTTCTATCTTTTTTTACTGATTTCTGTAATTTCTTACTATCTAAATATATTCTTTATGGTCAAATAAGATTATCTCCTGCAGAATGCTCTAGTCTTATAGAAGTATGTACCCGACTGTGGGTAAACAAAAAATATTTGTAGTATTCGTAATATTAACCAAATCTAGTCGCACGGTAGTGTGCCAAGCCAAGTTCCGGGCACACAGTGCGTATTATTACACCAACCATTCGAGCTGTTTTTACCCCACCTCATAACTTTACTCCACTTAGTCATAAACTAATGAAACTTCAAACATAAAGTCGCCCTACAAAGGTAACCTCATAGGTGAAATTTGTACAACAAAATCTTCTCTAAATATGAAGGTGTAAAAAGTGCATAGGGTGCCCCTTATTTTTATGCTGCACTTATTGTACCAAATACAAGCTTAGAAAAAAGAACTGAGATCCGCACAAAAACATGAATGTGAAAATAAGAGGTACTGAGATTAATATTTTATATTTTTCGAAAAATATAATATTTAATATATGTTTTATATTAACATCCTACTGTTAGTTTTATTTCCCATGCATAAAATATATTTAAAATAGAGCTTTCCAAACCGCGGCATCATACTGTTTGGAAATCGGTAGTTAATATGGGAATGCTTTTTATTAGGGAAGTAACGAATACCGATACCGATACCGATATATCGGCGATACTTCAGATTTTCCGATACATCGGTATCGGCGATATTTTACTGTCGATACGACGATACTTTAAAAAAAATTTCAGAGTTTTTTGTTAATTTTACCATGAACTAAATTCATTTCGTTATTTTTTAAATCTTATTAATATCAATTTTAAAAATTATTAATATTTTATGCTGTTATTTTGTAAAAAAATTATTTATTTTTGTTAATTTTACCATGAATTCAAATTCAATTTGTTGTTTTTTAAATCTTATTCCAGCAAAAAAAGACACTCCAAAGAAGTCATGAAAATGTAGAATTCGCGATCCGGAAGTTTTGCGAATTTGGACAATTTATAATTAGTTTTACATATCCTTGCCATTGCAAGAACTTCTGAACTTCGATTACCAATCACCCAATTGGAAGCGATGCTAGGACAAATTTCTGTTTCCGTGTTCTATAATGAGTTTTCCTCAAGGAAAAAGGATAAATAATTACCCATTTTCACAATTTTTTTTTTAATCCGAATTTAAATTGAAAATTGTATTTTCATGTAAACTTAAGTGAATAAATATAAACTTTTAGAAGACTTTTAATAATTAAGCCATTAAGTTATTTAGAAGACTATTAGTTGATAAATGTCCTTTAAAAATCGATTTTTTAAAAAGCGTGGAGATTATTTTTTAAAATTATAAAGGAATTAAAAATTTTTTTTGCTTTTTTACTAATTATCTGCATATTTTTAATACAGATTTTTTGGAAGCAAAGAAAATGTAGCTCCTTAAAAATTAGTTCCAATTTTTTATACTGGGTTAATATCAATTTTAAATATTAATAATCTCTTACACTGTAATTTTGTATAAGAAAAAAAAATTGCACTTGAGTTTTGTTAATCTAAACTTGAACTCAATTTCCATATTCGTATCGGTATCGGAATCGGTATGGCGATATTTATTTTTAAATATCGGTATCGGTATCGGATCGGCAAAACGGCGTATCGTTACATCCCTACTTTTTATATCTCAGTTTTCCTGTTTAAATTTTATATAAATATTTTTTTTAATTTTAAATTACATAGATAAAATATCAAACTTATACACTGAAAAGAATCAATGCAACATTTTACGAAAAAAACTTTCGTAGTGACTTTTTTCGTAAAATATACGAAACTTTCTTATATATTACGAAAAAACATTAGGCAATATTTTTTTGAATTTACGAAAGTAACGAATATCTTTCGTAAACATTTTTCCTTGTTAAAAAATATATTTGAAATAAAAAATAAATTAAAATAATTTTTTATAAATTGGCGTATTTTTCAGATGTAAGTAAATAAAACTAATTTTTAGCTCTTATAAAATAAGTAGAAAGTAGCTCAGTGGGTAGAATACATGACTTGAAATATGAAGATTGCGCGAGTTTGTGCCCCGGTTGAGCCATATTTTACGAAAGAATTTCGTGATGCGAAATTGCGAAATATTTCGTAATATGTACGTGCGTTTTCTTGCATATGTTACATGTAATTTTTTCAGTGTACCAAAAACACAATTTTTTTTTAATTAAATGAATTTTTTATGGGTAAAAAAGCTAATTCTATTTGCTTTCACTAACTTTATGCGTTCTGAAGTAAAACGAAAAACAAATGTTCGGAAGTGAATGTCGGGATACCAAAACATTCGGAAAAGATTCACTTTCACACGGATGTGAAACTCATAACAGACACGATAGATTTGATTTATTCTTTAAACATTTAAATTTTAAATCTACATTTTACGGTATAACAAAATGCAAAGCGAACATGTGTCTTTTATATTGGGGTTAATGTAAGAATCTGATTCAACCAACGCTGGTTTTTTTATTTTAATGGAAAAAAAATTAATTAATTTTGTTGTTATATAATGTAATCTTTTTTGTTCGTTTATTTGCATGCATATAAAATCATAATAAAACAACACCTGCAATGTCGCGCTTAATTTTCAACTCCACTTGTAGCAACAAATGCCAGACAAAATAACAATAACAATTTCAACAGCAAGCGACCGCAGCTATAACAGCTAAAATTATATCTGTCAAGGCAAACCTGTGCCGTTAACAGTGTTTTTGAATTGGGAATACGTTGAATTTTTGTTTAAATATTAAAAAAAATAATACTTAAGGCTAAGAAATAGTACCAATTGAATGGGTACATAACATTTTATTAGCAACAAAATAAGTAATTGCCAATGATGGTTGGCTTTGGTATTGTTTAATTTTGTTTTTCTTGCTGGTGCTGCTATTGCTGCTGTTGTGAATAGCACTCAAATATTGCAAACAGCAAAATTCATAATAATATAGTTGCGTTGCAGTATCAAATTGTAGCCAAGATGAGTCGTCCGTCTGTCTGTAATAAGTTTTATTAGTTTGTTCTTTTGATTTTTATTTACAGGTTGCACCAATTTCATTTCAGCTGTAGCAGTGGCTGCTTCATGCAACATAGACGATGTTTGATGTTGTTGCCTGTCTTGGTTTATTATTATATTTTGTGTTTCTTTTATTGGGGCAATTGCAATAGAACTTAATGTTACAAAGAAAATATAATGCTTCATATTTTTTCGATGATATTTTTCGTTGTTGATTTTCATCAACCATGGAGGTCGGTAGTTGGTTCGTGTTACCAAAAAGGCCAAAAAACCCAGGTAGACAATGCGATTTTTTTTTAATAAATCTTGAAAAAAATATAAAAAGAGGTTGTTGCAATATAAGAAGCATAAAAATGTATAATGAAAAATCAAATGTTTATTAAGTTTTTTTTTTTGCTCCACCTTGTGGCACATTTGCCAACAACAATATTTTTTTGATATTGCAATCAAGTAAATTCTGTTTACGTTTTATTGGAGCCCTAAAGGTATTGTCGTAGCATTGCATAAGCTTGCACAAACAATTACACAAAAGGCATGGACTCTCCTCGCTATCTGGCAGGAAAACACTCTCACTAGGCAACTCATGTAGGCCTGGCACCTCACAATGCAGGAAAAAGCGAAATATTGATTTAATGGAACCAACTTAAAGTTTGGAGAAAGAACTGTTTCTCTAGCAGAAATTCAATTAACATTACGAATTATATGAAACCGATATAATTTAGTCACAGAAATGGACAGCTAGAAATGTGATTGCGAGTACATTTGTACTCTAGATCGGTGCTGGTCATTTAGAGAAATGAGTTTTTAGTTTAGTAGTAGTGCTTGTGAGCATATGTTACTGTGTGTCTATTAAAAACACAAACAACAAGGTAAAAAGCAACAAGCTTTCATATAACCAGATGGAGTTTGCCCCTTTTTTAAGAAATATACAAAAAGACCCATAAAACGAACAACCTGTGTTTCCTGCCAACAGACTGAATAAACTTACTTTATGTATTCTCTTACATATATTTTTTATTTAGGTTCTATTCGTTTCAATAAAAATTTGAATTTTTGTATTTTGTAACCATATATTCCTGTTTATTTTTCATGCAAAATATACAGGAACACAATTGTACCCATACCGCCTTTGAAGGTGTTAACAAAACAAAGTCCTACAATTTGGAGAAGGCCATAACTTTTTTTATGTTTAATACTTGAAAACTAAACATTATTGTTAGATTTGAGATGTCACGAGATTTCAGATATCTAGTGATAAATCAAAAAAGTGATAGCACTTATAAAATGAAAAAGTTACAATTGTACCCCTTCCGCCTGACGAGGTTTAAATACTTAAATATTAATGTAAGTTATTTTTGAATTCTCAGGAAGTTATTATTAATAATTTGCAGATAATTTATAAAAATGTTATTCCCCTTCTGCCATCCCCTCTCCCAAGGACATACATATATTATCTCACTTCCCACAAAGGTATTTTATGTATTTATTAGCTTTGTGCTGTTGCTTTTAAAACTGATAATGTAGTGGGCGTGGTGGTAAACGAGCTGTCTATTAAACAAGGCGTGAAGTAAAGGTCCTTGGTTCGAGCCCTACTCTTGGCATTTGACAAACTATTTATTTATTTATTATTAAATAGGAGAAAAAAAGAAAATTTATTGCCATTACAAGCCCAAATAAAAATCATTATAAATAATAATTTTCGAGGATTATCTTAGCCCTATAACTGCTCGTTGTATGGTGATATAGCGGGCTAAAATGTTATACAAAAATATTTGCCATAAAATTCTATTATAGGTCTTTAAATACACTTAAGCTCCAGCAGCCAATCAAAACTTGAAATGTAATTATGGGATAATTTAGTACTTGACATAGGAAACCTTGAAAGCTTAACGTTTAAGTTATAAAATATGTTCAGAACTTCTATGTAAAACAACACGAGGAACATTTATGTTTAACTTTTCCGTCCGCTATATCGCCGCTGAAGGGGAGTTTGTTCGCCCCTTATTTAAGAAAGGGAAGAGTTAAAGGGTCAAAATGATCTATAAAAATTCTGAACAGATCTGAATCGTTTCTACAAAACTAATTAAAAAAACATTAAAAACTTAATGTTTTTTATACAAAAATTTCATTAACAATTATGGTACTTGTGAATCAGGGGTTAATCTTCATTTAGATGTAGTAAAAGGTTTCTTTCAGAAGTCCTCACGATACCTCTCGTACTTAATTATAAGTTATGACACATATTTTTAGAGATAAAACTACATATAGTTGGTCACGTTTTAATACTTCTATGAGCACAATTAATCGTTCAGCAAAATGTTAAAAGTACTTAAACAATTTTAAAAATAATACAATATTGGAAAGAACATAATACTGCGACACAACTAAACGTGCCAAAAACATGACTACGGAAAAAAACTCCCTGACTGTTTGTAGTATTCTTTAGCTTTTTCTTAGTGGCTCAATGGCTGGCTTGGCTGTTGGCTGGTTGGCTTGTTTTGTTAACTTAGTGGATGACTGGATTGGTTTCGTTTGGTTGTTATTTTTTTTTCAATCTTCAATGCGTTTATGTTTGTTGGTTGATCTCACGTCTCCTCCTCCTTGAGGCAATTAGGAATTTATTGCTTAACTTTAAAATTCACTTGATTAGTGGAATTAAAGTCACAATGATATACAAAACATATTTTGTAATGGTCCAAAAAGACATCATCAAGAGTAGTAGTAGTAGTATTAGTTGTTGCAGCAGAAGATGCCACACCAAACCGGCCAAAAGTCAGTAAAAACTTAAGAAACCAAAAGTTAAAACCTGTAACCAACCAACCAACCAGTCATATAATAAGTTCATCATGTCATTTTAACAACAGGGTTGTATTCGAAAGAAACAACAACAAAAAGGTCTCATCTCAAATTATGATGATATAAAAAGAAACAACAACAAAAAGGTCTCATCTCAAATTATGATGATATAAAAAATACACTAAGAAAGATAAAAAAAGATAACTGTCTTTTCATTGATGATAACCTTTAGATATCAAACAACTTACTGATGTTGTGGTTTGTGGCAAGATGATGAGCCAACGCGATGATATAAGTCAGTGTCCAAAAGTATTTTTGTTTACTTGATATTTTTTTCAATTTTAATGATTTCAATTTCTTCGTTACTTTTTTACTTCTTTTTACTTCTAAGATGCATACTGATGTGAAAGAAATAATTTTTTTTAAATATTATCGCTGGAAAAATCAAAGTCTGTAATAATAGAGCATGCACCAGCAAACAATTTCACTGGAATCTCTAAAAGCTATGCATCTGTATTTTCTTATTATTTTTTTTTGTTTTTTATAAAACTTTATTATAAATTTGCAAATATAAATTTTTTTCTGACAAACATCAAGATTCCAAAAAAAAAAAAACTTAAGATCCTACACGCTGTAATCTACAATTATTTCTAGCTGTTTTTATTTTTCCAAGTATGTTGCTAGCTTCATTTTGCAATCTGTGTTTGTACAGCAGAAACTCCAAAAAGAAAAGAAAAGAAAAAAAGAAACAGTAGTTCTCATATACAAAGATGAAAATCTTTGAGGTTTTAACCATGATCTTTGAATATGCGTTTGGTACGCGGTACATTTTTCTTCTGTTGCAAACTCTATAAAAGTGGCATTTCAATGTTAACATTTTCAAATAGACAGATGAATAGATGAAATGATGTTGCAGCAAATGAAAAAAAAATACGTGCGTACATGTTGCTGCTACAAGTAAAGTTGTAGTTCTGTTGTTACTTGTATAGTGATTAAAGTATACAGCAGCAAAAATGTTTACTTACAACAACATTTATGTTCTTTTATTTCTGCCTTTCCTTAGAAAAACTCTAGCCATTTTACTAATTATAAACCGTAAGAAAACGTTTTACTTTACAATTGTGTCATACATAACGCATTCAGCTTCCTTTTGTTTGCCACAAAGCTCAATATGAACAAGAACTTTGGTTGCAACAGCAGCAGCAATGCAGTTAAAAGCCACCTTAAGGTGCACCAACACGTACACGATCTATACAGTGAAATTATTGTAAAGTTTTTAAATAAATGGTCTGCTCATCGGTTAGGCACGGCTACCTTTAGCTACTTGTTTAGCGAAAATCCTTAGTTACTTATTTATATTATTTGTTTTTGTTTTGTTTTGTTTTTCTTTTCGTTAGTCAGTCAGCCAAACCAAGACGTCCATTCATCTGATTACAATAGTGATTGGCTGCTTTTGAAATAAAATTCTATAGTAGCGAAAAAGCAAGAAATACAGATTGACAGCCTGCTGACAGTATGCTCAAATACTTACGTTAGATTTCATTTTTTCAGTGTATCTATCACATATAGTGCTTAAGTGTTTTTTTATGGTGGGCAGACAAAATTCATAAGAAAGGGACTTCAAATTGAACGTTATTAACCTAATATTAAAATCTACTGAACTTTTAATCAATTATGCACTGAACAAAACTATTGAATAGTGTTTTCTTTGTAACTTTTTAGGTTTTTGGATGTAAAAAATATGTAATTCGAATAATATGAAAATTCAGGTGAAAAATTAATATTAACTTTTAGTTGAAGTAAAAACTTATTGCGTCAAAAGTATTACCACATTACTTCTGAGTAAAAGAATATGTAATTAGCGCTTTTTTAACCCTTATGTGTGTGGCAAAAAAAAAATACCCTTACCAGAGTGATATGGTACCCGGGCACCACGCCATTGTATTATATATTGAACAGATAACTTCAATTAATCGGCGCAGAAAATTTTTTAAATTATAAGCTTTTGGCTGTGCAAAGCAAATATAGAACAACTCGCCCAAAGCCGAAAGGTAACTGCGAAACCTTCAGAAGTGGTGTTGAGGAAAAATTCAACCCAGGAGGAAATAATCATTCTTCTAAGACAGCCAGATGACTCTGGCTGTCTTAGGGTGGTGTAGTAGTTTCCGAATAATCAAAATAATAAAACATTTTTTGTATAATTTGTATGGTGGTACGTGGGTACCCTGTCACCGTGTTAAGGGTGTAAAAAATAAATTTCAAAAAAATCAATTTCAAATAAATTCCAAGTAGATAAAGAAAAATTTCTGTTATAGAAATTAATAAGAACGAAAGTTTCAACCCCTATAGGAAATCTGTGTACATAGAAACCCGCTATTAAAATGCATAAAGTTACCCGGGTACACAGAAAAAATTATCACCAAAAAATTTTCAAACAAAAGTTTGTCTAAAAATAAATTTAATTTTCAGTAAATGTTCTGTCTATGAATCTATGAATCTATGAATCTATGAATCTATGAATCTATAATCTATGAATTGTTTGTTTGACTTTTATTTAGAACGCAAACACCAAAAACAACAATAAAAACTGTGTCGTAAAAAACCACCCCGATGACGACATGCACACAAATAACAACAACAACAATCATAGCAAGAGGAATGCAATTGTACCAAGTTTGTTTACAAAAGATTTTTGAGTGAATCGATTATGTAATGTCGTTGCAATAATTATCATTCATTTTCTTAGAGTATATAGATAAACATTCAGACTTGAACACATTTAACAAAGTGAAATCTCATTAATGCTGAAGGATGATGATGATGACACAAACAAAAATTTTGTTTGTATTTTTGTTTGATTAAGTAAATTATTTTGTTTAATAATTGTTACCATTTCTAGACTAATTGTTTATTAAATTCAGACAGAAATATTGTTTGATATTTTTCAGAAAATCCAGTAAATATTTTTGTTTGATTTAGTAAATTGTTTTGCCTACAATTTGTAAATATTTTCAGACAATTTGTTTTATAGATTTAAAAAATTTGTTCACTGAAAAAAAACATTTTTTTTGAACAAAAATGTTGAGGTATTTTTGTCTATATTTACAAATTCGTTTGTAGGTCCGTTCATAGACAAAATATTTACCATTTCATTGAATTCCTTTACAGAAAATGAGATTTAATTTTTTCTGTGTACACTGTCACACACACAAGGGTTAATTAAGCACACAATTTGTGTTACCTTCTTTTGAAAATGAAAAGTATAGACAAGACAGATGTTGAAGTTATAGAGAAAGTTAAATTCTTGCTGCAACGCTGCTAGTTCAAATTTAGTTTTTTTTAAGGTTTTAAAGCATTTTTTTTTCGTCGTCTCTGGTGTTAAAAAGTGCACTAACTTAAGCTGTATAGCCATTTTATTAATTATGCAAGTTTAACAATTTTGTCTCGACTTTTGATATGTTGGTTATTTAAGGACGCTGCATTAAATTAAGCAGTGAGTTTTTTCCAAATTTTTTAAAGTTTGCGATACAGAGATTATATGAAAATTAAGGAAGTTGCACAACAAAATGTATTATTTGAGAAAAAACAATCCGTTTCAATTAAAACTCAAACGGAAGTAATTCTCTTTACGACGAGGTACAAACTAAATAGTTTTGACTACCTATAATTGGTGGGGTAGAGTTGAGCCTTGCAGGGGAGGCTAAGTACCTGAGTATTTCCCTAGATAGTAAACTATCACGGCAAAGAAACACGTATGAAAGTCTTAAGAAAGAGCCCAGTGCATATTACGCGCGCAGAAGCTCCATACATATATACACACAAGGTGGTAAATTGGATTTGCACATCGGTTGTCAGGCCAGTTCTTTAATATGAATGTATGGTGGGAGGCATTGATGAAGCCAAGCCCTTGAAATTACTTGAAGGAAGGTACAAACTCTTTCGATATCAGAGGTGTCATAAAGAGCACGCATCAGGCTACTTCAAAATTCATTTTTCATATACTTCCCATAGAGGATTTCCCCATTGAGAACGGCGCCAACGAGTTTGCTTGGGCTTTTGAAGACAGGTTTGTTGAGGACAATATTAACAAATCGATCAAAAATGTTATATATGATTAGTTTTATGGACAGATAGCTTTAACCCGTTGGTTCACAGATTAATTCACGGATTAATTCACGGATTAGTTCACGGATTTATTTTGATGAAAAAATATCACATATGAATATTAAATTGAATATTTTGTAAGCAGCAAATCTCTACTTCTGATCGAATTGCTTCCTTCCGATTATCGTTCTCTATAAGATGGTAAACGTACTTATAAAAAATAAAATTTTTTCTCTATTGGATGGAACTCGCGTACAGAAAATTTTTCTTTTCATATTTTGTACACGAGATTTATCAATCTAGTTTTAAATATTATTCAATGACCTGTATTAACTGTCAGACAATATGTATGATTTTTTATATTTTTCTTTGCCATTTATGTGCCCTTTTGTATCAGGAAAAGAATTTCAAACATTTGCCGCCGTCGTTAAAGCTTAAAAAACAACAACAAAACAGACTACTGTCTACAAAAATTGAAGTGGCCACTTTATTTGGAAAATTATTTGAAATATTTTTTTCCTTCTTCAGGAGTTTTCTAGAATTCATTTGCGTTTGAATTTTATAGAAATTCTCAAAAATTAATTTTCCTTTAATAAAAAGTAATCTACCTAAAACACTAGACATGCCATTCAGTTAGAATTTTTTAAGTCCTAGAGTCAACAGCAAGTTAAATGTTTACTTGTTAAGTCCTGCGAGAGGCAGGAGGAAGTTTACACACATACACACACATAATAACTAACGGAAAAGCTGATTGTGAATTGAATTCTTGGGGTTATTTATTGCTGTACATAAATACTTATTTTTAAGTGTGTTTTTAAGTTTGGGGATCATTTTTGAAATAATTTTTAATGTGTTAAAACTCTTAATTTAGTTGATTTATTTAAGTTCAATTTACATGTAAATAAATAATATTTTTTGTTGTATTGCTTAGGCAAAACAAGTGTGAAATTCAAATTGCATGTATTTTAATCCAAAACTCAATTTAATTATTTACATTTTAACATCAATATTAAATTATTTCTCATTTATTTGTTTCTGCTCACGCACACATATTACACATACACACTTATTTTTAATAGGATTTGAAAAAAGTTATTCTAAATGAGCTTGAGCATTTGTTAAAGTTTTTTGCCATTGAATTTTTTATTTATTGTTTTGTTGTATTTTAGTTTTGTAGCTTTACTGCTGAATAAATGAAACTGTTTTCAAATAGTTTTTGTTAAAAACTTTTAACTCTTTTCGGGAGAAACTTTCAGTTGTAGGCAAATTTATGGAAATGCAGAATCAGAAAAGAGTTAATTACTTAATTTTAATCTTAAATTATTACGATTTATGTTTAGACAAATTAATTTACATATTAATTATATAAAGCGTAAGTATAAATTATTTCAGTCTTGTTCTCATTTGTTTTAATCAGATATAGAAAATTTGGCATTTGTTTTAAATTTTAAATTTAATATATTTACGCATTGGCATTAATTACCTGAAAAGAGATAAAAAAAATATTTTTAATAAATATGTATGAGATTAACATATAAGCAGGAAAGTTTTTTTTAAAAGATTTGTAAAATCCACACAAAAACATATATGTAATAAAAAGTATATTTAAAAAATAAAAAAACCAGACTGCGTAAAAAACTAAATAAAAAATAATTACAGTGTGCTGAACATAGCGACTTTTACATCCGGGAACCATTATTTCGAAGAATTGAAGATTCGATTTTTAGTGCTTCCTGACTGTATTGGACTGGTTTTTTCTTTTAGTTTTTGTACGTAGTCGGGTTTTTGATTTTCTAAATTTATTTTTTATTTGTTTTCTTTTTAGTTTTCGGAGACAGTTTGGTTTTAAAGTCTTTGTTAAAAGTTTACTTTTTACGCAATTGGGTTTTTTGGTTGTCAGCCAACTTTAAACCGTTACAGATCTTAAATGGCCATTCGAAATGAAAAATGATAAGGGAACCTAAGCACTATTTTCAAATACCTGTTGAATGATACCAATTTTAATATAGTTCACCGACTTTTTATTTTGTTCGTATTCAAAAAATGGTGTATGATAGCCGCCATATTGAATTTTGACTACTGTCATATCTGTAGTGACACTCGCAGTTTATATAGAGCCGCAAAGGAATACAATACATACATAAGTGGAGAAATACAACACTTTTTTTGCCTATAAATCACTGCATGTTAATCTCTCTTTTTTGTGTAAAAAATTATAAATCAGCAAACATATAAATCATATATTAAACGCATAAAGTTGGGCGTTTAAACTACTAATACATATTTTATGGTTTTGATCGATATCCTGCCCCAAAACCAGAAATGTTTGACATTTATCGTAGTGCTGCGTAAACTAGGGATAATACATAGAAAATTATTTAAATTTGTTGGCTTTAAACTACGTTAAATTTTAGCTTAGTTTAACAAAACTAGCGTTTAAATGTTCGCTGAGTTGTTAGCCATTAGAATCTTTTAAATTACTACCTTTTTATTAAGAGTACATTAGGAAGTAAAACCTTTAAAGACACACCTTAAAAAATACTTTTTAAGTTTTTTCTAAATTTTATATGTTCAACTTTTACCCTCTTTCTCTTTGCTAAATTCGTTCTTTAAAATTAGTAAACTAGCTTCCTATTCACAAAAACACGTCATTCATTTTCAAATTTAGTTTAATTTTAGATTGTTCTTTTTATTACTTTTGCTAGTTTTTAAAGTATTATGCGGCACTCTTGTCTCCATTCAGAAAATAAGAGTTTAATTTGTCATCTGCTAAAAAGCGCAATGTCATTATTACAAAGTACTTTTTTAAACAACTCAAACTATACCAGCATTTTGCTTTTACAAACTAAGAATTTTTTAAAGTGTTGTCAGCACATTTTGCCTCCTCAACAGCTCCTCACTCTTAATCAGTTGCTTTCAATTTCTTTCTCTTTCAAGGATTTTGCCGTTTTTCCCTTAATTGTGTTTCATAATTCAATGAACAGTAAATTTTACATAAAAGCAACAGTAACATAAAAACTATAAATTCGTAAAAGTTTTCTAACTTTTGGGGTAAAATTAAAGATGCAAATAGACAGCTGTTTTCTTCGTGTTTAACATCATTGTCATTGTTGTTATTATTGTTTATCCTTAATGTCATTAGGTCTTACAAAATTTTGTTTTATAACCATACATACAAGTAAAGTCTGCAATAATTAAGCTTCAATTTATTTCTGTCCTTTTTGTCAAACATACACATATACATCCATAAAAAATATAACTTAGATGTCCTCTTATTTTAAGTAAAAGGACAAAGTTCCATATTTTTATGTATATAATAGTTTGTGTTCTTTTTCGGTAATTGTCGCTTGTCTTTTATACTCTAATCTAAATCTTTCATACAAATGTATATGTTTGTGAGTTTCTTTTATTTGTATTTACTACTCGTAAAATATGCAAATTGAGCCAGTTTGATTTTTATTAAAAGTAATAGTTTATTTTTAGTTCAAAAGATACGAGTAGAGTCATGATGATTTAGAAAATCTTTTACATTCATTAGTTTAGAATTGTTTCGAAAATGTCATGTAGTTTGAAAAATAAAGTTTAAGCAATTTATAAAAATCAGATATTTGTTTACGAATATAGTTGTTCTCGATTTTCTTATACTTGCCTTAATACAAAAATATATAACGTATAAAGAACAAATTATATTGCTTGATTTTAAAAAAAATTGTTGAGTCATACTGTCCGCGAAGTCGCAACATGTTTTGATCCTGGTAAAGGCAACTAAAAGAAATATATGTACATGTTGTTGTCCCTTTAATGAAAAAAGGGTTAAAAAAGTTCCCCTTAAAAAGCGACAGAGCAGGCTGAAATGTCCCACAAAGTAGTTGTCATAAAATTATACTCTAAGTCTTTAATAACACCAAATAGCGAGACTAAACTTCCAAAAAAATGATTCCCAGGTGTAGACTTTCAAAAAGTTGAAACTCGTATATTTTTTTGTCCCCTGTACTTGGATCAGTTTTTATAACCCTGTAATTTTTTGTATTTTAAAATTTAATTAAAGCATTATTTAAAATCCCAATATCAACACAATTACTCTAGGAAGACTCTTCAAATTTAATGTTGATTACTGTAGAAATGAAGGGCGATTTGAAGCTATACCTTGGTGGTCTACGAGGGACAGACGCATACCCCCCTACAAAAGATATATTAATTTTCCTGTAGCTGCGCAATAAGAATACTAAGACTCTCTAAATATGATTTGGGTTATTCTGAAAACTAAGAGCGTTTTCAAACAGAAGCCTGGTGTTATAGAAGAGGGAGACTGGTACTCCCTATACAAAGTAAATATTAATGTTCCCATATATGCACAACTGCAATAGTGAACCTTTCTACCACTCAGCCACATGTGACCCTCGATTCCCACCATAGACCCCGGGTGTTTTCCGCAGACAAGCTAATCGCTTCGCGGGTTGTGTTTGTTCAAAAAAAAAAAATAAAAATAAAAAAAAATCGTTTCCAAGCAAAAGCCTGAAGGTATAGGAGGGATAGAACGGTAATATACAAAATAGTTTTTAAATTGGACTTTAAACAGTGATAGTAGTTATACATTTTCCAGTACAAATTACAATTTATACGAAATATTTTATCTCAAAAGGTCGCACCAATCTCTCAAATCGATGAATGCCGTTGAATTCATTGGACTGGAATTAGAAATATCAGTATTAGAGACTTTGCCCAAATTTTTGTTTAGCATAGTGTTATTCTAAATTTAAAGTATTCTGTTAAAATTGTTGAACTTTTTATCTCTTTTTTTTATTTTCAGTTACTTACTAAAAATAGACTAAGGAAGTTTTAGATTGAAGATCACATATAGTTTAACAAAAGAAATACCTTGCGGAAGATTCTAAGAAATGTCTTCGCGCCGTCATAGTGAAAATACTCGTGAAAAACGACTTAGTGAAGCTTGTGGGTCTAGTTGAGTAGATCATTTTGCCATTTTAAAAAATTGCAATACACCCTCAAAACCGGAAGTTATCGATAAAAAACGATTTTTCACACTTCACAAACAAAAAAATGTTCACTGCGTTTTTTCTGCACCGATTTTAAATTTTTAAACTGTATCGAATAGAAGAGGACTTAAGCTTTCCATGTATAACTTTAAAAGCTTTTATACACTTTAGCTTTGGAAAAAAAATTATAATACATATACTAAAACAAGTATATAAGGGGCACCCCTTATTTTTGGAGTTCTCAAACAAAAATAAGTAATTATCGAGTCAAATTGTAAGCAGTTACGACTTAAATCCTCATATACTTTTTTGCCTACCAGTTACCAAAGGTTTTGCTGGGATGTACTATTTTCAATTGAAATTCTGTTTAAAAAAATCACTTCACCTCACTTATTGCTTTTTACGAGTAAAAAATGATATTTTGTAACAGCGTGTAATTCATACCAAATAATTTTCCGCAGAGTCTCTGAGAGATATATCAGTAACAATTTGATCCTAAAGTAGTTAGTGCTTTCGATGCTCCACAAGTGTACAGTGTGTAATTTATCTTTAAGCTATAGCGTCAAACCTAAACAGTTTATATTTAAGCCTACACTCAGCCTTAAACTTTTTATTATGTTAAAGTTATAAAATGGTTAAAAGCTTATTACGCTATTTATTATAATTAAGAGAGAAAAAATAATAAGTTTTTAAGGAATACAAACGAAAAAGTAAAGTATTCTGACAACACAACTACAATAAAACGATCCAATATATTACGCTTCATTATGATTCTTTCAGTGTTGATCTGTATATTCTACTTTTACATAAACACAAACAGCATCGATTTAATCAAATTTTTAACTAAAAATTTATGCGCAGAATTTTTACTTTTTTCAAATTCATTTCAATATCAACATATTTGACTAGATCAGAGTTTATTAGTGATAATTTTGCCCTTCCTTCTCCTTTGTCTGTAACAAATGTTTGCTTTGGTGTGTTAGCTAGGCATGTGTGTTTATTGCGTAATTTGAAAAATGAATGAAATAATAAAATTATAATTTTTAAATTTCATTAAATAAGATTATTTAAGTGGGGACAATGGAACTATTCAATATCATTATATTTTCGGTGCTAAACTATTTTTGTATACTTTAATCAGTATTAATTTAAACAAATTTTTTTATTTGATTAAGCTCAATATGATTTGTTAGTGTCCATGTAAATAAAATTTAATCGTTTTATTTACTTTTTTATTCTTTGTTTGATAGAAAATACTAGACAAATATTCTCTTCACTTCTTGTAGATTGGAGGTTCCCAAACCTGTTAGTCTCTTAACCCTCTTGTCATATACTGTATTTTAGCTTTGGAAAGACGTCTCCTTAGCAAAAAGAAATTAAGTGTCTGGAAGCAGTAGACAAGTTTTATACTTACCAAAATACACTGTTCTTAAGCAGTCAGACATCTTTCGCTTCTTTTTATGTTTCATTTTCATAAATTTCACAAAAGCTTAACTTTGGCCTCCTGGGGAATGCCTTAGAGTTATTCGGTTTAGATAACATATCGTCCATCAAGTAGCAAACTAATACGCATAGGTTTTGTTTAATTTAAAACAGAATATCATATATTTCAATACTACCCTAATGTACATATCTGTGAGTTAAGTCTAAAAATCGTGTGTGAAGATATATATGATTTAATGTAAAATATGTGTTTTTTTTTGTTCTAGAATTTTAAAAAGCAAACCGAGATAAATTTCTCGGAGTATTTTAAAACATATTGCACCGAAATGTGGATGTAAGAAGGCAAACCAGAATATAAGCTTAACTCGATTTTGACTAAACTCGACTTGAGATGTTATGATAAAGCCACACAGATATATAAAGATATGTACTTAAATAATTTAATAAGGGCTTAGCTTAATAATAGCTAATTCAAAAGCTGAATCACCAGCTATTGGCCGACTTTCGGAACGAGTTATCCAACAAATGTTTAAGTTAGTCAAGTTAATTCGAGTCTGCATGAGAGTTACATGTGGCTTGAAAAATTCGCGACTCTAGAAGAAACTAGTAATGAAAAACAGAATTTGTCCTTTAGGATATTAAATTTCTTATTTAACTATTATGCATAGAAATTGGCTTAGCCTTATCAAAATTATATTTAGCAATTCTGCCAAACGATTCCGATTAGTTTTGGTAGGAAAATACTAAATATGGTATCAATGATCTTGACCCAAAGAAGTATTACTACGCATGAGTAATTTTTTCCTCGTCAGCGTGAGTTATCTTGAGCAAAAGACACTCTCGATCCCTTGTCTAACCTTGCATGTTGTAGCTTTATTGCAGTAAAATACATATTTAACAAATATTGAGTGCATTCTATATCCTTTCAGTTGTGAACGTCAGAAAAGGTTTCTACTATTTATTGTTTCACGAGTTATATTAGCAGTATTTATGCCTCAATGCATTGGTCATATTTATATCGTATATATTTGATAAAAAGGAGAGGGTGTTCTTTTCTCTAACACGCACCAAGTTGACCCCAAAGATTCGATGTAGACTTTTTGAGAATAATATTTACAAATAATTTTATACTCATACTACTTCTTACTATAAAAACTAAAAGCTTACTTTGATTGCCACAAAAAGTATTTTAAGCCAATTGCTGGCCAATCTTTCCATCTTTCCCATATAAAATTGCTAAAACAAAATTTTTTTCATGAGTATGAAATAAGCGCCAGAAAAAAATATATTAAACACGAAACAGAATATAAACACCGTAATTTTTTATGCACAAGGGCAGTTTTTTTATCCATATTAACGAATAAAACAAATTACAAATATACCTTCGGCACGTTCTTCGCAATTTCAAATTTCGATTTTATTTTCCAATTTAAATTCCTTAAATTTAATTTCCCTTTTACCCAAATTCAATTTAAAATAAATAAAATAACCTTTAGGATATTAAATTTTCTAATGTTTTTCTTTCTTTCAAGCATAAAACAACTCGTACAGTTTTCTTTTAGGATTTTAAATCCAACCATAAAACTGTTAAATTTTCTAATAACATTCTGTAGTATAAAAGGATTAAATGTGAACCCTTCTTTGGTGTTTTATTATATATTTTTAAACTTAAATACAAACACAGGGTAAAATCCAAAGTGGAAAAGGAATAAAACTATAGAATTTTAAACTAATACTTGTAAAAATATATACACACTTGAATTATAAACCGAACAATCCTTAAAGTGTAGAAAAGCAACAAAACACACCCCTGCCAGCAACATTAAATTGACATTAGATTCCTTTAGAAACAACATTCATCAAGCGTTTGTGTATATATTTTTTTCTCTTCATGCATGCATGCATGTAAGTTGTATATTTTATTCCTTTTTTTGCAATAACAAAATCACACTTCTACTTTTAAACGATTGTGAGCTTGTGTATGTTTGCAGGATACATATGTTTGTCAGTACTCGTAAAACAACAACCTTCCATATGTTACATTGTTTATGTGCGTCCGTAAATTCTGAAATTTATGTGCGTTTGTGCTTGTGTTGTTGTCTTGTATATCATTCATGTTGTTCCTGTTTGTTGTGTATTTAGAAAATTAATCTATTTCTTTATTTGATGCACAGCTTCCCCTCTATCTTAACTAAGCCCTCTTGGCCCATAGTTATACATGCATCCTCATAAATGTTTTTTTTTTGTTCCTTTTTTTCATTCATTCACTTATTGATTTGTGCTTACAATGAACTTAATCACATCCACTTTTTTTGCTGATGTTGTTGCTGTTATGTTTGTTATAAGCATGTTTAAATGCAGTTGTGGGTTGATATTAAGGAATGTATTCTTTATCTTCCGAGAATAATTCAACACAAAGGATTAATGTATATCAATTAAACTCTATTTCTTTAAATATTTAATTTTAGCTTATGCATACAGTAGTTGTAAAATTTTGGAGCTGATATAATATAAGATTTTCTTACAATTTAATTAAGAAGCCTTACAAAATAGTAAATGATAAATTGTTAGCACCAAAAATTTTTTAACAAAATACTCATCTCGCTTATTTATATTTTAAGCTGAAATAGTATAATAAATTGCTTAATAAATATCTGATGATAAAAAATATTTAGATATGTTATCTCATAGACTACGATTAAGAATAAATTAAAGTCAGTGGATTCTTGTTAAAGTTAATAATTACAGTTGAGTTTTATAAATATTGACTTTTTGACAGCGAACACAATCTCACATTACCGAGACTATATAAAGTGAGGGCTTTTTTTAATATTAAAACTATATATTTTTATTATTCCATTAAGTTGTCATATTAAAAGCGTAAACAATTTTGTGACGTTTTTCCTTAAGTTAATAGTCTTGGTAAACTGAATAGGTATTAATTTTTAAAGTAGTGTCTATACCTGATAAATTTTTAGCCGAACGAATAAAAAAGGTAAAAACAAGCCTAAAAGAAAAACCTATATTTCCAGGCTAAAAGATAAAATAAAATACTAAATCTAGCTTCGAAAAGCTAAACCGGCAACGCTGGACATTAATGTAGCTATATATTCTGCATCCATTGCAAGCACGGTCAATCCTACATCTCGTACAAGTGTACGAGAAGTGTCTTTTTGCGCACTTGTGATAAAATTATTACAGTACGAGAGGAAGATGAGCTCCTGTTTATTATAAGCTATAATTCTAATATATTTTTATAAACGCAGATCTGTCATATACGTAAACTGGATAGCAATCGTGCAGAAGAGTATTGCAAGGTAACTTTTTCTCTTCACACCAAAAAAATTTAAAAACCCCCTAAATTTTTCCTATTTTGAGAATAAACCCCTTAAAAATTTATTTATTAGTTTAATTTCAAGCAAATTAACTTGACTCAGTTTTAATTTACGTACTAATATCATTACGTGAATAAAGTGGAAACACCCTAAATTTGTAAAATTTTGTTGAATTTTTTATTTAACAATATATACCTGCGTGTTCTATAAATCGATTCGATTTAAAAACGCTGGATTTAGAGAAATTAAATCCACTAATAGCAAAAATTTTTTATACCTTTTTTGGAGTTTCATATTTTTTAGAGCTTAGTATCCTGTTCAGACATGGATTTTTAATTGAGATAACTTAATTTTAATTGAGCAATTCAATTTACTGTTCAGACATAGTAAATTAAGCTTACTCAATTAGCATTTGACTTGCCAATTGTGTAATAGGTATGCAGGTGGCCGCATAAGGGCAACGAATACAACATTAAAACAAAAACTAGATAATAGTTGTCAAAAATACACGTGTTTGGCGTAGCTTATGCACAAAATTATCAGACCAAAAAAAATAATCATCTGATGTTATTTTGCCATCTGTATACTGATTACTCCATAGGCTTGCCACTGTATACAATTTTCGCTTCTCACTGAATATACTTCGCATTAAACATACTTGTCACAAAGGGTTGCATTTCGAACTTTACTAAATTTATGAAGCAATTTTGCCCAATCCCCTGGGATCGGACTCACATTGTTTTTTTAACTTTCAGTGTGTGTAACTCGAAGTGCGATCGCCGTTCGACTGATTTAAAATATAAAACGTTTAAAGCAGGAACCTGCAAAGCATATCACATGGGGTTTTTTACTCTTTTACTCTCACACGTATGTACTGACACGTGTAAACTAAACGTAAATAAAATCAATCAGTGTGGCATGAACATTCAAACAAGCATGTTGTGTTATCGCTTGTCTCTTGATATTGCTTGATATACACTAACAAAAACTTTGAAATAGTGAGAGTTGAAAAATAAAACCCATACAAGGAAAATGTATTAGTATGTGTTTGCCGGTTCCTGGTTTAAAGAGTTTCAATATCTCCAGCTACTGAGATGAGAGGCATCGTCACACGTTTAGTTAGAAAATCACAAGCAATTCAAAAAGAGGTGGGTAAATTTGACCCATCCCTCACGCCGGGTTAATAAAGGCTGAATAAATGATACTAAAAAAGAACATATTATCAAAAGGCTTTTCTTTGTAATTCTCACACTTAAATTAACAAAAAAATATTTATGTTGACTTTAATTTATCTACTACGAAAATGAAATTGATCAGTTGTAAAATACAGAACTTTTATTTATAGGGAAATCTTCTATATAACAATGACTCTAAATTATCCACTGCGAACGAGATGTTGACGAGTTGTAAGATATAGTAAAACTTACCTCTTTCTTGTACAAGTATGTAAATAGCAAAATCCCCTAAATAAAAGTGTATGCCTCCTAAATTTTTTCCCCTAAGAATTTGTGCCCCACAATTTGCCCTTAAATGAAATAAGACCCCTAAATCTATGGGGAAAACCCCTAAGCTGGCAACGCTAGTGCAGATGCACTTTAGTTCCTAAATGAGCTCTGTCGCATCTGAGAGACTATTTTCCCTCATTCAATGTTGAGAATACTTCATGTGGAGAATATGGACTTTGTATTTTAAACGAGAATTTACTAAGATTGATTTTACGTTGCAGAGTGGGGGATTTTGGAAAATATCGAAATAATCTGTCGTTTCTAAATTCGCAGTCCGAGCTGTTGTTGAGCTTAAGGTTGGAATTTAGACTTCATATCTTTAGAGCCACAACACCACAAATTGGGTCACCTCGAGCTTTTAAAAAATATGAACCTGATGTTTAAAAGTTTTTGCAAAGTAGATTCTCCTATCCGAGAGGTAAAAAAATTATACAATATTTATAGTTTTCCGCTTACGGTTTAGGAGATATTTGACAAGAAAAAATAAAATTTTAACCTTTTTACTCACACTGGTCTATGGTTTTGCTAATGGGGAAGTCAAATCTTTTCGAATTTGCAAAAACTTTTTTTCGTTGATAACTATCAAAAATATTAATATTCTGACAAAATGTTGGTTAAAATTTACTATTCAGTTAATTATGTCTTAATTATAAATTTTTTTCAACAACATTTAACTCATATTTATACCTATTTTAAATATAATACTATAAAGCAGATCACTGCAACATTTTTTTTTCATAATTTTCGTTATTGAATTAGCCAGAGCGTTTCAAAATAGACCTATTTCTTGCAAATATCAGTTTTAAGGCGCGTTTTCCCAAATTAAAAGGCTGTAATCTCAAAAAGTATTAACTCGTCTTAAGTTCTTACGCGCCCTTAAGCAATTCCCAAAAAATTTTTCTGCGCCCGGCGAAAAATAAGAAATATACAGCGAAAATACTGAAAAATCCAGTTTTTGGGATTTCTGACTCTATTTTGGGAATCGCTGGGTTCCCAAACGCAAATCTTATTATTGTTCTACTCCTTGGTATTTAGTACATACATTTCTATATAACTGGAAAATTTCATCCGAAAATATTAATAATCAAAGATTTTACAGCATTAAAAAAAGTTATTACTATACCGTTAAGAAATTTATTATTTTACTATTGTCATAATTTTATTTTGGTAAAGCGCCAATGAAATGCTGCATATAGACAATGCTTAAGTACCAGCAAATAAATTTCGTTATGACTATACACAAAACGCTAGTTTTACCCGTTGTTCAAGTATTTTGTGCTCTAGGGAAGGGCAAAAAATATTGATATATCGATATTTTTTCAAAAATATATTGATATATATCATCGATATTTTTAATTGCAATATATCGATATATCGATATTATTTTTCAAAATATATCGATAGTATCAAATTCGATATTTTTAGCTTTGTTTTAGTTTTTCGTCCAATTTTTATAAAAATTTTAAATAATATCCCTATATATTTTTATTCGATATATATCAATGCTGATCGATATTCAATAATATATCGTTATATTTTTTCACTTTCCTATCCCTAATGTGCACTTAAACCAAATATTAAATAGGCGTATTATTGGTGGTCAGGTTAAGTTAAACTACTTCACTACGAGATTTTACTTATAAGTCCATTAATGTTACACGTTCAAAAGACAAATGTAGACATATTACATATCAAAATTTAGAAAATTATTTGTAGTTTTTAGTAGTGTATTCAGATTTCAGCAATTGAACAACTTTTGAAAGAGCTTTTGCAAAGCATGGTGCAAAATGTTGTTATGTGGGTCTTGTGCATATTAATTATATTTTTTCTTAATGCTATAATATCGTGGATTATTGATATTTTACAATGGAAATTTGCAATTATATAGGAATTTATCTGCTAAATACTAAAGAAGAAAAATAAAATTTGCTTCTGGGAACCCCGCAACTACCAAAAAATTCCAGAAAATCATAAAAAATGGGATTTTCAGTATTTTCGCTGTATTTTTGTTATTTTTCGCCGGGTCATTATAATTTTTTTGGGAAAGGTTTAAGGGCACATTAAACTGAAATAGAAGTTAATACCCGATTTGAGAAAACGAGCCTTGAAACTAATAAAAATAGGTTTACTTTAAAACACTCTGGCTAATTCACTAATGAAAACTTTGAAAAGAAAAATTTCCCGTGATTTGCGTTATTGTATTACCTTTCAAATAGGTATAAATATGGGGTAAGTATTATTGCAAAAACAAAATTATAATTACGAAATAATTAACGCATTTTTTTGTCAAAAAGGGGGAAAAATCGAATTTTTCCCAAATTTTAATATAAACTGCGTATTACTTTTGACTTAGTGGTGATTTTTGAACAACATTTTTTCAGAATATTTATAATTTCGTTAGTTAGTAATGCTTTTGTTGGTGGAATATTGTCGCATTATTGCCACAGCCGTACACATTAGATGAGCAAACAATTTGCCACTCACCGAAGAACATCGGAAGTGGCAAACGTTGACGCTAGTACACACTATCATGTTTGCTTGCGATGTCATAAAATGGCATAGTGTGTATGTAGCATTATGAACGAAAAAAAAGGCTTTTGCAAATCGGAAAAGATTTGACTTCCCCATCAGCAAATACCGTGGACCAGGATGGGTAAAAAGGCTAAAATTCTAATTTTTTTAGTAGAACGTAAGCGGAAACGCACTTTTTTTATCTCTACGACAGAAAAATTTACTTGCAAAAATTTTTTTTGTCAGATCAAAAACTTCAGCTTGGCATGGCTTTAAATTTTCAGAAGGCCGATGTGACCCAATTTGGGGTCTTGTGACTCTGCCCCCTTTAAAGATATTAAGTCCAAACTCCAAACTTAAGCATTACCTTTGAAAAGGCCGGACACATTTATTTTAAGAATCGGACTCTGGGTTTGAAACTGCAGAATTATTCGGATTTTTTTCAAATCCCCCCACTGTGCGTTGTAATTTTGTATACAAAATTACTTAACTTGTGCTTTGTTTATCTTACCTTACATACACGTACTGGCATTGTCCACTTTGTTCGAGCTAAAGTCTTATTTCATAACTTAATATATTAATAAATATAAGTTGTGTCTATGGCACAGGATTGTATGTTTGACAAAGTATGCACTAATTTTGTGTGGTTTATATTGCAAATAAAAATGGTTTTACTATTAAAAATGATTCTCGCAAAAAACCCAACTACAGAACAGGTCTACGAGCATGGCACGGCCAGCGTTGCCATTTGTCTAGTTTTCCCTTTTTTGCAAGTTTTTTGAGATGCCAAAAAGTTTTAATTTTATATAAAGTTTCTTCAAGTTTTTTATAAATATGTACATAATTTAAAATTTGCAGTATAGTATATCGGATGAAAATATTAACTGTTTGCTTATGCAATGATACGATCAAATATTTTCTCAATCCCCTCTAACTCCAACAGTGTTTAATCGTGTTTACTCCCTCTGCAACTATGCCGTTTTTATACATTCCATAAAATGATTTCCAAATACACTTTTTGTGTTTTCTTTAAAAATGTTTGCAGTTTTGTCGAAAAAAAAAGTTTTTTTGGGCAAAAAAAATTTTTTTTCAGAAATAAAATGTTAAAAAAAATTTATATGGTAACATTGGGCACGGTCCACTTTTTTAAACGTAATGTTCTACTGATAGTGTATTTGAAATTTCACAACCATTGGCTAAGTAGAAGTATCTAACTTGAGAAGGAAAAGTAGCTGAAAAATAATATTTACTTTCTGTGGGCGTTCCAAGGTCCGTTTCTCAAACAAAAAATATATTTTCCGAATCTACTAATAATGAGAAACCAAGAAACTGACATCAGGTTAGACCTATGGGTGGACATCGAGCCCACAATAAAAAATTAAACAACGGGACCAATCTGGAAGTGTACCCTTTCTTATGCAATAAAAATTTTCCCAATCAATTTTGATTAAAAACGTAATATAATAATACGAGCTTTACTTCTTAGATATCACCTTAAATTTAAACCACTTAGCTGTCTTCTCTAAATCAACAAAATCGTAAGTTTTATGTCGTCTTTTTGGAGAGATACATAATTATGTACTATCAATATTTTTCTAATGTTGACTTATTTTCGATACAAGTTGATAGGTAACTGCATCAAGCTAATATTTAAGTTATTATTAAAATTGCAAGCTCATAACATATTGAATTCCAAAGTATGTTATTAAATGTAGTGAAGTTAAATACATGTTTATTGCATATTTTTCAGGTGGTTTTATTTAATACCCTTTACAAATCATATCAGAATCAGTGCAAAAAAGCCAGAAGTTGTTTCAAAGTTTTGCTAATTTCATTACATACGAATCATTACAGGTACTGCATTTACTATTCTAAGGCTGTTGCTTATATCAAAAAATTTTCTAGACAACCTTTTACACGCATACCATTTCTTTGGATCACTGCCGTCCTATGGAAAGCACGTGTTAAATTCATTGATGTTTCATCAGAAATAGATTTACTTTGAGCTGAGTTCATCAATGCTGTAACGAATGATTCGTACGTTAACATTTGCTGGAAATGACAAGCATATGTTACAAAAAAGAAAAACTGTATAAAATTGTTTATATGTACATGGAACTCTTCTGCCGTTATTTTCTTATTACTTCTGAAGATGCATAGGGTGTGGCAGGAGTAACCCATTTTAATTTTATTTAAATAATCCTCACGAATACATTCCTTAAATTTTCTGTTTACATGAGTATTTACCTAATATTATATACATATCTACATATATATGGATATGCTCTTAAATACATACTGACACACACAGATATTAGAACGAACAACACTAACAACAAAATATGCATTTGAATTAAAAACATTTTTCAATTTGTTTAAATACCTTTTCTAAGCATCCCTCGCGGCATTGCTGGACACGTATCGTTGTGGCTTGCTGCTGCTTTTGCTGTTGTTGTTCTGGCTGCTGTTGCTGTTGTGTGGGACTACTTGATGTGAATGTTGCACATAAGGCAATGACCATTAGAAGAAGGGTTAAAATTTGTTGATTTGTTAAAAACATTTTAAAGCTTAATTGAATGCTTCTTGTTTTCGCAAACCACTTCATATTTCTTGATACTTTGTTGAGAAAGGATATTAAAAATTAAAGAGGCTTGCTTAAGGAATTGTAATAAAATTAATATTTTTATAAATTATTTGTTAAAATATGTTATGCATTTATTAATAGTGGCATAATTTTCGTGCACAAATTAATAAAAAAAAAACTTAAATTTTCTGGTAAAATTTTTTTATAAAAAAAACTATTTAAATCTTAATTTAGGTTACAATTTTGTTGTTGTTATTATTTGCAGCTTTGTATATACTTTTTTTATCAAAGATAAATATTCTTCTTGCTAATTATTTAACCGATTAATAATTTTTGCTCCAGGTGATTTTTAGCTTTAAGCATATTTTTGTTGTATTTATAGCTTATTTTTATGGTTGACAAAAATATCTATCAAATATTATAAAAAATCAATTTTATTTATATATTTTTTTACTTGTATGAGTGTTATACCGACGGATTTAAAAAATCTTATACACACGCACAGTTTAAAAACAACCGAAACCTCAGGGAGTCTACACTAAACTGTGTTTTGCAGAAATTTTCTACATAAACCCATAAAAAGAGACCAATTTCATTAGAGCATTACTGAACAAACAACATACAAAGCATACACACATTGAAACATTCATCCATCCATTCATTTAGTCAGTTAGTCAAACAAACAGCCAGCAAAGCTGCCAGCTAGTCGGAAAGCCAGTTATCCATGCAGCAAGCTGGCCATTCACAGAATGTTACCAACAAAAGATACTTCTTTCATTCCGGGCATGCGACATAACAATACGACAAAAGCCTTTTTTCAAAAAAAAAAATACAAAAAGAAAACAGAGGAAAATACTCTCAGTCAGGTGTACAATACCCAGCTACTCTTATTGGATTATGCTGGGAGAGACAATAACAGACGAGACATAAAAATCCATACAATCTCTAGCAGAGCACTAGTGGAGATTTGCAGCTATTGTGAGAGTTTTCAAACGTGTAGTGAGAGCATCAGAGATTTATAATAACCTTCGTTGAGGTTAAGTGAAGTTAGTTGTATTTGTTGTAGCCCTTATGGAAAAATAGACCTGACTATTCCAGATACAGTTTAATGAGATAGATATCTGCAAAAAGATAGAGATGTTTATCCCCAACAAAACAATTTGCAGATGTGCTGCAAACACAACATAGCGCACACGCCAAACCAACACAGACAAGTCGCAGGGGCTAAACGAACACAAGCAATGTATGCTCCAACAAGAATTATCACACAGGTTGGACCAAACTACCCCTGTCTTATTCGAATACAACTTGGCGGAAATCCAACCAGTTGCCTTCAGACAATTGGACTAATTCGAATACAACTAGAAAATGCATACAACGGAGAAGTTGGAGTTAGCAAAAATCAAGTTAGGCTTTTAGTTCCTTCAAACAGCGTTATTTTTGGGGCGCCACTATACAAAACATATCAACATTGGATCATAGCCCCACTTCATTCATCATCGGTGCAAGAAGAAGTATTTGCCGGTTTTTTAAGCACGTTGTAAACATGGTATTTCCTTACCGTTCTTTAGGCTCTATAGCAAAATAAATGTTTTGCCCACTCGTGACTAGAGGGCATTAAACAAAACTAGGAAAAAATAATAATTTTCATATTCTTTTGCAATTGTCGTCATTGCTAGTTAAAGCAGAGAAAGATAGGGATAATTTAGCCAACCTTTTCCTCTTGGCTAGAATTTGGCTTAAAGTAGAAACAAACAAGCACCTTTTTTTATTTAGTAAGTGTGTGCGTTAGAGACGTTTTGTTAGTAATAATATTTGTACAGAATATTGTCGATCTCCTTTTGTTGTAGTCGTTGTTAAACATTTTGTTATATTTTGCCTCATTATCTACCACTTGACTTTCTTTATCTTTGGTTAAGCAAAAAAAGAGTAGTGAGATGAAAAAAAGCCAGAAATAAATTTATGACCTGTGTTTTGTCTTCAACTGGTTAAGATGTAAATTCAGTTTGTTTAGGTTTTATTTCATGTTGTTTTTGTTGTTTTCTTATTCTTTATTTTACAACTGGGCTTACACGTGTGCAGGAATTTTAATTTTTGCAATCTTAAAAATTTGCATATTATCTAAGTTTATAAAAGTTTATTGCTAAAGTTGGAGAAATAGCACTAACAGAAAATGAAACAGAAGAAAAACGATTTCACATTTTCTTTTTTAATTTGTATCTCTAATATTATAAAACAGCAGCTTTTTAACTCTTGTTCTATATTAGTAATCAGCAACATTGTTGCCAATTAACGAATTTTCTGAAATTTTTTTTGTCACAGATTTCGTACAGAAGTGAGAAAGCTCGTACTCTCTTTTCCTTTTGGCCTCGCTTTCATAAAAAAAATTGCGCAACAAAAACTATATATGCCTTAAGGCGTCCAATTAAACATTTTGTACATTAATGACATCCATTTTAATTCGCCTACTTTTTTTCATCGTTTTCCCAAAATTACGTCTATTGGCCGCCATATTGAATTTTGACTACTGTTATGTCTTTAGTGACACTCGTAGGATTAAGATGAATCAATTGACGTAAGAATCATCGAAATCGGCCAAGGCGTTCAGTTTATATAGTTCCGTAAAGGAGCACACATACATATATATAAGGGCTAATTAACACAACACCCTCCTTCTTTGCGTTGATCATTCGGGAAAAAAATGAGCGTGTTTCAGAAACATGTTCGCTGATTTTATTAGAACACATTCCATTGTGTAAACGATAAAAGAGCGAAAAACATCCTATATTGCGTCGATGCTGCAGCGAGTCAGTAGGGTGAATTACCTTACTCTTGCCGATGAACTTTTTCGTCATCTTCTGTACGCGGTCGAAAAACTTCAAAATACACTTTGAAGCACCGGCCAATATAAATAAGGTAGTTGTACTTTAATGCTTCTTTTGAGACTTCAAAAGTATCAGTTAGATATTCGTACCAAGAACTTCCGATTCCCCAAAACTTACGCTATCCTTAATTATTGATGATGCAGCAGATGTGCTTGAGCATATAGTTTTGGTTCTAGTGCGCATTAAAACCGACCCTGTTTACATGACCTCATTCAGAGATTGTTATAAGATCGTTGTTATCGTTCATGTTTTTCATCATGAGCCCCATTTACTGAATTGCTTGGTCATTAAGAAAAATAAGATATACAAAGAAAAAATTATCAACAAAAAACTTTCAAACAAAAGATTGTCTAAAAATAAATTTCATATTCTGCAAATGTTCTTTACTGAATCAATGAATTTTTTGTTAGACTTTTATTTAGAACGCAAACACCAAAAACAACAAAAAAAACTGTATCTTAAAAAGCAACCCCGATGACAACATAGACACAAATAGCAACAACTACAATGATAGCAAAAGAAATGCGATTGTTCCAAGTTTGTTTACTGAAGATTTTTGAGTGAGTCAATTCATTAATGTCGTTGCAGTAATTCTCATTCATTATTTTAGAGTCTTTAGATAACCATTCAGACTTGAACATATTTAACAAAGTGATATATCATAAATGCTTAATGGATGATGATGATGACCCAGAGAAAAATTTTGTTTGATATATTACAAAAAATCCAGTAAATAGTTTTGTTTGATTAAGTAAACTATTTTGTTTAATATTTGTTAATATTTCCAGCCTAATTGTTTTATAAATCCAGACAAAAACATTGATTGATATATTCCAAAAAATCCAGTAAATCTTTTTGTTTGATTTGGTAAATTATTTTGTTTACCAGTTGTAAATATTTTCAGACAAATTGTTTTATAAATTTAAGCAATTTGTTCATTGAAGAAAAGACATTTTTTCAATGAAATTGTTGATATATTTTTGTCTATATTTATAGATTTGTTTGTAGCTCCGTTTCTAGACAAAATATCTACTATTTCATTGAATTCCTGTATAGAAAATTAAATAACGTTTTTTTCTGTGTACACAGAAAGAACTATAAGCAAAAAATTTTCAAACAATAGTTTGTCCAAATAAAATTTCATTTTCACTATATGTTCTTTATTGAATTAGTGAATTATTTGTTTGACTTTTATTTAGGACACAAACACTAAAAACAACAACAAAAAACACTTTTCTGTGTCGTAAAAAAACAAACCTCACATTAATAACAACAACAACAATGGTAGCAGAAGAAATGCAAGTTGGTTTACTGAAGATTTCTGAGTGAATTAATTTGTTAATGGGTTTGCGTTAATTCTCATTCATTTTTAGTCTTTAAATAAACATACAGAGTTGAACACATTAAACAAAATCAAATTTCATAAATGCTTGATGGATGATGATGTTAATATTTACAATTAAAATATATTACCAAAAAATGCTTATTTGATATATCAAGTTTATTTGATATATCACAAAAAATCAAGTACATATTTTTTTGATTCTGTAAACAATTTTAATTAGAATTTATAAGAATCTTTAGACAAGTTGTTATATTATTTCATACAAAAATATTGTTTGGTATGTTACTGAAGGTCCAGTAAATGTTTTTGTTTGATTCAGTAAATTATTTTGTTATGAATTTGTAAATATTTTTAACAATTTGTTTTATGGAATTTGAGAATTTGTTTACCGAAAAAGATATTTTTTTTTCTATGAAATTGTTGAGACATTTTTGTCTATATTTAAAAATTTGTTTATTGGTCCGTTTCTACACAAAATATTTACTAATTCATTGAATTTCTTTACTGAAAATGAAATTTAGTTTTTTCTGTATAGGGTAAGAGAAATAAGGGAGTCCTGCTTCTTCCCAAAATTATTTTTGAAATCATTCAAGTAAACATTTTTTGGACAATGTTTATTTTTCCGTTTGCCTTTGGCAAAATAGACTGTTTACTTTACTTTCAGTGTAATTAAATCGGGTATGGCTAATTAAACATTAATTACTCTATCATCGTCGATTTATTCTGTACTCTTCTGTTTATAGTCGAACTGCTCTTAGTTATAATTACAGCATTTTTTTTGTCTGTCTTTCTCATATCCGGTAAATTAAAATTTTTCGGAATCTCAAGAGCTCCCAAATTATTCAACTTATGAAATATCTTTTTGCCTTCTAAATATTTGTCAATTACTTTTGGCAACCCTATACGGGTTATGCGAAATAAGCATTTGTTTTCGGAATACCAAAAAAGATTAATCTTATATACTTTGTTAAAGATTTATGATCAATAGTTTGCATATTTAATTTTTTAATCAGAAATTGGCTTTTTTTATATTTATGTATATGCCACAAAAAAAAAAAAACAAAAATAAAAAATTTTTTTTTATTATAAACTTTAAGATATTTTTGTTACAATTAATATAAACGTTTTTGTATGCAAAGTTTTTTATTAAAAGATCTTAGATTACAAATACCGAATTCACGAACTAAGGCAAGCAACTGCCAACTTGTTCTTTTGTTCAAAAATTATTGTATTTCCTACAATGAATAAATTTTAAAGTTTATTGTTTGTCTATTTAAATGTTTTAATCTCCGTTAAACAGTTGTGTGTTCATATATACATGTGTGAGTTTTTTTTATATATTATAAATTTGGTTTTATTTTGTGATTAATTGCTAATAATTAAATTTCAAAATATGCCAGCCTAAAATTTTATAACTTTTCTTCTTTAAGTTTAGGTTTTGTTTTTGTACTACAAGACATCTTTATAAGGCATTAAACAAAATTTATCTTTAATATCTGTTGATAGAAAAATCAAAAAAAAAAACATTCAGTAGTGCATCTTGCTATTCCTCTTTCTCTAGATCTCGTTCCATTTCTCTATGTTTTTTAGTTTTTGTTGTTATCTTCTCATGTAGAAATTTTTAATTGTTTTAGGCCATAAATTAATCAACTCGATATCAATAAAAAAAGAAATAGTATTTCTCTTTGATTTCGTTGTGATTTTTTTTACGATTTACAAACGAGTTTAATGTTGTACTACTGTTTTATTTTTAATTTGTTGAAAATACCGCATTTAGACACAGTCAGTTACTTAGCGTATAAAATAGTGTTTCATTGAGAGGTGATTAAAGAAATATATTATAAATTTTACTATTTTACAAAAAAATATTCAACATTCATATGCGGTTTTTACGAATACTTTATTTCCTGTGTTGGCCTAACTATCCCTTTGAAGGACCTATTCCGAAGTTTCAATTTGCGATTAGGAGAAAATTTAAAATAAAATGTTTCATTCTAATCACCCAATTTTAATGTTGTGTAGACGCAGATGCAGCATTTGAGTTATTCTAATAACATTTTATTCAAAACAACTCATAGCCTAGAAGAATGACTCAAAACGAGCCTTATTTGAAAGAAAAAATTTTAAAAAGTACCTCCTCATGACTAACCCCTTGTAATGCAGAAACTATAAAGTGTATAATAAATGTAGTGTCATAGAAATTCCTAATACACATTTTTATTTTGGATATTGATCTTAATCTATAAATCAATAAAGTTTCGATTTATATATCAGTATAACTGTTTTATTTTTTCATTTACAATTTTAGTAATCACTCTTGATGTTGACTGGTCTTTTCTTAAATTTGGTAATGAAACCTGCTGGTATCTTTTCTAGCTTTTCTGTGTCAACAAATTTATTTAAGGAAAATTAATTAATGCCGTTTTTTAACCGACTTCATTATAAAATGCTGTTAATTAGTAGTAAATGATTTTTTTATGTAAAAACATCTTATCTTGTTTGTTTTTATGTGTGTTAACTTCATATATTATAATTTAATTAAATATGCCGAATTTTAAGTTTAAGCCATTTGTTAATGTTAGACATGAAAGAATTTAACGAAAAATATATGGCTATAATTATTAAACTGTTTGTGTTCTGTCTCGGTACGCTGTAAGAAATAGAGAGATAAAAATTAGAGTATTCACTTATTTAAGTTTTAGTTTCGGTCGGATCATAAATAAGTCTATTTTGGGCATCTTCTTTTGATTAGAATAATTCAAATAACTCAAATACAGTCGAACTTCCATAACTCGAATCACAATTATCAAAAAAAAACAACAAAAAAACTTAAACTTATGGAGACTTCGAGTTATAGAATTTTTTTGTTTAATTTTAAAGTTACGCTGCTAGCAGCATAAGTCACTAGTAGCGAGTGTTTTGGCCGCGGAGTTTTCCATAGCGCACAGTGTGACTTTTGGCACTTTTATGTGGCAGAAATCGGAATTGCATTTGGTATGGCTAATGTGCATGCATAACAGAAGCTTTGTAGAAAAAATGGGCATGGGCCGCCCACTTTTATTAGCAGCCTCAATACAAGGTACACAAAATTTCACCAAACTCACCTACGTATGTGTTTTTAAACGTGCTGCATCCGAATCTGATGTTCTTTGGGCTCTTTAACAGCCACGCTTTTGAGTAAATTGCGGAAAGCTGTTAAAAATCGAGAAAAACTGCTGTTGTTTGCAATGTACTCCAAATTTTGTGGGTGAATGAGCCAAAAGAACCTCAGATTCGAGTTCAGTGGGTTAAAATGTATATAGGTTGGTGGATCTGGTCAAATGTACAGACTACTTTTTATTTTTGTGTGACTTTTCTCAACTTTAGGTGGCCTAAATCAATAACTCTCGCATGAAATGGACATGGAAATCAGACTGCAGGCAAACGCTTTCAAATTAAAAAAGAATTTTGAAAATCGGTTGCCAAATGAGAGATTTATGCCTGTGCAGACATAAAAACAAAAAAAAAAACACGAATTGAAGTCGGTTAAAAAAAAGGGTGCACGTAATCTTTTTTAATTTTTAAATTAGAGATTCTACTTAAAATTCTGGTGGTATTATGACAGCTGAACTCGGATAAACAGTTTAGTTCTCCTCTATTAAAAATTGTATATACATTTTTTGTTTCCTTCCTTTTAGTAAATTTTTTACTTCAACGAACTTTGTGTTAAACACAAATTTTCACAAATTTTCAACATTTTGCGATCACCTCAAAAATGAAATGTGTTCTAAGGTAATTTGAGGCACTGAACACGAGTATGACATTTAATTTTCTTAAGATCCGTTTTCGAGATATTCGCTAAAATCGTGTTTTTTGCAGTTTATAAAGCTATTTCCAAAAATCTTGAGTACTGTTTAGTTGAATTGAGCAAATTTTACATTGTTGCATATATATGTTTTTCCCCTTTCAGTTCATATTCAAAATGTATTGATCGGAACAAAATTCAATGAGTTACAGGTCTTTAGATTTGAAAAAACGTTACTTTTTCCACGATTTTTTTTAATATACGATTTTAAGTCGCTCCAGTAATGCAAAATAAATTTTTTAAATTTATTTTAGACACACATCTTAAAGAAAATTTTGTTCCAAAAATAGCAAGCGAAAAATTAGTTAAATCGGACAAAATATGGGAAAGTTACAACATATTTAGTGAATACATCAAAATTTTAGTTTTCATATGTTGGTCCTCAGGTCAGTACGAGCTTTTGCTTCCATTCCATTACTTTTACTCGTTTGAAAAAAAAGGTCGACATATCGCATATCAAAGTTACCAAAATTATGTGTAGTTTTCAACACCGTATTCAGATTTTTATAACTAAAATTTTTATGGAAGACTTACGGCAAAACAAGTGGAAAAATTGTGGTATGCTATAAAATCGTTCATTATTGATTATGAAATTTTACACTTATATAGGAAATTATGTGAAAACTATGAGTGGTTTCTGAGAATCATTAGAATCCCTAAGAAAGTTCCAATAAATCTAAAAAATAGGTCGATTTCAAAAGGGTGCAACCCCACCAAAAATTGTAAATTCGATTAAGTTGTTTTTCTAAAATCATGTCTGTGAAAATAGCTTTTAGACATGTGTATAATAATTATTTGATTCTTGAGAAAAAAATTTTATAGAGAAAACAATTATGGTGCTTTTTTTTGGGCAAAAATTTTCATAAATTTAAAAGTTTTCAATTTTCAAATTACAGATTGTATATTTTCCAACTCTGAAACTATTAACAACTCCAAATTTTGTCATGTAACTAACAAAGAAACAGTTGTGACAATCAGTTGTTATTTGGATCCGATATCTTAAAAACACTGGACCAAGGATTTGAAAAATTGAGAAATTTTAATATTAAAATGAGTATACCTCACTAACTATACAAGATATTTGTTGAACCAAAGACTTTTTTAGAACTTTACAAGGTATATACGAACAGAGAAATATCAAGCGTTGAAAAATTTTACATGACCGAAGTGCACTACTTTGCACTTCATACGTCTGAACCTTAGAAATATGGGAAGCTCATCTTCCTAAACTAAATAAGAACAGTCCTCTTATATCTCCATGTAAAATTTTATACTGATCGGACTAAAGAGTTAGAAATGGTTGATATACGAGTATTTCCAAAATATTTAAATCTGCCCCACTCCCATTTTTCTTATACTCATTCTCTATACAAAATAGTTTTTTATTAAAATTCAAATTCGGATGTTTTCACTAAATCTTTCTAAATTTTTTCCCGACGTTAACAATTTTAATTTTTGCACGTTGGGAACAACATTTTATTTCAGATATGGGTCAAAACAAAAATTTAAAATTTTTTGTTTGCTTTAATGGATCATTTCAAAATGGTGAATTAAAAAAAAACGCCAAAAATTTTTTTTCAAATTAAAATGCTTTTAATTCAGTTAATTTTTATCTTATCAACACAGTATAAATATGAACTGAAAGAGGAAAAACATATCTATGCAACAATGCCAAATTTGCTCAATTCAAGTAAACAGTACTCAAGATTTTTGGAAATATCTTTACAAACTGCAAAAAACCTAGTTCTTACGAATATCTCGAAAACGGTTCTTAAGAAAACTAAATTAATACCATAACACGAATTTAGCTTAAAAAACATCTCATTTTTGAGGTGCATTTTTTTGTATGAACTAGCGTTATATATTAATTACATTACTCAAAAAGCAACCAAAACTATTTAAAATGAACCCTATTAAAAAATAATAATATTAATATAGATTAAAGTATGCATACAAACTTTTTACAACAATAATAAAATCACTAAAATTGCTAATTTAAAAAGCTTGTTTTTTGGCTTCTCTTAATACTGAATATTTGATAGCCATTATATTCATTGCTATTTCTTTTTTTTTTCTTATGAGCATGTTTTCGTATCACCTGCATTCCTGTCTGTTACATATCAAAAAATCATCAAGATCGGGGAACTTTTTTGTTTACTTTTGGCCAGCTAAAAGTGCAAAAGGCCACAGCGTGTAGCGCGATCACAAATTATGGTTTACGGCTAAGAAACTGGCGGCGATCTCCACTTTTGTAAGGGAAGCCAGATTCCTCAAATGCCTGTTCTGTTTGGCTCTATATGAGTTTTGTTTGGTGCTCCACTATGTATCAAAATATTTTTCGATCGGTTTCTTTTTTGTTGAAAAGAAATATCGATTGCAAACATGTGTGTTGTTTATTAAATGATGAATATGTTTTTTTTTATTTGAAACTGGCAGATATTAAAAACTATGTATAATAAGGAAGTAACGTATTCTGAAATTAGTAACTGGAATTAGTATCTGAAATTAGTGAACTTCTTTTTTTGTTGTTGTTATTTTCAGAAAAAAATAGTTTAATTTGTTCAAATCCTTATAGTGCTCCTTCGTTTGCAAAATGTATGTTTTTCGTTCATGTTATGGAAAACTTCGAGGTATGGAAGTTGGAGTTATGGAAGGAGAATTGTAACTTAGTTACTCTCTTACAACATCTTTACATTGTCTAAGTTTTTGTCTGATTTCAAAATCTAGCTTTAAAAATATGACATTTAAAACGCATATCGTATATTAGATGGAAATAGAATAAGTTCTATTTTCAACGGAGCTCAGAGAAAAAATTAAAAATTGTATATTGGACACGATATTTTACTATTACATATTGAAATCAGACGAAAACTCAGACAGTGTAATGGCAGCTTTAGCATAACTGCCAACTGTATTAGTTCGAGCTAGAGAAAATTTGAGTTATAGAAGTTCCAGTTATGGAAGTTCGACTGTATATTTATATTTTTAAAAATTAAAAAGCTAAAATTTTTTAACTAGATTTTAACGACATCTTTAAAATTATTTGTTTAATGATATGCACACGTTTGAAATAAATTTTATTTTCAGTAACTGTTTTTACTGTACCAGTTAGTTTTTTGTTTGATATTTGTGTAGGAAAGAAACACTGTTCAAAACTACCTAAAAGAATTCAAACTTTCTATTTAAGTTTTATCTATTCATACATTTTTGTACAAAGTCCCATTTAAAACTCTTGTATTCAAGTTATATTTTTCACACTATAATACAAGTATTAACTTTCCTATACTCCAGTCAAAATATGAAACACGTTTAACCACTTCCGCTCTGTCAGAACAATGTTTGTAGAGCTTACAAAACTTATATCAGTTTAAAAGATATACATTACACATTATTTAATAAAACTACACTTATTTTTGGAAATGTATGTTTTTAGTAATTTAAACAGAAGTTTAAAAAAATAATTTTTTCTATTTATCACAAATAGTGATATAAAAGAGATACAAAGCATGCAAAATATATCTTCTGTATCAGGGGCTATTACCGCTTGTTCACTCGCGGGCCCCTTATGACTATTATTCTGACTTTTTAATACGTTGAAATTAATTTTAAAATTTGCTATCCTAAACATTTTTTTATTACTAGAGCCAGTTTCGGCAAGGGAAGTTTTTTGGAAATTTTTTCAAGAGAGGACCAGAAACCCCATACAACGAAGACTTAGAGGATTGAAATGTTGGATGAAACTGGTCGTTGTGGTGTTTTACATAAGAGTGGTTAGCAAATATTTATATTAAATGCAATTCATAAAGATTTCCTATGGTGAGTCACTATACTAATGTGTAAATGTGGAGAGGAAGGAGAGGTGGAAGGGTGAATTTAGCTTATTCCAAAGTATCAAAAGTTAGTTGCTAAATTTGAGCACGAAATCCCAGTAACAACTGATATAATTTTTCAATTTATTTAGTTCTATTTATGCTAATATTGGTTGCTAATTGCTTGATAGTGGGGTGAAAGTGAGTTGCTTTTCATTTCCGTTTGTTTGACGTCGTGGATCATCCAGCTTCGATATGCTGGATAATGTTATGAAAATGGCTTAAATTATGGCAAAACTTTGCACTTTTCGTGCCTCTTTGAGGCCACAGCAACCGCGGCTGAAAAAAAAAATGAATAACCATCTCGTGCTTTGTAGGTATAAAACAGTAAGTGGAGAAAAAATAAGGCTTTAGAAATTACTCTAAGTCCACGGGCTGTTAGACTAGTAGTGATATAGTATATTGGAAATTGTATAGCAAACAACAGACATCTGTTATGAAATATACTATTCTCATACTGACGCAATATTGTTGAGTTATGTTTTACTTATAAGCACATAAATCACAAGAATTTAAGCAAGACCAGTATATAATTTTTACATTTAAATAAAAAAAATTTATTGCGAATTGACTTATTTAAATACTTTTCTCAAAGTTGTATAAAAATATGTACAAATACATACAACATGAATCGTTTTTCTTCAAATAAAAATTATAATAGAACAAATATTTACAAAAGCATATCATAACACTTCACACATGCATTTATGCATATCAAATTTGTTTGCATTTTCCTTTTTCTTCTTTAGTTGTTGAAATATAAAATCAAGGTTCAAGTATCTATTTGTAAATACAAAACTAACTACAATTTTTGCATTGACACCAACTAACAATAAAAAAGAAAAATAAAGTTCAATACGATATTCAGATGACACCAACACAGCAAGCAAGCTCATTCATTCACTCAGCCAATAGCTGGCCCCTTTTGAACCAACTCAAACTCGATTGTAGAAATTCTAAATCTTTGGGTGTGTTCTGTTTCTTTATTTTCCTTTTATTTTCAAACTGATTTTAAACAGGTGGGAATTCTATCAGCACAGGTGACATGCTATTCTATAACTAAACAAGGATAGAATTTCTAGCAAATGACGAGGGTGAATGAAAAAAAAATTCCAATATCTTATAAGAAAAAAAAACAGAAAAATAAATAAAAAGTAGAAGACGTATATAAACAAATAAACAAAAAAATATTTGTGTGCAGATTGTACTTTTTGTTGCTTTTTTTTATCGACCTGAAACATAAAAAAGAGCCTTCAAGGATTTTACGGTTGTTGTTTTTGATAATGTCGATGCTGATATTGATAATGATGATTTTACAACAAACAGCAAACTTTGGGTTAGACTTCTAACATTGTTGCGAAATGCATTGAACATCGTTTTTCCCCTTTTATATGTTACATTGTTAGTACGAGGGTAAATTGACGTGTACTTATACACATGTATGTATGTATATATACCTCCAAATCGTGTATCATCCTCATGAAAAAAAAAAATAAGTCCAAAGAATAAACTTAAATGGGCCTTTGCTTTACAAATGATGAACTGCCTTTAAGCTTGTATTAGCAAATTTAAGGACAATACTTCAAAATTGGCCTCCTAAACTTCAGTTCATGTGTATGTATAAAAATGAATTACAAGAATCTTCAAATTACATCAAAAATAAACAAACGTTAACAAATATATTTGGAAAAAATTCTCGAAGAAAAAAATTAAATGAAGAAAAGGAGAATATATGACGAAAAAATAAAATAGAACCTTTCATAGAAAGAACACTATATTTCATATTAGTTGTTGTATTGCCTTCTGTTTGTTACAACAAAATATTGTAATTTGCCAAATAACAACTACGAATACAAAAAAGCCAAACAACACGCACAACCCTACAAATAAACGAACAGCACATAAAATCGAAGACAGTCATTTAGACAGCCACACTCAATATGTAATTTTGATTTTGTTGTACCAAAAAAAAAAACACAAAACAAAAATTTTTGTACTTGTAGTTGTTATTTTGCTAACATTATTTGTTATGTGTTGTAGAAATTGTTAGAAAAAATTATACATTAATGAAAGCAACATCTGCAAAAAATGTTCGGTATAACTAGTTATTGCTAATAAGAAGGAGATATTTAAATCCACCCTAAATATTAAAGCAGAAAAATTATATTAAATTAAACTTAAGAAATATATGTGAAAAATCCAACTGTCATATTTTTCTCAATTTTTGTCACTGCAGCTACTACGAATTTCGTTCAAAAATAAAAATGACCTTTGTGACCTTTGTCCTCTCTTATCGCGTGACATGTACACGAGAGTAAACGAGATTTAACTCAGAGTCCCCTCCTGTTATCACCGTCTATTCACGCATCCGAAAATGTATTTATTGCTGTAAGTGTTCTAAAGTCCAAAATTGTTTAGGTTCTGTAAGGATATTTCTGTGATACGTTTTCTATACTACGATTTTACGTAGCCTTAATACAAATTTTACCACGCTTTAAAGTTTCTAAATAGTTTAAATAACCGTCTGAAAAAACTCAAATGTAAGTTCACATGGTACTATCAAATTTAGTGAGAATATGTCCATGATTATCCATATAAGACCAACTCACGCTACAAGCTTTATGGCAACAACTTACAAGTTTTAATAACTCATCATAAAGTCACATAAATATAATAATAAATAAAATAAGCTACATATCATGGAAATCGATAGATATATATTGATTTTATTTACATTAAAGTGAAATAACCTAATTTGGCAAGAAATTGAGTTTTGAAGAGGCTGATCCGCGGATTTGATTATAACTTGGGAAAGACTCGTCCAATTTTGCTAAAAATTTATAAGAATCATTTCAATTTTAAATATCTTAAAGATATTTTAACATTATTATTTGAATATTGAAAATTCGGAACTAGTTTTGCTTTTTATATCTAAAAGATACAAAGATAAAAATTTTTTTATATTTTTAACTCACGTTGTTTTACCGTTAAATTGAAATATGTTTTCTTCGGGGTTTCTAAATAAGTTAACAAGTAGGAACTGTATGCAATAAATAAAGCGTAAATATAAAATGAAAGTTTCTGCAATAAGAAATTATAAATTCTAAAATTTAATAAATTGAAGATAATTCGAAATAATTGAAATGATCTTAAGTTAAACTAATAGAACTGTAAACTCGGTTCTCACTCAGACTTCCAAAAAAATAAAAAATTATAGCAGATGATATATATTTGAACCACCATCACAGTTCTCTAGGACAATCAATTATCTTTCGAATTTGAAATATTCCAGCTGCGAATATTTGCGATTTTGTTTAAAACCCCATTTTTCTAGGTAACTCGAAGGACTGAAATCAGAAATATTTACTGTACGGGGAAGAAATCGAAAAACTCATTTCTTATAAAACTCTGTTTAAAATAAAAATTTCTTTAACCCTTATATGTGCACCAAGGTACCTGCGTACCTTTGGCGTTTTCAACAAAAATTTTTTCATAGAAATTGAAAATCTGCATATCTGAAACTTCTTGACAACTACTAACTTTCAAAATATTTAGTATTTTTGCACCACTACAGCTAAGAAATGTTTGGTATTTTATGTGAGAGATCAATTTACTCTTAACACGGTTACCTGCACGTGTTTTATATGGGAATACGGCCATTTTAAGTACATATATTTTTTCTTAGTTATTAGTTGCTCTGCATAAATAAATAAAAGTCTATAAACGATGCAGATGGAGAAATTTCTAATAAAACTAAAAAAAATAATTATGTGCACGTAAAAAACACCTTCTATTGCGCAGCAAGGCACCCAGGTACCCATTTGGAAGTTACGTGGAAAACAAACATTTTCGCACTAACTATCAAGTTAAAACGTTGTAAAACATATATCAAATTGGCAACACATATATATTGTCAATCCCATAAATATTTCACAACTACATATTAAGTGCAAAATTGCTTTTTCTACGTAACTTTCATATAGGTACCCGTGTAACTTGCAGCGCATTCTAGGGTGTTTTTTGTCGCACAAATAAGGATTAAATAAATTAAAACGGTCTATAAAAGAAGTACTTTAAAATTGTCACGCATGAGAAGGCGTGAGCATGAGTGATAAAAAAGTTTTCTTCGTGATAGTAAGTGATAAAAAATTTTAAGGGCCTTAAAAGGGTGGCTTCCAATGGTCGTAATCAAAAAATAAAATAATAAATTATATCGTAGAATGAAAGGTATATAAATGACGTCCAAAAACATAGCTCTTTTTGTGTTTTGAATATAGCGCCGTCATTTGAAGTCCGATCTTATCATGTCTCATATCGTTCTTCATAGTTTGACTGTCACTTACTTTTTGGCTCTGACGACTTGTTTATCCGACTTCGAATTCTGGGCACCACTTATGACATCTTGGATCCTTCCCCTTGTAAGACTTTGTATGTCTACTTTTTAACATACTCACTTTTATGCCACGCCCAGGAATTAAGTTAATGTTTCCTTTACTCAGAAAAGTGACAGTCCTCGAGATTGACGCAGATTACTTTCAAAATAATGTGTGTAGGCAAGAATAAGGCTAGAGGACTAGCTGGGCCTATGGAGAAGGATATTCATAATATGAAAATTATTATTTACCCTACGATGACGAAGTCGCGTGTAACAGGTAGTAGTATATGAAAACCAGAATAAAAATATTACAAACAGAGATTTCGTAGTTTAATCTTCACTTCTGTCGACAGTCATCTTTTTTATATGCATAATTTTTTTCGTTGTTGCTCAAAACGAAATAATAAAAAGGCAAACAGTTTCCGTTTTAGTGGAAAATATAATAAACTGCAACTTCTTACGAACATTATATTGCGGGTGTCTGATAATTTCTTTGGCTTATCCAACTCTATTACACATTTACTTGGAGCCATACACTAAGAAGAAAATTACTTTTTAAATTTTTATACTCTTTTTATTTATTTCTTTTCTTTTTTTATGTCTCTATATTTATTGACAAACAAAATGACTGAAAGATGTGAAGGAATATTCATTTCAATATTGTAATTGATCTTTGATGTTACAAGAAAATTTAAATTTACACATGTTCCTACATATGCACACTACATCACACATACATAACACACATTTATTTAAAAGCTATGACAAATTATTACTTGGTAGGAATTGACAAAATTTTCAAGCCAGGATGTTTTTTCTCTGATGTGATATGATTTGACTTGGCGTTGTTTCCATTTAAGTAAATATTTTTGTTTTTTCGTTTTTGCATTCTAGTTTCTTGCTTCGATGCGTTTGTAGTTCTTGTGTTTTTATTCCTTGCTATGTTTTTGTGGTATTTTTTCTATTCTCTGCTATTTTCCTTATAATATTTGTTTTTTATTTTTTGCCTAGTTTCTTTTTGTTTGCTTCTTTTTTGTCTTATTGACAGTATCATCAGTAATCAACCACATATATTTTTTTGTTTGATGCAAGATACAAAAAGAAAAGCTGAAATACTTATGCATAATCAACAATAACAGCTTCAACAACAATATCGTCGTCAGCATCATCATCAACAACATCTACGTACATACATACATATGTACGTACATTAGAGTGGCATTGAAAATTTAACTTTGAATTTCCTTAAAAGCCCAAATTCTAATTTGATTTTTTGAGAAGTTAACCCTTTTGAGTCGTTTGGGTAAAAATTACATATTTTTCACAAGTATTTCAAAGCTATTTTCTAAAAACATTTGCAAGATTATTTTGAACTTCTTCTATTTTTTTTTTACTGAATAGGGAAAACCCTTCTCAAGTTATGCTAATATATGTGGTGGAAGTGCCTTTATTTTTTACATAACGCTATATCGCGAAAACTACAGCTGACGATAAAACAAAAAGGAGTGCAGATTCGCGTTCAGCGTTGCAAATAACTAAAGAAACAAGTTTCATTTACACCGAACGAAAAAGTTTATCGAAATTTAAAGTTAGATTAATAATTTTCCGCTTAAAACAAATTTTTATATTAATGGTAATTTTAAACCAGCAGCAGTAAATTTTCGCTGGTAATTCGATTTTTGTCGGCTATTTGTAGGTTATATAGAAATAAACAACAACAAAATAACAAAAAGTCACACAACTATGCAAAACAGTGATGCAAAAAAATGAAGCCATACCGTTTGTACAGAACTTCATTTCCTAAAAAATGCCTTTTAAGACTCTTTCTCAAATTCGTCTAATTTAAGAGATATTTTGAAAAAACTACGATTTTATAACAATAACAATAAACTTAGATCGACTTTTGTTTATAAAAAAAATAATTTAATTTTTAACGACCAACCTAATGTACATGTTATCTCAGTGCTCTAGTATTGCAATAGAACTAGAGTTGAATTAAATGCAGTTGCTTCAAAGAATTAATACTTAACAGCACACCGCTCATAATGAAGATTTAAGCAAATCTGCGTAGATGAAATTTTGAGTTGCTTCAAATTTTTATTTTTTTATAGGAATTTTGAGGGTACACTAAAAAAAATGGTAGGTAAATCTAATCAATTTAAATAGTTAGAGCACTGTTAACGTTGATTGTTGTTGCAATTTTTATGAAATAACAAATTTAATTGGTTTGTCGAAATTCAAATTTGGACACCTAAATTATAACGTAGTAAGAATACTTTATTATAATTTTTATATTAAAAAAAAAAATATATATATATATATATATATATATATATATATATATATATATATATATATATATATATATATATATATATATATATATATATATATATATATATATATATATATATATATATATATATATATATATATATATATATATATATATATATATATATATATATATATATATATATATATATATATATATATATTTAATATAAGTAACTACTTGTGTACTAAAACCAAACTTTAAAATATCGTAAAAATATCGAACTGTGGTAACACTAGAATTAACTGTGGTGAATATAATTGTCAAGCCTAAATAAAAACCATAAATTTATTGGACAAAAAAGTAAACTTACTTGCCTTTTATCGATCACCCAATCAACAACATAAAACCAGAACTTGAATTGTAAGATTACCGCTAACCAAACGTAAAAGAAAATTCTACAACTACAATTTAAATACAACTAAGTTTAAATGGATTCTTATTCTAATTATATCTACATGAATTAAACGATTAAACGGAACTGTATATATAAACTAAAAGTGAATTATAATAAATATCTACTTATCTTGAAAACCAAAGCACTTACCGTGTTATTCAGTGGAAACCCTTCTAAAAGATGAGCATTGTTTTTACCCACCAGCCTATGTACAAATTAATCCAAGGCTAATAATTCTCTCTTTTTATTATTTACCCTCGAAATTATATTCATCCGAGAATAGCTGAATGTAATTAAATTCATCTTTGAATATGCAATTTTACGTCTGTAAAGTTTACTTAAGAGTAAAAAGTTACCACTCTTACAACAAAAACACGAATGATCCACAAATAACAACGAAAATGAATCAAGAAAATTTTTTACAGGGTCTATGAAGTTATGAGAAGTGAATAGTAGGCACTGCTATATGCATATGAATGCAGAAAATGTGAATTTTTTAAGAGGGATCACATTAAAATGTAAATTGTTAGACATTCATAAATGCACGATATGGCATATTGTATATCAATGACAAGGCTATTAAGTCTAGTTTCTGAATATCTAGCAAACATTTTCATATTCCAAATTTTTCTGTTCTTTTTTATATAATTAATGGCAGATATATTTCTGCACTTTACAAATTTATCAAAAACGAATGGGTGGACAAAGATTCTAGTCGAATGAGGAGATGGTGTTTTGAAATATAAACTGAAACCCACCCAAACAATCGTTGTTTAATCTTTTAAGTGATCAAGTGTAATATGGATTTTTAGAGTTGGATATGTTCCAGTACTTTCTAGATCTTTGCGGAGTTTTTTCAAGTTCTCATCTAAATCGGTAATATCTGCACGTTGCGTGGAGAGACAGTCACGTAAAATTTTATTCATTGTCTTAAAAGCAGCGACGTATGGCTGTAACTTCAAAGGACCAATATGTTCGAAAATTTCAGTATAAAGCAATTTATCCCGTTCTTGCAGAAGTTTTCGGCAGGCATTACCCTCGAAAATTCAACTCTGATAATTTTTTGCTACTAACTTCAGTTTTGTGCCCAAAGCAGAGCCTTTTAACGTCCTACAGCAGGGACTATGCCGTCCCAGAATAGGTGGTTTGTAAATCTTTGTAAAAGACGAAGTCCTGGCAAAAAACATTTCTGAAGAACGTACATGTTACACCGACACGTAGACGACATCTTTGTACTCCGATTCTTTTTCATAAACAAAGAGAGGCATATTTACTGTACTGTGGCATTCCTTAGCATACTTTTTATCTTTGCCAAAACATTTAAATTTATTATAACATCTCTTAAATTTTTGAATGTTCTCAAAATTATATTATCAACGTCTATTTCCATCGATTCTTCTTTATCGGCATCACCAGTAAATTTTCCAAAAGTTTGCAATACACTCAAAGTGATGAAACAGTTAGAACAACAATGCGTTGCTGTTGAAGTTTGCTGTCCATTAATAATTAGTATAAGTTTCAAGTCAGAGCTGAATTTGAAGGGTATCTCGCTTTTCTGGTAATTTTTCTACTAAACTCAAGGCGTTTTCACGAGCACTAGATAAAAAAGGACCTACGCCACAAGAATGACGCACACCTTTGCCAATTTTTTGAAAACATTTACTGCAAATGCTTATGGACGTTCTCTTTTCTGTATTACTTTGTCCACTTGTAGACGGAAGTTGAGCATTTGAAGCAGCTCCATAAAGACCACAATTTTCATATATTATAGTATGAAAAGTACGTACATGAACTTTGCTCTTAACTATTTCGGAATAACCTTTGAATTATGACGTTTGGCATATAAAACAGTTGCAGTCATAAGTTTTTCTGGTTTCTTTTGTTAGCTTAATGTACTCATAATTAGGCACTGTTGGAAGTGGCCTCTTTGCATTGCCCTTCTCTCGTTCGATTATAGTTTTTCGACAAGTACTACAAATGCTAATGGGAAATTTAGAATTAGACACGTTAAATTTATCATTTAGATGCTTTTTTAATAATTAATTACACCAGCAAGATTTTCAGCAGTTGAAAATTCTGATCTTTGACGGCTGCCAAAAACGATTTTTTAGCACACGGTGCACATACTTTCAACCTATTTTCTTCGTGATCGCATTTATGATCTAAGTGAGTTGATAGAATATTTTTTCCATGATCTTACAGACCAGAAATAACAAGATTTCTCAAGTGAATACTTCTTACTGATGAGCAATGTAAAAATTAAAATTATGGGGAGCTGCTATGAAATAAACATTTATGCTCTACCGATTAGATTTTCTATTGCTGGAGTGCCCGGCGTACCATGCGCTGCATACAGGTGATTTGTATAACTAATTTTCTTTTATTTGTTTAATCGAAGGAGCAAGCTTGGTGCTTTATCACGTATATGGACACACAAACACACAACCAAACAAAAACAAACACAAATAAACACACACACATACTTGCATGCTTAAATAATAGCACCGACAAGAAACAATATCTCTTAATTATGATGAAAAATTACGAAAAAGCGAAAATTCACTTATCTTGAAAAAAGGATTAGCTAGGATTACAATTCAAGCGGACTTTTAATCTATTATTAACTGCCAACAAAACGCCGCTTTCCATTTTTATTGGCATTTTAGGTCAAGGTGTTTGTACTTCAGGCGAGGTGTAAACAAAAGATATATCTCCTTGACATTCTGTTCAGATTTAATACTCTTATTCTGCCTCTTTTATGTATGTATGTAAATGTACATATATTTTTTATAAAATACTTTTATTCATATCTGAATTTTATAGAAAAAATAAAAAAATAAAAAAATTTTGAAACAAATCTAAAAAATTCAAATTTGTGACGGATGGTTGATGCTAAACAAATGAAGAATTATTGTTGTTACTTGCACTACTTCCTCTGTACGATAGTAAAAGCTTTACTGTAACTATTTTTCATTACTTATTACTTTGTTGCATATTGAGATTAAACAGGATAATATTACAAAATTTTTAAAATGTTTTCTGTATGACCTTGTTTCTATATGCTGTTTGCATTTAGAATATGAAAAAAATAAAATGCAAACAACAGTTTTAATACAAAATGTAATTGTTTTTAGAGCCTCTTATTCATTTTTCAATATACAATTGTAAACGTGTCGTTGGTATGAGTAAAAAAAAGGGATATACTTTATATACAGTAGGTGTGTATAAAAGTGCCAAGCGGAACTATTTCCATGTATGAATTTAAATGTGTAATTATTCAAAAGTCGCTCAAACAAGCTCAATTTAAAATGAAACATATTTTCTTGGATGATAAAAACCATAGTGCAAAGAGCAGTTTTTAAGCAATTTGTTGTGTTTTCAAATTAAAAGTGAAAAAATAGACGAACCAGCGTTGCATTTTTATGTCCGCAACTGTAGGTGCGTCCGTAAACCTTATATGAAATAATGCATTTCATCAGATAAAAGGAAGTTTAAAATTTTGTTTAGTTTAAATTCGTTTATTGTTTGTAAAATTATTATACATTTTTAACTCACTCTAATATCTCACAGGGAATTAATTTAATTTAATGTTTTTTTTTTAACTAAAAATGATGTGAACAATATTTTTAAATTCAATAAAATTTTTTTTTGTTTTCATTGTGATTTTTCATTACGCTCTTTGAATTTTGTTTGAACTCAAAACAAAGTTAAGCCTTAGGATATTTTAGCTAAAATGTTTTTGATTGCTCTTTGTTTTATTTTTCAAATTTTTTTAATGAAATATTTTGTATTAAATAAAAAATTCAACAATTAAATGAAAATAAACCCGCACCATTCATTGGAGCACAATCTTAAAAATCCTGCACAGAGAATAAGGGATGTGAGCAAAGAGAAACAAAAAAATTTTATAGGAAATACAAACTTCTTTTACCACAAAACTGAAATCCAATGATGCTACAAGTTAATTCTAATAATAATAATAATAAAACCTATTGAACCAACATTAATTTGGTTAAAGTTTATACTTGGTTTTATTTTTTATCTTTCTTTAGAGTTTTGCATTCAGCTCTGGTTATTATGAAGCCTTATAGAATAACATTTTTAGGAAGTCTTTAAAAATAAATCCTAAACAAGGTTAAATTCTAGTTAAATTTTTTTTACTCATCATATTATCTTTTTCAGTCACAGTTGTTTATGGCTTTTCGTAATTAACCATTGATGATGATGGTATGTGTATGTGGCTAAATGGCATTTTAGTTTTAATCACCGCATCTTATTTAAGTACAAGTAGTTATGTTTTTTTTTCATATGAAAGTTATAAACTTCGTTCCTTTTTTTTTTTTGTAACATTTAAATACATGGCCATAAATTACTTTAGCTATCAGTCCATAATCCATCCATCTTTCCTTTTCATTTTCATCTTGTGCTTTTTATTTCGTCTGTTTTTTGATTCGCTAAAGTGTTTTGATGGAACGAAACGGATTAGCATAAAATATATAAATGTTGTTTTTAAACAAAAAGTATATATTTCTTTTAATACTTTTGTTTTAAACCAAAGGTAAAGAGTAGTTAATAAAATTTTATTCGCTTTTGGTATTAAAAAATATAAATCTTTTAATGTTATTCATTTAATTTTGTTTTTTGTTATTCCATGTTATTTTGAACGAAAAAAAATAAGAAAATTTATGTTGGTTATAAACAAAATTTGATAAGTAGTGTATGTAAAGATTATGTTTCTTAAATGGTTTTAGGAAAATAAGTTTGCGTAGACTTTGTAAGGACAATAAATGAGTCATTAGAAAAAAACTATTAAAAAACCTTTGTTAATAGTTTTCTTAGCTTTTAAAAAAGCTAAAGTTTAAATAATAATAGTATTTTAAATGCTATAATTTCAATTTTTCACCAATAGCAGACCTCGTAACCTTTAGTTGCAAAAGACAAATCTACTCTTATCAATGCAATGACACATCGACATCAGGGAAATGACTAATTGACATTAATTTAATAACGAAATGTCATCAATATGATGTCGCTGAAAGAAAAGCCATCATAATGCTGATGTAATTTGACATCAATGCTATGTCAATTGTTTTCGTTATATAGCCAATAATATTTTTCATCATTGTTATGTCAACCTTTACATCAGTTGTCATCAATGTAATGATTGAAACAATTCTGCATATTTTTATTTTCTTACTTTTATTTACTTCTATTTTAGTTTTACTTTTTATGATTTTATTTTTTCTTATAATATTGATCAGGCTTCTCAATTCATGGTACATTTATAAACTATTGCCTGTATCATTTCTGCTATGTCACCATACTAAACATCGGCAGCACAAAGTCAACATAAACATTGCGACATACATATGATGACTAAGTGTCATCAATATGATGAAAAGCTTCTATGGTTTGTCTTTGCATATATGCTGTTCTGACTTAGTTGTTAAAAAGCCTACATATATTATTATTAACTCTGTCATCGTATTGAAAATAAGTGTACATCAATTTTATGCAATGTTTTTAACTTTTTAAAAATGCGTTTAAACGCAAAAATAAAAAAAAGATAAAATAATAGCATTTGTATAAAAACACAAATTACAAACATTATAATATTATTTTTATTCTTTTATACATATTTTACATGTTAACAATATATAATAAAAGACAGCGTATTGATGTTATTCCAGTCATATCACTGTTGACACTTAAACTAGGACAAAATGTTATAATGACATTTATTGTCAGATTGATGTCTATTTTCGTTTTATTTATGACATTTTTCATAGCATTGATGGAAGAATTCTAATGATAGGATGTCATCGATACAATGATAAATTTTTCTATACGTGGAGTCAAATTACTGTACTTTAAAGAAATATTTTTGATGTGGAAGAATATCTACTTCTACACTGAAGGTATTTTGATAACACTCTTGTTCTATGTAAGTTATACTTTCTCTTTCACCAACCCGACAACATACTGTGCTACTCCAGTTTTCAACAGTCAGACACAGGAACAATAACGCCGTACTATATTCAAGGTTTTTCTATTTACTTTTCGTACATGTCGTACATAATAATTTAAGTACGTATAACACTTATAATATACTTAAAACAAGACGAAGACAGAATTACTTAAGATTCTAAAGTACAAATAATCAATCCTCGCATTGAATCAAGTACGAAAATCTTATTTGCTCTCAGTACACTAAGAGCCGCTCTCAGAGTGCGTTGCCATTGATGGTACTTTACTACCAAATTTTATAGTAATTTTTTCGATTGGTTGGCTTAATGTAATTTTTGATAATGTATTTATTAATATTTACTTAAAGTAGCTTTTAGGCAACCACTAAAAAAAATATGAGTTAAATCAGAAAAGTTTCGGTGATCTTAAAAAACTTGCATTGAATTTAGTTTAGGTGCCATAAGCCGAGCAAATTGTTTTTTATTTGCACATCCATGGCAAAATTTCCACCCAAAAACAGGGGTCTAATTACCGCTTTCGATATCGAATGAACTATCGACCAAATAAAACTCGATACCTATCGAGTTGCCTCATGATGGCATTCAATCGCTATCGAGTCGAGTTTTCATACTAACTGTAAAAGATTTTATTAAATTTGTAACAGAGTGGCAACACATGTTTACATGAAATATAAACAAAACAAAATACAAGTAATGTAAAGGTACGTTTACACTTGGTAAATATTTGCCCAAAAAAACGTAACCTCTACTTTTGCTAAGGATTTATCTTGGTTTTTATATCCCAAAATAAAGTTAATTATGCTGCAAAAAGCTATTTTTATATTATTTTTAGCGAACCCATATTTAAAAAATGTTGGAATTAAAGGAAATACAATTTTAGCTTGTCTGTTGGTCACGTTTTTTTCGGCAAATATTTGCCAAGTGTGAACTCACCTTAAGTAAAAACTAGAACTTTTGTTTGCATTTTATAGAAAATGGATCAACAATTATTGATGCTTTCATAAAGAACTTCATCTGGGTCAGAAGATGAACATGGGCTGGTACGTATTAGGAAACAAATGCGGGATAAGAGCGACGTTCTATCCTTGCCAACAAGAGCGTAAATAACAAATTTAGTATTTGGGATCAAATAAATTCTTGACTGTAAATTTTTGAAGATTTAAACAGCGGTTCAGATTGCCGAAGGAGACATTCAATTATGTCTTATCGCAATTAAATTTTTCTGGGCACATCTCAACGGCAGTGCCACCAGCGCTACAGTTAGCCGCAACACTTTCCCTTCTGGCTACTGGCTCCTTTCAGCATGTTTTTTGCTAAATTCGGGTGTTCGGACATACACTCTGCCAGATTTATTTTTGCTTTAAATTTATATTTTTCACACTTGTCCTGAAATGTACACCATAATTACAATTGTTTTAACTCAAAAAATAAATAAAACTTAAATATTTCACAATTTAATTTTTGCCGTGAAAATTAAGAAAACAATGGTTTTGTTTACGATTGACTTTTTGGTATCGAGCAATGTTCGTAAGGAAAACACTCGATCGATGCCTCGCTATCGAAAGCCATCATCATCTCAAATGTAATTTATTTTTGTTCGATATTGAATGAAATAATCCCAAAACCAAAATTTTCGATCTAATTAGCTCGATATCGAAAGCGGTAATTAGACCACAGAACATTACATTATGTGAAATATATTTTCTAAAAATGTTTATACTATTTTTTCTCAGCTAAACAAATGCGGTATAACATTTAGAATTTATTATTCCGCTTAAAAAATTTTTATGACCCAACTCTTGAACAAAATTTCCGTAATTAAACTCAACGTTTTGCAGCAAAGTGATCAATAAAATAATTTGGACACAAAAAAAAAACTTTTTTGATTTAATAATGGATGTTGATTTTTCAAATATCTGTATCGCTTTAAAAGGATATAAAAACATTTTGCACCGATCGATTTTTTATTCCTTATTGGCCACATGTTGTTAAATATTTATGACCCAAACTCTAAACGTTCGTGTAAAACAGAAAACAAATGTTAAAAACACAGGATCGCTACAAAATTTTAGCGGTGGTTATAAATTATCAAAACAACGCAAACTGAATTCTTTTGCGTGCTGTTTTGCAAAAACGAGAAGAATAAAAGATCATCAATAAAATGTAACAAAAAGTTACCGTAGAATACACCAAAAGCTTAGGAAGTTTAAAATGTTACGCGTATTTAAGCAAAAGGTCTGCGTTTTGGCACATTTCTTTGTTTTGATTTTTTATGTGTGTGTGTTCTGGATATCTTGAAGGTTATAATATCGTCGTGATATTTATGATGATGTTTAACATGTCAAAAACGTTTATGATAACTAAAAATTAAGAACATATTGAATATGTATAGAAATATGTTTGTATATCTATTTGTTGTTTAACGTTTAACTTTTTGATTAAGGTTCCTAGAAATTATTATTTTATATATATTATTATTTTATTTAATTTTTTTTTTGAGAATTTGAAATAGCAATTAATTTTTTTTTAACTGTTGCCAGCGATAATTTAGTTTTGATTGGTACATTTAGTAAAGCGGACGCACAGTGGGTCAAAAGTGTTATTAATAGTTGGAAAATGCTTTTTTTATATAGATCAGTAATCACATTTTTAGCACGGAGTCTTCATCACTTGTTTAAATAGGTTAATGCACTAATTATGTAGTTTTCACTAATACTTAGTGATAAAGCAAAATTATTGCACTAACTTAATGAAATATAAAGAAAAATAATAATAATATTTTGAAATTACTTAGTTTATGGAAAATTTTGTCTAATCGATTAAACGATTATTTCGAAATTAGCTAACCGCTTAGACTAAATTTATGCTCAAGGCTAAAAGCTTTATGCAGTGCTATTGACATATTACATAACATTATTTGCAACATTTTAAACTTTCCTCCCTCCCTCTCTGTAAAGCTTTTTAAATAATTTTTAGCACGAATTTTCCACTCTTTTTTAAGAGCACTGCTTAATATGTGAACAAGTTCTGACTTAAAATAATATAAATTAAACACGAGACCAATCTGATATAAAACATTTTTCATATAAAACCCAAATTATCCAAATCGGTCTATAAATGGCGGACCTCTGCACAAAAAAATTATTACTAATAGATTTTCTAAATAAAATTTAATTTTCAGTAAATGTTCTTTACTGAATCAGTGAATTTTTTGTTTGACTTTTATTTAGGACGGAAACACAAAAAACAACAACAAAAACTAGTTTTAGATGTCGCAAAAAAAAAAACAACCCCGACGACGACAAGCACAAAAATATTAACAACAATAATGATAGCAAAAGAAATGCGATTGTAACAAGTTTGTTTACTGAAGATTCATGAGTGAATCAATTTGTTAATGTAGTTGTGTTAATTCTCATTCATTGTTTAAAGTCTTTAGACAAATGTTCAGAGTTGAATATATTAAACAAATTGAAATTTCATAAATGTTTGATGATTTAATTAATTAAAACTTAAAAATTTTATTAATTAAAGCTTAAAAATTAAAAAAAAGTTTTTACTGACTCAGGCAAAAAGTAAATATTGTTTTATAAATTCAGACAAAAATATTGTTTGATATATTACAGAAAATCCAGTAAACATTTTTGTTTGATTGAGGAAATTAGTTTGTTTAGAATTTGTAAATATTTTTAGAGAAATTGTTTTAAAGATTTTGACAATTTGTTTACAGAAAAATAATTTTTATTTTTCAATGACATTTTTGAGACATTTTTGTCTGTATCTACAAATTTGTTTGCAGGTCCGTTTCTAGACGAAATATTTACTAATTCATTGAATTTCTTTACTGAAAATGAAATTTAGTTTTCTCTTTGTGAGGAGAAAAATTGCCAACGAATCGATAAAGCTTTGCTTCTTTTACAGACGATTAAATTAAATGGTGCTTGCGTGCCCTAAAAAGTAACATTTGAACATAACCTAAAATCTTAATTCCATCCCTGCTGTAGTTCAAATCAAATATCAGATGCTGATTTTCGCAAGACGCCCATACATTATGCAATATTGAATATGTTATTGTTCATATTATTGTTGTTTGCCTTATACTACTCAAAAAGATGCACTATACCTTTAACTTAAATGTAGCATAATTTTTTTCACAATAAATAGTAAACATACCCTATAAGCAAAAGGAAAACCGCATTGAACAATGTTGGCAATACATTACCAAGTTTTCTTGATTGTGCAACAAAAATTAAAAGTCTTTTGATTTTTTGCAATACATTATGCAACCATTGAATATGACTTACACATTAGCGATACTAATATGCAATATGAAAAATTGCACAATTATATTGCACGCGCATAAGACGCTGTAATACTTTTTAAACCATAAATTTCCCTTCGACTATTTCACTGTACCTTGTTAAGAAAACCATTTTGTGTGTAGGTGCTTTTTTTGTTGTTATTCATTTGTACAATGTTATAAAACTTGTTTTTTGCTTTTGAAACATAATTTTCAAATTGCTTTAATTGCTGTGTTATAAGCGAGTACTTATGTATTTTTTGAAGATTGAAAACCAATCAAATAATTATAATAATTGGCATACAAAAAAAAAACACTAAAATTATTTTTGTTCAATATGTTTTCTAAACACTGGAAATACATAAATACTGTAACCCTCAAAATTTAATACATGAGATTACGATGATCAGAAAAAAATATATAAATTTAATACATGCATACGTAAAACAGGTTATTAGATACAAAATTGATGATTAAGCAGTTTATTGTTAAAACACATTAACTCCGTCGCCGTTCTTAGATGTCTGAAGAAAATAATTATATAATATCAGAGAATTTCTACTGCAACATGTGAACATACTTATTTTTATCTCTTATAGAATAATGTGCATAGAATTGCAATTCATGGCCAGCAATAATGTTGTGCACGCTAGAGACCACCAACATGATATTTAAAATTTTTTTATATAAGTTCTGAAGTGAAATAAAATATAAAAAATGATTAAAATCCGGTCTGTCGGCAAATATTAATAAATAAAACATCAAGCAACAACCACAATAACAACAACATTTTCATCTACACTTATACACCTGAGGACTTTTCGTTGTTAAGTTATTGATGACAATGACGCTGTCGCTGTGAATGTCGTCCATCGCTGGTGACGATGACAATGATTCCAAAGAGAAAACACAATCAAACTTATGTCAACCAACACCTCAAAGTGTGTTGTATTCATTTTTACAAATTCACTTGACACCTTTTTTTTAATATCACAATCCTTAAGTGTCTGTCCTTATGTTCTTTATTCCTTTATATTTATGCCAATACTATAACTAAAAAATATAAACATACTTATAAAAATTAAAAATACCAGCAAACCAAGAAAAACATATGAAACTTTTTTTTTGTTTTTGCTTAACATTGTGGAACCAAAAGACTTTATAATAAAATAAAAAGAGACAAAAAAAAATCATGTCATTCCATAGCAAATGATAAATTTTACAATATCATAAGAATTAAATTCCTTATAATGATGGTAATAGTGATGGTTATTTATAATGAAGAAAAGACTAGCATAAAAAGCATCTTTAAAATGAGAATAATAAAGAAGACTCATTTTGGACTTGCGTAGGCGAATTTTAAATACCCTAAGCACTGTCAAGTCAATTCTAGGATAATATAGAAATATATGTTGCTTTTTATAAACTTCCTCGGTGAAGTCTTTACTGATCATTCCACTTTGAAATTCAAATTTCTCAGAATCATATATTTTTTCTATATATATGAAGTTTATGAACAAATTGTATAAAACTTTTTTGTAGAGAATTTCTACAAAATTGCTTTTAACGCTTTTTCCCAAATTCGTTTAGCTTAAAAGATATTTTGAAAAAACTTAAATTTTATCAGAAAATAACTTATATCGGTGTGTTGTTCTTGCTTAAAAGAATAAAAAAAACAATTAGCATATATAGTGATTTTTTTTTGGTAATTGCTAAAATTTGTCTTTTTAAATTTATAATCGCACTATCTCCCAAAATTAATATTTTACTTCTTCAGTATAATATATATTAATTGTTTATAAAAATATATTGAAATTTTTGGGTAAAGGTTTTCTGACGATCTGCATTTATCTCCAGTGAAATGAGCATAGGAACTAGCTAATACCCCTGAGTAATCAATATAAATGTATTTTTATAAATAATTAATATTCCGCTGAATAAGTAAAATATTAATTTTGGGATAGAGTACGATTATAAATTTAAAAACTAAAATTTTTTTTATTAAAAGAAAGTTGTTTTTAGGCGTTTACCACTGGCGATGAAGAATTTGGCTTTGATATGGGTTGTGACTAAACGACTATACTAAACTTAGCTCTGATTAACCTACCTGTATTGACGGTATCCTCAAGCAGACGGGGAGATTAGTTACTGAATCAATAAATTTTTTGTTTAACTTTAATTTAAGACTCCAACACCGAAAACAACAACAACAAAAACCAGTTTTCGGAGTCGTAAGAAAACAACCCCCATGACAACATAGACATAAATAATAACAACAACAATGATAGAAAAGGAATGTCGAAGTTCATGCAATTAGTATCAAACGTAAATTGTAGCAAGTTTGTTTACTGAAGATTTCTGAGTGAATCAATTCGTTAAATTTGTTGTGTTAATTCTCATTCAATTTTTATAGAAGGAGAGACACTCTTGCTTTCAGCCGAACACGAGAGACGTAGGCTTAAAAATTTTAATTTTAGAGCTAAGATTTGATTACTCATTGTTAGTTAAATTTTTTTAAAGATACAATAAATATATATAAGCAAAAAAAAACATTGTTTTATAGTGTTTAAATGAACACTTCCTCTGCCGATGTCCAGCACTATATAGAAATAGGGCGTAATACATGGGATAATGCAACATAAGGGTAATAAACTCAATCATACGGTACACGGGCTGGTTAAATACCTACCCAAACTCTGGGATGAGCAGGAAATCTTCTTAAATCTCCTCCTATCTATTTCACAAATGGGGCAAAGGACCCGAGTGAACCAGTTGTTAGAACATCGGCAGCTTGTACAACCAAACCTAGCCTACCCTAGAATAGAATAGGGGAAAGATCTGGTCCAAGCACTAGCACTGCGACACCTAGTGGATATTTTGTGCCATAGATCTATAAATTAAATCAAGCTCTGCATGATTTTTCTTATGAAAGTTAGCACAGAGATTGGAGCCTACACTCGATAAACATACACAATTGAACACATTTAAAAAAGTGCAGTTCCATAAATACTTAATCGATGGTGATGCTATGCTGACACGCTTTCAAATTTAAAAATATAAAAAAGGTTTACTGACTCAGGCAAAAAGTTTGTTTGTCATAGTACAAAAAATCCCGCAAATATTTTAGTTTAGTTCAGTAAACTATTTTGTGGAACATTTTCAAGTGTTTTTTTTAGACGAACTGTCTTATACGTTCAGACAAAAATATTGTTTGATATATTATAGAAAATTCAGTAAATATTTTTGTTTGATTCAGTAAATTATTTTGTTTAGAGTTTGTATATATTTTAGACAAATTCTTTTATAGATTTGGACAATTTGTTTACGAAAAAAATCAGGTTTTTGCTAATGAAATTGTTGAGAAATTTTTGTCTGTATTTACAAAAAGGTTTGTAGGTCCGCTCTTGACAAAATAATTACTAATTCATTGAATTTCTTTACTGAAAATGAAATGTAGTTTTTTCTGTGTAGGAAGATGTCGCCTTTATGTAATGACAATTAATAAACTCGAGGCTTGTCGCAATTGTGCGGTGACTCTTGGTGAATGGCAGACATGTTAGTAGGCTAGGGCTTTAATACAGTGAGTTCTGTCGTAGTTGTCATGAGAAAGGTAGACAAGAAAGTTCCACCTTCTTTGCGAGTGTCCGGCTATGCATGTTTCGAGGCACAAATGTCTGGGCAATCATATTCTAAACGACCTATCGGAGCTATCAGAGATTGGTCTAGCCAACGTGATTAGATATATTAATGCAAATAGATAGAGTTAGTACCAGTTAGTGGATCCGAGAACTTGTACCTGGATATATATACATAGGTTGACACTGACGACAGGAGTGGTCAGTCAAAACGGAACAATTTTTATTCTACTTGAATGTTTGAGCGCAGCAGGAAACCACGTGAACTAATCAGAAGTTCGTCTGCTGTTGTGAACCTGGAGCCAAAGTATTTCATTCTTCTCCTATAATACACCGAGTCATCTTTTGTAGTATTAGTAATGCCATAACAATTCCAGCGCACTTCTTTTAAGCATTAATGGCAGATTTGAGCCTTTTCAGTACGTCAGCCTGCTTGAAAACTGCACTTGTTCTGTACAGTTTGGGTTATCTTCTCTTCATTTCTAGTTGCAGCTCTTTGTACAGGTGTCAGTTCCAAACCCAACGCCACAACCATTTTTTTTGTTCTCGGTTATTTCGCGGTACATGTTGGTTCATGTTGGAAATTGCTATTTAATAATACCACGTGTAGATCAGTGTACACTTGAGATGATGGATGATGGAGATATATCGAGAATACGATATATTAATCCATTAATCCTAAGAAATAGATCGGTAATAATTAATATGTTGTTGCAACAAAATAGTCGATTGCTTTTAATCGCTAGATTCACCACTATGCGTAATACAATTAAATTATTGGAAAAACACTTTTAGCAGTAGCGGACTTTCGTAGCTTATAAATAACAGTTGGCCCCAAGATTGCAATGGTTTATTAAAATAAGAGGGGGTCTAAGAAAATTGGATTATGAAAACAAATGACCTCAATATTTCCTAATAATCAAAAATATCTTGAAAGATTTTTTTTACTATTTTTTTATGGCTGAGAGTGATAAAATTACAATTTGTGTAGAGTATAAAATCAATCACTGATATTCAGCTTAACTCATGACTATTTGACTTTTATTCATTAAAATTGCTAATTGTTGGCATATCTGACAGCTACGAGTATTTACCAATATGCAGTAATTAATTAATTTAAAAAGTAACCAATTCAATGATAAACTTAGCACACAATCAGTCATAATATTTCGATGGTGTGTTCATAATGAGCAGGAAAGAACAAATCAGACAAAAAATTAAATATTTATATCAAGATTTATTTAATGCTATTAAAAAAAGGTGGTATTTTGTCAAGTCCATTTGTTAGTGTATTATTGAGGAAACTAAAATGAATTATGATTTTTTATTTGTTTTATTTTTTGAATTTTGTTACTTAAGTTCAACAGACGACCGACTGGACTGACTGCCTATTGTTGACAAGCAACAGGACCTGTTGAATTTACCATCTAACAAATCCTCATTACCACTGTTTAAATGATGTCTAAAATGTTGCTGACACATTGACAGCCAGGCCACCATCAACGATTCTCATCATATATTTTTGTATGTTGGATTGTACGAGTATCAAGTTAGTAAATATGAACAACAACACAATAAAACAAAATTTCCGTTTTCTTTTATTTTATTCTTATTTCGGTTCATGCTTAAGTATCTGTGTGGCAATATCATCTTTATTATAGACATACAAGCTAACGACAAATAAATCTCAAATATAGTAGTGTCATGTTTTTTCAAGAATAATACATGTGTGCGTTTTACTACAGCTAACTACTGTACCTTTTCCAACTACTTAGTGATATTAACTTGATCATTGGTCCTCACTATAGTTCAGCTCCTTTACAGTATCATTTGTTGTACAATTATTGTTTAAACATTTGGTATGCGTGGCATGTTCTTAAACAGAAGTGTCGTACATTACTTGTTTTATTAATTATCAATTTATTAACAAAAACTATCAACAAGTAGAATGAAGTTAAAAGCGATTATATTTGTTTGAGAATTTTTTATTAATTCTTTTGTTTTTTTTTGTCTGGTTTCCTAATAGTCTCTTTCCCTGCCACTCTTAACAACCATTTAACATTGCAGCGTGTGTTTTTAGTTCATTTTAAATTGCACAAAAGAGTAGCAAGTGTTTTTTATGTTTAGCACAACCATAACCATTTTAGTGTTTTGTATACAAGAACAATATTAACAACAGCATAAACTCATTGCCGTTTTCGTCGTTGTCGTTTGTCAACCCATCGAAACATCTATCTGCCAACCATCATCCATCCATCTATCTTCTGTCCTACCTCATGTGATGTGTGTTTGATGTAAAACAACACAAACCTTAAAAAAGTGTTGATGTTGTTTACCATCTTTAAATGGTACCGTACCCGGCAAAATAAAACAACACTCACTTATTTACGATTTTCAGCTTTTAAAGGAATTAAAAATCAACTCGAGTTTGAAAAATAACTTTTTTATTTCCAGAGACACAATATCTCAGGTCAATTTATAATGTTTTGCAGCAGTGCCATTTATAGTTAATTTTTATGAATTTTTCAATTAAATTATTTTTATTAGAGAGAAACTTTTAGGCCCGTAACAATTAAAAAGACAAAGATTATTTTGACTGTATGGAAGGTTTAACTGACACCATGGAATTGAAACCAATCACGATCATTTTGTTCGCTTAAAGCTTACTACTAAGAAAAATTTTTCTTTGAATGTTCAATATTTACATGCTTTAGAATTTCTTCCTTAAATAAAAAAATAATTTAATCGAAAGATTAAATTAAAAACGAACTTAAGCCAAACTAATTAAATAAGTTTGGATAAAAAACCATACAGTTAGACTAAAGTTCATAACTCAATTGTTTCCCACATTTATTATAAGCTGTTCATTCACTCCTTTACATGTCTGCCTCATACGTAGTGTTGTTGCTCTTTATTTTGTTAAGTATTAAAAAACAAGCGAAATGAAAAATTTTCGTTCTAAAATTGTCGTAATTTTTTTGTTCTTGAACTATGATTTTATTTGTTTAAATTGTGCTCCTGCCATTGTTTTTTAAATACTTTTTGCATTGGCGTCATCCTCATCCAGCATCCAGCGCGCTTAGAGATTTAATGATGGACATTGTTGATTGTTTTAGATGGCGTTATGTTAAAATGTTTAGCAAAAGTTTAATAAGGTTTTAATGTCAACCAACTTAGCAGTCAACACAAGCAACAACAACAAAACAACTCATCACTCATCATCAACTAGAGAAAATAACTCAATAAAAGAAGAAATTAGTGACTGTTTGATTAAAGCATTTTTTTAATAGCCAGCATTCTAGACAAGAGTGATTCAATATCAAATGGTTCTTAACGAAAAAATAAACAAAATTCATAAAATCAATTCAAGTATTTCCGTACATGCTTCCATATGTTTTAAATAAAATTGTTTTCATATTCGCACACGTTATTCTTTATCAAAAATCTTTCAACATTTTGCATTTCAAGTTCATTTTATGTCTGCAACGGATTAAAATATTTTAATCTGATTTTAATTAACGCATTTTTTGGAAAACTTATTTTAAAGCAAATTGAAAAGAGCATGTATTTGAAAAGTTAAAGCACTGAGTTGGTACACTAAGAGAAATTAAATAGGAAATATTAATGGAAAATTTATTTAGTGTTCTTAAAATTTTTAAAGATAAATTTTCTGCAAGCTAATCGAAGTAGCTAGCATATTGTCAATTTATTATGAGCGCCCAAGAGATGCAACACACTCCCCGAAAGTTGAGGCTACAGATTATATTTTCACATTTTCACATCTAGCCTAGAAAAATCGTAGGGTATTATATTATTTTTCTAAAAAAAGTAACAAACTTAGGCATATAATGCCTACCAACTCTGCTATTGCACGTTTTGTTAATTTTTTAGAACAATGTTGCATCGCCTCTAGTGGCAAGTAGAGACATTAATATATTTAAGCTTTATAGCCATTTTATTAATGCTTTTACTTTGCCGACGATTCTGTTACAATAACGACAAAGGAGGGTGCTGTGATGTGCATTAGTATATTTCCGTATTAATCGCATCCAGTACTGCTCGGTGGCAAGTGCCATCCCTTAATCATTTTGACAATCCACCAACGATTAGAACAATGACACACCAATCCACATCAGAAAAATTCATGATAACGATGACTTGCCTGTAACTAGCCTCGAACCACTTTAGCCAACAACACTCTCCCATACCCATCGGAATGGCCCTTTAAAAATTAGTGATATACATATATCCCTGCTCTTGTAGCACCATTTTCTTGTTTCAAGCTGTCAGTGAATCACATCTGGAAAGTATCTTCGTATCATGGCACCATTGCTTCCTTTCAGTAACTAAAGCTTTAAACATTTTGTTCATTCATTTGAATATATGTGTCATTCAAAAACTGTCTTGAAATATTAGCCCTCCTGCAGGCTTAGTGCTTCAGACCGGTTTTCATTGCCTCAGCTATCGAAATATATATTAGGTGAGACTTGTTTAGTTTTTGGCCGCCATACTAGGGACCGTATGTCAGTATTGGTTTTATAATGATTGTAGTTTGAGCCCCAGTTTTGCAAATTGATAGGTATGAAGCGCCTTGATAGCTTTGCTGGCCGTATAGGAAACATTTTGGTTCCAAGTGTGTGACTTGTCAAAAATAAGCCCGATATATTTAACTACACTGGAGTGCCTAATAATGGAGCCCTTTGAGGTAGGTTCCGTGAGTATAAGCTTTCATCGTCTACTGAAAGATACCATGATGGACAACTACCTACACCTGCACCATTTTTCAGTCACATATAGAGTATGTCGTATCGGTGTAACCACTTAAATGTAAACTTGGGTTGCGGAGTTGTTCAAGAAGCTCATCGACTATCAACATCTACAGTAGAGGCGATAGACCGCCACCTTGTGGACAAACTCTAGTTACGCTTATGATCCTCCATGTCTCAAACAGCTTTCTCAGTGACCCCTGATGTCAAAATTGTTAAAGTCCAACCTTTTATAATTATGGAACTCCTTTCTATAGAGAACGTTTCTGATCTTGTCGTACGATGCATTACACAGCTTTACAACCAAAATGTATAAAGTATAGTACATAAAAGTAACTAATTCTGGTAAAAAACCAACTTTAATATAAAGAGCCAATCGAACAAATTACAAATCTATCGATCGGGCACTTTGTCCGTCCTATTTCCACTTAAATTGCCATTGAACCAAACTGCAAACAAATACTTTCAAATAAAAAATGTTTTTTCAAAATCAGTCCATAAATAGCGGAGTTATGCGGCAATCAAAATTTGAGACGGTCAAATTGTCCATCTGATGTCTCAAAAAAATTATGTGCAAACTGCAAGCAACCCTTTCAAACAACAAAAGAATATAGAAAATCCGTCCATAAATGGAGGACTTATGCAATAATCAATATTTGAGGCAGGCAAATTTCCGTCAACATTTTCAAAACAAAAATTATGGTACAAAGCTGCAAGAAACCCTTTAAAAAAATAATAATAATAATATTAATTGAATTACGTCAATAAATTGAAGCGGGCGAATTGCCCCTACGATATAAAAAAAAAAATTTATGGGACCAAACTACAAGCAAAACCATTTCAAACAAAAATATTTTTTAAAGCCTATGCATAAGATGAGAGACTTGAAAATTTTCAAAAGTATGGTTGAAGTCTGCTGATATTTGGTAAAGCACCAATAAAATGCATATATACATACC